>OY812998.1:3074881-4274881 GCA_963681545.1 Germaria angustata
ATATATATATATATATATATATATATATATATATATATATATATATATATATATATATATATATATATATATATATATATATATATATATATATATATATATATATATATATATATATATATATATATATATATATATATATATATATATATATATATATATATATATATATATATATATATATATATATATATATATATATATATATATATATATATATATATATATATATTATATATATATATATATAATATATATATATATATATATATATATATATATATATATATATATATATATATATATATATATATATATATATATATATATATATATATATATATATATATATATATATATATATATATATATATATATATATATATATATATATATATATATATATATATATATATATATATATATATATATATATATATATATATATATATATATATATATATATATATATATATATATATATATATATATATATATATATATATATATATATATATATATATATATATATATATATATATATATATATATATATATATATATATATATATATATATATATATATATATATATATATATATATATATATATATATATATATATATATATATATATATATATATATATATATATATATATATATATATATATATATATATATATATATATATATATATATATATATATATATATATATATATATATATATATATATATATATATATATATATATATATATATATATATAGTGTAAGCTCGTTAATCCGAACGGCGTGTAATCCGAATTATCCAGTAATCCGAATTGAAAATATTTAACATTGCAAATCTTATAGTCCGCATTGATTGCAGCTCACTAAACCGAATTTGTTTTTTTTTCTTATTTTTGTGTTGTTTGTTATCGTATCGTATATGAAAACTAAGGGGACATCATGTATTTTGATGAATGTGTTGTGTGTCTTGTTACAACAGATTTAGTTATTAGATAGCATTGTTCGCGAAAACGTCAATTCAATATGGCAAAAAACGTGCCTGAAGATGAAATAATTGACTGGATTAATTAATGACTCTTCCGTTACTTTGAGCAGTAATTCACAATCAGACGCAGAAAACATAGAAGAAGAGCCTCCTTTGATTAAGCATGTTAAAAATAGTGATGCTGTACAGGCTTTAAACACATCAATAGATGGGTAGCAAATTGAAGTAAGCTACCAATTAGTCCTTACAATGATAGATGGAAAAGTAGGTCAGGCTTTGACTAACACGAAGGCTAATTCCAGCTGCATTATATGCCAAGCAGCATCAACCCAATTAAACCAAGTTCCGACAAAATCATTAGATAATACCGATGCATATGAATTTGGATTATCACCAATACATGCATGTTCAAGATGAATATCGCAAAATTGGATTGATTATAGATCAGCCAAAAACAAATGATGGCAATACCGCACGAAGATTCTTTTCAGATCCAGAAACAGCATCTGAAATAACAGGAGTGGATTTAAACCTTATTTTCAGATTTAAAATAATCCTAGAAGTACTTGCGTGCAATGAAGAAATTGACTCTAAACAATTTGGAGATTATGCTAAGGAAGCAAAAAATATATACAACCAACTACCCATGGAGAAATATGTCTGCAATAGTTCACAAAATCCTTTATCATGGAGAAGATATCATTAAATATCATTTGGTGCCACTTGGAGATCTATCAGAGGAGGCTCAGGAAAAAAGGAACAAGGATTACAGATTTTTTAGAGAGCACAATACTAGAAAAATTTCACGAAATTCCACAAATGAAGATCTATTTAATATATTATTTGCAACGTCAGATCCGTTCATCTCCAATATTCGAAATAAATGGAAAGTGGAACATCGGGATTTAGATGAAGAAGCCAAAAAACTACTAAAGAACAGAAATAGCACAGAGAAAAATATAGAATATTTGCAATCAATATTTGTGTCAAATTAATAATAATTATAATTGCCTTCCATTGTATTAGTAAAAAATAATAGTATTAGTAAAAAATAATAATAAATAGAACCTATTTTGACAGCAAAAAATTAAAAAATTTTCTGCGGTAACAGCAAAATCTCCAGTTAATTTTACTATTTTTTTTTTGAGTGTAAAAATTTTTTTGAGTGTAACATTAAAAAAATTCCACAAAAAATAATTATAATTGTTATTAAGTTCCAAATATAAAATTTTTTAATATGCAAATAAAAAAATAAACCCATATTTCACTCCAAAAGTTAAAAAAAAATCAAAAGTTCAATTTTGACCTAGAAGTCCTTAAAAAGTCCTTAATCAATTTTAATGTAATTAAAACTGAGTTAAGCTGAACTAAATATCTATCCATTAAAAAAAAATTACTTCAATATTTTGATCGGTTCAAAAGTTACAGAATTTTGGCCAATGAAAAACGATTTTCACCCACTGTGCGGCGTGTAATCCGAATTATCCAGTAATCCGAATTGAAAATATTTAACATTGCAAATCTTATAGTCCGCATTGATTGCAGCTCACTAAACCGAATTTGTTTTTTTTTTCTTATTTTTGTGTTGTTTGTTATCGTATCGTATGTGAAAACTAAAGGGACATCATGTATTTTGATGAATGTGTTGTGTGTCTTCTTACAACAGATTTAGTTATTAGATAGCATTGTTCGCGAAAACGTCCATTCAATATGGCAAAAAAACGTGCCTGAAGATGAAATAATTGACTGGATTAATGACTCTTCCGTTACTTTGAGCAGTAATTCACAATCAGACGCAGAAAACATAGAAGAAGAGCCTCCTTTGATTAAGCATGTTAAAAATAGTGATGCTGTACAGGCTTTAAACACATCAATAGATTGGGCAAAGGAACGTGGAATAGAAGCAAATCATATATTGATGCTCAAAGACTTGCGAAATAAAGCTTTAGAAGGATGCGCATTGAAACAGCAGCAAACATACATTACTAACTTTAAAAAAAATATGGTTAGGTTAGGTTGATTGGAAGGGTGTGATAGCCCATGTCATACGACATACACTTAAGCCAGTGAAGGCTTGTTGTGCGCTCCCTTTAATTATCAAACACAACTGCCAGAGTTCTGCGGCAGGATTCGAACCTGGGACCTTCGCACTACGAGTCTAGTACACTACCTACTAGTCTACGAAGGTCAAAAAATATAATTTTTATTTTGTTGACTTTTATTTATACTTTTAATTTTTATTTTGCTGACTTTTAAATTAAATATTTTTTTGTTTTTTTTTTACAAACTCGTCGTTTTTTCCTTTTTTGATTGAAATAAACTTGTTTTTAAATTATATCAGGAGTTTATTTTTATTTATTATAACAGCCTATCCAATAATCCGAATATTTCGATAATCCGATATATATATATATATATATATATATATATATATATATATATATATATATATATATATATATATATATATATATATATATATATATATATATATATCGCGTACTATAAAACATGAACACCGTATTAATTACCCACGGACTGAAATTATTTTTCTTAAGAATCCTTTATATATAATAATTTCTGCAAAAAACAAGAGTACAGCACAAATATTTCCCCATATTAATACATGTAGGGCCAACTGTATGTCATTTATTTGAAAAGCTTTCCATTGGTGACTGCGTTTAAGCATGGAGGTATAAAAGTTGTATATACGATATTGTGCTTCATGTCTGCTGGCATCAATCCAGTGGTCTATAAGTCCTGCAGCTAAAAACTGGAGTAAAGCCATATTGAAATTTTCTTCATAAGGGAAATTTTTCGTATATAAATATGCAATGTTATACGTCTTTGGACACTCGGGTATTATGTGTATTTTCTTAGTAATTAAGTAGTAAATATCACCTATAAGCATTGAAAACTCTCGAGTAACTGTCGCAAATCCTCCGCTTTTTGACATAATGCTCATTACATGTTTTTCTGGCTCTCCCACCAACATGATCCGTTCATCTAAGTTGTTGTATAGCAGTGAGTTTTGTCCTTTAAATAAATCATCGCGCATAGCCGCATGCTTAATAAAAATTTTTAAATTTGTCGCTTCTAATTCTTCTAAAGTATTAATATCCTTATAATAGCGGGGATGAATGTAAATTGTGGCCAAACTTGATTCAAAAAGTGCTTCTATAATAACACTCACTAAACACAGAGAAATGGCAAAAATTCTTTCGGAGTTATAAGGTGGAAATCGTAGTATTATCATTCGCACCCACAGTACCCAAGTGTCTGCAAAAACATTTAAATATTGAACAGATGATGGTGGAGAGATCTTTGATTTCTATAAAGTTTCTTCCTTTCCAATATATCTATCTATGCAGAGATTTGCGCGTCTTAATAGTATCCACAAAAGAGATGAGAAAAATCCTACAGATATATAAGCAATCCAAACGTTTTCATCCACTGCATATAGAGGTAAAATTGAATCTGGTATACGTTTTGATTTTCTTACACAACAGCATAATTTGTCCATGTAGACTGAAACTGAAAAATTGATCTCTCGTGTTAAATAATCTTTGACGAAAAATCCTGTCATAGTTATATCTGTTTCATCACGAATTATTTTCCCTAAAGCGCCATTGAACGAACCGTTTTCTAATCTAGCTCTAAAAAATTAACATCTGGATAAATAGCCAAAATGTATGCGACGTTTTGCTTACCCAAAAAAATTCTCGGATGGCCATTGCAGTTGCATGGTGAAATTGAATGTTCTTTCCAACAAATACGCTACCTTAGCATCCACTCCCTCTGCTTTGGCGACTTCAATATTACCTCGTTGCGTCTTTACTTCCGAGAATACGGAGTCGATTATGTAAACTCGCAAAGGATAACCGTTTAGATTTTTAAATATATCATTTATGTTGTAAATTGTGGTATCTACCATGGCACCGTATATATCATTCCATTTAACGAATGGATGGTAAAACTTTGAATCTTGAGCTGTAATATAAATGACTTTATATATTTTATATTTCTTCCAATAATATGTAGAATGTATGTATATCTTATGCCAATCTATTTGCTGGCTAAATAGGATGAATATAATGCCTCTATGAGTAGCATAATAGTTGAGAATTAGTTCTAAATTATCCAATGAATTCAGTTGAACTATTAGGTTTGGACATGAAAATGATTGCGCTTCTGTGTCAGATGTATTTAATGCGTTTGTAATTATCATAGGAATTCCTTTATTCAACAGAAAATTTAACACAAATTCATCCAAGTTAGAAAGATTAACTCGAATGCATTCCAAATTCAATGACTGTTGTTGAATAACGTATAGAGTCTTATTATAATGTGCGAAATATTCACTTTTAAAAATATTTAAACATGAAAACGTTAAAATTAAAATTCTTTCAATTTTGATTTGTGTGCCCATTTCGATAATTATACGACGATGTTATTGCTATTGGTTAATGCTAGATTCTAAAAACTTTTGCGGATCACGTTATTATATGTATACATGTTTGCTCTAGACGTCGTTAAAATATTAATATTGCCTTTAAAAATACTGGCAGCATGTTTCCTCAAACAAAGTCATTGTTTACACATGTCAACTTTGCTAACAATACATACCTATCTTTTGATAAATCAAAATGAATTAATAATATTTCACATTTCAGGCATATAAAGGTTTGAAATATGGTTTTTTATTAATAAAAGAATTACATATTACATACATACATACATGCATACATACATACATAATTACATATCATACCATACATATAGTTACTATATATGTGTTATAGAATTAAATTTTATGTACATATAATGATATTATGGAATGAAATTTGTTGCTTGCTGTTGGCTTACGAGTATATGCCTATATTTCGTTAGCGCTAAACAAATCATAAGTACACTTCAGCCGAATCGATGAAATGCAGGCATATACGCAGCCAAAAAAAAAAACAAACAAGTTTTAAAAAAAATTAATTGGGACTATAATCTGGGACTATATCCTGAATTCAAACTCATTTACTTATATAAAAACCCATAAGTACTGACTTAGTACTTAACTAAAAAAATATATACATAACTATAATAGTTTTAATATACCTTCCAGTTTTTTGACCGTTTTATTTTAATTAATAAACTTAATTTATTTTCTAAGCTAAAGGTCTATAAATTTTTTTAATTTTTATCGATATTTCGGTACTCATTAAGTTTATTAATTATAATAGTTTTAGATAATTTATACGAACTCAACAAAACACAACAATTATATTTCACTTGTGTCTTTTTATATTTCTTATATCCGTATACAATTAAAAGCCCTTGGGTGATAATCAATGTTTTTATAATGTAAAGTGAAAAATTATCCCCTAACAGCATTTATGAAAGACTTTTCAGGATATTACATCCTGTATAAAAAATTAGAATCACTTTTTGTTCAACTTCTTATGTTTGCTGGGTTTGTATATGCATTATATGTATCTTCAAATAAGCTTTTACTTTCGTGCCTATGATTTTATCTGTATAGAACATATACATAAATATACTCATATGTATGTATTCTTGGGCATACTCATATGTATGTATTCCATTCCAGAAATGACATTTTCTAAAATCAAACAAATCAGTATTATTTGTATTATTTCCTCCAACACGCCTGGGGTGTAAAATGACATTAACTTAATGTACGATTACATATTTACATATGTATATGCAAGTTCACTATGTTGTGTTGGGAGGTGTTTTGTAGTTTTGCATGTTTTAATGTTTGTTAGCAAATAGTTTTCTTTCCACTAGTAACGATATAAAAGCCACCAGAGATCCAGTTAAAACCACGTAAAACGCAAGTTGCAAATCTTCTACCGTAAGTATTTTAAACTTTTGATGCGTTTCGTACAGATTATCCTTCATAATTTTTATATTTGCACGGTCTTGCATTTCCCTAATGTATTTCTTAAAAAGGCCAGCATTTAACATGCGCAGAAGCAATCGGTCTACGGTTTCCTCCCATGGAGCGTTTTTGGGCCACACATATGATATTGCGTAGTGTTTAGGGCACTCTGGTATAAGCCATATCTTCTTTGACAGTATAAAATGTAAGGACTGCATCGTCAAGACGGTATATCTTGTGACGCCTGCCTTACCACCATTTTTAGCGACATCCTCCATGACGTTCGCATTAATATTTTCTTCAAAACGAAGCTTTTTGTTTAAATTAGCAAACAGAGGAGAAGTTTCACTAAAAAACAAGTCGTCTCTCATCGCAGTGTATTTGTATATTATATGGAGACCGCTCTCATCTAATTCTTGAAGAGTATATATGTCCTTATAATACAATGGTTGTATGAAAACAGTAGATAAACTTGATTCAAAGATAGATCCAAATATTACACTTATCAAGCATAATGAAGCGACAAATATTTTCTCCGAACGAAAAGGTGGGTAGCGGGTAATATTAACTCTCACCCACACTACCCATGTATCAATAAGTATTTGCAAATATTGCCACTTAATATTTGTTTCCAATCGTCTTTCGTGCAATTGAAATTTGTTAATGCGTAAATTGAGCGCTCTTAATAGCGTCCATAAGAAGGAGCAAACAAATGCCATAAAAATAAAGCTGAACCATACATCATAACGAACTGCAAATATTGGCAAAATGGATTCCGGAATTTGTTTAGCTTTTGGTGTAAAAATGCATAGCTTATCGTCATAAACAGGAGCAGAAAAGTCCATTTCGGGCACCATGTATTCTTTGAGGAAAAATCCTGTCAAACATAAGTCCAATCCATTATTTATTATCGATCCAATTGCACCGTTATATGTTCCATTGGGACCTCGTTCCCTAAAAATGCGAAATATAGAAAAATGTTTATTTTTATTATTCATATGGTATATTTGACATTTTATTGGTGCTAAACAAATCAAATTTCAAATTTCGACATTTCATTGGTCGTTAAACAAAATCGTCAGTGAACTTTCAACCTAATATGTTTATGACAAAATATTCAAATACAATATGAGAACTCTCTATCGTATATGGATATTACAAAATACAGATTGCAAGAAAAATAAATGAGATTCATATTGTATATATGTAAGTTGTTTGTTGAGCTGTTTGTATAGAAGCATTTTAAACCTTATATGTTTACGAATATGTACATATGTATATATTTTGTAATATGTATTCGTAAACATATGAGATTGAATGTTTTCAAACTACTTAAAGTTAACTGACGGGTTGGTTTAGTGACCAATGAAATATCGGCACATGAATAGCTAAAGCCACAACAAATAAATTGTAGAAGTTAATTACTAAAAAAATTTGAAACTATAATTGTCCAAATAATTAGTTAGTGAGGATATTCCGAATAATAATAATAAACAAATATATAAAATGTTTAAAGAATTTAATCTTCCCTTATGTGTTTGAAATATCGAGTAAGTTTTGACTAAACAAATATACGAGTACTGCCCCATATTGCTACAGTCCCAAATAGTCCATTTCATTGGTTTTCAAGGCAAATATTCAGGTAACATGCACCTAATTTTTAAAACATATCATTATCCTAGAAACCCGTTATACCTTATGAGCAGCCTAATACAAGAAATTAAAACAATGTCCATTGCATTGAAAAGAATCGATAATATCCTTTTTACACTGCCGAAGACCTACAATAAATTTTTCAATCTGTTAATCTTTCTATTTCATTTTGTTCCATTCAATATCTTTCGACAATTTTAATGTCATCACTATAAAAACGATATTCTAACAATTTTTTTAATTTGTTATCAAATGTCCTTTTTATTATGAAAAATAATTACTCATATGTACATAAGTATGTACTATCTATTGATATGAGCAAGAAAACTCAGTTCGAATTTAATTCAAATATAACTTCTTTGCATCATGGTTTGAATTAATTCACATTGCATTTCTGTACATGTTTTTCTGCATGGACCATACACAAGCCCTCTTCTCAAATGGAACAAAAACGAGTAGCTGATGGCGTTTTCCTTTCTAAAAAAAGGATACATTTTGTTGCCCTTTCAAAGAGGAAAAAGGGGAATTTTGTGCGCAAACTTATAAGGAAGGGGCACACAATCATTGAAAGTGGCTAAATTTGTTCAATTACAGTGACAAGTAGATTTACGTATTTCATTAATTGATCAACAAAATATTACACTTTATTCAGAGCTGTAAACACTGGTTTTACCACTTAATAGTGAATAAAATCAAAACTATATATCGAGTACATACAATATATCATGTCATGCGGAAAGTACAAAAATTCCTACATTTTTAAGCGATATATTCGTATGAATGTCATCGACTTATCCATGATTTGTGGGCAAATTTTGAAAACTCTTTTATACAAAAGTGTATGCTCCAGAGGTGGCAGCGGGCGGACGGGTACCTGTTATACAAAGTAATAATTGTTGTATATCTTGCTGACTATAATTGTAAGACCCAACTCTCACAATTGGTGTGCGCTTACTCTTCCGCCCGTAAAAGCAGGCTCAGGAAAAACTGACTGAGCGGAGCGAGGGTGTGGCGCGTCCCATACAAGTTGATGCTTAATATGACTGGTACTGAAAATTCGTGAGGGATACTCTGCGGCGTGGTCATGGAAAACTGATTGGTCAGGATCAAAGGGAGTAATGTCTCTCATGGAGAGCCTTTATACTTAGTGTGGGCTACTTTGCAGTTTATGTTCGTACCCAAAAAAATATTTTATATGACAGCATATGCTCGACCAATATTTAATAATAGTGGGGGAGCGTCAAGTCCCGTATAAACATCATATACATATGTATGTGGCCGGTTATAATAATGAAATTTCTCAAAATGCATGTGGCTTACTTTGTAGCCTATATGCTAGTTCCACGAAAACATAATTTTTACTTATCTTGTGTCAAGAAAATAATATTAAAACAGCATTGTGTTGTCGTGATTTACTTGCACATCGTTTGCGTAGTCCAACAGAAAAAATAGGATCGGGTAAAATTTCGTTAGCCAGAAACATTCTGTTTTAATATCACAAGAAGGTTTAGCAATTTCAACGATTGGCACAATTGGGTGTCACGCTCAATTAACAACTTGTTTCCTTTATAATCCATGTATGGTAATCCTATACGTGCCTCGTTGTATGTTTCATACCATTTTCATATAGAAATATCTATCGAAAGGCTTAAGTATATACTAGTCAGTATATAGAATTATCTTTGGTTTGTTCAAACATGTTCAAAATGAAAAAAGTGAAAACAGGTTTTTAAATCCTGTTTGCTTTCAAGCCGACTTGCTTTATTCGACTTTCATCGGTTCATAACTTCATCGCTATTTTTTGCGTTAAGTCTTCGGAAAACAATAGTCAAAAGTCTTTATGTTTCATGGATCTGGCGTGGAATATATGACGTTTCTTTTTAATCTGTAGTGCATCTATACTAAGTTAAGGCACTGTAGCACTATAAGCATTTTTATTTGCGTCAAGACATTGAACTTGAAATTTAATTAATTTTTGCTTACGATAAGTAATTTTAAGAATTTCATTGTTAAAGCCTAACAGCTAAAAATGTAAATTTGTTTTTGTGTTTGGTCAGCACAAATGGGCATTAAACTTTTTGTAGTGGACTATTGGCATTGGGAAGGTTGTAATATGATTTTTGTATTGAAACTTTTTAATAAATTATTTTCCTGAAGAAAAAAAAGAAGAATTTGTCAAAAATTGTAAATTCCCGTGAGAACGCCAAATTCTCTATTGATTTGTTGTTGTGCTACATTAGTGCTGACCAAGGAATAAATTAGTATATAAGTTGGAAGTTTTGTAAAATAAAATCAGAATTTATTGAACAGCTGAATTGGCTTCTTTAAATTTCTCATTTGAAATCGGCACTGTTGGGTGCTGAAGAAAAGCGGCTGCAGAGCTTAGCAAATACTGAAAGCAGAGTTTTTTTTTATTAAATCTTTACATTTTGCCTTGCCTTCCACAATCATTACATGGCGATCCTGCGAAACTAAAATTTGGGAGATCCTGAAAAAAAAAAAAAAAAAAAAAAAATTTTTTCGATCCTGCCAAAATAAAACATAGGAGATCCTGAAGATTATTTTTTGCGAAACTAATATTTAGAAGATCCTTCGACCAGTCAAAAGAAATCCTTTTTTTTCTCTCGATGACTCAACAAGAAGTAGAAGAAATTTTCGAAAGGTGGCAAAAATATTTCGTCGAAGAATACGTTCCAGAAGGAACACCAATTGAAGCAACACCTACCTATACACCTACACCAAAGTCTGCTGGCCCTAAACCTATTACTATAGAACAATATCAGGCACGACAAAAAAATTACAAACAACTATTACAAAATTTTAGAAACAAAACAAGTAAAAAGAAGAAGGGAGGAAGGAAATTAAAATTTCAGAAAGCCTGCAAGGACCTGCAGCGCATAATAGCAATCAGTGAGGGAAAGCAAAAACAGCGACTAATACAGGAACTAATAGAACTTAGGAAAACCGGCTGGAAAACCAACTAAGCATCAACCACAAAAATGAATAACAAAAAAAATGTATAATAATAATAATAACAATAATATAAAAAAAAAATTTTTCCAAAATTTTAAATAAATTGATATAATTAAATTGTACTTTAGAGATTTTACATATATTGCATATAAGAAGAAACAAGATAAAACCCAAAAAGGATTTTAATATAAGTAATGAATCCAAAGTTTCATACTTTTCAAGTAACAGAGGAAGATAGATTAAAAATAACTTTAGAACAAATCAAAATGGGTATCGCGGATGCAAAAGTAGAGGGCCAAGCGATTGCTAACGCTACAAACACAAATAAAATAACAATAGACCAGGAAATAATAATAATTTTATTAATAATTTTTGTAATAGCAGTAATATTCAAGTTTCTACAGCACTATATAAAAAAACAGGTTGTTAGAAACTCGGTACAAAATGCATAAAATAGAAACTTAAATAAAATATTTTCTCATGTTGCAAAAATAAATCAATGGATCAGATATTTGAAGAATTAGAAAAATTAATTGCGAACGCTAAAAAATCAATAACAAGAAAATATACAAAAGAAACTATACAAGAAAAACTAAAAGTAATAGAACAGTTAAGTGAAAAATTCGGAAAACTTGTAGGACTTTTAGCAAATCCCTTAAGAGATGAAAAGATAATTCAATTTAGAGACTTGAAAGAAACAGCAATCCAGCTATTGACAGAACATAAAGAAGAAAAATTGCAAATAGAGGAAGAAGTTAGAAATCTTAACATCATGTCGAACTTTGACAGTAAAAAGGCTTCGGAAACAATACCAGTTTTCGACGGTAAGCCTAAACATGTTGATATTTTCCTTTCAATGATAGAAATGGTACATTCTGAACTAAATGAGCAAGGAAGAAAAAACCTGATAAAATATGTATTGGCAATAAAATTAGTAGACAAAGTCAGGGATATTTTGATTATACAAAATACGCCTGAAACTTTTGAAGAACTGAGGACAGCCTTGGCAACACATTTCAAATCAACAAAAACGTCAAGCAGCATACATTATGAATTAAGAAATACAAAACAAAAAGGAAATGTACTTAATTACAAAGAACGGATTAACACTTTGATAGCGGACTTGACATTGGTACAAATTTCGGAACTGGAAGACAGTTCAAATCAAGTAGCTCGATCTACGATTAAGACTATAAATGAAAAACTAGCTTTAGAAATTTTTCAAGAAGGTTTATATAAAGATATTAGAACAGCTGTAATAGCCGCACAACCCAAGACCTTGGCACAAGCCTTTGATATTGCAAGTACACAGGAAAGATCATTACAACTATCAGATACATTTACAACTCTACAAATAAATAATAACAGACGAAACTATTACAATAACACATATAGAAACAATTCAGGTTTTAGAAATAACAGAAATACAAATTATCTCAATCCACAAATAGATAGGAACTTTAACAATAACAGGAATAACAGAAACTCTAACAGTAACAACAGAAACCATAACAATAATAACAGAAACTACAACAATAACAGACACTATAACAACAACAACAATAACTACAATAGCTATGACAACAACAGAAGAAATAGATATAATAATAATAACACAAGAGGAAGAGGCTACTCCAATGTTCGTACTATACAACAACAGGGAAACGTACAAACCCTGGAGACTCATTACGAATCTCCGAACAGGGAAAACTAAGAGTATATACACTAAATATTGGAACATCAAATTTTCTTTTCCTATCAGTAAAAAACATCAACTATCAGTTAACATTTTTAATAGACACAGGCTCAGAAATATCACTCTGTAAAGAAAATGTAATATACAACTATTACAAGAACACTGACAACATTTGCCGATTGAGTGGCATTACAAATGACTTTAAAGAAACATTAGGAACTACTGATTTACAGATAATACTGGGACAACAAATATTAACACACAGATTTCAATTAGTAGAAGAAGAATTTCCAATCATTACTGATGGAATTTTAGGAATAGATTTTTTCTGTAAATACAGTTGTCAGATTGACTATGAAACACTGACTTTAAATACTTACATAGAGGGAGAGCAAATAACAATCCCAATAGAAATTAACACAAAAAGAATACATAATATAACCATACCCCCGAGAACAGAGAAGATAGTACCTATAAACATTGATATAAAAGAAGATAGTGTCACATGTAGTAAAGAAATAGTAAGGGGAATATTTTTAGCAAACACTATAATACCCAAGGATGGTCAACGCTATGTTAAAATTTTGAATACATTAGAGGAACCAGTGCGTCTAGAGAAGCTGGGAGTCACAACAATACCACTAAAAAATTACACAATTTATAAAACTAACATGAACAATAACAATAAACACTCAGAGAAAAGATTTCAGAGATTACTAGAAGAACTAGATTTCAAGAACATTGAAGAAGAAAATAAAAAAGTCATATGTGATATTCTACGACAATATCAAGAAGTATTCCATCTTGAAGATGAACCACTAACTGTGAATAATTTTTATAAACAGAGTATTGAATTAAATGATAACACACCCACTTACATAAAAAATTACAGACTACCGCAAACACAATTAGACGAAATAAATAAACAGGTACAAGAGCTGTTGGACAAAGACGTAGTAGAACCGTCTATTAGTCCATATAATTCTCCATTATTATTAGTACCAAAAAAAGGACAAAACGACACGGAAAAATGGCGTTTGGTTGTAGATTTCAGACGTTTAAATGATAAGATAATAAATGACAAATTCCCTTTGACCAGACTTGAAGATGTATTGGACAGATTAGGTAGAGCTAAATATTTTTCCACATTAGACATGACAAGCTCGTTTCACCAAATAGAACTCGAAACAAAATCACGACCCTTAACAGCATTTTCAACACCAAGCGGTCACTTTCAATATACAAGATTACCATTTGGTTTAAAAATATCATCTAACAGTTTCCAAAGAATGTTAACAATAGCATTGTCTGGTTTAGAGTCAGAAGCATTTTTATACGTTGATGACGTCATTGTTTTCGGATGCAGTTTGAAGCACCACAATGAGAACCTTATAAGAGTTTTAGAAAGACTAAAACAATACAATTTGAAGCTGAATCCAGCAAAATGTTGCTTCCTGAAACCAGAAGTTTTGTATTTGGGACATTTGATTACAGAGAATGGTATAAAAACCGACCCGACAAAATATAAAATAATTGAACAATATCCTGTTCCAAAAAACGCAGACGACGTTAGACGGTTCATAGCCTTCTGCTATTATTACAGAAGATTCATTCCGGACTTCGCCAAAACGGCAACTTGCCTTAATAATTTATTAAGAAAGAAAGTAACTTTCAATTGGACAGAAAATTGCCAAATAGCATTTGAGACTCTAAGAGACAAATTAAAAAACCCGCCTATATTACGATATCCGAATTTTGACGAACCATTCATTCTAACCACAGACGCTTCAGATGTAGCGCTAGGAGCAGTCCTATCACAGGGTGAAATCGGTAACGATCTACCCATATCTTATGCAAGCAGAACCCTAAACAAACATGAAAAGAATAAATCAGTAATTGAAAAAGAATTATTAGGTATTCATTGGGGAATACAATTTTTTAGACCATATCTATATGGTAGAAAATTTACCGTAGTCACAGACCATAGACCTCTTATTGCTTTATTTGCTCATAAAAACCCGTCTTCAAAATTAACCAGAATTAGACTAGAACTATCGGATTATGACTTTGATATAAAATATAAAAAAGGAGCGAATAATACAAATGCAGACGCTCTATCACGCATAAACATAGATTCAAAAATATTAAGAGACATGATTCCAATCTATATTGATGAAAAAGAAAAGAAAACCTTGGCAATAACACGAAGTATGAAAAATAAGAGTAATTATGAAAAGAAAGATATATATGATGATAAAAAGAACGTTCATAAAAAAGAAAATATTATAAAAGACTGCATATCTCAAAAGGAGACTGATCACCTCCAGATGTGGGAATGTACGTCAATAAATAATATTAAGGGTACCCAAAAGATTGAATTTATATATGATAATAAGCTGCAGCAAGATTTGAAAAAAGAATTGAAAGAGAAAAATGATAAAATAACGCGCATAATATGCAATAAAAGCGAAAATCCTATGTTTTCAGGAACATTTTTGGAGAAACTTTTATTGAGATTAAAGAAATTGAAATTTAAAAAGTACGTACTATATGATAATGATGAAATATTTAAATATATAACGGCCGAAGAGTTGAAAGAAAAATATAACAATATAAAGAAAAACGATATAGAAATAATTATATACAGAATGCCAAGAGAAATAAAAGACAATATAACACAATATAGATTGATAGAAGAATTTCATGACTCACCACACGGAGGACACTTTGGAATTAGGAAAACACTTTCCAAATTAAAACAAAGATACATATGGAAAAATATGAACAAAATGGTTAAGAAATATATAACAACATGTGATTCATGCCAAAGGCATAAACAAGTTAGAAATACAAAAGAACCCTTTAATATAACAGATACACCATCACACGGTTTTGATACTATTGTTGTGGACACAGTTGGACCATTAAGACCATCTGGACAATTTAGATACATACTTACTATGCAGTGTGAACTGACAAAATATGTTGTTGCTTGTCCGATTGAATCAAAAGATGCCAAAACAGTCGCAAAATCATTAATAGAACATATAGTCTTAAAATACGGTTTATTTAACATTCTAAAAACAGATAAAGGAACCGAATTTACCAATGAATTAATGAGAGAGATTTGTGTATTATTAAAAATAAAACAAAATTTCTCAACACCCTACCATCATGAAACTTTGGGCACAATAGAACGAAATCATCGCGTTTTGAATGAATATTTTCTGAATTTTGTGAATGACAATAATTGGCATGAGTGGATACCATATTATACTTTTGCTTTCAATACGACACCGAATGTCGATACAGACTATTCACCATTTGAACTAATTTTTGGTAGACTTCCTAGACTACCAAACGACATTTTAGACGATGCCAGAAACATTTATAATATTGACAACTACTTAACTGAACTAAAGATTAGACTTCATCACTCATTGCAAAGAGCAAGAGAAATAATTCTCGAAGTAAAAAGAAAAAGAGGTAGAGAATCTGAAAAGAAGCAAAATAAAATAGATCTTAGAATAGGAGATTTAGTTTTAGTTAAAGTCTTAAATAGAAAAAAGTACGAACCTCCATACAAAGGCCCATACAAAGTATTGGATTTAGAAGATTTAAATGTACTTTTAGAAATTAATAAGTCTAAAACAAAACTAGTACATAAGAATTTACTAAAAAAATATTTGAATTAACAAAAACAATATAGATAAGAAATAATGAAGAACATACCAATTTCAATTTAAATATGAAATACAATTTAAAAGCAACGAAAATATATGTATATATAGTATATCACACTTATACATGTATAATTATAGATACATAAGCCTTAATTATAAGATTTCTTTTTCTAAATTCTGTTTAATTTTTAATAATACCCAAACCTAAAAGGGTGAGGGTGTAGTGCATCTATACTAAGTTAAGGCACTGTAGCACTATAAGCATTTTTATTTGCGTCAAGACATTGAACTTGAAATTTAATTAATTTTTGCTTACGATAAGTAATTTTAAGAATTTCATTGTTAAAGCCTAACAGCTAAAAATGTAAATTTGTTTTTGTGTTTGGTCAGCACAAATGGGCATTAAACTTTTTGTAGTGGACTATTGGCATTGGGAAGGTTGTAATATGATTTTTGTATTGAAACTTTTTAATAAATTATTTTCCTGAAGAAAAAAAAGAAGAATTTGTCAAAAATTGTAAATTCCCGTGAGAACGCCAAATTCTCTATTGATTTGTTGTTGTGCTACATTAGTGCTGACCAAGGAATAAATTAGTATATAAGTTGGAAGTTTTGTAAAATAAAATCAGAATTTATTGAACAGCTGAATTGGCTTCTTTAAATTTCTCATTTGAAATCGGCACTGTTGGGTGCTGAAGAAAAGCGGCTGCAGAGCTTAGCAAATACTGAAAGCAGAGTTTTTTTTTATTAAATCTTTACATTTTGCCTTGCCTTCCACAATCATTACAAATCTAAGAATTTCTTTAAGTATTCGTACAAATGCAATCGTAGCGAACCCCCCAAAAAAGGGCGAATAACTGTATAAAACTTGTAAATATGTAAATAAAATAGGAGTAGATGCGAATCGAATGCATGTTGATTGTTCTGGTGTTTGTATAAAAGTTCTTTAAGCTTGTTATGTTTGCATATTTTATTTTATTTTTAAATATGATTGAACTTTCTGAAGTTCTTAAATTATATTTAAAACGTTGTATTTAAGAATACTGATGACATACGAGTAATTTGAAATTTCCGCAAGCTTATGGTTTCTACAGCAAAGTTGCTTAGAACGGCCATCCCCGGATCTTCTCGCTTGTATCAAGATTGACTTGAAAAGAATTTTTGGAGTAAAAAAGCACGGTTTTCGGCATTTTTCGAATACGACCAATCAACTAATTTTTATATAAATTTAGGCATTCTTCTCAGCTTAAAAAAAAAATTGGAAAAAATGGTCGAACCGCCTCGACAAGAATACTTGGAGTTATTTAGAAAAATACCGTTTTCGAAAATTTTCGACTTCGATATTTCTCCAAAGGAAAAACCGATTCTGACACATTTTTTCGGAATTTTTGGACAACGATGCCTCTCGGAAACGAATCAATCGATTTTATTAAAACTTGCAGAAATTTACATCGTTTATTTTACATAGAAACATTTATTTTCTTTAGAATGCCTCAAACTTCGATCAGATCAAAAGTTATCGGAGATTTACACACATTCACACTCACACATGCAGCCATACGAAGATTCTAGTGAAGAAAATAGTAGGTAGAGATTTCTAGACCTCAAAACGCAGACATCCGAAATTTTATGTTGAAAAGAGATAAATATTCGAACAAAACTTTGAATTTGAATTTTTGAAAACGGGCAGTATTATATATATTATATTATATATATATATATATATATATATATATATATATATATATATATATATATATATATATATATATATATATATATTATATATTTTTTTAGATTCGTTAGATAAATGACTAAAGCTAAATTTAAAGCATATTAGCTTATTTTCTTTCTAAAGTTCCATTCGAAGTAGTGAGGAAAGAACTTTTTAAATCGCTTGAGTAGTTGCTGGAATTATCTAGAACCTCTTTTCTTTTTCACACCAACTTTCATAGTACTAAAAAGTTTAAAGATCTTACCCAAACAAATTTGGATCTGGATCTTGTAAATCCATCGTAAAATTCATTTTTTCCTGCAGCACACTTGCTACACGTCCATCAACTCCATAAACATGGCTTAATTTTCCTGTTAATGGATTTATTACTGGTCTTGAATAAACCGATTTGAAAATTTGTACTCTCAATGGATAACCACGCATGTTGTAAAATAAAGTGCGCTCTATCGTGTCTTTACCAGTATATTTAATGACTTTTCCATAACTACCGGACTCATGCAATGCAAATGGATCATAAATTAAGACACCGCCATCCGTCAGAAGGAAATTTTTAAATACATGCAGACGTTTCCAATATAAATAAAAAAAGTTGCGCAATTCCGTAAAATCAATATCACCACTTACAATATAAAAATATATTGCAGCCCTTTTTTGGAACTGGAGAGCTGTGGAACGCAGATTCTTCATACTGGTAACTATTACGTTATTATTTTCATTGTAATCGCCTGTCTTCACATTCGTCTTCAATTCGTAAACACTTATCGTAATGGGCACAAGGGACTGTCTCAAAAACCATTTTGTGTAAGAATTAGTAACATCTTCTTGATAATTGTAAGAACGTAGATTTAAATTTAAATATTCAATATTTAACAAGGGTTTTGTTAACCACTTTTCAATTAGATCCACTGGTATATCCGTTGCCTTTGTTGACGAATTATTATTAAAATTTACGGCTTTGCAATTGAGTAGTGAAAATATAGTGAACAAAAGCTTAAAAAACATTTTTTAGCTTTAATTTAAAATATGAAATTTTATTACTAACTAAACTTCTTAAGATACTCCTTTTACCTTTTATAAGATTTTTGCATTTTTTTAGTTGTAATTTTTCACGTGTAAATATATCTCCAGCTGTCCCTAAAGAGGGAATATTTAACTTGAAATGTTTGCCTAATGTTGACAAGTTCAAAACGTTTGACTAGCATATTTGCTAAATCACATAACTTTGTATTTATATTATTGTTACTTTTGTTTTTTAATATTGTTTACACCATTACACTCAGAATTTTTACAAGTCTAAAGAAAATAATTCAACAAAGAGCTTTTAGAAAAGGTACTTAAAAACGATGAACAATATCTGGCGAAGAGTGCTTGTCGTCATGTTAATACGTATTCGAAGCTCCTCTCCTATTCCAGTAAAGACTTAGCTTTATAATTGGATGTGCCATTTTTTGCCCAAGAATTTATTCGTTATAGGAGATAATTCGTTATAACCGAAATTCACAACCAACAAAAACAAAGCGGCCAGAAAGCCCTATCGCACAAACGTTCACATAATTATATATGTATGTATGTATGTGTATATAATGAGTTTGAGAGAAAATGTCAGCTTTGCCGGGCTTGGTTATATTTAACCAAAATTGATTACTTTTTCCAACAAAGACTATAAGAGTCGGATAAAGTAAAGAGAAATTCATCACGAAAGGAAAACTCGAATAACGATTTGTAAATCCGTTATGGCACTTCATTTTTCTTGCATTCTATCATGCATAAACCGCTGAGTTAGCAGCAGTTTTAAGGATTCAATCTTGAAACGTTAATTTGAAACTGAAATTTTTTAATTCTTCTTAAAGACTAATTTTTTTTTATCGTTAGGACTAATAAAGGTCTTTGCACATGGAAAATTTTCTTATTACATTATGTTTGCACTGTTTTTTAAAAACTGAGAAATTCAGAAAAGAAGTGAAGTGTTATAAGGAGAACGATTTGGTTAATCAAAATGAGAGAAAAAATGTATGCGTACGTTACAGGAAAGGGCTTAATTCAGGAGAAAATCACAAAATGAAAAGTGACACACTTGTCACAAACATATGTTCTTAGTTGAGTTTGTTGTGTTTAGTTTAGTATTTTTTTTTTTTTTTTTTTTTTGTAAGAGGCATAACAGTTAGATGTGTTTTGCTTGCTCGGCGATTTTCTGTTTTGGGAAAAAATGGATCAAAGAATTTGCATCAAATTTTGCGTAAAAATGGAATTAAGTGATCAAAAGCATTTGAAATATTGAGAGTGGAATATCGTAGTTGTACTCTGAGTTAGAAAAATGTTTGCAAGTGGGTAAATGGTTATGACATCGAAACCATCGAATCGCCCCAATGAAAATCCAAGGAGAGCCAATACGAAAAAAAACGTTCATACTATATCTAATGGGGCATATATTTAGAAAGGGGCAAAAAAAGTGGTGAATAAATGAATATATTTTAAGAAAAATTAAAATTTACCTTTTCTATTGAACATACCTCGTATTCTAAGATACCTAAAATTTAGAACCCTCGTAGACTAGTAGATGGCGTACTAGACTAGCAGTCCGTATAGTAGAATTTTATGACAAATATTTTTGTAGAATGATTCAAGGGGGCGGAATTAAACTTTTAAAACGCCGATACACGTGTATCTTATTTTGGTACACTCTACCAGGCTCTGAATGTAGATTTAGGGTGATATTTTACTTAAAGTTACCTTTAAGGAAAAGAAATTAATACAGATTTTGCAAAAGGTGTATTCATATTGTAATATCAATAAAGAGTTGGCTGGACTACCACAATATTCGTTAAATATATCTACGATTTATAGAAATCTCTGTAGCAAACAATATGGCGAGAGTTCTAGCAGAAATTAAAACTTTGCCAACTTAATTTTTTTCGTAAATCTTCCCCACACCACTGGATAAAAGGGACGTGGTTTAATTGTATTCCTTCAAATCATATATTATGTACATATGTGAAAGTCAACATACGAAATTTGGTGAAGTTAGTTCTTTGGGAAATATTGTTTGCCGTGACTATGTGATTTTTGGCCATAGTGCATCATATGCTCTTAAGTTTGAATTTTTTTTTAGGTAAAATTATTTGTTATTTTTTTATTTTTTTGAGCAGAGATGTTTGTAATTTTCTAGTTGTTATTTTTTCGGGCAGAAATAAAAGTTAGTTATTGATTTCAATATTTTTTAAAGGGAAATTTATATGATACTTGAAGTTTGTTTTTCACTAGACATTTACCAAAATTTCACCATGATTTTTCTCGTAAGCACTAGTTTTACACCATTTTTAACTACCGTTAAATTATCCGGTTCAAACACCCAGATCATTGCTTACTGTGCTTCTTTCTTAACCCTTTGTATTCCTCTTAAGCCAAACTTGTTTGGTTCGATTTTGAATTCTTAAGTTTACTTGTATCTTGACTATAAAAATAATAATCCAATATTTCTACACGTGTATGGCAACAGTATTAAATCAACTACTTTTTTTTACTAAATAAGTACATATGTATGTAATTATAGTTTATATTACACATTGACGCAATATTAAAAATTCAATGCGAGGACAGTGTCAAACTACGTGTGGGAAAATCATAATAATTTGTTGTTTTAATAAACAACAATTGAAACATTTGTGTTATCGTTGAGTCAACTATCTAATGAGTACATACTTAACTTATATTTCTTAAATACACGCATTAGAGAAGGGGCTTTTTTTGGGACGGAGAAAAACTTTCTGTGATGACCATTTTGATAGCTCTCGACTGTTGTGGGATTAGTTTGGTGTAACGATTCAACAGGATCATAGTTACGGCAGAGAAATCGTTTATTTTGTTTAGTGATGACGCTATAATTTTGGCTAAAAGAGTAAGCGAAATTGCAGCTACTGACGGAAAGTGAAAATTTTAAATAAAGGTTGGGAAGAATATTCCAAAATAATAAATTTTAATATTAATTATCGTAGGCATACGTATATAAAATCATAAGGGAAGATCGATTCAAGCTTTCGGTGCTCACGGATGGATCACATCTCATTGAATTTTGAAACAACAAAAAATTATGTAAAGTGTGACTTCAGTGGAAGATGTTTTTTCCTTACTGCCTGTTTCACGATGTCGAACGACATCGTTCGCTTGCATAAATACATTCAAAACAAAAACAACATTTTAAAATTTGTTGCTGTTTCAAATGTATTTATGCGAGCGAACGATGTCGTTCGACATCGTGAAACAGGCAGTTAGTACTTCAAATGCTATTTGTACTACATACAATGTATTTTATTACATTGCGCTGTGTATGAATATCATCCTTATCACACATTTATTGCCTGTTTGTGTAAATTTCATTCACTTAATTTTTGTTCGACTAATTTAATTTGTTATTGATAAGTTTATCGACTGGACTTGAGCTCGAACTTGGAAATATTACTTTGTCATGACATGTTTAACAGTCAATTCGTTTACCACTTCAGATACATATATCAGCATATAAAACAGTGTCCATATTTTAATATTTACTTATTAGTGCATGTTGGATAATTTTTGTATATATGAGTATGTACTTATGTGTTTTTGAAATTTTTTATTTAAAAATTTTTATTGTTTGTTGTTGCCTTCGCTGAGTTTATTTATGTATATACTCATATAAAAATCCACAAGTACTATATGAGAACTATAGAATTTAATCATATTTGTTTACTTGTGAATTATAAAACTTTTGTACAAATATAACACAACAAACAATTATAATCGAGTGGCGTCTTTTTATTTTTCTTACACCTTGTAATTTATGTGTGCCCATTTCCACTTAAGTGGTTTTTGTGGTTTGCTTTTCTGCTGCACACATAATCCACATGAAATGCATTAAGAGCCATTGCATCTCTCAAAGTGACTGTTTGATGCGGGATATTTAGTAAAAAAGTGTTGTACGGGTTTCTAAAAGACTCCAATGGTGCCATCCTAACCGTAAATAGTGAGCGTTACAGGTAGAAGCTAAACGACACTAATTTACAGATCGAGTGATCTACTGTGTTGGAGATTTCAACTAACCGTATAGATTGCCAGATATAACATCACCAGACTTCAAATCTCGCGTTTACCACAACAAACTCTTGAAAGTTAACATTGAAGAAGAAATTCCAAATTTGGAGCCAGATATTTTGCGAGCAACAATTCAAAATGCTGTAAAACGAGTGCAGTTATGCATGAACTAGGGAGTTGGCAATTTGAGTGATATAACTTTTTCGAATTATAATTTATAACAAAATGGCAGCCATTTCAAATTATGACGTTACTTCGCGCCATCTTGTAAAAAGTGGTTTCTTAAAGCAATGTATGAAATCTTTATTTGAGTGGATAGAACGATCTATGTATACAATACAATCTTTAAACATGCTTTCATGTTAATGTTGACCGCGGCTACGCCTCAAATGGTTCATACGCTGAGTTCAATTTTGGGATACTCTCTCCAACATATCGGCCGGTATCTCACGAAAATAATCTTCAATATTGGCTTCCAGTGCATCAACCGTTGTGTGCTTGTCCCTAGACATACGAGTCTTAACTTAGCCCCACAAAAAATAGTCTTAATCGCACGATCTAGCGGCCAATTGACCGGACCCAAACGTGAAATAAACTGTTCACCGAACTCTGTTGCATGTGGCACCGTCTTGTTGAAACCACATGTCAGCCAAGTCTATCTCTTCTATTTTGGGCAGAAAAAATTTAATCATCACACGGTAGCGCTCGCCATTCACATTAAGGTTCCTGCCTTCGCCGCCTACGGTCCAATGATGCCACCGGTCCATAATCCACACAAAATACGGCAATTTCGCTTGCATACGTATCCATTCAATCAGAAATAAGTTTCGTCGCTGAACACAATTTTCCGATATGGAAGAAGTGCATGATGCACTTTCTTAACCGAGCATGAATTTTGATAATAGTATTCAATAATCTGCAAGCGTTGTTCTTTGTAAGTCGATTCATAGTTAAATTATAGACCACGAAAACAACTGAGCTGCCAAAAGCAGTGCCAAAAAAAGTTGCTGAAAAGTTACCCTTTATTTAGAAACTTAAAATAATAATATGTATTTATTAAATTCATTATTCCAGATATTCTCCAAAATAACCTTTTAAAAAGTTTGGTGTTATATGATTGAATTCCATAGAATTCTCATATAATATTTGCAGGTTTGATAAACATTTTGAACTCGGATCGATTTGCGTGGTGGGTAATGCTTTATCTTTGGTGGGTAATGCTTTATCTTCTTAGCCATCGAAATGTATAATTTTTAGTGGTCTTATTATAGACCTTAGGATATGTACGTAATACATATGTATGTATAATTTGTTTTTTTGTAAATCTTTTTAATGAGAATTTTCCAACAACAACAAAATATTATAAGAAATTGTAATAATAATAATTTACAAACAAGGTTAGATATCCAATATATCATTAGATAAAATAAGAACATTTTAAAAATATTTCATTATTACTCTGTATAATATAAAAACTTGTTGTTTCTTGAAATTTTTAAACTTCTATTTAATAAAAAAACCTGCTATACTAAAAATATAATTGCAAATACCCAGCTTTAAATTTATTTTCCATAAGATTTGGAACATTTTTAAAAACTTCCAACGTTTTCCTAGATTTTCTTCAAATGTCTACGGTTTTGTTTTCATTCATATACATACATACATATACTCGTGTACTTCGGTTTGTTATGTATGAAAATAAACAAAATTTGTTTAATATATGTATGTACATCATCGTAAGCAAATTGATATTAATATGTGTATATAAAAAAACTTTTAATTTATGCCGTTTTACCAACCTCAATACCGTTAATAAACTACTTCTTTTCTTCTTATTTTAAAATAATTAAAATTTATTTTATTTTTCTATTTTAAATTTTCATGCGCACCCCGACCTGTCGCCATCAAAGTTCAAAAAGAAAAGAAAGAAAATGCTTGAGTATAAAATTAAAGAGAATAGCAAAAAAGAAATACAATGACAACTAGAATGATCTATGTATATGTTGTCATGCGATATGTATACACTGACAAAAAAAAGGAATTCATTTTATAACTTCAACACACCTCCTCAACATATAAAGAGATCATAAATAAAAAAAATTTGACAGGCCGAGTATTCTGGGAAATATATACAATGTAGTCCAACATTTGTTGCGAGGATTGGGGAAAACCCAGAAAAACCCAATCAGACCACTAACAATAAAAAAAATATATAAATCAGGAACTTCCAAAATCCATTGCTGTCCATACTTATCATATTCTACACATCCTCCAATCCCAGTTGGTTTCTCAATGCGATAAATCGGGGTCCAGGTAAAGGCTTCGTCAAAATGTCAGCTAATTGTTCATCTGTAGAAATATACTCAACTTTTATTACTTTATTCTCTACCTGCTCTCTTGAAAAATGATATTTAATATCAATATGCTTCGATCTCTTATGACATGAGGGATTAGTAGCAATACTAATACACCCTTGGTTATCTTCAAACAACCTTATAGGGTCATTAATTTCTATTTTAAGACTTCCTAATAACGACTTTAACCACATAGCCTCTCTAACAGCCTCAAATAGTGCCATATATTCGGCTTCAGTGGATGAAGCTGCAACCGAATTTTGCTTCCTTGTGTTCCAACAAACTAAATTTATATCAAACATCTTCAATAAATACCCAGTAGTGCTTCTCCTGTCACTTTCACTTCCACCCCAGTCAGAATCTACATAACCAACCAATAAATCATTGTAACTGGGATTAGCAATATATGTCAACCTAAAACCTATGGTTCCCTTAAGATATCGCAAAATTCTCTTTAAACATTGCCATAGCTCTTCATTACTCTTATGGCTATATCGACTCAGGATATTAACAGCAGTGCTTATATCAGGTCGCGTACATAACATAATGTACATTAAGCACCCAATCAAACTACGACATGGCGCATCACACTTTCCATTCGAATTTAGGGCCTCATAATTCAGTTTAACTGGAAGTGGGGAAGATACTGGTTTACATTCATCCATTTTAAACCTCCTTAAAACATTTTCAATGTAAGCTCCCTGACTTAGATGAAGTTGATTATTTTCCCTATCTATCCTAATTCCAATGAAGTAACGAATTTCTAATAAATCCGTCATTCTAAATTTTGCCATTAAGTAGGCTTTAAATTTATTCATTGTTCCCATATCCGCCGTAGAAATTACCAGATCATCTACATATAGCAGTACATATATATTTTTGACAACGTCACCATTGTCAAGAATATAAATACAGCGATCCACAGTAGAATCAGTAAAGCCAATTTTCCTCAAAGCTTGTTCAAATACCTCAAACCAGCATCTGGCTGCCTGCTTGAGTCCATATATGGCTTTATTCAATTTGCAGACCATGCCATTTTTATTAAATAATCCCTGAGGAATAGACATATAAATTTCCTCCTTCAAGACACCATTTAAAAAGGCTGTTTTTACATCCATATGATGAATTTTTAAATTATATTGATTTGAAAGAGACATCAAAATTCTGAAGCTAGAAACTCTCGCTACAGGAGCAAAAGTTTCATCGTAATCCACCAAATATTCCTGAGTAAAACCTCGAGCTACAAGTCTAGCCTTATACTTCACTGGTTTTCCAAGTTCATCATGCTTAATAGTAAACACCCACTTACAATCAACTATATTCTTATTATCAGGCCTTGGTACAAGAGACCACGTGCCATTATAAAAATGTGAATCTAATTCTTCCTCTATTGCTTCCTCCCAATTTACTCTATCATGTCTGTTCTTTATTTCATCAAATGATTTCGGAATATCGTTAAATAAAGTGTGTGCATTCATCACACAATTATTTATTAAGTCTTTATATGATACATGTGGTCTATTTTTCATTCTTTCGCTTCTTCGGATTTCTACGTTTGGGTCTTCAAGGTCATTATAGGATTCACCTTTATCTGATCCTGTCCTATCAGCAGAAACTGTATCGGCATTTTTTTTCAACAGACAAAAAGTCACTAGGCTGTTCATCTGATATAGCTTTATCAGAATGCTTTATACTACTACCGATTGACAAATCAATTTTAGTTACTTCCGTACTTTCATTCGGGATTATAGACTGATCATATCTCTTACTATCATTCAGAGAATCCTCCCTACTTTCATTCGGGATATTCGGTTGATTCGATTCATTTTCTACCACAGTTCCGCAATTTATCATATTTGTCTCATCTACAATTACATCTCTGGCTATTTGAAATTTTCTAGATTTAATGTCCCATATCTTAAGACCATTCGGTTCATATCCAACGAGTATACCCTTCCATGATTTTTGGTCAAACTTCCTTTTCCTAGTCTTATCATGTACATATACCGTTGAACCGAAAACTTTCAAATATTTAAGATTGGGCTTTCTACCATGCCACATTTCATATGGTGTTTTCATATGCTCTTTCAACACAACACTGGGGCTTCTATTAATTAAATACGTTGCTGTTAAAACAGCTTCACCCCAGAAAATTTTCTGTAATTTTGCCCCATTAATCATAGCACGAGCCTTTTCTGTAATTGTTCTGATCATTCTTTCAGATACACCATTTAATTGTGGTGTATGTGGAACTGTAAGATGATAACTAATGCCCTTTTCTACACAATATTCACGCATATCATTTGACAAATACTCCCTACCATTGTCTATATATAAATTGACAACTTTCAAATTAAAATGTGCTTCACTTTTAGCAACAAAATCTTTAAAAGTTGAGAAGACATCGGACTTATTCGCAATTAAATAAGTTACGCAATAATGAGTATACTGATCAATAAAAATTACATAATAGTTTTTACCGTCCATAGTAGTAGGTGTTACAGGACCACAGACATCAGAATGAATAACAAATAATGGCCTTTTAATATATTCCTTCTTCTTAAAATTTCCGAAACGAAGTCTGGCCTGCTTTCCATTTATACATGCTTCGCATAAATCATTATTTGGTTGTACATTCTCAAGAAGCTTTGTGTCATCAAACATGTCTTTTCCCTTTATTTCCAAAAACTTCCCTTTACTAATGTGCCCTAGCCTCTCATGCCATAAACGATACTCATCAACCTTACCAACTTTCGAAAAATATGCCTGTTTAGAAACCGCAATAAATTCAACAACTGGAATATTATGTTCATATTTACCATTCAAAACGTCCCTATTATCCTTGCTGACTCTTACACCTCCTGGATGGAATTCAACTGTCATCCCAGCATCTTGTATCCTCTTAACCGAAAGTAAATTTTCCGGAACTTCTGGGCAAAACAAAACATCCTCCAGAATGACATGGTGCATTAAGTTGTTGCGGAGTTTCACTATTCCCCTTTTATTTGCATGGATATATTCACCATGTTTTGCTATTGCTATTTTGATAGGTGGATCCAATTTCACAAAGTCTGCGAAGAGAGTTTCATCATTTATAAGATGATCCGAAGCACCTGAATCCAGTAGAAAAGAAACGCTATTTTTATCCTTAAGAAGTTGATCACGTCTGACCATGAATGCAAATCCCTCATCCAACTGGGTTTTTGCCATTCGTGCTTGTTTATCTTCCCCTTGATTCTTATTTTCTGCATTCTTCTTATAAGAGAAACAATTCTTTTTAATGTGGCCAAGTTTGCCACAGTAGTGACATTTGACTCTTGCCCTCAATAGCTTATTGGATTTGTGTGACTTGTTTGGTTTGTATTTGATCTTATTTTTAAAATAATCAAATTTATTTTTATATTCGTTTTGTGTACTTTCGGTCTTGGCATGCAAAACTTTAGAGCTGGTGTCCTTACTATCATTTTTTAATTTTATCTCATGATCCATTAATCGATTCTTAACAAATGCTAACGTCAAATTGTCTTCCGACAATGTTTCAATAGCAGTAATCACCCCATCATAACTCGATGGCAAGGATAACAACAAGTGAGACACCTTGTCCATTTCGTCGATCTTTGCTCCTGCAGCTTGCAATTCAGTTATCAGATCATCAAAAATATTAAAATGATTTAAAAGTGGACACTCTCCCTTTAATTTTAGACTTAGTAATTGTTTTCGAATTGATAATTGTGATGCTAAACTTTTTCTTTCGTAAATTGCGTCTAGATTTGCGAATATTTGTTTTGCACTGTTTTCGCTATTTGCAAAGCCAAGAAACGAGTCATTTAAATATTCAATAATTATACTTTTTGCGATTCTATCCATCTTCTTCCATTTTTCAGTATCTTGGCTGGGTACGTCATCATCAATAACCGTTAATACATCCATTTCACTTAAAAGAGCCCTCAAACGAAATTTCCAAATAGAATATTTTTCACCATCAAATGGTTTTATATTTCTTTTTGTTTTGTCCATTATTATTATCTTCTTAAGCACAAGATAGAACGTAGACTGGGCCCATAACCTTTTAATTTATGCCGTTTTACCAACCTCAATACCGTTAATAAACTACTTCTTTTCTTCTTATTTTAAAATAATTAAAATTTATTTTATTTTTCTATTTTAAATTTTCATGCGCACCCCGACCTGTCGCCATCAAAGTTCAAAAAGGAAAGAAAGAAAATGCTTGAGTATAAAATTAAAGAGAATAGCAAAAAAGAAATACAATGACAACTAGAATGATCTATGTATATGTTGTCATGCGATATGTATACACTGACAAAAAAAAGGAATTCATTTTATAACTTCAACAAAAACTATATATATAATTTTTGTAATCAAGCGTTAGGTCTTTTTTTAAAAAATAATAATTTTATTCAATATTTCGACGCCTCTTTGGGCGTCTTCTTCAGGAAATTTTTTTATTAATATGACAATTGAAAAAATTTTTTTGAAAACTTATTTTACATACATACATAAATGAACAAATTGAAAAAATTTTTATGAACCAATCAAAATTTAATAAAGTAAAAATTTTTTTTAAAGGAAACAAAAAACAAAAAACTAAACAAAAAATGTTTTTAACCTATGAAGAAATGAAAAATCCTTTATACTAATTATATAATAACAATAAAAAATATTTTACATTCCTATTAGTCAGTTTAATTTACGAATCAAATGCCTATAACATTGAGCAACATTATCTGTATCAGTTTTATAGTTTACTACCTTATTACTTGGAACATTAATAATGTTAAGCATCTCTAACATATAACGTCGTTTAAAATTCTTCTCTATAGCTAAGACTGATACTAATAGGAATGTAAAATATTTTTTATTGTTATTATATAATTAGTATAAAGGATTTTTCATTTCTTCATAGGTTAAAAACATTTTTTGTTTAGTTTTTTGTTTCCTTTAAAAAAATTTTTTACTTTATTAAATTTTGATTGGTTCATAAAAATTTTTTCAATTTGTTCATTTATGTATGTATGTAAAATAAGTTTTAAAAAAATTTTTTTCAATTGTCATATTAATAAAAAGATTTCCTGAAGAAGACGCCCAAAGAGGCGTCGAAATATTGAATAAAATTATTATTTTTTAAAAAAAGACCTAACGCTTGATTACAAAAATTATATATATTAAAACAAAAAAGGTCGAAAAAATAGTGTTAATTAATTAAAAAAACTATATTTCCCAAATATTTTTGAATGGAATTTCTTAATTTTCTGTCGGCAGAATATTCAATTAAGCAATAGAAAAATTTATATATATATATATATATATATATATATATATATATATATATATATATATATATATATATATATATATATATATATATATATATATATATATATATATATATATATATATATATATATATATATATATATATATATATATATATATATATATATATATATATATATATATATATATATATTAAAGTTCGCTTATAACACATATCGGTTATAGCGAATTTTAATTCTTAATGAAAAGCTTTCCCGGTCCCAGCGGCTTTTGTAGAAATATTTCATAGAAATCATTACAGTTATAGCGAACTTCGGTAATAGCGTTCTAGGATTTGAATTCCTGTAAAAATCTTCTCAATTCAAACATTGTCTAGTTTATATGATGAATATTTTTTTTGCTCTGTACAACAAAAAGGATAAACCATTGAAATTGTGTGATTATAAAAATATTAAAATATTATAGTCATTTAACCTGTGACGACATTTTCAATGCATATGAATTGAATCTATGCTACCAAATAAACTTTTTTAAATATTTATGAATTTACTGTCGTTGAAAAAAAATTTATTTTATTTTGAACGCAGAAATGTAACAAATGCAATTAAATAAAGACTTCGCGATATAACGAACATTTGGGTATAGCGAATGGACCCTACATTATATCGCTATAATTATTAACAAAAAAAACTTGTTTTTATACAATTATTTACAACTTTGACAGCAAAATATTAGATACATAAATAATTCTATCGAAAAAAAACCAACTTCGGTACAAAGAACCAATCGAACAAATTTCAAAACGAATGCGATTATGGATGAGTTTAAAATCTGTTATCAATCATTTCTCCCATGGAAGATTTAAATTTCTTAAACAAAATGTTTTAAATAGTTCTATTAATGGCGAGTTATGCCACTTTGTCCATCCTATTTCACTTAAATTTATATGGAACCAAACTGCAAGCATATAAAGAAGAACATGTGCTCCCCCTTTTACCCAGAAGATAGGTTCTTCATAAAATTGTGCAAACCGAAAAATTAATGTTTATATAGAAATACCGTGCAAAACGTAACATGCTCGTATATAAACAACCTTTTTTAATACGAAATATGATAAATAAAATGTTTAAACACTGTATGTAAACAATGATGAATTTCGTTTTATTGCTTTAAATTTACTAGTTCGAAGACACATAAAAAATTACTTTGAACATTAAAAGGCGAATTTCTTTTTTAGTATTTTTTATCAAAGAACGTATGTACAGGGTGTTTTTTTTAGAGGTATAGAACTTCGAATTGAAATAAAACACAAGAAAATTTTTTTAATGTCCATCAATTTGGCTTTATTGGAAGGATAATTTTATGCCATTAACGTTTAAATATGATTTCGGGCATGTGGCCGCCGCGGCTGGCTCGAATAAAGCCAATTCTACAGGTCCAATTTTCAACCACTTTTTCGAGCATATGGGGCCGTATGTTGGCAATAACGCCACGAATGTTGGCTTCCAAGTCCCCTAACGTTTCTGGTTTGTTGGCGTAGACGAGCGACTTCACATATCCCCAAAGAAAATAATCCAATGGTGTCAAATCACACGATCTTGGTGGCCAATTGACAGGTCCATTCCGCGAAATTATGCGCTCATCGAATGTTTCCTTCAATAAATCGATTGTGACGTGCGCTGTGTGGCATGTAGCGTCGTCTTGTTGGAACCACAACTCATCCACATTCATGCCATCCAATACGGGAACAAAATAGTCGGTTATCATGGCTCTATACCGGTCTCCATTAACGGTAACTGACTCTCCAGCATTATTTCGGAAGGAGTATGGCCCAATGACTCCACCAGCCCATAGAGCACACCAAACAGTCAGTTTTTGTGGATGTAATGGCGTCTCAAGGGTCTCATGTGGATTCTCTTCACTCCAAATGCGGCAATTTTGCTTGTTGACGTAGCCATTCAACCAAAAATGAGCCTTATCACTGAACAAAATTTTGCGATGAAAATCAGCATCGAGATCAATCTCATTTTCGGCCCATACACCAAAATCACGACGCATTGCATGGTCTCGCAGCTTTAATTCTTGCACAAGCTGGATCTTGTAAGGTCGCAAGCCAAGATCTTTGCGCAAAATCTTCCATAAAGTTGATGGACAAAGCTCCAATTGCTGTGCACGGTGGCGAATCGATTCATTCGGGTCCTCTTCAACACTTTGCTCTACAGCGGCAATTGTTTCTTCGGTGCGCACTGTTCGACGTCTCTGCGGATGCGTATTATCACATAGAGTAAACGTAGTGCGAAAACGATCCATGGTTAACCGAATTAATTGCTCTGATGGACGATTATGTCGACCATAAAATGGACGGAGCTTGCGGTAAACTTCGCGAACTGAACCATTATTTTCGAAATAAATTTGCACGATTTGCAAGCGTTGTTCTTTTGTCAACCTGTTCATGATGAAATGGCAAACCAAACTAAATATTAATCACTTGACAGCTGACAAAATGGCCGCCAGTTAAAAAAGTGATGCAAACTTAAAGTTCTATACCTCAATAAAAAACACCCAATATGTATAGAGTTTTGACAGTATAGTAAGTGTACACCTTAAATGTTACCAAAATTATAGCAAAGTAGATATAAATTCTGATGAAATCGAGGTTAGTAATTTTGTATTTTTATTTTAAAAACCATCTAAGATCAAAAACGTGTATTTACACAAGATACGTGTATCTTCAAAAAGAATCCATAAATGGGTGAGTTATGTTTAGGGCCAGGCAAATTGTGCGCACGATTTCGAAAAAAAAGTTATGGCTTCCAAAAAAAATAAAGAATTTTGAAAATGGTTTCACAAATGATAGAGTCATGCGTGTAAGAATATAGAAAAAGTAGGGACGAAAGGATAGCCTCCTCGTTGTTTTTTTAATCAATTAAAAAGAAGAATTCCTGATTATTTCAGTTCTTGTGATGGTATTGGTCTTGATTCCGTTAATTTGAATGTCCGTGAGCCGAAAAAAGTCTTATTATAAAATCTTAAATTTGTATTTTATTATTTATTTATAGATGCTTTTCTACGCCTAAGTCGCCAAATATTTGTATCAGATTCTGATGATGATGAACTTGAAAATGATATCAAAGAACTAAATAATAATTTACATTCGAGAAATGAGGCGATACTAGAGAAAAAAACCAATGGTGTTAACAAACCTTTAAGTTCTAAAAGTGGAAACACCACTTCAAAAGAATCTCGCATAAGATCCTCTAGATGTTTAAGATCTAACCAATGTCCTAGAAACTCTGCCGCTATTAACGTGAATAATAATGAAACAATACTACCTCAAAGAAGTCATCCTACTAAAAATGAACATTCTTTTAATACTATACACAATAAGGATGATCACAATAAGAATAAAGGACAAAGTGGCAAAATGAATGGCTGTAAGAAACTATCTCCTTTATTGAATACAGATAACGCTGCTGGTTTTGGCAGTAAAAGTCCTGCCAAAAGTCATAAAAGGGTGTGTACTGCAGAAGTAGATAGATTAGATGATTTTCCAACAACAAGCTCTAGGAATTCAAGCAACATTTTTCAAAGTGATTTATGTGAAGAAAACACAACGTCAACCTCATCCTCCTTTTCACTAGATGTTTGTACAAAATCTTCAAAAAGTCATCAACAATTGCAGACTCCTTTAAAAAGGCGCAAAATGTCCATTAACGATTATATTAAAGTTCGCACCGATTTTGTGGGACAGCTGGATCAGGATGATTTTGAATTTAATAACAATGAAACAAATAACAATGATATATTTGCAATCGAAGAGGATCATATGAACATTAATGGCCAGTTAACACCCCAAAGACCAAATTTAATAAATAGGGAAAACAGCAATATGGAAAGCTATGAATATGCCATATCATCGGCTCAATACACAAATAACAATTCCCATTTGTTTACACCTGACAGCGGTATCAGCTTAAATAACTCGACCACACCTAGCGCAGGAGACCAAAACGATATTCAGACTTCCAGCTCCACAACTGCAACCAGAATCGCCACATACCTTTCACCATGTTACGAACACAACAACTGTGATGTTAAAAGTATCCAAGAAGATGAAGGTGACGAAGACGAAGGTTTTGTCGTCAACAATACTCGTAAAAGGAACTCAAATCAATTTCAGCAAAAAGTTGCCCGAGTGCGTCGTAACTATAGAAAACAATTTTTTGATGATACCGAAAGTGATTAAAAGTCTGTCAACTCTTATCCTGCTGTAGTGTTATAACATTTAAATAAATTTATCTTAGCATGCATTATTTTGTTTAAGTGCATACATACTCAAATTGACACAATAAAATACACATACTATATTAATAGGATATATAGAAATTATACAAGACTTACTCAACACTCTCATTAATGCCACAAAAAAAATTAAAAATCATTTCCAAACTGTGTTTAGTTGTCTATTTGAACCAATCCACATTCGACTGACACACAATATATAAGTACATACATATGTATACATAGTATAAAAGTAATTGTAAGAAAAGTATCGGCTTTGAAAACCAACATTTATTTTCTGTGAATATTTGAAAAAAAAACATTGTATACATACATATAAAATATAATTATTAATTAATGTATTATATGTCTTAATGATTCAGCAATAACAACATTTAAATAATTTAATTAATAAAAATTGCATTTCACAACTTAAAACGGGCTGCAGAGTTTAATATGTGCATATACTCGTATATGTAGATCTCTTCATATCTTTGGCAATTTAAATAGCAAAATAAATCATTTCATGTACCGAATGATTCAAGTTGACCTTTGGAACACAATTAACCCTTTGAATAAAATTTCAATATTCAGCGGACACAAAAATCCTTTATAAAGTTTAAAGAATTCTCCATAAGTATAACTGTTTAAAATTTTGATTACAACAGGTTACAAAGAATGTATGCAATTGGGTACTATGGCCTCCTGCTGTGATTCCTAAAGTTGATTTAATATGATTCGAAGCAATCCCACATTCGGTCGACCAATTTGGTGCTAAAACATTTCCAAAGGCATTTTCTTTTCTAAAAAAAGTTAGCATTTTTGCGCTTTTAAAGATAAAAAGGAACTTGTCGCTCTTTAATGAGCGCAAAATAATTAGGAAGAGTATGTAATTCTGCAACGGGATTAAATTTTCTACATCTGTTTATAAATTGATAAATAAAATGTTGCACTTTTTTCCGGAAAAAAGGAAATGCCATAATTTTGTTTCACAGTGCAACACACAAATCTTTGGCGGCCCATAAAAAAAAGTGCATGACTTTGGGAAAAATTGGGAGACACGGGTCTTTTTTTTAGTCTTTTATCACGTAGTGGTGTCCGTATATGGTTATTTTGCCACGACTTAAAAAATTACACACAGTGTTTTTCAAAACATGATAATGGATAATGGTTTTCATGCTCAGGGTTGCATGTCAATGATCATTAAATCAGATGTGTGGAGGGGCCTTTTCCCAATATTCTACAGTGCAAGCCACTACATCGCCGTGGACTTTAATAACTATACTATAATTTTTAGTTGGATTTAAGTTCGTTATTTTTATTTCTTTTTGTTATTATTGATGAGATAATTTTGAAAAAATCACACCAGTTGCGTTTGGAGTTCGACAAATTTTTTTACCAGCACGAGCTTCATCCGCATCCCAGTGAAAAAGAACTTCAATAAGACCCACCACTTGTAAGGCAGGTGTAGGAATCTTTGGATCTTCGCCAATCATTGGTAGACTTTTTCTGATCCTCCGCATGGTATCTCAGGCCATAACATCAAGAAGTTATGAAAATATTTTTTAAGTACTTCAAGTGCTATTTGTCCCACAGTACCATGTAAATTATTGTACTGTTATAAAGGTCATGTAAAGTAATTTTTTTTTAGTATTTTTTGAAAAAAAAAAAACTACAAGATGTAATATAAAAACGATGACAAAAAGGAAACTTGTGACTAAAATGTGTTATCCCATTACTAAAAGTAACAAACTTAATTAACATGTAACAGTTGGTTTAAAACAAAATTAAATAAAATGCGTACGGATAAACCGAACTAAACTCGTGTATGAGCGATGTATATTTCTTGAAAAAATTCAAGTTCCAGAGAAGTAGATAAATTGAAAGATATTGCAGTTTCGTTTAAGTACCCAAGAGGAATAAGTAGATTAGACCAAATAAAATGTTTCCGGTACATGCATATATCCGTTATATATTTATTTTCATAGAAATAGAATGTGGTTAAAAATTTTCACAAATATATAGTCCAATGGACTTCTTACAAAAACGTTTATTAAATGGTTCAAAATATTTTCCAATACAGTGTCGCAAAATTTTGGTGTGAAAATCATCTTTTAATTTTTTTATGCATAATATAGTTTTTCTTTTTATAGAAAATGTTTTATTTATTGTGGCTTTAGCTGTTCATATGCCAACATTTCATTCGTCGCTAAACCAAATAGTCAGTGAACTTTAAGCGGTTTGAAAACATTGAACCTCGTATGTTTACATATATCAAAACAAACAAACACTGTAAAAATTCTATATTGTATATGATTATTACAAAAAACATAACCATAGTATGCTTAGAATTCTATTATACAAACAATTATAATTGTTTGTTGTGTTGTTTGTATAAAAGTATAATTATACTCAGCGTGAATATATTTTATTTTTCTTGCAACATGTTAATGATTGAATTTAATCAGGCAAAAATGAAAAATAAAATCTTTATTTTAAATACTTAATATTGAAAATTTATTATTTGGAGATATTCTCCCCAACTAATTGTTAAAACAAATCAAGAGTTTTTAAAAAATATTTTGTTTGTTGTGGAACATATGAACAGCAGAAGCCACAATAGGCTCCAGATCATACATTTATTTATTGCATAGCCTTACAATAACTAAGGCAATAATTATAAAGTGCAATTATTAAAATGTTAATTATGTTCTCAATATTTTTTAATTTTCAATTTATAGTTCTGCGCTCAGCCACTTCAGCATATAATACAGTAATAACGGCACTAAAAATGTGTATTACGGAGAGTAGTTCTGAAAGTAAAAGGTTTCTAAATCTCATTAAAAAAATTTCAAAGATGTCATGAAAATACATATACATACATACATAAGTATGTATTTTGATGCAGAAAGAATTTTCCCCCCATTTCCGAATGATTTTAACATAAATATCATTACCAAATTATTTTTTTATTTAACGCCTTTAACAAAATTATAAGCCGTCAATGAATTAAGGGTAGATTTTTAAGAAAATAATTGTACATTAAATAAGGAATATGTTATTTACTCGTACTACTAGAAATACAAATTCTGCAAAGAAGAAAACTTGCCAATGGACACAATTCGCTTCTTTTCTCTTGAGAGAATAATAGTTTCAATTACAAAAGTGAAGAAGAACTAGTTAACAGAAATTATGTTAATAAATTTTGGAAAATTTTAGTACCTCTTAAAAGATATTTCCAAAAGCTTTTAAATAATACCAATATTGACCCAATAAATTAAGAAATATAATGCACAATCGCAGTTCAATAGAAAAACTTGAGGCGTAACGAATATGAGTTTAGCGAAAGCGAATACATACTTATAATCAGGAATGTTCTCACACTCGCAAGTTTTTGAAATCGCCAAAGTTATATTTAGATCAGGGATCGGCAAAACAAGGGCGCCGCGCCAATGCTTACGCTCTTAATACGTGTACATGTGCACACGTATTGCAGAGAAATAAAAAAACATAAATCAGTCTCACTCGAGCACTAAACACGATGGACGTGTTACGCTTGTTGTTAGAAATTAGCGTTGCCATATGCAAAAAGTGAGATCCTCAGAAATTCATATGAAATTAACCTGAGGAAATACTAGTTCTGACGAAGAAAATTTTTATGAGGGAATGGAGATTTAAGATTTCAAATTTAGGTATGACATAAAAATTTCAGATCTGGCAACACTGATTCTTTATGTGTGTATGGGAGCGCAAACAAAATGTTTATATGTATTTTTGCCGATCCCTGATTTAGATGTTCTGTAACTCACGTGTTTTGCTTGCGAGTTGCCATATTTGAGGTTGTATATACTCGCCAGAGTATAAGGAAACAATGGCGAGGAAAAATGAGCAAAACAAAAAAGCTTTTTTTTAATTTAATATATTTGATTAAAATTGTCAGCAAAATCGTCTAGTTTTGATACAAATAAAATGAAAACATACACATTTAATTTAGTATGTTTATCATTTTATTGTTTGTTTAAAGTTCAGTTTATTGTAATTTCATCAGTTCACTTCAGATACCCTTGCGATTTCAACTCACCAAAATTCTGGCGTTTGCGATTTACAGAACACTAATCTTGCGAGTTCAAGTCATAATCGCAAATATTATACGAGTTGCGAGTGTGAGAACATGCGTGAATATATTTAAGTTGTAAAGCAAAACCAACGACGAGTTAACATTGCATTGCATACGCAGTTTGCTTTTGGGAACAGAATACACTGTTAAAATTTTAGGCACAACGTTTAGTTGCAATGTATTATTAGAGTACTAATCTGAGGGTTGCATTTTCGATTCCTATAGAATTTTTAGTGTTTTTGCTCCGCAGTTTTTGTTTGCTAAACAAAAATAATTTCTTTCATATAAAATTTGTATCTAATAAAAAATCACAAACTATGGGCTTTTCTTATAGATATGTATGTATATGTATGCGACATTATATCCAGATAAAAATAACGATACTGTATGCTTTCAGGCATACTTATATGTATTATTTTATCAAGCTGTTAAGATATTAAATCTACTTATTTGTTTTAGTTTAATGCAAATTTATTTCCATTTTTTATTTTCAACCAAACAGTAATATAATAATTTGTATTGATTTTATTCTGCATTTTTATAAACTATTTAATTAGTGAGTCTTAATAAAGAATTTTATCGATTTTAAACCTAAAACTAAATTTCTAGATGTTTTCTAAGCTTTTACAAGTAGTATATAAAACAAATATAGAAAAGAACTTGATAAACTTAACTCTAACCAGTTGCTTAGTTATAATTAGCGACAGAATTTTTTATTTTTATTTTTAGTAAACAATAATAAAAACTATTGAAAGAATCATCCTACATATAAATTTTGAGTTTAATGAACAGATTAATGAATATAAAATACACACGTTTTGCACGTTTTTAACTGTTAAAAAAAAAGAAATTTGATTTTTTTAATTGAATAAATAAGAAATATAATACAATCGTTCAGAATTTTTTTCTCTTGTACAGTAAAGAAAATAATTCATTCTTCTAAACTCATGTCACTGGACTTAAATGGTAAATTAAGCTCCTTACACCAATTGATTACATGTTTCTCCAGTGCAGAACCAGCTCTGTATAGGGATGTAGATATAAATAAATGTTTTAATGAATAAATGTTTCATAATTGAATATGTTCATTATAATACTTACAGATAAATTTCATTTCCCTTAACATTATATTCATCACAATTGCTAAATACGAGTTCGATATCACGCATTACTTCCTCATTGATCTGATAGGAGCCCATATTGAGTTTTGATTTTACTTTTGCAAAATCCATGGGATTTTTAATGATATCGTAGTAGTCCGGTACTTCCGACTGGGAAACAGGCCTAAGGAAAGGCCAAGCATTTTCATTTTTCATAATTTTCTCTAATAGTTCATAAAGTGCAGGACTATTTAATGGTAAATTATCTGCCGCGCGGCGTATTGAACGCCGACTATTTTGTTTAACAGACTCTTGAGCCGACGAAACATTGCCGTTAGTTAACGAATTTCGTTGTGATAAGGGACGACTAGATCTGTTTCGTTTCACAAGGGGTTCATCGTCTTCATCATTATCGCCTTCATCCTGAGATGAGTCTATAATATAAAATTTTTTATATTAATTAATAAGAATAACTAATGTATTTTGTTGAGCCTGGACTCCAATTATTTTGTGAATAAATTTAATAAACTCAATATTTACATATATTAAAATATACGTTAATACTAAAATGATTTATATCCTGCCACGTAAGGCTTAAGCATCAGCTTTTCTAAAGCATTTTTAGTAGAAGTAGTTTTGAATTCGAATGTAAACAATTTCGGAAAACGTTATTAAAATGAGATTAATCAAATTAAATTTTAATTGTGCAATTACGATAAATTTTTATTGAAAAGATTAAGGTAAAAAAAGCCCATACAATTAAAATTACATCCCTTAATTGTATGTAATTTTTCTTGTCCCAAAATAAAAAAAATAAGTTTTGTTTAACGTACTTACCAATTATTCGACTTTTCTTTTTTTTGTTAGCCTCCTTAGTTTTGCATTTCGTACACACAAAACCGTAACGTGGCATACGTTTCAAATTTATGCATTCTAAGTGAAATGAATCCTTGCAACCTGTACAAGACAGCTCACTTCCATCGTATGAGCAAACGTTACATATGCTTTCATCTCTGAAAAACCAAAACACACACACACAAAATAACAATAAAATGTACCCATATCGTGAGTTTATTGTTTTGTTGTTAGCTAACCCAAATTTGTTATAATTATAGGTCAAATCAACAATGTTAAACAATTTTAAATGTTGAACTTACTCATCTGTATCGGATTGATTATTTGATTCTATTGTTTGATCTTTATCATTGTCATCATCAACTTCATTGTCAGCGTCATTGGGTTGTATATATTCTTCTTCTATATCTTCAATAAGGTTTTCCACTGCAACTTCGTCATCCTCAATATATTCTAGCTCTTCCTCATGATCGACATCATCTTCCTGCAAAGCCTCTTCAATTTCATTTGATTGTAGCCGTTTTTTGCTGCGCCCACCACCTCCCGAACTATATCTGCCTTTCGATAGTTTTGTGTCGGAAGCCACCGATGACGCATCACTGTTTTCCTCATCGACAATGAACTTACGTTTACGTTTTGGTGTCTTTTTATTTTTGGTTTCATTTGCATTTTCAAGACCCAGAGTAGCCACACAACGTTTACAGTACCAGTTGCCTTCGGGAACAGTTTTCATTTTTGGTTGCATACAGAACATGTGAGTACCACCGTTACATTCGTCGCACAGCAGCATTTTATCTGGATCACTCCCACGACGGCAAATCATGCAATTAGATTTGTTTGTAGAGCGGGCCCATATAATACAATCATGCAAGATGTTTAAATGCAAAAACACCTGATAATAAATTAAATCTAAATTTTGACAAATCAATGAAAAGTATTTCTTAGTATACCTGAGAATAGCTGGTACTCTCCATTAATGAAATCTCCCATTGACGCAACTTATTTACGGCATCCTGCTGTTTGCGCTCCATTAATTCTTTGTCTTTTATAACAGGTACTCCAAACGGTTGCTTTAAAAAGCGCTTTTCTACTGCTTGTTCAACTTGAAGAAGAGCTGAAGCTAACTGTCTAACATACGATCGCAATGTATTGGAATCATGTAGCGAAATATTCTCGTCGGCACTGTCTTCTGAATCTATTTCAACTGTATCGCCCAAATACTCCCCAGGGTCCTTATAAGCATTATTTCGATCGTCACGTTCAAAGTTTTCGTCATCATTATCTGAATCCTCATATTTATCGTCTTCTTTATTCTCTTCTTCAGTAACTGCATTCTGTTTAGGTGGACCCCATTGCAACTTAACTTGTGGGTCATAGCAGCTATTGTGCAAATCCATTCTCCATTTTTCCATATCCTTGACTTTGAGACGTCCAAGATCTCCAGTGTATATTTCAAATTCGAATTGCAAAATACGTTCAACTAGAGATCCATACATAACTTCGTTTATATCAGCATTCTTTATTTGGTTCTTCTGCTTTTGTATTTGCTTAGAATCGATATTTAACATGTCAACAGGGCATTTTTTGACGTGTTCCAAAATTAGATCTTTTAGGGTTGTCAGTTGTTCGCGTAATTCGGACTCTCGAATGCCTAGAGGATTAAGGCATTCTATTACAGCTTCTAAATCTTCTTTCTTGTAAAAATACGACCACGGGGTGCGATCTACGTTTTTTTCATCATGAACAATGCAATTACGCGGATCTCCAGTACACATTAAAAGCTCATATTGGGACTGTTGTGCCTCGTCAGCCTCGTCTGTCTCAGTTTCCTCTGTTTTTTTATTGATATTTCCGTTCATGTTGGACTTTTTTTCCTCCTCTGCATACATTTTTAGCAAGTATGATCGCAATTCTTTCCGAGTTTTAGGTAAATTTGCAGTGTTTGCTGTAATCCCACTTCTTAATTTGTTTTTAGGTGGATTATCCAGACAGACATCCATGCAATCACTTGCATGTTCCACAAAAATGCCTGGCATTGATTCCAATATATAATATTTCCGATAGGCACGGTCCATTCCCAAATAAACAAGAAAATTGAATAGGGCTTTATTTAGTTTGCACACTTGCTGTTGGAACTTCTTACTCTCGCGCTCAGATTGTGCAAGTAGCTCTGCGACTTTTTTCTCATGCTTATCTTCCAAATTTTTACGTTTGTCCGCATCTTTTTTAACTTCTTCCTCCATACACTGCTGGTTAAACTCATTGGCTAAAGCGCGTTTTTGAGTTTGCACTCTAGATAATCGCTGATTCTCCATTGTAACAAGAATTTTCAGTTCCTGCCTGGCATTAGAGGTTTGTTCCATTCTTTCCTCAATGAGATTTATGGCTGCAGAATAAGTGATTATCTGGGCCATTAAGCACTTAAGAATGCGCATGATATCGACAAACGGTAATTGGTAGATTGTATATAGTTTGAGAGTTCTAAGAATGTGAGGATATTGCATACGGAATACCAAACCAGGATCCTCAGAAGATGTATACCCGTTTCTATACATTATCCGCCATTTTTCAGCAGACTTATTTCCTACAACAGCTCCAGAAGATAGGATATGTAAGCGCAAAACTTCACTTACAGTTAGCGCATCTAGTGGCAGTTCATTGATCTTGAATGAAAAATAACGTTTTGCATATTTATGGGTCCAGAACGGAATAGGTTCATCAGCTCTTATATATGAAACAGCACATTCATCCTCCTCTTCTCGTTGCAGATCCATAATAGTTCCTAGTAAAACCAAAATGATATCGGAAAGTGGTCCACCGACTTCTCTTATGGTAAAAGATCGAGTCATTTCGTGGAAACTTAAATTTCCACGGAATACTTCAATTCCTGATAAGACACCAACGAACGTATGCATAAATTCCCTTAACATAAATGCATCTCCAACCAACTTTGATGGCAAAATTGTTCGAACGGGACAATATATTGGAATCGAATGCTGATCGCTTCTCTCTAAATCATCAGTTTTTGTTAGCAACTCCGTACATTCATCCTCAATTCTCTCTAAAAGTTTCGCACGTTTTTCTGCTCTTCGACGCATTTGTTCTAATAATTGTTCTTCTTTCTCCCTTCTTACTCGTTCCATCTCTTCTTTCAATGATTTCGCCTTAGCTTCAGACTTTTGCACCTTTTCTTTTTCTTGTTTGGCTTTGTCCTGGGTACCGGCTGCTTTTGTAGAAGGTTTGTCGTTTTCAGACTTTTTGCCGAAATAATTGTTAAGTGTGGATTGCTTCTTGGAACTATCCGGTTTTTTAATTTTAGCGGGGGTAAAGTGTGGCATTTTTCCTATAAAAATTTTGTTAAATGTTATGTTTCGTTCAGTTACATATTTATTATATGATTCTGGTTTTGGTCTCAGGATACCATCAACGCGCACAACATTATTTTTAATAAACATTTGCAAATTCTCCGATGTAAATTCAGACCTTTGTCGCCTCACTTTGTCAAAAGGAACCGCCGTTACAGTCTGCACATTACGCAAACTCTTTAATTTATATATCAAGCTCTCAGTTTCCTCATACACCTCGCTTGCTGGCACTTTTCCATCTGGCGATTCAATATCGATTACAATATAAGGAGCGTATTTAGTTTTCTCGATAATCTGAACCTCTTCGTTAAGAAAAAATCGTTTACGCAAAAATCTAAAAGTTAAAGCGTTCAATACATTCAAAGAACTTTGTTTAGCATGTTCTATGACCAGCATTACTGGTGGACGTAAGCTATCCTTAAACATTTCCATTTTTTTCCGAGCCCGTTTTTCGCTTTTCAAAGCTTCGGCATATGTAAGATTATCCTTTCCGGTGGCTTCGCACTGCCACACGGTCGAATTAATAGCCATTACATGTCGAAAGTAATCCCTTGATATGAAATATTAATAATCGTTTTATTTGAAAATTGTGAAGTTTGTGGCATACTTACTCATATTGCTTGAATATCTCTTTAGTCACTTCACAGAAGAAGACTTCTTCGTTATCATGGAACGCTTCATCTTTATTTTTAGAGGGAGCATGGTCGAAACCATCACGCTTACAAGTTGGCATTTTCTAAATATTAATTACATATGTATATCAATTTGTTAAAAAATATCAAGATGTTATTTTACGTGCTACTTTTTTATTTTAAAATTTCTTGTTTATACAAGCGTGCATGTAGCGTAAGAAAATAAAATCTAACAAAAATTTTTGACGCCACAAAAACAAATATTATGTTGAATTTATATGAATATTCAAATATGTTTTACACTTGACTTTCAATCTTCAATAATCAGATATTTGTTTTTCACAATTTTTTTAATTCCTATTGCTTCATTTTAAATAAACTGATAGATTTTAGGCAAAAATTGACGCGCGAAACCACTAATGTGTGTTTGGCGTGCTTTTTTCTTTTTTTTTAGTGAAATTACAAATTCTTAATGCTGAGCAGTGATGCCACATGTTTCAGCCACAGAGTACTCAACCAGAGTACTCAACTTTGACGTATAAAAAGGGTCCGAATCATATTTGCTTAACTTTGTATAACGTGCATTAAGTTTGTAAGAAGAGATATCTATATAAAAACAAATAGCTTTGCTATCTCTTTCACATAAACTTTATGCATGTTTACAAAGTTGTCGAGTCTAGTTCTAGTTTATGGTTTCAGCTTTAATAATATGACAAGAAAGAAAAAATTAAAGCGAATTCACACAAGGTAAAGACACCAGTACATCAAATACAACTCTGTGCAACTCATCAACTACAGCAGCATTAACAAAGCCTGTAACTGAAGTTTTGCTCCCTTCCTAATTTTAGAAGTTTCTAAGATATAACAATATTGTATGTAAAAATTATGGATTTAACTTAGTTATTAGATTTTCGAAGATTTCTCTAATAATATCTTTTGGCAAATAAGCTCTAGTTTTTTGAGCGTTTTATTTTACTTTATAAACTTAATTTTTTCACGCTTAAGGTCTCTTTTAATTTTTTTCTATATTTCGGTACTCAAAGTACTTTTTACTTTATATAAATTTAAAAATTTTATATTTTATTGTTTGTTGTTGCCTTCATTTCATTGGCGCTAACCAAATCATCAAGCTCGTATGCTTATAAATGTATAAATTTAAAAATAGAAAAAAATATTAAAAAAATTTTATATTTTTAAAAGATGCAGTAGAGTTCAAACAAAGAATTAATAACATTTAAATACAAGATAATGAAGTCCTCATCACTTTTGATGTTGTCTCCCTCTTCCCTAGTATTCCAGTTAATCTCGCCCTAAAAATTATTGAAAGTAAATGGAATATTTTACAAAACTACAACAATTTCCAAAAGTGATTTCATGGAACTTTTATGTTTTTGCGCAAAAGAAAACCGTTATTTCAAATATAAAAAGTTATTTAATGAGCAAAAGAAGGGAAGGCCAATGAGTTCACCTATCTCAGCGAAATCATGGCAATTTGCTTCTTTTAGTCGGATTACGGTAACACATACATATTCATGAACTTTCTTTGATAACGCAGTTAACAGCTTGACAAATAAAATTTTTACTACAGCCAACTTCATGAGAAATATTGACATTTCGCTAATCATTTTACTTAAAGGTGCTGGAGGTAGATTTTAGTAATCAAAGATTTGGATTACATAATTTCTAAACGAAATCTACAATACAATCTAAAAATATATTCTATAAATTTTTATAGAAGTGTTTAAAACTTAAATAATGGCAGATAAGGTTGAGAAACCCGTTGGCAACCCAATGAAATTCCCCTATACGTTTTCGGCAAAAATTGCTCAATTTCCAATGAAACATTACATTAAAAATCAATGGATCTGGCGTTATTACTTTGTTGCCGTTGGTTTATGTATTCCAGTTTTCTACAAAATCAGCAAGATTTGTAAGTTTTTTATTCATATATTTACAGTAAATAATCTAACCTCATTTTTAAATTACGTTCTTAGCCAATTCTCCAGAAAACAAGAAAGCCTGGGCTGAAAGTCAAGCTAAGGAACGAGCGGAACATCATTAAGCTAGTGTTCACATGGCATTAGACTAGTTGGTCTTCATCTCGTTTATTTAAGTTTATCTTCGATACAATTTGAATTAAAATAAATCTGAACGTCTTCGGACTTGAAAATTAGACAGAAATGGAAAAAAAAAGATTTTGGATTAAAAACTAATGCGAATCCGGCTTGTTTAGTTGCAATTAATCTCGTGTGATATACATTGAGTGATTCACAGTGAAATTGGTCCACTTGGAATAGTCTAAGTCTAAAACATATAGTTGAATTGATCTGTCTAATGCCTGTTTCTAATAAATACACCAAAAAAAGTTATGAACTCAGCTATAATGCACATAAAAGTTAATTATTTACAAAATAAAACAAAAATTCATGTCACTACAACAATAGTCCACTAAAAAAGGCACATTAAATGGCGATTAAAGAAAATTTAATATCATTAATATTTTGTTGGAAAGGCTTTCTGGCGCATTACAGATTCTAGACGCTTCTGAACAGATTAAGCCATTATTTTCTATTGTCCGGGGCGATTATAACCCACTGGTCCCAAAGGATATTCATATCGTTTTTGTTTAACATTTGGCATTTTCTTATTTGATTTCAAGTTTCTACTATTGGTTTTCTGTAATGATCTAATGCAGTGATTTGGTTGGGGTTTTGATTACTGTTGAACTACTTTCGCTATGTATGTTTTGAAGGATTATATTGGTGAATAAAGTACTTTTCTTTATCAAAATGTAAGTTACCAACGCCAGTAGCCAAAAAAGCACACCGTACCATTACATGCATAACACCATGTTTCACCGTCGGACATAGATATTTTGCATTCTCCTGATTCCGTTTTTCCCAGCTTTTATTCTAACATTTGACCCAAAAATATACTTTCATCAATAAATAAGACGTTTTTTCCAAACTAAAGTCATTCCCTGAATAGCTACAAACTGCATCTACGTGCGACAGTAAAACATGCTGTTGAGTACGTAATAGTATTGGGTACTTGTTCGGCTGCTGGTGTTGGTAACTTACATTTTATTTAAAATATGTATAAAATGTTATATTTAAGTATTTTAAAATAAATAACCGGACACAAGAAGTTGACAAAATTAGAAAAATGTGGTTTAATCTGCTCAGAAGCGTCTAAAATCTGTAATGCACGAGGAGATCTGTCCAACAAAATAATAATATATTAACTTTTATTTAATCGCCATTTTCATTGTGACATGAATTTTTGTTTTATTTTGTAAAACATTAAATTTTGTATGTATTATGACTGAGTTAATATAACTTTTTTGATGTATATATTAGAAACAGGCATTAGACAAATCAATTCAACTATGTATATGGTTTGGAATTTAGTTCTAATTTTTTTTACTTTTTGCTTTTCCAAGATCTTGGTCACGTTAGAAGTGAGTTCTAACGGCAGAAATGCCTATTTTACTGTGAGTTCTGATATTAATGCACACAATAAAAATAAAAAATCGGATGATAGTCTTTTTCTAACGGAAAAGCCAATTTTTCGCGAGCGATCAACTTCGCTTACTCCAATGCCAAGTAGTGATTCGGTAACATTACCATTGCCTAGTTCATCTCTATTTAAGTCAGCGCCATTATCCGCTCCCGGCTCGTGTTCATCACTTAACCAAGTTATCACTACAGACAACAGTAGTCTGAAACCTAAGGTGCCTGTCGGAATGGACAGATATATCACAGTGGTAAAGCGCGGGCGAAGCCCGAATTCTTCAAAGATCTCTTCGGTTCCCAAGATATCCAGGGATATCGACGCCGCCTCAGCTAACCGTCAAAACCGTTTCAAAATATTGCAAGTTGACAGCGACAGACCCGAAGAATCCTCGAAGAAAACCTCAAAACCACCACCAATATATCTGAGACAAAAAAAATTCAAACACTCTTATTAAAAAGCTAATCTCGGTTATTGGTGAAAAGGCATTTCACATTGTCCCAATAAAACGTGGTAATATTGACGAAACAAAGATCCAAATATACGAAGAAAAGGATTTCCGCAAAATGGTAAACGAATTTGAAAAAAGTAAAACAAGTTTCTACACATTCCAGCTTAAGAGTGCTAAAGGCCTACAGATCGTATTGAAGGGCATAGATTCTTATGTTGTTCCCGAGGAAATAAAAGATGCTCTCACCCTCCAAGGATTTAAGGTTAAAAATGTCTCTAACATAATAAACAGGGAGAAGATCCCCCAACCCTTATTTCGCGTTGAACTGGAACCAAATGATATTAAACTGAAGAAAAATGAGACACATCCTATTTATAATTTAAAATATCTGTTATACCGAAAAATCACAATTGAAGAACCACACAAGCGCTCAGGACCCGTACAGTGCCATAACTGTCAAGAATATGGCCACACAAAAACTTACTGCAAATTACCTACTGTTTGTGTTGTGTGCGGTGAATTACACAATACTGCTATTTGCAATAAGTCGAAGGACCAGAAGGAAAAGAAGTGCAGTAATTGTGGAGGTAATCACACTGCTAACTACAGGGGATGTCCTGTTTACTCTTTCGTTAAACAGGCTATGAGTCAAAAGCCTAAAGTAGTCTCAGCGCAAATAGGAAATACGTACTCCGCCACTTATCCTGTAATGGCCCAACCAATCTCTACACAAGTATCGTATGCTGACGCTGTGAAGATCAACTCCGTTCCCATGCAAAAAATGTCACCACCAACTAATACAACAAATGCAAATGCAAGCTTTAATTTCAGTCGCCTTGAAAATACTATTGATAATTTGGTGCAAACTATAAACAACTTTACAACAAATATGACTAGCATGATGCAAGAAATGCTGCGAATGCAGAACACACTGCTTCAAGCATTAGTTAACAAGCCATGAACACGTTAAAGTTATGTTTCTGGAACGCAAACGGCATTCGCCAACATAGAAAGGAACTTGAGCACTTCCTCACGGTGAAGAATATTGATATAATGTTGGTATTTGAGACTCATTTGACTTCGAGAAGCCTATTTAAAATGAGTGGCTACACCTTATACGATACAAAGGACCCGAGAGGAAGAGCATGCGGAGGATCAGCAATTCTAATAAAGTCAAGACTCAAACACTATATTCTTGAGAACACTTGTGAAGACCATCTACAAGCAACAAATATTTGCATAGAAAATTTTTGTTCAAATCTCGTAATATCATCAGTTTACTCCCCTCCCAGATTTTCAATCAGTGAGGATCAATACGAGGATTTTTACAAAACTCTTGGCCCTTGTTTCGTAGCAGCTGGAGACTACAATGCAAAACATACGTTCTGGGGATCGCGTCTTATTACACCTAGAGGTCGAGCATTGTTCAACACAATTTCAAAGATGGGTTTGGATGTCATTTCGAGCGGGGAGCCCACTTACTGGCCTACTGACATACAAAAAATCCCGGATGTTATAGATTTTGGGGTCATGAAAAATATCCCTAGGGATTTAATTCATGTTGAAGCTTCACATGATCTCTCCTCCGATCACACTCCCACGATCGTTACAATTTGTAGCCCAATAAGAAGTGACTTACCTCACCCGTATGTGAAGATGATAAATCGTGTTAACTGGCTGGGGTTCAAAAATATCTCAGTAGTCATTGTGCGGAAAACATCAGGCTTAGAACACCCGATGATATTGAACTTAACATTGCCAATCTTACCGAGAATATTAAAGAGGCTGCTAAACATGCCACTACCTCCCATCCGCAGACTGGGTTTAATAGAATTTATTCTGCGGATATTGAACGTCTCGTATGTGAAAAAAGAAGAGCTAGAAGGGAATGGCAACAGCACAGATCACCACAACATAAAATCAGACTTAGAGAATGCACTAAACGACTCCAAGAGTTGCTTGCATCTGAAAAATCTGCTTCTCTTAAGAACTATCTGGAAGGTCTCGATGTCACAGCAGCATCTAATTACTCCTTGTGGCGCGCTGCTAAAAAACTTAAAACACCCGTTGAGTCTAAACCACCCTTGCGCACTTCTACCGGAGGTTGGGCAAGAACCAATACTGAAAAAGGTAACATATTTGCTGAGCATTTAAAACACGTATTTACCCCAAACTCATGTACTGGTGCTGTTGATTTGCCGAGTGTAGTTGCTTTACCCCCTCGACCCATAAAGTTTAAGATGCGTGATGTGCAAAAACTAATTGCTGAAACCAACCCAAAGAAGGCCCCGGGTATTGATGGAATTAGTAACAAGATGCTGATGAATTTGCCTCGTATTGCTATTAGAATCCTGTTATTTATTTTTAATGGCATTTTACGATTGCAGTATTATCCACACAGCTGGAAACTTGCCATGGTCAAAATGATTCCAAAGGCGGGCAAAGATCTTACTAAGGCTGAGTCATATAGGCCAATAAGTTTGCTGTCAACAATTTCAAAGCTCTTCGAAAAACTGCTCATGACAAAATTGTCTCCAATTCTAGCTGATAATGGGTGCATACCGGACCATCAATTTGGGTTTAGAAGTCAGCATAGCACCATTGAACAAACTCATAGATTGGTACATTTTATAAGAAGAACATTTGAGGAAAAGAAGTACTGTTCTTCCCTCTTTATTGATGTTTCTCAAGCATTTGATAAAGTGTGGCATGAGGGCCTGATTTTGAAATTGAGGAGATATCTACCAATGAACATTGTGAATCTATTGGAAAGTTACATTCTTGCCCGGAAGTTCACTGTTGTGGAAGGAGACTTCATGAGTGTGCCCGAAACTATCTCATCTGGGGTGCCACAGGGGAGTATACTGGGGCCAGTTTTGTACTTGATTTTTACCTGTGATATGCCTCTGAGCAGTAATATCCTCACTTCTACATTTGCCGATGATACAGCCTGCCTTAGTATTCATGAAAACCCTCACGAGGCATCCCGATATCTTCAAGAACATATTAACTTGTTGGAGCTGTGGTTGAACTTATGGAGAATAAAAGTAAATGAACAAAAGTGTGTTCATGTTACATTTACCCTACGAAGAGATACTTGTTCCCCCATTCGAATCAACAATCAAGTTGTTCCTCAACATTCACAGGTGAAATACCTTGGTATACACCTTGACCGACGGCTTACATGGAAACACCACATTGACTCTAAGCTGACACAAATGAAGCTTAAATTGACCCAGATACATTGGCTGATTGGTAGAAATTCTACACTCAGTCTAGATTGTAAACTTTTAATATACAAGTCGCTTTTGAAACCCATATGGTGTTACGGAATTCAACTATGGGGCACTGCTTCAGCTTCCAATGTAGAGCGAATACAACGTATGCAAAAGAAAATTTTAAGGTTAATAACATCGGCTCCTTGGTACATGAAAAATTCAATTTTACATCGTGATTTAAATATGCCACTTGTGACTGCAGAAATTGCAAAATATGCAGGCAAATATTTAACAAAACTCGAGTCCCATCCTAATCCGCTTGCTCGTAATATCTTGAACTTTCCTGGACACATCCGCTTAAAAAAGAGGGATACTACGGCTTTAGTACGCAACACTCCAGATGAAATTTTTTGAAAATATTCTTGTACTTAATACGACATTTATTTATTTTTAATTACTATCACTAAGTTTATGTCCGACACTGGTTGGGCCTAATTATTATATTTATATTTAAGATTTGAATACTTATTGTTAGTTCAGTTTAATGAAGATACAATAAAAAAATTAGTGGAAAAAAAAAGTGGAACAATTTCATTGTGAGTCAATGCATGTGTTTGGGTGTATTTCTTTTTGGACAACGGCCTGTTTGAAAAAATTGTATTTTTCTGTTTCGGGACTGGTTTTTTATCTGAAAGATTGACCTAGGGTCGACTAGCGGCATTCGATCTCGACCGAATTTTCTGTACATTTCAACAAAATTTTGTTAGAAATGTCATCCGATATCGTATGCCGTAATTTGGCACTGCTTCCGTTTTGAAATAATTGCAACTACTGTTTTATTGTTGGTCCAGGATAAGTTTGTTAAATACATAATGTTTTTGACTTTTGGGCTAAAGCTGCATGCATTCTATTTTTGGTTTTGATAAAATCTTGCTTTTCGAGAGCATTTGCTGGTTACAGGATGGAGGGTTCGCGGTTAAAGAAATTTACAAATCATAAGGCATTTCGAATTTAATCCCAACCTCTTTATACTAGAAATATAATACATAATTAAACGTCAATGTTATATGCAGTTGCTCAATCGCCTGAAATCAAATTTGTGATAATTTATTCCGAGTGATTTGTTTTATTGCGAATTTACAGTATAAGATACTGTACTTCAACAGTAAATTAAAATGATCTTACTGCAACAATGAAGCAGATATCTAAAACATATTTCGATTATGAAAGTTAAGTAATCACATTTATATTTATTTAAATATTTCTACTAGTAGCACTTTATAATTGAATACATTTATTCCCTATAACTACATCATTTATCCGAATTTCATATATTCTGTATTATAATGCAACTAGGTTTCTCATCTTTTATACCAGTAGCATCGTGATATACCTGCAAAATCTTTTTTAACGATAACCCATGCTAACAAATTTCGCAGATGAAGTAAATGCTTTTATTTCACCAAACTATTATTTACTTGCCAGAGCTTATGTGTATTAAATATTGAAAAGTTATAAAATAGAACACCTTAACATTAAAAAAGGTTGTAAACTCATAACTATTCTGTACTGAGGAAATGATCAGCATCTATGCTCGAATATATATGGCCTTCGGCAATCATGAAATCCAGAATCGGACTGAAAAAATATAACAAAAGTAACTATTTAAAACAAAGTACAACAGTAGCTTAAATTATTTGGGTTTAGCAGAAAATTATTACTCCCAACACACGATTTCTGATTAATATTACTTACTTTAGTTCATTATCTGTCATATGGGTGAATTTCCGTTTCAATTCGGCGCGACTAATGCCATTCGGAGAATTATGGCTTCGAATAGCTTGAAAAACAGCCAAATGCTTGCCTTCCAAACCCAAATCGTTTCCTCCTTTGGCATTGCCACTACCTCCAAAATCACTATAGCTTGATCCCTTAGTTGCGTATTCTTCAGCTTTATAACGAGCATTTAACACTTCCAAAATATGGGTGACAACTTCATTGGGATCATTGACCGGAAGCATTTTAAAGACCATCAAGGTCTTTTGACCAGCTTGCGATCTAACACTACCAAATACAGTGGCATATTTATTTACCATAACATCCGGAGCTTTCAAGGTGTCGCCTTCTTCCAACCAGTAATGGGCGTCAATGCGTCCTGTACTGTCCTCCAACAAGTACGTTATCTTTGTTGAAGATGTTTCAATGTTTCGTACAATGGCCTTTACATACACTATGTTAAATGTCATATCGAACATCTGAAAGTTCCCTTCCGGGGAATTGAGAATCTGCTTTATTAGCACTGCCACAATACCTTCAGCTTTTTTTTCAGCCGAAGCACCTTCAGTTGTTTGCGTAGCATTGAAATCTCCTTGGTCTTAATTTTATATACCTTTTATTCAAGCACATGATATATTGAAAATGAGGGATATACTCACAAGTGTCGTTCATCTCTTACAAATATGACGAAATTGGTTTTAGTGTTGTTTGAGAATTTGTGATTGCTCAGTGTATATTCTGTGATCAGATGCTAAATGATACAAATGTACTTATATCTTGTGATGAATTTTTGTTATTACCGCGAATGGTGAAATTTAGGGTTATTTCACCATGTTACCGCCTTTGGAATCAAAATGCAATGCTAACAATTCAGCGTTTTTCTCTTTTGTTTAAACAAGCGATTTTCAATTATATAAATCAATTATCTAATACTACATTTACACCTACGCAAAATCTAGTACTTATGAGATTTTGAGGGAAATCTAGCTCTTTTCTACCAGATTTCCCATACAAAACAAAATCTACTTACGAACTAGATTTTAGCAAAATCTCACAAAATCTTCAAATACTGAATGATGCAACTGTGTATTTTTTGGTATTATACTGAAATATACAGCGCTGAATAAGAAAATTTTGACAATTGTAAGGAAAAAAAGCGCGATAGAAACAAAAGATTTGCGGTAACAAATGCTTCTGTTTTTTCTTACGTAGCAATACCAGCTTCATTTGCATTTTTTTATATGTAGAGGTATAATATATTAAAATATTGTTTTTCCCTTCCATTTTTTGAACAAAATAAAATAAAAGTTTGGAGACAATTTTTTATTTATCTTTAGTCAGCTGTTTGTTATGAAAATGAAATCCAATAATACGTCAAAAAGCAGTGGTCTAAACGGCAGAGATTTTCTTCGAGATTTCAGCTGAAATCTATTAGATTTTGCGTAGGTGTAAATGTAGTATTAAAGTATATTAATAAAGTCGGCGAATTCGCAGGTAATCCAGCCAAGCTGCAGTTAATTTGAATTTATTCACGTGATTATACCTTTTGCGTATTAACACGAGTTGGCGTCGTAGGTGAATTTAAATTCGTCAATGCCGCATATCTAAATGAACTTCTCAAGAGCAAGGCGAATGATACATGTGGTGTCACAGGCCTATTTAAATTCACTTTCATGACAGTTGTTGTTTCATGATAAGCCATACATGGCCATGACCAATGAAAAGTTTTTATAACAGCAACAGCAGATATGATAGGTAAGATTATTTTGAAAACTTTCTTCGTGAAAAAGTTCATGACCTATCATATCCTGTACACTACAAGATATGAAAGGTCCTGTTCATAAACGATTATAAAATTTAGTTCTAGACCTATTGGAGCGAAATGAGGAAATAATTTTTAAATTCTTAATATTGAAATTTATTATTCGGCATATTCTCCCCAACTAATCGTTAAAACAATCAGAGCTTTTGCAAAATGCATTGTTTGTTGTGTTGTTTGTATAAAGCATTCTAAGCCTACAATGATTACATATGTATTTTGTTATAAATCACATATAATATTGAATTTTCATATTGTATGTGATATGTATGGCATAAACATCCGAGGTTAAATGTTTTCAAACTGATTAAAATTCACTGACGATTTGGTTTAGCGACCAATGAAATATCGGCATATGAAGAGCTAAAGCCACTATAAAAGCATTCAAGCTAGAATACTTATGCCACAGACTACTGATACTATGTGAGAATGCAAACAGAATTCAATCATATTTTTCTATTTGTAATCAACAACAAACAATAAAATATTAAATAGTTATTTTGGAGAATATCTCGAATAACAAATTTGATAAATATTTTTTTTAAATATAATTTCAATATTAGTATACTAATTCTATCTGTCCCCTTTAGACTGTGCAATTTTACCTGTGTGCAAGTATTAATTCAACTGGTAGTAAGATATAATGAGTATGGATTCCATTCTATACCTTTATCTCAGGTGGTATAAAACTTGTGCAAATAAAATTTTTCGATCTAAAAGGGTAAAAAAGAATAAATCAAGACAAATCTCCAATTTAGCCTCCATGACGAAGTTATCAATTTTAATAAAATTCTGGGCCCTGTTTCGAACTGCACAACTTTTAACGCAGCTGGAAGAGAGATAGAGAGGGGAATAAAAATTTTCAAAGATGAGCTAAAAATCGCCGCATGTCAAATTATACGGTCTAGAAGGTGTGCAAGACTTGGATCTTATACGCCAAAATTTGTTGCAAAGATTAAATTCATATCGGTGAAAAGAAAAAGACTTGTGAAAGGAAATTTGACGTGTGCGAACACTATCTAGTTGATCCCATACCAACAATCTCTTCATTGTCGCAGTGATTAAAGCTGATTAGCTTTAAATGATTATTTAAAAGCATTAATTCTGTGTATATTATGCTTATCTATATGCTTTATTTAAAATATGCAAAATAAATTTATTAAAAAAAGTATATCTTATAATTAAAAAAACTAACTTACTGGAAGACTACATACATACTTATGTTAACGTACATACAAAGCTGACGCCAAAAAAGCTATGAGTTATATTTAATATTTTAAATTGCCCAAGCAAATGTATTTTATTTCAGTGTATTCATCTATACCGTGATGGCTACCTTCCCTTCCGATCCCAGACTCTTTAACGCCACCAAATGGTACCTCTGCAGTAGATATGAGACCTTCGTTAACGCCGACCATACCAACTTCAAGCCGTTTTGCAACGCGAAATATTTGTTGAATATTATCACTATAAAAATATCCTGCTAAGCCTCGACGAGACTCATTGGCTTTTAACATAGCTTCATCTTCTGTTTTAAATTTAAAAATCGAGACGATGGGGCCAAATACTTCCTCCGTGCAAATTTTGGCAATTGGCGGTATATTTGTGATAATTGTAGGAGAATAGAAAAGATCTCCTATCTCTTTCAAATGTTTTCCACCGCAAAGAATTTGTGCTTTCTTGTTTCGGGCGTCATCAACAAACGCACAAACTTTTTTGAGCTGCATTTCATTGACTAAGGGCCCAATTTGAGTTGAGTCATCTTCGCCAAAACCAATTCTTAAAGCTTCAACTCGTTCTTTAAGGGCTGTAATGAATTTTTCATAAATACCTTCTTGTATAAAGAAGCGATTGGATGATACGCATGTTTGTCCACAATTACGGAATTTGGAAGCAATTGCACCTTCCACTGCTTTTTCCAAATTGGCAGAATCAAAAACAATGAAAGGTGCGTTTCCACCCAATTCTAAAGAGACACGTTTGACACCATCGGCCGACTGCCGGTACAATATTCTTCCTACTTCTGTTGATCCTGTGAATGATATCCCCTGTATATCTGGACTCTTGCAAAATAATTCTCCTATAGGAGCAGCATTATTTGAAGTTATAACATTTATTACGCCCTTTGGAATACCAGCCTCTTCAGCAAGTTTACCTACAGCTAAAGCAGTTAAAGGTGTATCTTCGGCGGGCTTTATAACAACAGTACATCCTTATAATTGGAAAAATTTTAAATGGGTTAATGATTACATGCTTAGCATCATAAGCTCTAATAAGCTTACCTGCAGCCAAAGCAGCTCCCGCTTTGCGTGTTATCATAGCCAGTGGAAAATTCCATGGTGTTATTAAAGCAGCTACTCCAAGTGGTTGTCTTATAACAATTAACTCTCGATTAGGGACAGGAGTTGGAACAATCTCTCCATATATACGTCTCGCTTCCTCCGCAAACCATTCAATAAATGCATTTCCATAGGAAACTTCTGCTTTGGATTCAATAATAGGTTTACCAGATTCGATTGTCATGATTTCTGCAATTTCCTGTGTATGTTTTTCAATCAAATGATACCAATTCTGCAGGAAATAAAAAAATGTTACAGTACAACTATGTGGAAACTGGCATAACAATGTGCTGTTGCCTTTAATAATTGAGATCTTTGTTTTGAAGTCAATGAAGTCCATTCTTCTGAATAGAACGCCTTTCTAGCAGCTGTAATTGCCAACTGAGCATCCTTTTCATTCATATTGGGAACGCTACCAATTACTTTACCATTCGCTGGATTATTAACTTTGAAAGTATCCCCACTAATAGCCGACACCCAATTGCCATCAATTAAAGCTTTTGAGCACAAAAGCGAGGATACTGAACGATTTTCCAGTCGTAATTGATATCTCCAAGTAGTACACAAAAAACTTCTTCGTAACATTATCGATTATTCAATAGTAGTTTTCTCTATTTCAGTATTTAGTTAAATTTATTTAATTTAATTATTGAATTATTTTCTTTTTGTGTGCTACAGTTTGCAATGCTTGATACGTTATATGCATATACTGGCATATACCAGAATCATAGGCACAGATATAACTCATAGGCTAAATGTACTTATGTATATTCTGTGCCAGAATGCATATCAGTGTGTTGCCATTATTCACATCAATAGCAACCACCGAAAAGGGGGGTGGTGAAACCATGGTTGCCAGATTCAACATTTTATGGCCATTTTGAGGATTTTATATGTTGAAGTGGATATTGACGATTTGATCATCACCACCCAAAATGCTTATATGCACATATGTATATATATATATATATATATATATATATATATATATATATATATATATATATATATATATATATATATATATATATATACTATATATATATATATATATATATATATATATATATATATATATATATATATGTAAATATATATATATATATATATATATATATATATATATATATATATATATATATACAATATACATACACCTATATATATACATATATATATATATATATATATATATATATATATATATATATATATATATATATATATATACATATATATATACATATATATATATATATATATATATATATATATATATATATATATATATATACATATATATATACATATATATATATATATATATATATATATATATATATATATATATATATATACATATATATATACATATATATATATATATATATATATATATATATATATATATATATATATATATATACACAATATTGTGACTGCTTCTGATTTAGTCTGTACGTATGAATACATGAAGGTACCAATACCACGTACATATGTAAAAAAATTTTAAATTAAGTTTTTGCTCAGAACTTTTCAAGTGTGAAATAAATGCATCTGAATAAATGCATCATACATACATACATATGTGTGTATACAAATGAATACAAAGCACATTAATAAGCTCGTGTTACCACTAGCAATATTTCTTACAGCAATTTTTCTTTGAATTTGCACAAGGCATATTCATATTTTATATAAAAAATAAGACTAAAAACACTTATAAACACACTTTGTCAAGGAAACAAGCTCAAAATACAAGCAGTAAATAATAGTCACCTGAGCTGTCAAACAACCTAGTATGAATTCGCCTTGAACTTGCATTGGCTTTATATTAATGAGCAAAACGATCTCAGGTACATGAACATTGTTCACACACATGACGTTCCCTTGCTCAAGCTTTGATTCAGCTGGTAGGCATAAACTAGAACTAGACTCGACAACTTTGTAAACATGCATAAAGTTTGTGTGAAAGGGAGAGCTAATCTAGTTGTTTTTATATAGATATCTCTTCACACAAACTTTATGCACGTTATACAAAGTTTATGCAAAATATGATTCGGACCCTTTTTATACGTCAAAGTTGAGTACTCTGGTTGAGTACTCTGTGCTGGTAGGAAGATAGGAAAATGAATGTATACTTACTCCCAGATGAATAGAAACTTGTGCAAGAAAACTTGAACAATGTAATGAATGTGTGTACTCGTGTCCCATCGTTTTAATTTCCTTGTAAACAAATTAAAAATTTCTGCAAGAAAAATCACCTAGTGGAAACTCTGAGCAAGGTACGGGTAGTTCAAGGCGAATTGACTATAAGGTGGACTTAATTCGACAACTAATACATTTGGTTTCCTCCTATGTATGTTTTAATCAAAGAGCTTCTTGTTCTCTGAGAAAAATTGCTGAGTTATCTCAGAAATTCATTCTTACATACATACATATATGGATGGTGTGAGTAAGTTTGTGTTCTACAATACATGTATGTAGATCAGGGATACGCAAAACAAGGGCGCCGCGCCAATGCTTACGCTCTTTTTTTGTGTACATGTGCACACGTATTGCAGAGAAATAAAAAACATAAATCAGTCTCACTCGAGCATTCAAACACGATGGACGTGCTACGCTTGTTGTTAGAAATTAGCGTTGCCATATGCAAAAAGTGAGATCCCCAGAAATTCATATGAAATTAACCTGAGGAAATACTAGTTCTTATGAACAAAATTTTTATGAGAAAATGGAGATTTAAGATTTCAAATTTAGGTATGACATGAAAATGTCAGATCTGGCAATAGTGATTCTTTATGTGTGTTTGTGAGGGCAAACAAAATGTTTATATGTATTTTTGCCTATCGCTGATGTAGATTCTCAAATAAACATCTCCAAATCAAAAAATAAAGAAGCTTGTTTATATACACACTATGTGCAAATAAGCTGAAGAAAAGTCATTGTTACCGATTGTTTATTTGTAGGACAAGAATAAATTGCCTTACGATCCACATATGTAAATACATACATATGTATGTATGTATAGAGAATCGTAGTGCAAAATAATTTTTCTAAAAACATTAATGGCCTTATTAATAAAATATATGTATGTAATGGCCTTTTTAACAATTAATCAGGAGTTAAAATAGCAGAAGTGGATGTGTTGCAATTTTTTAAACAAAATTTAAAAAGAGAGATGGAAGTAGCAGTACGTCCATCGACAAATTTAGCACTGACAGTAAAATGTATGGCAGAGCAACATCGTTATATACATATGTACATATTTATAGTCTTTGGCACAAGCAATTCAAATTCAGGTGAACTTTTGGACTGATGTAACGGTAAGATGTTGCTTATGTAATTTGGGACACTGAATTCGAATACGCATTCAGTTTCTTTAAATCTAGCTTTAGGACCACTATCAGAATAACTAGATAACGGTTATCCAAAGCTCGAGATAAATATTGTCGGTAAGCTGATTCGACATTGTCTTTAAAAATGTCCGGTAGTTTTCGACACATTTGTACCAAAAACATTTTTTAATAATTTTTTTTACTTAATATTAATTGTATGGGTGTTGAAAGAAAAATAAAATAGACACTCGTTGAGTATAATTGTTTGTTGTGTTGTTTCTAAGTACTATAATTATGTATTTTGTCATAATTCACTGACAATTTGGTTTAGCGACCAATAAAATATCGGCATATTAAGAGCTAAAGCCACAACAAACAGTGCATTTTATATTTTTTAATATTTCATTAAAAATAAACAATTGCCGTTATTATGATTGTCGACGTCGACGTCACACCAAGTCGACATCAAAATATTGACAATTGTGGGATCGTTATCGAGAACTATTAAATATTATTGATGGGATATTACTACTACTATGGCTTATAAAATTAGAATTGGCCATCAATATTAGTTAACTATTTCCTACAACGAGTTCAGAACTGATGTCTTTTTTTACCGTCGACTTGATGTGACGTCGACGCGACAATCATAATAAGAGGGAATATAAAATCTAGTTTTTCCCCGACAAATAAAAGTAACCCTTGTTATATTAAAATCGATTCACAACTTTTCATTTTATTCACAATAAATGACGGTATTTCATGTTAACGAAATTTCTGATATGCATATAAAAGTGACATTTTATGTAATGCAAAGAAACCTAATAGCAGTTTTTGGATACTTTCCTCTTTTTGTGACTAAGTAAAAGATGCACAAATGCCACATGTGGTAGGTCATAAAACAACAGAGCACAAGGAGTGGGTACTACAAACGTGGGTAACGACACAAAATTTAATTTGCTTCTTTTAACGACAGCAATTATATTTTTAAGACATTTTATTTAATTAAAGAGATGGTTCATAAATAATGTCATGATGGGTAACCAAAATAAATTTGCGAAAACAACACATATCCGTCAAACTGTCTGTAAAAATTAAAGCGATTCTGTGATGTACCTACGTTTTAATACCCATCCCACGCCGATCAGATATTGCATTTCTGTATTTTTCTCTTAAAACTTTAAAAAGATTTCGATAGTAAAAGTTTCGGTGAATTTCAATTAGATTTCTCTGCATTGTTGTAACAAAATCCATAGCATAAAGTGCTACTTTTATGTGCATATCGCAATTCTAGTTAAAATGAAGCACCATCACTTAATTGTGGAAAAATCAAAAGGTGTTCATCAATTTTAATAAAATATGTATGGTTCATTTCTTTTAACATATGTAATTACCTAGATGATTGTTGTAAAAGAATGGAATACTTGATTTTTGTAAAAGAATGGAATTCTTCTTGTTTTTTATGATTAAAAAAAATTTTTTTGCACAAGTTACACGATATATCTAAAATTCTCAGCAGATTAAAAAACAATATCAGTATTGTTTAAAGATAATACTTCGTCTAATCTCGGATATTGTATTTAACTGAACAGGACATACCAAGTTTCCTGAATTTTATTGTATATATTTAATAGAATAGAATCGAAATGCATTACAAATTCTCGATTGTTTAGAAGTTATGATATCACACTTTTTACATACTACTTAGTGCCATTATCCTATAATGATTTCTTCAACCTTTTATCACTTTTTAGTCGTTCATTTTCAAAATCGATTTCCATGACATGTAATTGATAAATATTTTTATAATCTTGCTGCCTCTAGTCATACATAAATATATGCATATGTATGTATATGTTTACACACACACACGCACATGTATATATATATATATATATATATATATATATATATATATATATATATATATATATATATATATATATATATATAGTATATATATTTATATGTGATAGAAACTATTTACAGAAGTAAATACATACATACATACTTGCCAATGTACATACATATGTATGTATGTGCTTTTGTACGTATGTACATTCATATATGCGTGCATCAATATCCACTCATGATATGATTTCTTTTGTATATTTCTTAAACCAGCTTTGAATGCCTGCGAATTGCATTTTTAATTTGGGAACGAGCTCAAATCAAGCATTTTATAGAATCATGTTTTCGAACGAGTTTAGTTAAGTTAAGTGCATTGATCTGAACGTAAGTAAGTTCGCGTACGTGCTTTTTAAGACAATTTCTTGCAAACAAAAATCTATAGAAGTGGTATAAAAATTTGCATCATAAATTTAATTTGATTTTGGACAATTTAATTGGATTTGTAAAATTTATAGTTTTTACCTTTTAAATAATTTTAATTTTTAAATTATTCAGGCTTAAGGTCTTTAATAATTTCTTGTTGTTACTTTCGATACTCTTTTAGTGTCATGTACATACATATGTATGTATGTACATATGTATGTAGGTACATACCCAGTAAAAAATAGTATCATCCAAAGAGTAATCTTGGAGCCCTCCTTTGCGAGTAACGGATTACTCCATAAAACTCCGGACCTCATTGGATTTTTAACACAGCATGTCCGCAGACACGAGTACTCCTTTTAAGCTCCTTATGGAGTACTCCCTTTGATCTTGAAAATCACGACAGAGGGAGTAATCGTTTTTGTCTCCTAAAAGAGCATAAAGGGAGTAATCGTTTTTGTCTCCTAAAATAGCATAAAGGGAGTAAACATTCATATAAAATACAAATTTGGTTATTTTTTACAAAAACAAGAAAATATTCATTTATTGTATATTATATTCGTGTTGAAATTCATGGTTCATGAATCTAATATGTGTAATAAAAATGGGATATGTTCTATAACAGACTTCTGTTGATTTCAATTTAATATTGATTTTATTTTAATAATACATAATTTTTCTCAAGCGTTACAGAATCGCCCAAATTTCATTAATTTGTGCAGCAATGTTTTGAGACCAATTAAATTAAACCCGTCTTTCACTTTTTAAAACTAAACTGACTAAATAGAAAAACAAAACGTAAACGTCAACAATTAACAGTTATGTCAAAGAGACAAAAACCCAAAAACGAACTGATACATCCCTCATTGATCCATTTGGAGTATTAAGCGAGGCATAAACAACAAAACAAACAAAAAGCTTCGATAGCTCGCTTGTTACTCCAAATGGATGACCAAGTCATTACTCCTTTATTGCTCGATTATGGATTAATCCATATATTTTTTACTGGGTACTTACATGGATTTGTATGTACATACATACATATGTATATGAAATGTGAAATATAATGACAATTTTATAAAAAAAAACATCAAGCTTAAATATTTAATTTATTAAAACAAGTTGATTTTTGTCAATAGAATGTAATAAAAATTAAGGCTGAATTCCTAAAAGTACCATATAAAAGGGTGTGTATTATACTCGTATGCGTGCATATTAGTGAAATAGCGATTACTCATATTTGTTGAGTACATACATATGTATATTCGTCCCAAAAAATATGTATAATATAAAAAATTATTAAGTGGTAATTAGTAATATGTAATACATTTTTAATAAAATATGTACATGTTATTCAATAGTGGAGCTTTAGCTATTTTTATAAAAACAAGCATATTTATGGTATTCAATATTTCGATGGCTTCTGAAGAAGGCGTTAAAAGAGGCGTCGAAATATTGAACACTATAAATTTGTTTATTTTTATAAAAAATAGCTAAAGGTCGAATATTGAATAACATACATATATATTAAAACATAACGGTCCAAAAAATAGTATTAATTAATTGAAATAATTTTGTTACCTTAAAAGATAATTTATCAAATTCGTTATTCGAGATACTCCCCAAAATAACTATTTAATATTTTATTGTTGTTGGCTTAGCTAGGTATATGCCTTGAATGCTTCTCAATCATGATTTGGCTATAAGGGTACTGATGATTTTGTTAGCGCCAATGAAATGCAGGCATATACTCAGCTAAGCCAACAACAAACAATAAAATATTATGAACGACTAGAAAGTGATTTATTGTTAGTATGTCTTAATAATGTTATATATAACAGTGTGTTAATATGTTACAATTCATTATTATTAGGTGTGCTTGAGAATTCTTCCGGTAGTAATAGTGATGTACTCATTTTATTGTAGAAATTTGTATTCTGCATTGTTTTTAAAGTAATCAGATGACAGCGTTTAAAATTTTGTAAAATTTTTTACAAATTATAATGTACGCGAACAAGAGTATTAATTGACGCAAGTTTTTTTCTCAATTAAATTTTGTAATATTTCATTTCGGAGACATATAAATTGCCCCATAGATACATAGTACACACATACATATGTATAGATCTCTAAATTTCAAATGTAATATTCATATTCAAATATTCGTGTTCGCGAATATCTAAAAAGTAACATTCGTTACTCGCTATTGCATACCGAAATGCGTGTTATGTAATTTTTATAAATTATTTATTTAATATCCATATTGCAACATAAAGCCATTTAAGCAATAAACGAAATTAATAATATCAATATAACTGAGTAAATAACTAAAACTAATTATATTGTAAAAAGTTAGTTGTTTCCTTGCATATATTACTCATCAATTATTTACTAAAATTTATATCAATCCAATTTCATTTTATGGTTTCCAGCCGTACAGATAAAAAGTTAACTTGATAGCACATAGCACTCCGTCAGTGACAGGTAAACATTTGCACTTAAATTTGCCATTTCTTAACAGAATTTTCCTTTAAGTTCAGTGTTGCCACATTGAGACTATATATGCACCTGGTAACTTAAAAAATCATCCCCACAGTAACGAATATAGAATCAAAAAGAAAAATGAAGAATCTGCTAAAAAGAAATAGCCGAAAAGTGAATGTGAGTGAATGTGGAACGATAGATTGTTCCGAAAACCAGAAGGAGAAAGAGGTTGAGGTTTACAAATCTATAGCGGAAGATATCGTGAAACGTAAAGACTTGAACAATAAATTAGAGATTAATAAAAACGGTAAGTCCAACAGTTATTGGGGAATTTTCATTTGCAAAATTGAGAAAATACTGTTAATATTAATTAAAATAATTAAAATCTTGGACAGCGCCGCTCCTAAAATTTAAAAAAATTTGATTGATTTTAATAACGACAGATTTGTAACTGCATTTGTTATATAAGTATGTATGTACATATGGAAATATATATGTACATATGTATATATGCATATATGTATGTACATACATACATATATAAATACATTTGGGTATAACCAAGGAGTGTGTATAATAAAATTTCAAGTATCTATTGCGTCAGCAAAATTTTTATCCATTCGATACAATTAATTTACATACATACATTATGTACACACCTACATACATACATATATACTTATGTACCTATTAAGGGAAAATTATTGTGCATTAGCATATGTGTGCATGTACATACAATATGTATGAATTCCTAACAATGAATTAATTTACAAGATTTAATTAAATTTTTATTTATGAACGTTTTGTTTGCTAAATTGTGTACATAAGTAAATATCTACATATGCACATACTACAGAGTATATTGAGTACAGAAAATTTGAAGAGAGTATTTAAAAGATACTTGGAACACAAAAAATCAGTGATTTCTTGCTCTATAAGAAATCGTCGGTATTCTCTAAAGGAAATGTCGGTATCAAAACTATACTAATGACTTTGTCATCGGCACTGCTGCCACTTATACCCCAGACAATTTACTTTGGTGTAGACATTTAGCATGTGCTTGCCATAGCGAATCCACTATTAACCATATGTACTATACCTAATAGGTTTTTGTTATGGTCCCTTTTTAAAATTTTTATACTATCTTTTTTGAACCTAGTTTTCAATGCAAGATAACGAATGTTTGTTATTTAAATTATGTTTTATTAAAGAAAAAATAGCTCTCACAAAGTTCTCTACACAGTCTAATTTATTGTAATGCAAATGTCGAGTTGCGCGTGTTCCTGTTATGGGCTACTATAGTCAAAATTAACAATTTAACACGGTCGAACTTGTGGAGTTAGTATTTGGGAACACCGTTCATCTTATATGTTGAACTTAATGGCAGTTGCTAAACAGTATGAAGCGTCATAAACTTAATATATTAATTTGAAATATATATATATATATATATATATATATATATATATATATATATATATATATATATATATATATACACGTAATTTTTATATATGTAGATATATATATATATATATATATATATATATATATATATATATATGTATATATATATATATATATATATATATATGATATATATATATATATATATATATATATATATATATATATATATATATATATATATATATATACATATATATATATATATTTATATATATATGTATATATATATATATATATATATATTTATATGTATATATATATATATATATATATATATATATATATATATATATATATATATATCTACATATATAAAAATTACGTGTATGTTCGTGATCGCTAAACTCAAAAACTACCGGACCGATGGCCCAATATTTAGTTATTTTTTTTTTTGTAGTGTAGTGGCGTTAATTAGCCGGATACCGGTATTTGAACAATAATTGCTATGTCGATATAGTGCACCTTTCATTCTTCTTCGAAATATTAATCCGCCATGACTTTGCAACGAAACCAGACTTGCAGTGAAAATAAAATTTGAAGGCAAAACAACGTTTGCCCGGGTCAGCATCAATATTTGAATGATGCTGATAAAACTTCCAATATATGGTCCAAATATCCTACATATTCGAAATAAAATGCAGGCTTTCAGCTTCCTCTGTCAATTTTGACAATGAAGCAGTACTTTCTTCTGCAAAAATGTAATCTGATTTACTAAAAATACCATATATGTATATCAAATTAATTGATTCTAATTCGAGCTAATTGAATATCTAATTGCATTAAAAGAAGTCAATTTGATTTCTAATTGTAAAGGTAAACCATTTTTTTTTGCTAATGGCAACTAATTGCAATTGGTTTTACCATTGGAATAAAAATTTCAATTATCTAATGGGAATTAGTTGAACTAATTCTAATCGTTTGATGAATTAGAGAATATAAACCAATTGCATCAATTGCTAATTCTAATTGGAATTTAACATGTAGGATATATATATATATATATATATATATATATATATATATATATATATATATATATATATATATATATATATATATATATATATATATACATATATATATATATATATATATATATATATATATATATATATATATATACATATATACATATATATACATATATATACATATATATATTTTTTATTTTTATTTTTTTTCGTAAATGTACATATATATACGCAAAAAAAACATTGTACAATTCTTAACAAGATATTCTTTTATTTACTCAGACAACTTCCATTGTAACAAGAACAAAAACAGATATAAAAAAACATTTTTTTTCTCGTGTATTATACTTTTCTGAAAGTTCGTTCCAAGGGGAATTCAATTACCAGGTGATTTGCTATCGCATAATTGCATGCTCGTTAGCCAAAAAAAATTAAATACCTAGCTTTCACGAAATGTTAGGAACATATTTTAACAAAGCGCTTTTTGTATTTATGTATGATTTTTTTTATTAAATAATAAATGAACCAAATATTTAAATACATCTTTTAATTTCTCTTGATCAATAAAAATAACGATAAGCAAATTTACCGTATACACACTCTTAATCCGTATGCCAAGAACAAACAGATTCATTCATAAAATTTGTTAATACAGAAGCGGGACCAATTGATAACGTAGTAACTTCGAAGGAGGAAAACACTTCAGTTGATACAAAAATGGTGCAGGAAGATAACAATGTTAATGATGGTGCCGATGAGCAAATGTTGGGTGCTGAAGATAATGAAAAACTGGCCGGCAAACGTGAAGAAGTCAAGTTTATAAAAGGTGACCACCAAAATGGTGATGCTAAGATTGATATTGATGTTGGCAATGGAAAGGTTAGTGTAAATATTATGTAAAACTAATTGTAGAATAAATCCTAATAAAATTTACACATTTTTCTACATCTAAAAATAATAGAAACATTTTTGCTTAGTAAGTATGAAATTTCTTGCATAAAACTTTTTATTTTGCGAAATAAATCAAAGTAAGAAGAAGCGAGTAAGAGAAGACGCTAGACTAGTGGCTAGTGTACTAGGCTAGTAGTCCGACAGTCGCAAGTTCGATTCCTGCTGTATTCTCGTACTATGGCAATTTCTGCTTTCTGTCTTATTTACTCCTCTATTTACAATTTTCCATTATCTATAACGGGTAGCACAAAGTGGACAAAATATGGACCCAAGTAAACGAATACTGCCTGTTACACCTAACCTTATAACCTAAGTTTAAATTCTATTTTTAATTGAAGAATTAAACAAGCGAATTTACTTACCAGATTTTTTCATATAATTGGATGTTCGTAAGTCAAAAATTTTGTACTGTGAAAATTAAAGAACTAATATTTTCGAAAATAATCTAAAAAACTTGTGTCTGAATTGAATATTAAAATTATTAAAAAATACGTATAAAATTGATTTAGGTAAAACACTGACACGAGAAAAAAAGTCAAATAATCACATTATTGCATATTTGTTAAGGCCACTTTGTAAATTAATACGCCTTTGAAAAACTCTTTGCATGAGTTTTTCTTTTATGACTTTAATCAAAATATCTAAACTCATCCCATCCGCTCTGAAATGTTACACGCACCGAAAAATATAATTTTTTCTCAATTATCTCAACGGTGCCCGGTTATTAAAAATATTGAAATTGTCCATAAAAACATATTACTTGTTTTCGTAAGTAAACAGTTTTGTAAATAATTTGATTCCAAAAGTTGCAATTCGAAAAGTAAAACTATATAAAAGTAATTTTCGATTCGAAAATAAAATTTTATTATCTAATTCATTGGAACGTGATATAAAGTTTTATTTGGAACAAAGGAGTGGAAACTGGTACCCAATTCAAAACAGATTTAATACTACATACTTGCATAAGCAAATTACTTTGTATTGGAAAGATGTGCTTATACAAAAAGGAAATCCGAACATTCATAAAAAGATTGTTCGAAAATCGAATTACATAATACGATTATTATGCATGTGAAAGTTTTTTCTTTCGAGTCCAATTACATAAAACACCTGAGGTTTACCCTAATTTATCCGAAGTGAAATGCCTTAATTCTCTGAACTACATATGTAGCATAAGTAATTTTTTATTGAATGAATCTAGAGTCTTGTTATATATCTTTATTTATATGCATCATCTTTTTTCTGAAATCTTTGCAGGCTTTTACGGGAATGACTAAGGAGGAACTAATGAAGTACGCAAATGATCCGTTCTGGGTACGTTTGCGTTGGATATTCTTCATTGCGTTTTGGTTGGTTTGGTTAGGAATGCTCGTTGGTGCAATTTTGATTATAGTTGATGCACCAAAGTGTGCTGCACCCCAACCATTGCCATGGTATAAAAGTGGAATTTTAGCAAAATTTCCAAGTTTAGATGTAAACAAAGAAAATGTTGCTGCAGCCATTCAAATGAAAACTAGCGGCGTTATTTATGAGTTGCCAGCAGAACTCACTTATAATATACGTGAACCAGAGGTGGAAGAAAAAATCAAGAACATAGTTAGTCACTACAAAAATACTAATATTCATGTTATATTGGATATAACCGCCAATTATGTACCGAAAACATCTAGACTAATGAAACAGGCACTAAACGACGAAAATAAACGCTCAGCGTTTGTTTGGCTTGAAAAGGTTGAAGTGCCTAATAATTGGTTATCTTTAGTAAACGGTTCTGCTTGGACTGAGGTAATGCCTGGTAATTATGTCCTTTCGCAATTCGGTGATGGCTTTTACGATTTACATATGAATGACAGCATTGTAAAACATGAATTGAGTGAGGTAATTCAGCATGCCATTAAGTTGGGTGTTCGAGGTATACGTTTAAAAAATACCAAGTTCTTTATAATATCTAAGAGCTTGAAGGATGAGATCCCAGCTGTAACTACTAATTATGACCTAACCCAATACAGATTTTGGACTCACACTCAAACTACATTTCAAGAGGGCTTAGGTGATCTTCTGTGTGAATATCGCGATGTAGCTAAAAATCAATCCTCTGAAGCATTCCTTTCGGTAGCTGATGATATAATACGCCCTCAAATTTATAAGAGCAGTACGGGAGAATTTGGTGTCGATATTCCCATATACGGACAGTTTGTTAAAAATTTAGCGACACCAAAAGACAAAAAATTACGTAGTGAATTAATGAGTGTTTTTCAAGATGTGGACAATAATTGGTTACAATGGAATGTAGCCGATTTGGGCAATGATACGTCTGTTAGTCCATTTACTATTTACTTATTTTTATCGTTATTACCAGGCACCCCCGTGCTTCCAGTGGATAATCAAGTATATGGCAACATTAGTAGTAAAGCTTACGAACAGTTGGAACAATTGCGTTTATCGCCTTCGTACATGCATGGTGACTTTGACATGTTGCCTGTTGATCCTTTACTTGCTTACACCAGGTAAATGGTTTTTCTTTTTAAAATATATACAAATATGTTTTCTTTATCTTTCATTTGTCTGTTAAATAATGCTATCATAACCCACTAACACACAATTAACTTATTTAAATGGTTCAATTAGGCAAAGGTAAGAAAACATTTTCTATAATTTATTGTATCATTCATAATTGTACTACTACCCTTTGAGTTTTGTTTTTAAATGTAGTGTATTTGCTTTATATTCTTCATAATCTATATAGGATAAAGTCAGGAAATCCTGGATATTTAGTGGTTTTCAACCCCACTGAACTTAATCAGTCTCTTAACTTGGGAAATGGCACTTACCCAGACACGATGAATATTAAATTTATTAGCAACAACTTAAATGGAACTAAAACGTAAGTCATTTTGATTATATATACGTGCATTGTAAATATAAATTAATTTTTTTTAGCGGCCAGATTTCAATTTCTGACATGGAAATTTCACCCTTGTCTACAATTGTGTTTTCCTACGTACCCGTTAAGTCGGATTAATCGAATATTTCATATATAACATGCATAAAATTCACTGCTTTTTAAAACAAGAAAGAAATAAAACGTAATAGTGAGAAATATTATTATTATTATGCATATTCTGCTTAATAAACGTTCACAATATTAATTTGAAAAATTTTGTTTATATACATGTATGTTCTATTAGACCTGTCACAGAAATTAATTTCGATGGAAAGTGGAATTGATTCCGTATTTTAATATTTTATTTATTCAATCAAGAAAGTTTTAAATTTGTTTTTGTACAAAAAATGCAAATTCGATCATGAAATTAAAAGTGGTTTCATTCCGAAAAAAATTTTTGTTTTTTGTTTTCTGGAGAAGCAAAATATGGAATCAATTCCACTTTCGATCGAAATTGATTTCTGTGACAGGCCTGATAAGTTTCGTTTATATACATATTTCTTTCGATCAGGTTATTAGTTATGGGGCGTACAGTACAAGTGTAATCTTAAAAATATTTTTCAAACGAAAATTTTGAGGCCAATTCCTCCACGGAATGAATTATGCAATACAACTTCATTTTGTATCTAACCCTTTATTGCGGTTCCGTTCCCGGGAAGCGTCGGGTAAAAGTTACTGCAATTTTACAATTTCCGACTTTCGGGAATTTAAGATGTACAAAAATGCGCCTTTGCTTCTTGTAACACATCTCTACAAATAATTTTTCAATATGAAACATGAACTTTAAGTGATCTGGTTTAAAATGTCTTTTTATTAAAAATATATAGTAAAACATAAAAATGGTAACAATAATCCTACTTATTGTTTCTTCGGAAATTGCTGGATTTGCAGGATTAAAAAAAACAATTGCCCCGGAATTTAAAACCGGAAATGCTTCCTTAAATAGATAGTGTACATCTGCCAGATTTATACATATCCTTTTAATTTTATTCCCATACAAAAATGAATACACAAAATTTTACGTTTCTTAATGCATTAGCTCTAGATATTCCAAAATGAAAATAGCGAACATTTATGAGTACAGTGGTCTCTATGAGCTCTTTAAGGTACCTAGACACGTTGAGATTATATTGGCATGTTCACATGTTATACTACCTCACTACGAATATGGTCGAAAAATATATGTAACTTTTTCGTGTTTTTTTAATAAACAAAAATAATTTTCGGCATAAAACGATAATAAAATACATATGTTCCACGGACTCTTAACTACATTATTGCCAAATGTAGTTAAACGATATTAGGCACCATTTTTCGAGTGGCGCAGATTTTTAGAATCTTAAAAGATGGTCAGTATATTTATTCACTGTTAGACTTTAACAGTCAAAAAATTAGTTTTTTTACTAAAGAGAACTTAAATAATGTGTATGTAAATAGAAATAGTAAGGAATTTCTAGGTTTATTTTGTAGATTTAATTTTGAGTCCTCTGAAAAACGCTTTCATTATTTAAAAAACTTAAGCAAGCTGTATTAAAGTTATTACACATTGAATTTCTGTATAAAAGAACTCAATAAATAAATGATCTCAATAATAAGATAATCCACTAATTTTTAATTTTTCAATGTCCTCGAAGGTTAATTGAAATCATACGTCCCTTTGACTTACCGTTAACGTAAAAATCAGTTAACTTTCGTATGTAAGTATTGTAAAAAGCAGGAGGAAGAGAATTTAATCAGTGGGATATAATCTTTTCATATTGTTCTTTTTAAATCGATTTGATTTGTATAACAGGGTCTTATTTTTCTTGATATTTTGATCAACGTGACCCATTCCTCAAAAAACGCATGTTGTGGTTTGAGAACACAGTCTAGGAAAACATAGACCTAAAATTCAAAAAGTACGTACGGTGGATTTCCATATCACACCCAATTAAAATTAAACAAACTTTTTAATCATTTAGTTTAATATGCATATATGTATGTACATACATAGTAAATATGAAATTGAAACGTTATTCCAGTGCTACGTAGATCTGTTGTCTATGCTGGTCTATTTCATTCTTTAGAAACTTTGATTCGGTATCAATTTCTAGTTTTAGGGATTCCAGTTTAATTTTAGACCCTTCAATTTCACCATGTACCATTTCCAAACACTTCAAATCCTCCATAAACTGTTCAAATACTGCCCACCATTCTTCCGTGGAGTTTGCAGCCAACTCTGTCGGTTTTTTATTTGCACCATGGTCTACATCAACTTGGAATGTTTCAATATCAGACAGAACTTCATCTATAGAAGGTGCCGTAGGTGGAGTTATGTGTTTATTGTTTTTCGGTTTTTTGAACATTGCTACTTTTCAATAAATAAAACTAAAAGCCAGCTGTGAGCAATTTAGTCACCTAATAATATTAGGTCTGTTCATATACTACATACATACTTACAGCACAGAATATACACAGAATACCTAACTTTGACGTTTAAAAAGGGTCCGAATCATATTTTGCATATACTTTGTATAACGTGCATAAAGTTTGTGTGAAGAGATACCTATATAAAAACAACTAGATTAGCTCTCGATTTCACACAAACTTTATGCACGTTTTCAAAGTTGTCGGGTCTATGTGTAGTTTATGACTTACAGTTTGTACTAATCGTTACTGAAATGTTCGACTTGAAAGAGAGAATCTAAAAGACCATAAGGTTAATCTAAACAGCTGTTTTAATTAATCTGAAGAATGTATTTGTTAATATATAAGAGCAGTAGCAGATATATTACATAAGCATAAGAATTATGCTTAAGGCAATGATACGAAGAAAGTAGTACCTTGAGGTCATTGAATGCTTTTTTATATGAAGAAATTGTAAATATACCGTTGAATGCGACAAGCGACAATATCTTCCTTAATTTTTTAAACAATGATATGCGAAAAAATCGAGTAAAACAGCTGGATCTGGAGTTGCAAGTTATTAATAGGATTGATATAAACACATTTAGGACAAACAGAACTTTACAAAGCGTGACGTGGATCGCAATTGATTACGAAAATTCGTTGACTGAATGACAATTGGAACGAAGAAAGATTAAAGTAATGCCAATGTTATATATTTCAATCTGAAATTCTTCATAACATAGTCTATATTAAGGAACTTGGTGGCTTGAAATATAAGCCTGTGACTTAAAAGATCGATTCTAAAAATAATCGATCGATTATAAAAATAAGCGAAAAGACCTATTAATATTTTTGCTATATTGCCAGAGTAAACTATTGTTTAATCAATACGTGCAATATGACTATACAAAACATACATATGTATGTACTTACATCCCTAATAGCGTAGACAGACGACAGCGTTAATTTGCATTAGAAGCTCACTAATGTGAATTAAAATTTAACCCTGACAGACGACAGTTTCTGCATTTAGCAAACAGCTGTTTGTTTGTCAACTAATTTTTTTTGGCATTTACATCGAAATCAAATGGATAGAAGGCAAAAAGTACGATTAGCAGCTATGCTGTTGGTGAAAATTTACTATATATTTGAAAGAAAGTTGAAATTACTTTTGCTGAAACTGCTCCATAATGTAAGAATTGTACATGCACTAGCAACCATAAATCTGAACGTGGTGCTTTGTATTCCACTCGATAAGAGAGTGGCAATAGCATTGCCATATTGAAAAAGCTAAATTCAGTATAAATTCAGTCCGATTTCGTGCATTTATATCAAATCTAATACACATTGCGATGGGGATAATTCACAAGTTAATTTGAATTAAGACTGCTAATGCAAATTAACGCTGTCGTCTGTCTACGCTATAAGTATGTAGTATTTAATAAAAAACATATGCATATACACACACTTATCTATACATACATATGTACATAATTATTGAAATTATTTACAATGCTTTCCCAATTAATTGTTCAAAATATTGTTGTTCGTTGTGGGTTAAGTGTACTTTATTCATTGCATATATACATACATACAAATGTATGTATGCACGTGCACCTACGTATGTACATACATACATACATATGTATATAGATATGCACATGTAAATCCCTGCATACGTACTTATTTGCAAATACTTTTTCGAGTTCTTCTTACTAATGAAATATGCATCTCTGTGTAAACAATTTTTACCGCCATTGCCACAATTTTTCTTTGCCAAATCCCTATGTACATACCATAAACTACCTAGACCCGACAACTTTGAAAACGTGCATAAACTTTGTGTAAAAGAGATAACAAAGCTATTTGTTTTTATATAGATATCTCTTCACACAAACTTTATGCACGTTATACACAGTTTATGCAAAATATGATTCGGACCCTTTTTATACGTCAAAGTTGGGTATTCTGTGTATATTCTGTGGTACATACTTATTCGCGTTGTGTTGAACATTGTTACAGAAGTTTTGTGGTATAAAGATTATAAAGCATCAAGTGATCAATTTTAAAATGACAAATTCAATTGTAAATGATGTTGCAACACAACATCGTAATATAGAAAATGCAGCCCGATCGATGAATCCATTTGAATCACTTCCAGATGCTCTGTGCTACAGGTCAAAAACGGCAGAATTTTCGCTATATAGTCGAAGCAAGAAAGATATGGATGGCAAAACATTAAAATGGGCATTTAAGTTAGCTGAGCGGAATGTTTCGTCGTTTTATAAAGATTTAAGCATCGGTTGGCAGCCAAAAGTTAAGCAAAGCGATTTAAATAAAGCATGGGCAAGGTATTTGATTGCAGTGGATGGAAACAAAACTCCTGTGGCGTATTCAATGTTTCGGTTCGATATGGACTATGGTCACAGTGTACTATATTGGTACATTAATATGTATATTCTTCATTCAGAATAGAAATAACTCTTGCTTCTTTTATAGTTATGAAATGCAAATTGAGCCCGCTGCTCAAAGACAAGGGTTGGGTAAACATATGATGGCTGCGTTGGAACGATGTGCAAAATTTTGGAAAATGGAGAAAGTTGTGTTAACAGTCCTGAAAAATAATGGAAATGCAAAATCATTTTTTAAAGCTATTGGTTACACATTAGACGATTCTTCCCCCGACATATTAGAAAAAGCAGACTATGAAATCCTTAGCAAACCCACTAACCTAATTTAAGCTCAACATTAACATTCTATCATGCAGAGATAAACTTTTTATTTCCTACAAAAACAAAATAACATCTACTTCAATTTAAAGAAAGCGTTTAGATTGTTCCTCCATATATTTGGCCATTCTGATATCTTTATCACTCAAACCGCCGACATCGTGGGTCGACATGGTTACTTGGACTTTATTATATACATTAAACCATTCAGGATGATGATTCATTTTCTCTGCTAACAAGGCGGCGCCAGACATAAAACTAAAAGCTTGATTGAAGTCGCTGAACACATACTCTTTATAAATGGCATCTCTCCCTTTTACCATGGACCAGCCCGCACTCAAAAGAGGCTGTAAAACTTCGGTGCGTTCTTGTTCGGTAAGTTTCGTCTGGAAAGAAAAATAAAATTTTTAGTCAGCTATAACGATATCGACGCAATGAACTTCTTGTTCTCAACAATTATTTAGACTTTTTTGTGATTAGTTATTCGTTTCTGTGCTTAAAATTACGCATTCGCAACACTCATAGGAGTTGAATATTCGTACATGCATAAGTGGGTATATAAGTATGTACATACTAAGTACATACTTTCATTTTTTTAAACTTGTCTGTATTAGAGATAACCTTAAGGTTAAGCTGTCTATTGTTTATTTTATGTACATACGTATGTACATAAGTATATACATACATTTCTACATAATTGTATATAGCTTTTTGAAAAACAGAATACCGACCATTTTTTTCCTGGCACTGGTTTGCAAGTTTACTCCCGCCGCGATGAACTGTCTGCTTATAACTATGTGTCCAGCAGAGCTCGTGTTCGCAATCAACTTCAATCTTTTACTGCAACTTCAAATAACATGAAAATGCTTTTAAAACCTCATATTAAAAGCTTTTTTTAATTGTGTATCTCTCTTACTCGCCCGGTCCACTTGTTGAGTGATGGTCATAAGGTGTGTTTATACTAAAAGAAGATTTTTGTATTTGCAATATTCTCAGGCTGCGCAAGTATAAAAATGATGTTCTTATTGGCATCTTTGATATATTTTCGTTAATTCATAAAGATGGAAGCTTGTTTTTTCTGTTGGAAAATCGTGAGCTCAGCTGGTTCCACAAAGTTGCTAATGAATGATTTTGCCTATATGCTGCCATATTGAATTCAAATATATATTTATTACCACAAGTACAGGGTGACTAAAAAGAAAAAAACTTGACAGCTGCAAACGCTCATATGCACTTCACGCTCATTTAAATTAATATCCAATTTAAGAAAATTATATGCACCATTATTGTCACAAAAAAATTTCTATACTTTAGAACCCAATATATGTATGTACATATACATACATATGTACTATATAATAAGACCACCGCAGCTGTCCACAAGTACAATAATACAAAAACATATTCTTTTGTAATATCAATATCAGAGACCTGCAACCGGTGATTAAAAAAAAATCAGATTAATCAAACACTCGAAAAACATGTCATTTTCGCTCAAACGTTCAAATATGCCTTTATCAACATTGTGTCTATTCTATTTTATGCTAAGCAAAATAAGGGTTGTTTGCGAACATGTAAATTTAATCTGTTGCCGCATGCCAGCTATTCAGTTTGAGTGTTTAAAAACTGTGTGTGCATGAATTTTTGGACAACTCTTCAAAGCACACATTTTTATTTAATCACATTCATGATCGAAATCAAAAACTTAGAGGCATTAATGCAAAAAGCATTAATGTGAAAAAGGCAAAAAATCAACAATTGTACATTTATGCACAAGGTGCTGTGTGTTTATAGAATGGTTAGGCAACACGGTTGCCAGACTTAACAGTTTAATAGCATTTTTACGACGATACGCTGAAACAGATAATTAATCAAGAAATATATTTTTAAAATTGTCCCGATTTTTACAATTATCATTTTGTAATTATATAGACATGTGTGTATATGTGTATACATGAAGGAGGTTATATTATAAGCAATGCGTTTTGTATTCTTATTTTTTGTTAAATACAGTAAAGTATTTTAAGCACTTATATATTAAACACTCTCACTGTCGCTCACAAAAATATAAATTAGCCTAAATCTACCACAGCTACAACGGTGGTCGTATAGCCATGTAGCCGTGTTGTCGTGAAAATAATCATTTTCATATAAACGTGTAAAAATTTTGCGCTGTTGAATAAAATAATGTTGAAACGGGTGTATTTTATTGTACAAAGATTTTTTTCTCACACTGAAACAAATAGATTTGTTGAATTTGCTTCGGTGCCGCCAAAAATTAAAAAAAGCACCGAAATTTAAAAAAAAGCGCACCGCGCTCAGAAAAATACACTTAAAGACCCTTCTTTTTAAGTAATCTATGTACCAAACCAATAAAGCGGTATTATTCTTGGGAGTTAAAAACGACTTTAATTTCAGTAAAATTCAATAAAACAAACAAATTTGGCAAGGTTGAAGTATTTCTTATAAAAATAACAAGTTTTTTTGAATGAGTAAAAAATAATCCGATCTTTAAACGATTTTAAACCGAAAATTGCGATTTTTAAAGTTTATTGTAAAACCGACGTTTTTTGGTAACTTCGTATGGCATCCTTATTTCTCAACCACAATGTTTAACAACATACATACCTACACACTCAAGATTATGTGCCAGCATATATCATTGCATGATTTTTCTTAATATTCTTTGCAAAGAAAAGGCATGTTGAATAAATGCCATTCGTTTTTGTGTTTAATCAATGCAAACGCTCAAAATAGCTTCTGTGTTAAAATCTTGCTTGAAAAATTCATATAGGCATTTTTGTATTTGCCTTCCTAATGATTAACACAAATAAAGATTATGAGCGTACGCGCATGCTTGCTTATGTGTTTGTGAATAATTGGACACAAAAAAGTTATGCATGAGTGAAGGCATAAAAAACGTGATTTTTGCCGGTCTCTGATCAATATCAATGTATCAGGGATGGCTAAATTTATAAGTTCTTCTATTTTATATTTATCCCTGTCTTAGGATCCCATGAATTTATTTCAATCGGAAATTTTGTGTCGGTGTCCCAATTTGAAGCTTATTGCTTAGAATAAATCCGTGAGCTTTATCCTATTTAGAAAAATAATGATTTGAGCTAAAACCACCAAAAATAATCAAGATATACAAAAAATATACAAGGTATAATTTTTATGCAATTGTGTTTTGAATTCGCAGCAAAGATATGGGTACCTCTCATCTTGTATATCCTTTTTTTAAAATTTAAGATTTGAGTTAAGCCATGACGAAGTTAGATAAGCGAGGAGAATTTTTTTTGGAATGTTATGACCCTTCAACGAAGAAGAAAATTATTGGGTACTTTAAAAATAGTTCGCTATAGGCGGAAATTCGCCAGAATTTCGCTATAAGCAGGGGTGCAATTAAAATTAATTTTAAGCGCTTAAACTATGAAACTAAAAATTTTAAACGTGCCCAAAAACATGCATTTACCCACGAAATATTCACCAAAAATAAAATAGTATCCAAATAGAGTAAAAAGCTATTTTGAACAAAAAATAAAAAAAAATTTCACAAAGAAGTACCTTTTTGAGTTTTCGAAAGTAAAACTAACTTTGTTTAGTCGCATAAAGCTATTGTACACTGAAATATTGTATTCAACATCTTTAGTCATGGGAGCGTATTCCCATTGGAGAAATTAATTGACTTTGGGTAAAAAATCCCATTGGTTATCAATTCACTATTTGGTGTCAGTTGATTGATATCTACTTGTTTCTTCTTTTAATTTGTTTAATCTCTACATATATATATATATATATATATATATATATATATATATATATATATATATATATATATATATATATATATATATATATATATATATATATATATATATATATATATATATATATATATATATATATATATATATATATATATATATATATATATATATTTTATTTTTTATTTTTTTTTTTTTTAATTAACAAACACAAACTGCGAAGCTACTTGGCTTATCTGCAGAGACACCCGGAGTCTGCGGCAGGAGTCTAACCTGCGACCTTCGGACTACCAGTCTAGTACACTAGCTACTAGTCTACGAAGGCATATATATATATATATATATATATATATATATATATATATATATATATATATATATATATATATATATATATATATATATATATATATATATAATTACGAGTATGTTTGTGATCGCTAAACTCAAAAACTACTGCACCGATTTTGACCAAACTTTATATAAATGCTCTATGGGGCGTGAGGAGTGTTTCTGGAGTGGTGCAATATTTAGTTTTTTCTGTTTTGCCCGATAGAGATTAGCGCGATAAGCCTATGCTGTGTTTCGCTGAAGGCGTTGGGTCCTTAATCAGCGTGTAGTGGCGTTAATTAGCCCGATACCGGCATTTGAACAATAATTGCTATGTCGATTTAGTGCACCTTTCATTCTTCTTCGAAATATCAATCCGCCATGACTTTGCAACGAAACCGGACTTGCAGTGAAAATAAAATTTGAAGGCAAAACAACTTTTGCCCGATTCAGCTAGTGATAAATAACATTTGCCCGGGTCATCTAGTTTTTTATAAAAATGAAAAAAAAAATGCCTTAAAAATTTTTACTGCGCTAAAAAATCTGAAAATATGTGTATATTAAAATTTTACTAACTGCTTTTGCACTCGGTTATATGACTACAACAAAATTGATTTTAATCTAAATTTTGAATGATTTTTCTTACGATTATAATACTAAGAATAACTTTTAGTGATCGTAAATTATCGATTGCGATGAAAAAGTGAAAATCATATATGATGATGAAGAGCACGATATGCATTTTCATTAACATATGTATGTATATGTATAACAGCAAATCGATGTTTCACTTACAATTTGATAATCTATCTGATATTCCAATTCTAAGCCCTTTGTATAACCATCAAATTATTTGTACAAAATTGTTGGCAACGGAGAATTTGTTCGTTATATCCGAGTTAAATCATTTAAAATATTCTTAACTGGTATAGAAAAAAATTACATACATATTTATATATCGAGAGCTTATATTCAAAAGCCTCTATCTTAAAAAACGTAGTTTTTCAGGGGAGCAAAAAACCGTTTATTTTCGTTATTTCGAAGAAAATGAAAATTGTATATTCTAAGAAATTTATTTAAACTGACTAATTTAATTACTTGACAAGCACTTTATTTATATTTGCATCACCGGCCATTTTATGGAAGATAGAGGGTTTTCTTATTTGAAAATACTTAACGTGTATAAAAAGATAGCGGGTTTTGCATAGTAAAATAAAATATTTATTAATGAATTCAAAGTTCTTATTGATATACATATTTATATATTAGTAAAATAACCACCAAATCCAAAAATCTTAATAATATAAGCAAGAAGTTATACATATTTGTACATTAAGGATATAACTTTTTTTTAGAATATCAAAACAAAAAATAGCTCAAATATGAAATTTCATTATTATTTAGAGATGGTAAGAGATTTTTACGCAATATATTATAATGGAATAAAAATTAAAGTGATAAAAATTTCGAATATTGTGAAATAATTTATGTTCTAAGTTTTTCAATCAATTTTAAAATTATTATAGAAATAATGGTATTCTTGTGGAATCACAGTTTTCAAGTCTTGTAAATTTTTCCATTTGTTTGAAGATATTGCAAGTGGAGCAAAATATAAAGGTTTTGGTTCTATATGGAAAGAGTATGGTTTAATGCGACTAGGTAGATTAACATGGTTTTGATCAAAGTTTACTTTATATTTAACACTGCCATTTGAAAGATATAACAGGGATCTTAAGTCAGATACTGTATGATCATTTCTAACACGACCTGGTCTTATAGATGAAAAACGTAGAATCTTATCATCTTTATAGTTTTTAAAAAAATCATAATTTAAATATACAGCATCAAATGGCTTTTTAATAACTTTATTTTTGATTTTAACGGTTTTTCTGGCCTGTTTAGTAACTCGAATGTAATCATGTGGCAAGTAAATTGATTGATTTTTCAATCTGATCTCAATTTTTGCATGGGCACTATCACACTCCATTTGTGTATGACCTTTTTCCAAAAATTTTTGTTCAACGACTTTTTGATATTTAACTGCGAAATTTGATAAGGCGTTTGACAAATAATGGTTTTTTCTTTGTCTACTATTTATTTAAATTAATAGAATTAAAATTGCAAGTAGTTTCCTGAAAAAAATAGTAAATTCATTGGAGAGATAGAGGGTTTTGTTTTCAAAAAAAAGTACGTGTGTAAGATAGAGAAAAAAACAAATGACAATAAAATGTCAAATTTATTTTTTTTTAATTCCTGATTGGTACCATAGATGAGTCTGGTTTTACAGAATATTTTACCATCAAAAAGCCATTTTCGTAAAAATTGAAGATAGAGGGTTTTGAATATAAGCTCTCGATATGTAATAATGATGTTTTTCATAGACATTATAATGTATAAATACACCGTAAGACGAATAAATCATATTTTCATAACATCTTGAGGATGACTTCAGATACAGCAGAGCGAACACCCTGCAATGCTAAGCTTAATGCACAACAATCATTACTTTTTTATGTATATCTGTTAACAGACGAAAAACATTTACCAACGGAAATTGTATGCCAACTGCCGATGGGAAATTGCATGTCTTTACACTTTAAAAAACACATAAAAATTAAAATTGATGTGTTAAAATTAATTGATTTTCTTACATAACTTATTAAACAAACTACAATGTACATACATATGTATCGCTTGAATTTAATACGAGTTTAATTAATTCTTTTAAAGGAATGCATTTTATTTCCTACTAAATTCCTGCTTGTTAAGAAACACTGAACTTTTTTTAGAAATGAAATCAAGGAAAATCAGAACATTACAAGAACCGCATGGATTTTCATCGTTGTGCCCGCGATGTTTCTTTATTGGTAATGCCAAACAACTATTTGAGTTGTTCCAAGGTCTATTTAAGTACATACTTACATATGTACATACATACATATAAATATAACGTCAGCACATTTATTCACGTGGTAGCTTTTGTTTACATTTCCAGTTGTAAAAACTTTTTGTTTCATAGACAAAATTCAACAAGAATATGGGTATGTTCATAAATACAGCACTACACTGCAACAGAAAATCAAACTGAACCCTCCATACCTTTATTATGTGAATATTATTTACATATATACACACATAAGTACATATCGAGAGCTTATATTCAAAACCCTCTATCTTCAATTTTTACGAAAATGGCTTTTTGATGGTAAAATATTCTGTAAAACCAGGGGGCAAATCACGGCATTCGATATCGATCGAAATTTCAAACAAAATTGTATTGAAATTTCGATCGATATCGAATGCCGTGATTTGCCCCCAGACTCATCTATGGTACCAATCAGGAATTAAAAAAAAATAAATTTGACATTTTATTGTCATTTGTTTTTTTCTCTATCTTACACACGTACTTTTTTTTGAAAACAAAACCCTCTATCTCTCCAATGAATTTACTATTTTTTTCAGGAAACTACTTGCAATTTTAATTCTATTAATTTAAATAAATAGTAGACAAAGAAAAAACCATTATTTGTCAAACGCCTTATCAAATTTCGCAGTTAAATATCAAAAAGTCGTTGAACAAAAATTTTTGGAAAAAGGTCATACACAAATGGAGTGTGATAGTGCCCATGCAAAAATTGAGATCAGATTGAAAAATCAATCAATTTACTTGCCACATGATTACATTCGAGTTACTAAACAGGCCAGAAAAACCGTTAAAATCAAAAATAAAGTTATTAAAAAGCCATTTGATGCTGTATATTTAAATTATGATTTTTTTAAAAACTATAAAGATGATAAGATTCTACGTTTTTCATCTATAAGACCAGGTCGTGTTAGAAATGATCATACAGTATCTGACTTAAGATCCCTGTTATATCTTTCAAATGGCAGTGTTAAATATAAAGTAAACTTTGATCAAAACCATGTTAATCTACCTAGTCGCATTAAACCATACTCTTTCCATATAGAACCAAAACCTTTATATTTTGCTCCACTTGCAATATCTTCAAACAAATGGAAAAATTTACAAGACTTGAAAACTGTGATTCCACAAGAATACCATTATTTCTATAATAATTTTAAAATTGATTGAAAAACTCAGAACATAAATTATTTCACAATATTCGAAATTTTTATCACTTTAATTTTTATTCCATTATAATATATTGCGTAAAAATCTCTTACCATCTCTAAATAATAATGAAATTTCATATTTGAGCTATTTTTTGTTTTGATATTCTAAAAAAAAGTTATATCCTTAATGTACAAATATGTATAACTTCTTGCTTATATTATTAAGATTTTTGGATTTGGTGGTTATTTTACTAATATATAAATATGTATATCAATAAGAACTTTGAATTCATTAATAAATATTTTATTTTACTATGCAAAACCCGCTATCTTTTTATACACGTTAAGTATTTTCAAATAAGAAAACCCTCTATCTTCCATAAAATGGCCGGTGATGCAAATATAAACAAAGTGCTTGTCAAGTAATTAAATTAGTCAGTTTAAATAAATTTCTTAGAATATACAATTTTCATTTTCTTCGAAATAACGAAAATAAACGGTTTTTTTGCTCCCCTGAAAAACTACGTTTTTTAAGATAGAAGCTTTTGAATATAAGCTCTCGATATAAGCTCTCGATATAATTTTTGTTTGCATTTTTTTATAAATATTTTTGGAATACTATTTCATTAGGGTTAACAGACAACGCTCTTACCGCTCTTATCAGTAAGTTAATATACACAGAGAGAGAGTAGCTGGGTGTTACTCAGTAAAAGATAACTTCCAAAGAAGTTATGAAAATGCAGAGATTTTGATGCCGAAAACCAAACTTAGCTCATTTACAAATAACAAACAAATGTTAATTCTTTTCATTACAGAAATGCATTTCACTGAATTATAAGTTGTCTTCAACATTTAAGAGTAGATATTTTATTAAATACCGACAAGCTGGAAATCGTGTGGAAAATTTAATAATTGCCAATAGTCACAGTTTATACTTTCTTATGTGAATAATAGTTTCAATTAAAAATTAAAAAATAGCAGAGCGGGTCAACAAGCCCGTGGCTTTTAGATAAAAATCATTTCATTTTTGAACATAGTTTCTTGAACCCATACACTTTGTCCGATTCTCCTTAAGTCGATAAGTTAGTCCGCCTTATTATGATTGTCAACGTCAACGTCACATCAAGTCGACATTAAAAAAAGACAGCAGTTCTGAACTCCTTGTAGGCAATAATTAACTAATATTGATGGCCAATTGTAATTTTATAAGCCATAGTAGTAGTAATATCGTATCAATAATATTTAATAGTTCTCGATAACGATCCCAGAATTGCCAATATATTAATGTCGACTCAGTGTGACGTCGACGTCGACAATCATAATAAGGGGGACTCCCCCTTATTATTATTAGCCTTTTGAAGGTGAATTATACCGCGTGCATCCCAAAAAATCGTCGCCATGACTATTGGTTGACAAACCCACTTTGGCTTTCTTTGCTGCCGACAGCACAAAAATCCCAGCGCAAAAATTTTAAGAAATAATTAAATTTTCTCAACTTAGCTTGCAGCGAAGTCGAAATAAAGCACCAACAGATCTTGAGTAGTAATTAAAATGTTGTTCCTTTATTGTTATTATTAAAGGAAAATCTAATGCACTATGGTCCTTAGAATGTTTTGTGCGACCTAGGAATCGCCATATCTGCTCCACGGTGGTTTATTCTTTTATAAGAGATAGCCAGGCAATTACATTTTCATGACTTTTGGAAACTCGTCTTCTACAAAATCCAAAAAGATATAAATTTAAAAAAAGTGTTACGTTAATTAAAATTCAACGTAATAAAGCATGTTTTTCATATACATATATTAAAATGTACAATATCTTCTGTTCGAATATCGTTTAAATTTAAAAGAGAACATCTTGCAAAGACAAACTTATGTTAAAATCATTAGAAATTATCCAGACTTCAAGTAGGTCCGGATCAGCTCTTGGTCTTATTGACATCGTTTTAACTGATTAATTATTTTAAAACCATTTCAATTTAATTTGCGATCTCAGTTTTTTTTTTTACTTTTTCTGTATCTATTTTAAAAATATCTTACTAAATAACCCACGTAAAGAATTGTAGTAATAGAATTAAAGGAAATTCGATTTATAATATTAAAATTTCGGGTCAACAACTTTTTATTAAACAAATGCGAATAAGCATACAAGTAATTGAAACAAGCTAATATATTAAAAAATTAGACAAGGAAACGATTAAACGGATTTGAAGCTTAAAAATAGTTAAATGCCAAAAATATCGAGAAATTGTAAAATTTTCAAATGGTTAGAAATTTTTAATGAATTTTTAATTCCTACTTTGATAGAAGGCATATAAGGTTCGGCAAAATTGCATACTATACTCATACCTTATTTGTTGCGAAATGAATTGAAAAAAATAACATTAAATTTCTGTTTTATAAATTTTTTATAAGAATGCCCTAATTTTCGAAAAAAAAAATTATGGGGCTAACCTGCAGACAAATTTTTTTTTTAAATCGGTTCAAACATTAAAAAAATATAAACACGAATTTATAACCTCCTCCTTTTTTGAAGTCGATTATTAAAAATAAAACAAAGTTGAAACATCTTACGAGAGTGTCTAAACTTTTTATATAGAATTAAATTTCTATTTTTTTCTTTTTTAATTTTTACGTGGTATTTTTAAGTATTTAATGAAAAAGGAAATATATTTTAGGAGTATGTTAATCTTTGCTAAAATGTTGAGTTTAAGCAAAATTTTTTACTGATAAAGAGTTAGAGAAGTGCTGTGCGCTAACTTTTTAATACGCTGCATACGAGTATACAATTTCCAATTTAAGTAAATTCTTTGCTTTATTTTGATATGTATGTATGTACATAATCGTATATTGAGCTTGACAATGGGAATGACACCGAATTCGCATCACATTAAATAATTTTTTTAATAGACTATTTTATTGAAAAGGCTTTCAAAAACTATCATGCGATAATCAAAATTTTTACGATTATTTTGTTTAATATATCCGTTCAAAGTTTTAATGTAACGTATTAATAGGTACCAGTACACACTGGGCATATGCATATTTGTATGTATATCTAAGTATGTACATGCGTATACAAATGTTATGTTAATCGAATAAAACATAAATTATGTACATGTGTATGCACTTAAATACATTTTAGTTTTGTTGAATTAATTTTTGTGCTCTCCCTCTTCGACTTCATTATTATAGTAATCGTAGTCTGTTGAATGTGTGGATGTTCTCATTGATGTTTTGGTAGTGCTCAGTTGTATTGAATTGTCAGTTAGACTATCAAACTCTGCAGTTGGTTTGGTATAGCTTATTTCAACCCCTTCCCTAAGGGCGGCAGCAGTTGAAAAATCCAAAACTTTAGGCGCCAACGTAGTAGTTTTGCGCCAACGTATACTGTAACGGCTTCGTATAAAGGGCTTAAAAGTTGCAGCTTGGGCTGATAAAAAATTAAATTTGAAATTGTTAATTGTATTAAATGTATTCCTATGTGGCCACCATATATACCAACGGCGATTCCAAGCAGTATGACGATTATAGTAATATATTTAAATTTTGGTTTCATTTTACTTTAAAGAGCAACTTTGTTAGACTGAAAATGATTTTGAAATTAATTTCTTTTTATATGAAAATTTTACTGCAGTCAGAGTTAATCTTGCTTCGCTGATTAATAACCATGTGTTGAATCCCATAGGAGTAACAATTAGTGATTGTGGCTAGACTTCTTGTTGCTCTTGAAGTGATTCATATGTTGGGATATTGAGTTTTGTTTTTTTTTTCGAACGAAAATCACACATGTATCCTCTTGAGGTTACGGGAAAGCATTAAAAGTTCCTTGACACTTGATTCATACACATTTATTGTGTATCTTTATTCGGCGCAGAAATGAAATGCATTTGTAAATTGCATTTCTGCTGCAGCATTTATAAAAAATACTTTTGATTTCTAAAACGTTTATATCACAAGTTCTTATATGAAAATTGGTTTATTAGTAATCCGGATATGCTCCCACATAGACCCACGACAAGTAATAACTTTTTGAATAATAAAAATGGTTTTATATTGATTTTCAAATATTCTAAATAATCAAAAGTTTGTTGTGGCTTTAGCTCTTCATATGCCGACATGTCATTGGTTGCTAAAACCAAATCGTCAGTGAAGTTTAAGCAGTTTGAAAAAATTCAACCTCGGATGTTTATGGCACATAAATCAAATACAATATGAGAATTTCAATATTGCATATGAATTACAACAAGTACATAATCATAGTAGGTTTAGAATGTTTCTATACAAACCAACACAACAAACAATTTGCTCAACGTGAGTCTATTTTATTTGGGAGAATATTCCAAATAATGAATTTTCAATATTAAATATTCTAAGTAATATTGTTAAAAGAATACAATAAAAATAATAAAATCCCTGTTTCTTAAATTTAAAAACTTTAAGAAAAACACAATAACCCTTATTCTAATGTCAAATCAAGTCGACAGTAAAAAATAGTCAATTTATTATTATTGAGAGACACTTGCCATTTGATAAGCATTAGTAATAGTAATGGCCTATCAATATCAATTAATTGTTGTCGACAACGATCCCACAATTGCCAAAATATTCGTATCGATTTCGTATGACGTAGATGGCGACAAATAGAATACGGAGGAATAACAATTATGTGCTTTTATTTTGTTTTTCAATCTTTGCATATTTAAGCCAACCTGTGTTTGATGATTAATATTTTTATTATGCAACACAAAAGGTTGAAGACTTGATTTTTTTACGTTACTAAAATTCTTAATAATATACTACAAGTTTTCGGTCTTTTTGATTTTTTTCTGAGGTCATATAGAACGCTGGTTAAAATCAAACATATGAACTTTTTTAACATTATATTGCCATAAGAACTTTATATCAGAGCTGTACACGAACGACTCTACTTTAAATAAAATAGCCAATTCAAGCAATGAACTGCAAAGTCTCAATAAATTCAATTTTTCACATTTATTAAAAGAAGAAGTTAGATCTATAAAAAATTATTTATTCTTTTTGTTTGAAAGAGACCCACGCTTGGGTGCGTTTGTCATTGTTGCATAGGAGAACAATCTCACAACGGCGGCTGAAGATGAGCAATGGGGCATTGTATTGTAATTCAGGAAAGCTTTCTTATCTACGTTGTATTTATTAAGAATGCTTGATGATTTCGACATATCCTCTCAATAGGTAAATAATTATTTTTAAGGGGCCGTCTCTGCTCCACGTAATTAAATTATTCACTAGTTCCTTAAAAAAACAGTTTCCTTATAAAATGCTGGAATTCCTATTAATAGTAAAATAATTAACGTTACTTGAAAAAATTTATTTCTTATAAATAATTTAATAAATTTATCAAGCTAAAGCTCGAATAATATCATCAATTTATTTACTAAAATTTAAATTCCCTTCAATTTCTTTTTTGTAAAATTAATGCAAAAAAAAAAAAATTACTTTGTAAATGCATTCGTATTTTAATTAAAGTCGCTTTGTGTGATAAAATAACACATTAAAATTTTACTCATTTATGGTGAATAAAAAAGCAAATTTGAATTAATTCTTTTACAGCTCTGTTCTATACCCATACATAAGGCTCGTATATGTACTGTTTTTCGCAGTATTGTACTGTTTTTCGACATCAAAAACTGCGTACTGCTTTTCTCCCTCGAAATACTGTTTTTCGATACATAATAAAAATAAAAACGGCGAACAGCGAATTCATGCAAAATTATTGTTTACTTTAAAAATAAGCATTCTCCTCTGATTCGTCGCTAGCCGAAAATTTTTGGGTGGGCAGCATTGCAAGAAACACCAACATGGAATGAAGTTGAAGCTGTTGTGAACAAGTTGAGCGAATACAATTTGTACAATGCCAATGAAAATGGGGTAAATTTACACACCCAATTTCGATATATCAACAACTATTGTACGAGTGACAAAATTATGCAATGGAGAGAAGGCAATGTTTCGATTGTGGATCGGTGGGTGGAGATATTTATTCATCTCAAAAACGCCGATTGCGAATTCAAAGAAATGACCACGATCGTTGAATATATGTACATATTTTATGTTTTCCAGGAACTTCAGCATCAGTGGAACGAATCTTCTCTGCAGTGAACAAAACTTGGACGTCAGACAAAACCCGATTAGATGTGCAAACATTGAAGGCGATTCCGACCGTCAAATGTAATTTGAAGTACAAGTGCGTTGATTTCTACAATTACCTCAAAACGAAGCCGGGATTGCTTATTCAAATTGCTTTAAACGACAAATACAAAACAACCACAAAAGCTGATTCTGATGATGGAAATGATTGTTAATTTTTTTATATATTGAATAAAATATATACTGCGAAAAGTACTGTTTATCCAAATCGATTTACTGCTTTTTTTTTTAAATTTCAGTGAAATGTACTGTTTTTGGTCCAAAAAAATATACGAGCGTTACCCATACAGTATGTATCACTGAACTTAGGTATCAGTTTATTGGCATTAATTTTGAAAAGTGCCAGGAAGACTTGGAAATGACAATCTAATAGACGCGGTCAATTACGAAGTAGCAAAAGGAATGGTTGAATAAAAATCCTTACCGCAACTTCATTTTTCAATTGTGCATTTTTTATTTATTTTTCAACTAATTACAGTGATTTATTAAGTACTCGTATATAGTAAATACTTAGTATGTCTAAATAACTATTCTTCTTTAATTGAGCCTTAAAGAAGCCATTGAATAAACATTATTAATATGGGTATTCGATTATGGAAAGAAATATTCAAATTGTAATAAATAATAACTTAAGAAAATTTGCCTACATACATAAATACATACATTTGATTGAAGTAAGAATTAATTAATTAGAAGGCGTTGCAAATTAAGATTCCTTGGACTTGGCTCCCGATGGAATTGGTGGTGGTGGTACGTCGGGTACGTTTCTGTCTTGACTTTTTGAGCCATTTTTGATATTTTCGAAAGATGTTGGAGGCATTACGGCTTCCGAAGACGGCGGAGCATTTTCGGTTGTTTCTTCAGCTACAGTAACTGGAGGCGTAGGCGGAGACGTAGGGGGTGCAGTCGTGGGTATGGGAAGGGGTTGACTTGGAGGCTGAGGATAAATTTTGTCTGTGGGTATCATATTGCTCAAAGGAAACTGGTGACCTGTTGGTAGGTAACCGTAAGGTGGCAAAAATTGTTGTCTATAACCTGGCAAAGAGTTGTAATATAAAGGAGGAATAGGATTAAATCTGTATGGGTGTAAATTAAAGGGCTGTGCACCATTCGGCGAAGGATAGGGCTGAGGCTGAGGTTGATGTGGTTGCGGTTGTGTGAGGGGTATTAGAGCAGGTGGCAAGCCATATTGGTTTAGTGGTATTGGCAATTGCTCCAAAGGAATTTTGGTAGGCTGGTTTGGATCCTCGGATACTTCTGGTGGAACCGTTTGCATTGTCAATGCTGGTGGTTCCACTGTAGGTTGTGGTTGTTCTTCTAAGCCGGTAGGTGATAATGAGTTTGCTTGTGGCTTTTCTGCAGCTGGAGCTGTAGGCACAGTTTGTGGCAAAGGATACCCCGCTAAAGGCTGTGGCATTAAAGGTTGCCGCATAACTTGTGCTGGAATTTGGGGCGGTGGTAAAGGATACGGCAACTAATATAAATAAAAATAATTTATATATATATGTAAATAGTTTATAATTCAGTTAATTAATTATGGAAATATGTATTATGTATGTATACATATGCATGCACATAGAAAGATCAAAGCTAACCTGCTCTTTTGGTGTCAACGCTGGTGCTATAGGTTGAGTGAGCCTTACCACATGTGGATTATAAACACCATATGGATTATATGGATCATAAGGATAATGAGCGATGCCAGATTCATGTATTGTCGGCTGTATAACTGGATATGCCCGACTTTGTACCAGGTCTTCATCTGTCGTTATTAGAGCATTGTATACTTTGGGCTTACGACGTAAAGCTGCTTTTCCATCACAATACGCATTTGCCAGTATTAAAGTTAACACAATTATTGCGAGCTGCAAGATATTAAAAAAGAGTACTATAACAATTGAAAATTGTGCGCATGCGCTTGAATAAATAATTGACTAAAACTTAGAATGAGTTTACATTTATCAACTTTTGTTGATGCAATTTTGTTCTTTTACACTCGTCAATTTTTGTTGATGAAATTTTTCTTCTTAGAGTTAGCAATATTGTACATTGTATGTACGAATAAGAGAATAAAACGAAAATAACGTACATGCATACTTATACAGTTTCTCTTCGTCTTGCCCCTATACCGATGGACTATGAACTATGATTGATGATGATTGAACAAAAGCTGACAAATGAAAACTTATACTTCGAAAAGTCTGCCAAATTTGAGTTCAAAATAGTTGTCGTATGGCGCCAAAACCGTTTGTTAATATTTGACCAAATATTTGAACCAGTTTCTTAATTTAATTATATTTACAGCTAACAGTCAAATCCACTCTAAGTCAACTAATTTTTCATTGAAGAAAAAGTATTATACGGGAATTTTTGTAATAATTTTTTAATATGAAAAATTTTACAGTGTTATGTCATCAAGTCAAATGGTGCAAATTTTACAGTAGACCGTAAAAATGTGTTAAAAATCACAAACGCTTCTATTCCTGTATTAACAGTTTGCCTTAACCGGAATAACCCCAATATTATATTTATATATACGAGTACATATAATATCCTTCATTAAATTATGTCATATAATGTTACGGTTGCTTGTTAAAAGAACTTAGTGTTCTTCAACTCCTATGACGGTTTTAGGTAATACCAAGCCTTTTCAAATAAGCGACATCAAGTCTAAGAATGAAATCTCCGATAGTGCAGCTGTCATTACCAGGGGAGAAAGCAATCTGATCAACGTAATTATAGAGGCAGTAATAGCAGTAATAACTCCTAAACAGACCAAAACACAGGTCAAATGCTACAACTGCTGAAAGGTCTATCATTGCAAAGAGATAAAGAAAGAATAAAATCAGTATAGTCATTGAGAAATAAAAAGTGGGCCTATAATCGAATATGTGATGTTACGAGTGTGAAAAGCTACTCCGATACATAAGAGGGTATCAGCAATTGGAAGACGTGAGACTAGCTAAGAAGATTGTAATTTGGCTGCGTAACCTCTTTGTAATGTGAGGGCAGTATTGTGAAAAAAAAAATTGTGACCCATCAAATTCCCTTAAAAGGCAGTCATTAGTGTCATTGAATTATTTTGCTAAAAAATTGTTCTTTGGTGTTCTTTACCCCTAAACACTTTAGACTTGGTGGTGTTTTTAACTTGTTTATCTCAAAAATTATATTCGATAAGAATTTTTCTGAAGATGAACTCAATGAGTATCGAAATATCGATAATTTCAAATAAAATTTTTTAACCTTTAAATAAGAGCTTGAACCCTAAAACATGTTTTAATCCAAATATATTCGATAACATTTAGTTCCATTTACCAATCGATAAAGATATGATTCCAATCATATAAAAACGTATTTAAAAGAAATGTTTGTTGGTGTAGTGCACTTATCAGCAACATATACATACATATATAATTTTTTGTAATTTTGAAATATGATTGGACTTTTTGAAATTTTCACATTGTATTTGAAAGTTTTCATATACGAGTAAGCACGATGTTTGAAGTCTACTTATGAGGTGGATAGCACCAACGAAATGTCATATACATATATAGACAACTAAGCCCACAAAAAGTGTACATTTTTTAAATAATAATTAGGAGAATATCCGGAATAATTTTGATAAATATTAGAAATATCATAAACATTTATTTTATTAATTATTCTTTCGATGAATTGAATATAGAAACGTTGTAACCGTTTTCCTGTTGAGACATTCTACACACACAATTAAATTATTTACTTGAACTTAAAGGGTGAATTTGCACCAGTTTTAGGCTAGAACCCATCTGACTATCGACGCCAGTAGTACAATGTGTATGAATTCTTACTGTGTTAAATCGGTATTGTGTAAAAGAGTGTTCACATTATTATTTTCATTTTATTGTCTTATTACTATCACACACTGAAAAAAAGAAAGAACTTAAATTGAAGTGTGATCTTAAATATTTTTATTATGAAAAATTTTATGAAAAAATTTTATCGACTAAATCATTTCTTAAGTTTAATCTCTTTAACTAAAATAAAAATATGTTATTTTTATGGCATAATTTCAGCGAGCTTATAAAACATCTTTAAAAAGCCCATGATTCCCGATATCTTTCACAAAAGCTTAGATAAGTAATTTGAAAACCTTGAGAGTTTCGGTGCAGCAAGAGGTTTGTCAAACATCCTTCTAGCTAATATTATCATTCGAGCTAATATTGTCATTTCCATGTATCGTAGTCATTGGGTTAAAAGCACTTTTTATATATGTAGTTGTTGTATTGGTTTTTACATGTGAATTCGTATACATAAATACATACCTATGTATGTACTAGTATGTCGATATTTATTTCAACACATTCAAATCAACTGTGAATTATATATACATATGTGTTTACATACTTACATACTTTATACCAACTGTGAACTATATTGATTTACATACATACATACCAGTATGTACATACTGTATACAAGACAATAGAAGACGGAAACAACTATTTTAATAAAATCGTTTTGATTGATATGCCATATCATACTGATATTGTTTTTAAGCCACTAAATATTGGCACACAAGAAATTTCATGTTTAAAGGTGACAAATAATAGTCTTAACTTACAAATGTGATTAATTTTGATTTTCTCTAAGTACTCGTATAATAATGGGGATGGTATTGTGAGTTGGACTTCATTTGCGTTCATATACACCCACTGCAAAGTGACACGCTTCATAGAAAGCTCGAGCTAGTTCATAAGTTTAAATAGAGTTTCCTTAATATTACAATGGTTCAATGAACATTAGTGGTTGAATTCTGACTAGCACCTTTAACTACCGTACCTTTACTATTTGCTACGAACAATTTTTACCGACTTCTAGACAATGATACATAATTTCCAGTTGCAACTTGTTACTCACAAAATCCGACCTGTCCTTTTAAAAATTGTATTAAAAAATATTACTAGTAAAAATATTACTAGTATCACATATTAGAGGTGAGACAGGCATCCAATGTGTTGGAGTATGTAAAAAAGTTTATCATTGTGCGACAAAATGCTCTGGACTTGACCAATACTCTAGTGGGATCCTTGAAAATAAAAATTATGTTAGATTCATATGTGATGACTGTATACAATACATCCATAATGTTGATCTCGTATTAAAAGACATACAAGAGAGTGTCGACAAAAACAAACAAAATTTAATGGAATATAAAAATGAATTTAGTGCGGTTTTAAAAGAAAATGAAAATGACATTAAAAAATTATTGGAAGCTATTGAAAAGCGATACGAAGAAAGGCTAAGAAAAATTGATAATGCTCAAAAAATTTTCGATAAAAATTTACAAGAGGTTAAGAAGTTATATGGAACTGTTAATGATTTTGAACATAAAAACAAACAAATGTATACAGAAATAGAGAAAAACAACAGCAAAATGTGCAACGAAATAAAGAAGGTTATAAACGAAAAAACCGCGCCAAAAAATAAAATTTCTTATGCAGAAACAGTGAGAAACAAAACAGTGATACCTGACATAATAAAAAAATCGTCTTTAATAATTAAACCTAAAGAAATACAAGCAATCGAAAAAACAAAAGAAGAATTAAATAAGAAAGTAGACCCGGTTAACCTAAAAATAACTAATGTGGAAAATAGAAGAAATGGAACAGTAATAATACAAACTGATAATGATGAAGACAGAGATAAAATAAAAATGGCTATACAAGATCAAATGAGTGAAGGATATGAAATAAAGATACCAAACCCCATAGAAATGAGTGTTTCCATAACTGACATGTCATTTAAATATTCCGAGGAAGAAATAATGAACAAACTAAGAAAACAAAATCCAATTGTACGGGAAAGTAAAATAAAAATTTCTAAATTATACAGTTTTAAAAAGGACAATAAAACAATTTATAGTGCGAAAATTAATATTGATAGCGAATCATATAGAAAAATAATGGAACAACGAAAAGTAAATATTGGCTGGGAAAAATGTAGAGTTTTTGACGGAACAGAAGTAACACAATGTTTTAAATGCAAAGGTTTCAACCATATGGCTAAAGACTGCAGAAATCAAGAAGTATGTGTAAAATGTCACGGAAACCATAAAAATAAAGAATGTGTTCAGGAAATAATTAAAAAATGTATAAACTGTGTACGAATAAACAAAAAGCTTAATCTTGGACTAGATGAAAATCACTATACGATGAATCGTGAATGCCCGGTTTATAAAAATAAACTGAATACAAAGCAAAGAAGAATGGGAATAAATATATAACAATCAAAAAATTTAATTCGTGGTATTTACACAAATGTTCAGGGGTTAATCAATAATTATAATCAAGTTGAAATTATGGTTCAAAATGAACAACCCGATTTTATAGTACTTTCAGAAACACACTTAACAAAAGACGTATTCGAAGAAGAAATAGCATTAGAAGGATATGGACAAATTACAACATATTCAAAATCTACAAGAACCGGAGGTGTGATAATATATTTTAAAGAAAATTGGAAAGTTAAGAACATTTTTCAAAAAGTGGAAGATTTAAAATACTGGATAAATGCATGTATCATGAAAAATAAAAACAATAACTTTATAGTGGCAGCAATATACAGATCACCATCATACAGCGAATCAGATTTTTGCGAACATTTTGAAAAAATTATCGAAGAACTTAATGAATATAATATTGAAATAATAATAATAGGAGATTTTAACATAGATTGGGCAGGAAATAGTTTTTATAAAAAAAGGATTGAAAGTATCTGTAACGATAATGGAGTAAAACAAATAGTTGACGAATATACTAGAGTAACTGAAAATACAAGAACCATAATCGATTTCGTGATAACGAACAAAGAAAAAATATCAATAGACATAAACAGTGACAATAAAATCTCGGATCACGAGACGATAAACATAAATATTGAGTGTAACTTCAACAAAATTGAACCAATACAGTACAAAGAAGTAGAAAGCTTTAAATATAACAAAAATCTGTTCACTAGAGATATCAGCGCTATGCTAACATTAAATCAAAATGAATGTTTAAATAATAATGTGAAATTTTTTGATGCATGTATTGAAGGAACTATCAAAAAATATACAAAAAGAATTAAAATTAGAGAAAATTCCGACTGCGGCTGGTTTAATAATGAACTAAGACAGTTAAAGCAAGAAAAAATTTTCAAATATCAGGTTGCAAAGACAGTAAATACTGATTTAGCATGGAATGAATACAAAACAATAAGAAATAAATTTAAAACCAAAATAGTGAATGACAAAAATAGATACATTAGTAATAGAATAAACAATGCTAGTGATCAAAAGCAAATGTGGAAGGAAATTAAAGATTTAGTTCTTAAGAAAAACCGACCTATGATACAATCTGTGATATTTAACCAAATAGAATATAAGGATAGTTACCAAATTGCTAATCAATTTAATTACTTTTTTATAAATAGCATAGAAGAGATACGAGATAATATAGAAAACGTGCAATATATAAACCATATACCTGTGACAAACAGCAAATTTAACTTTCGTGCAATTAATATACAAGAACTTTATGATATATGTAAAAATATGAAAAAGAAACCAGACTTTAACAAAGTAACAGTAAAGATAATTTTAGATAATTGGAACTTAGTGGGAAATAAACTGTTGTATATAATAAACAAGTCCCTAGAAACTGGACTTTTTCCAGACTCATGGAAAGAGTCAATGGTTACCCCAATAGAAAAAGTTAATAAAACCCTAAAGAGTGAAGAATATCGCCCAATAAATACTCTGAAAACGTGTGAAAAGATAATTGAACAAACTGTCAAAATACAACTGGAAAGTTATATGGAGAAAAACAAGTTATTTTCAAAATATCAATCAGGATTCCGAAAAGGTTTTTCATGTGAAACAGCGGTTAATTACGTAATAAATAGATGGAAGAAAATTGATAAAAATAACAAAGTAATGGCAATTTTTCTAGATTTTAAGAGAGCTTTTGAAACAATAGATAGAAATATATTGTTACAAAAACTGAGAATGTATGGAGTGATAGACAAAGAACTAAGCTGGTTTAAAAGTTATTTATCAGGAAGAAAACAAAAAACTAAAGTTAATAATAAAATATCAGATACGTTAAACAATGATTTCGGTGTGCCACAGGGGTCAATTCTTGGCGCATTATTATTTATTATATATATAAACGATATGCCAAATGTATTGAGAAAATGTGAAATAGTGCTTTACGCGGACGATACATTGATTTTTACCGAGGCAAAAGATGAAATAGAATGCCAAGAAAACATAATGTATGATTTGATGAAAATAAATGAATGGCTCAAAATGAACAAATTAAAATTAAATGAAAAAAAAACGAAGTTAATGGAGATTAACATGAATAGTGATTTGGTAATTAAAATTAATGACACAGAAATAGAAAAAGTAAATAATATAAAATATCTCGGATTTATCATAGACAAAAATTTAAAATTTAAAGAACATATTGAATATATATGCAGAAAGATCGGTAAAAAAATAGGATTTTTTAAACGTATAAGGAATAAAATTTCAATAATAACTGCAATTAATATATATAATATAATAATAAAACCACATTTCGAGTTCGGTTCGACAATTCAATATACATGTTGCACAAATATACAAATAGAAAGACTACAAAAATTACAAAATAAAGCAATGAGATCGATTTTAAAATGCAATAGGTATACACCAACACAATTTATGCTTGACACACTAAAATGGTTAAATATAAAACAGCGGATAAAATTCAACACACTTAAATTTATTAGAAAAATAAAAACCGGAGATGCACCTCAATACTTATGTGACCAAATTGAATATGTTGGAGAAATACAACCATATGACCTTAGAAATTCAAAAAATTTTAGACTGCAGAGAGTTTCAACAACAGCACAGCAACGATCATTATTTTACAAAGGATTGAACCTATATAATATGCTCCCCAATGAAATTAAAGATGAACGAAATTTTAATATTTTTAAAAGAAAAATTATAAATTTTGTAAAAAATATCCCTTAAAGTTTTTATAAATGTAAATTGTCAATACATATACATATATATATATTTTGTGTATAAGTACAATTTGTAAAGAGAACCGAAAAGTATGATAATACTACTATTAAATAATTAAAAAAAAAAAAAAAAAAAAAAAAAAAAAAAAAAAATATTGGTGAAAACGGGACCACCTTTGGAACATAGCCTTTAATATAATTTTTTTTTTTCGAAAACGGTCCTCAAATGACGAACAAATCGCTGTACATAAATGCAAAAAAAAAACAAAGAAACATAAAATTTATTGTTTTTTGAAGTCGGTTAAGAAATAAATAAAAATTTTCTATGGAGGTTGTTGCAATAATAAAGCTCTTTAAATACGTTTCGATTCTAATATTGTTTCAGAATTTAAGATTAGTCTTGTTTTAAAACTTTTGAAATTGTGTATATACGAGGTGTGCTCAAAAAGTAAGGCGTTTTTAAATTTGTTTAGTCCTACATTCGTGCACTCGTCCCGAATATGTACATAACATCCTTTATATGTATGTTGTAGGCATAAAGGTTGGAGTGGTTTTGGAGTGCTCGTCGATTGAAAAATTTTATTAAATGTTGTAGAACAAATTACAAATTACATGCTCCAAAATACTTTTTTAAATGTCGATAGTGACACGGGGTAAATTAGCTATAGCATAAAAATATTTATTAGGCCAATAACGAACCTCGCTTTAGATGCCTTAGCGCGTCAACAACTGATAATTGAAAATTGTGTTTAGAAATATTCGAACTACTACTACAGAAGTAGCCGACAACATGAGGATTTCAATTGACTCGTGCCTTGATATAATTCATAGACTTGGCATTACGGTAATGCACCTGTTCATTTGTTAGTGAGGGAATCTCTGAAAAAGACTTTAAGAAAAGAGATTCGAAACCTCCTACTTCAAAGTTTTCAGCTATATATATATACATATATTTACATACATACGAGTATGTATATGTATTGTTTTAAGATGAAAATTTATTTGTATTTTGAAATTTGATTATAATATTTGTTACATTCTTATAATCTTATAATCACAGAAATCCATGCATTAGAAAATATTTATAGAAGTACAAAACATTCCAATAAACAAGGCAAACAAAACATTCCAAGAAATTGCATATGTATATGTTATATGATATGTTTTTTTTTTTTTAAATTTGTAGAAGTAATTCCAATTTTGAATTAAAATTTTGTTATTTGGATCCTAGGAAGTCGAAAAAACGCATTAACGGCTCCCTGGGAAGCGGTGAAAATGTCATTCCTCGAGATGAACTTCCATTTTTACGAGTATTCTTATATGATTTAATATATTTTATACATGCATATTCACACATGCCTATTTTTTTGTACTCACGATCATGCAACAAATTGCCCATCTCTAATAAAAGCAAATATTGTAGAATTTTTTTTTATAAAGTACAATTGGTTGTATGTAAAGACATGTTTTCGATATAAATACTTTCACGCTTAATCTACAACCAGTTATTCTTGTTATACTTTTTTGTATGAATTGTACCAGTTGCAGTTACTCCCAGCTCACTGGGTGCCGTATACTTAAAACTTCTATGTTTTCATGATAATGCCAAATGTTTGAATGTAAGATTATAGTGTAAATGGAATATATTTTGCTTTTATTATCTTAGAATGTACGTAAATATCTATGTACGAGTATATACTTACTAACATGCAAAAGCGTGATTTAATTTAATTCCATTATATAAAAACTTTTAAATTTTAATAAATAATAAAAAAATAATGTGTACATACATCCTTCATCAAAATAATTCAGTTTTACGCACTTCTTTAAACCGAACATTGTTGCTGAAAGATAAATAAAATTTTATATTATATAAGTCAAGTTGTGTGTTCCACAGCGTTCGTTCCCAAGACCATTTCTTTACAATATCATATTAGACCTGGAATTTGCAGAAGAAGCCAGACACTTGGATGCAATGAAACTCATCAGAGCTTTTGAAAAATTACATACACTGCACTCAGCAACAAATAAATACAAAGACATGCTAAAATTAGATAAAAGAATTTCCTATAAAATAGTTACACAAATTCTTTTCTTGTCATGCTTATTGAAATGGAGTCAAAAATAGAAAGCAAACTATTGTGGAAATTTAAGCAAATTTAAGAATTTCTAACAACATTTAGCAAAACTTTTCTAAAACTAGGAAAACTATATTCAAATCTAATAAATATTGAATTTAAAAATAGTTAATAGTTTCCAACAACGAGTTTCTTACGTTTAATAAAAATTTATTGACTTCAAAAAGCCGTTTATAAAATTTAGTAAACGTTTCGTTAGCTCGATGAAATTATTCGCAAAAGTAAAAAAAAAAAAATAAAAATATTTTCGTAAAAGAAATTAAGTTTAAGAAATGATTTCTAGCGAACAATTCATCAATATTGTTTACTTTAAAAATGTGAAATATTCCTTTCAATTTCAAAGTTCATACTCTTCTTTAATTTTGTAAAATTTATCTTGAATTAAGAAAAAAATTCTGAAGGGCTTTCTTACTTCGTGCGTTAATGCATTCTAATTAATAGATAGTTTAGTCATTCCATGTACTGAAACACGTGGCTCCACTGGTTAATGTTCAATTGTGATGAAATTTCTTCATACATACATACGAGTATGTATGTATGGATTTGCAAAATGTTAATAACTTACTATTTATACGTACATACATATGCATGTAGGAACATATTTTGGAAATCCATTTATACCTTGAAAGTTTTAATTTTTACTTTATTTGTATCTAAGAGCTAAAACTTCATTAAGCTCATTCCAAAAAAAAAAAATAAAATAAATAAAAAAAAGACTAATCTGTTGTGCATTAGTTTATGAAAGATCAATACACTCTTTTTAATTTATTTTTTTAATTTTGAATGTATGAATCATATTCGCTAAAAAACAAAATTAATAAATAAAGCGGAACTTTACAAGTCGTCTAACATGAATTGAATGAAATAAATACTCAAGTTTTAAACTCCGGTTGAAATTGAAAATCTTATATTATACACGTACTTGTTTTTTTAATTAAGTGCAAATTGTTACCACTAGTCCGTTTTCTATTTGTTTAATAAATCTGTGATGTTTGCCCGTAGCAAGATGTTAAATTAAAATTTTGACAATCTCAAAACGAACTTGAAATTGTTATACAAATATGTAAGTATATATATTTAGGTCATAGTTGTTGTGTGGGACGTGGCTAAGGAAAATGAAAGTACATATACATATCTATTCAGATGTATGAAAGTGTGTATGCCTACGTATAAATACATTGAAGCTGTAGAAGTGTTTGTTAGTTATCAGTCTTGGAGCTGTACACATTTACACTTTCATCCCAAACCGTTAAAAAGAATGCCGGGGCCTTATAGAAGGCCTTATTTAAAATACATAACTTCTAATAGCCATACTCCCTGCAGGCGATGTCATTGTCGACCTAATGACTTCTTAACCCCATTCTTTTTGTGTCCTTGTAGAAGTCAACTTTAGCCTTTTCTTAAAGAATTCTTCCGGAAGTGTAATCTTAAACCTACTTCAGTATATGCGATTATGGGCCCGTTTGAACAAATTGCTTGCTCAAAACTCCTTTTTATTTGAAAAAGTCTATTACCTAAGCAAATCTGATAAATTATAAAACTCCTTTTTGTACTTTATCGATGGCGATGATTTTTTTCAATTTATTTTTGACAAAAGCTCAAATTAAAATGAAAGATTATAAAAAATTACGAACATATCCATAGATGTTACGCATAGATCTTACAATGGCAAATATCACAAAACCGATTGAAATGCATTTTTCAACACGCTTCACCTGTATGTATGGGATCTTTGAACGTGATTTGCACCCATTTCAAAGCGTGAAATTAATTTGATACTTTGCACACGTATCAAGTACCGATGACAATACAACAATTTGATATGTTTGTTCCATTGTCATTAAAAGAGTCATCAGGTTAACGGAGCCTGAGAAACCTCGTTCGAGCGTATTTTTATTTATTTATTGTAGTAGTCACCTTGTGGCTGAAATTTGAGCGTCCACAAAGAAAGAAAAGTCCTTCCGAAGTCGTTTTTCAAATACTTTCAAACTCTTATGAGACCCAAAATACTTAAGCGATTTTAATAAAATGTATATTCTGCACTAAAAGCAAAATTTTTATTTATACTCGTACATAAATATCAAAGTTTGGTTAGTTAAGTATATCCTTATACTAATTATTCCTTAAAATGACATCATTAAATTCTTTTCCGATATACCGCAGCATATGCACTTATGTTCACTTTTCAGTAAATGGCAAGGAAGGAAATCCTTCAATGTTCAAGTTGTGTTTACATATCTATATGTACATATGTATATACACTATATAGTTAGTCCAGTAGTCTGAGGGTCGCAGGTTCATTTCCTGCCGTAGACTCTGGGTGTTTCAGCAGATAAGCCTAAAACCTTTATAGTTTGTTTTTATAAAAATAATAACAAAAATAAAAATAATGCTATTAATAGTAATTTCAGAACTGCTTTTACTTTTACTCTTGTATCTCACATTTCTATTATAACGTTAAATTAAATACAATTTTTAACTTGTGCCTTCTTGCCATTTTTTTGAAATTTCTCAAGGGTAACGCTGTTTGGGAGTATCAGTAAGAACGAAAGTTTTTTTCAGAGACACAGTACAAAAGGGCTTCCAAAGAAGTCAAGAAAATGCAGAGACCGTGATCTGGAGATGGGTCATATTCAGATTATTTCCAATGATTTTAATATAGAATGTTCTCTTTTTGCATGACAATTCAATTCATTTTAATTTGTTTAAAGTAGATAATTTTTTTTCTGGAAAAAACAATATAATATTTTTATTAACTTGTGATTCTATATCTATTGCTTCTAATCGATGTGTGGAAAAGGTTACAACTTTTTGAATGAAACTAAAATCATGAAAATTTACATTTAATTTAATTTAAACAGTTTTTAATAAAAAAGTATTTCTAAGACTATAACAGAAATTTTACTGCAAATTAAAACGAAAATTTCGTTTAAATGTTTTTATTAAAATCAAGAACAAATATAGTTTTTTATTCTCGAGTTCAACACGAGTATATGTAAAATATGGCGCAATGTAATGTCATAATTTGAATTGGCGCCAAACGTAGAATTATTGGAACAAGCCAGGAAGTAATACACACCTCAAGAAAATTGTATGAAATCGGATCTATGTTTTTTTCATTTATAACAAAATGTTTAAATTACTTTTGAACCAACGACATTACTTTGCGATTTACTTATGCATGCATGTTCAAATTTACAAAATAATGCCGTAAATATTTCATCAAAACTTTGTCATCTTGATTTCCCAAGAAGTCTAAAAAATACTCGTACACTGAATACATCAACGTGTCGTTCCTTAAGATTTGTTTTCACTGGCTACGTTTGATATTTCCTGCACAGTTATGCAAAGACCCTAGAAGGATAGGAAGAATTTTGATAAAACGGACACATAAATAATTTGCAAACTAAAATGTTACTTGTCATACTTTTTATCCTGGTTAAGGACTGGCATAAGGATATATATATATATATATATATATATATATATATATATATATATATATATATATATATATATGTATATTTATATATATATATATATATATATATATATATATATATATATATATATATATATATATATATATATATATATATATATATATATATACATCCGAGTGTGAGAAATAAATTTTAAAATTATTCTTATATTCTGCTTCACTTATTTTGTCTGCAAAGAACTAAAAGAATGTTCATTGTAAAACTTGTAACTGTTATCAAGTAAGACATTCTTATGTGATAAAAATCTGAAAGTTTAGTATGGAAATTTATTATTTTACTTCACTATTCAATTCACTCTTTAGTCTTGGAAGTTACAGTTAACCATGTATAGAGTCTCCCAATAAGAATAGAGTCAATATTGATATCTAGATGCAGTCAGGTTGCTTCGATGGTGGAATTCGGTCTTAAATTAAAATTTAAGTAAATTTAGTGACAAACTGCCAGGTTAGTTCGTTCAATTGAGGAAAATTGGACTATTGACTATTAACACCAGTGTTCGCCAAAGTGAAAGCCACCTGTGAAAAATTATATTTGGAGTCAAAGACCTTTTTTTAGATGAATGCTTTGTTAATAAGCATACACGTAATTACGGGAAAAATTGGATGATGACAATACCAACGTCATTCTACAAGTGGAAAATACTTAAAATGTTATTGTTGAAGATTTTGGCACGGTCGCTTCATTGCCCTAGCTGAACGGCAGTACATACCACACACCAAACTAATTCTGCCAATAAGCCAAAATTCATATGTACCTTTAAAGCCAACATAGTACAGGCCATTTCTGAAAATAAGTCGAGATATGTATGTGTCAAAGTCGTTGAGTATCGTATTCTATAAACTCGTGGCTTTTTCAAATAAAAAATAAAAGTATTTTGTTAGTGACTCGTACACAACTTGCATCCACCCCTACTTATTGGAAAACTCTATATGACTGCATTGGTTTTTTGTATCTTAATGTATGAACATCGATAAGTTTAATATTCTACCGAAGTCCTATTACAGTCTGACTGACTGATGGATGAATGGATATTCGAAATGATTGTCCACAAATATGAAAAAATAATAAAAATAAAAACAATATCACTAACAAGGTAAAATATAACATATCTCTTTTAAAATGCAATGCAACAATTGACTTGACCATCAGGCAAGTTCACTTATTGCAGTCATGCATTTTTTATTTCATAATTTATTCACTTCATTTATGTCTGTCACTACACATGTTTCGATTTTTATTTGTTCATAGTTTAAAACTTAAAGTTATTACATTATAACTACTTCTAATTGTTGTAGCTGTTGTTGTTCTTTACATATATACCATACATGTAAATAGAATGTACATACTTATACATGCACGAGTATGATATGTATTTATTATTCACCTTCATATTTACGATTTTATTGTTGTCTGACTGTCTCACTCTGTGATGTCGTTTAAATGCCTGCGGCAAGAACTATTGACATTCGATCACGTTTGACGCACTAAGGAACGTTTGTATAAATCAATACGATCTTGGTTTGATGTTAATTTTTTTTTAAATTCACAGGATGTCACTTGTGTCTCACCCAAGGTGTTGTTTTCTTGGTAAACAAACTGAAATATTCATATAGTTTTATTAATTTTACTTCAACACTTATTTTTGTTATAAAATTTCTTTTTTAAACACATATTCTTTTTTTGCACTTTAATTTAAATGTTTTTTTCATATATGTATGTATATAAATAAATATAAAATATTTACAATAAGCCACTTTTTATTCAATACGTTTTTACAGAAATACAGCCAGTGGATGATTGAGCCGTTAGACGGGAGTACGAACCTTTTATACCTTATTTCCAACAACCGTTTATAGTGAAGCAGTACAACCAGCAAATGCGAGCAGCATGAATAGAAACAACAGTCGCAGCGCCAGAAAGAGCAATAGCGGCAGCAACATCCACAGAAACTGAAATCTTATTGAAAATGATATTGAAATTTGCGATTGTTGCTTTGCGCTTGTGATTATTTTTGGTATCCATCTGGTACTTGTAGTGGCTCCAAAGTACCAACAGACATTTTGTTGTCGGCTTTAACAAACCGTACTTTTCACCAGCTCTAGGTAAGTTTTTGTTATTGTGTTTAAAATATTTTTCTAACATATTACATACACACATCTACGTATAAACACATGCAGATGTAATCATTTAAGTTGGCTGTATTTATGTAGAAGGCCCATACCATAAAACAAAATGGAAAAAGTTAAGCCATATTTTACTGTATCTTATACTTGTAAAACTTGTTGCTTTCTAACATGGATTACGGGAGAGATTTTTGCTTTATTATTCACCGTTTTTCTCTCAAAAATTTTCCCATTCTCAATGCTTTGAACTTAAGTCAGGGATGGGTTCGGTTTTGCAACGTAATTTCATCAATTTGTTTATTCAAAATAATTCTTTCGATTTCATTTCACTAAAAAATATTTGAAATTCACAAATGAGATTAAAACATCGAAATTCTACTCGTATATTAATATATTAACAAGCCCGGGAAATAAAGAACACAGATATAATTAAAAGAGCAGCAAGGCTCGCGGTTTCAATTTGCAAAAAAAAACAATTCCTAATTTCCTTATGACTCTAAATTTACCAAGACTTTAACTACAATACGAGTATTTGAAAAATTCAGCAAAACAATGCAAATTTCGAAACGATATACATGCAACTCGATTTTAATTCATCAAAAATATTAAAAACGAATTAAAAAACGCTTTTCTACGTGAAATTAAACCACACGAAATTTTCATATCATTGTTGTAGAAAAGTATTTATAACAACAATACTATAAAGATTCCGAGTGGATTTCATGTGCATTGCTGAACGGAGGGATAAACCTCGAGATGCACATAGAGAAACAAATGATAACTCTCTAATTATCGCAAATTAATTTGAATAGCGCATTAAGTTATACAAGAAAAGTTTGTAGAGCAAAAAAAAAAATATAAAAAAAATAAACGCAGTAAGAAGTCTGAAACGATATCTCGAAAAATCTTTAAAATTTTAATATATTAAGGCTTTCTAGGTCCATTCAAATAAAAACATTTTATTTAACTTTTCATATGACGTTTCATTGAATTTTCTAACGTCTTCCGGCTCCTTACGGGCAATAGTTTCCATTTTAAGAATTATATAAATATATACCTGATGTGATTTCGTACAAGCGTCTTTCGTAAATTTTAAGTTTGATGAAATTCTATCAAGTTTTTAAAATTAAAGATTTAAAAATCTTCCGGCTCCTTACGGGCAATAGTTTCCATTTTAAGAATTATATAAATATATACCTGATGTGATTTCGTACAAGCGTCTTTCGTAAATTTTAAGTTTGATGAAATTCTATCAAGTTTTTAAAATTAAAGATTTTTAAATCTTTTTTAAAATTAAAGACTTTAAATCTTTAATTTTAAAAACTTGATAGAATTTCATCAAACTTAAAATTTACGAAAGACGCTTGTACGAAATCACATCAGGTATATATTTATATAATTCTTAAAATGGAAACTATTGCCCGTAAGGAGCCGGAAGACGTTAGAAAATTCAATGAAACGTCATATGAAAAGTTAAATAAAATGTTTTTATTTGAATGGACCTAGAAAGCCTTAATATATTAAATTATTATAAGAATAAATATACATAAATGTAAAAACGGGTTCTTAACCTGGAATCAAAATGCACGATCGGACACACACACTGCTGTGTGTTGCCCGGTCGAAATATTGACCCTCTTAGAGTGGCAATTTTTAACAAAAATGCATTCATTATACAACTCTGTGGGAGCTGCCTAAATGCGATTATTGAAAGAAATGATTCGAAATTTAATAGAAAGTGGAAATGAAAACTGTTTTGTATTCCAATGTTCTAAGTACATACATATATGAAGATGATATACAAACAAAAATCCTTGCGAACATATTCTTACGGTCGAACAAAAATATTTACTCGTGTAGAATTGTGTGCTACCAAGAAATCCATGCTGATGCCTCAAGATTACGTGAAGATCTTCCTGGAGATTAGTTTTATAAGAATCAAAACATTTCGAATTGAAAAGAAAAATGATAATGACTTTTTAAAAAATTCTTTGCCAGTACCCATTATTAAAATTAATGTTGTGACATTTGAAAAAATTACTTTTATTCTTACTTCACTATATACCCGCAAATGTGTTGGATTTATTTAAGTGCCTTTTTATAAAAATGGCTGAATTTATAATGCATTTCGCAACATGCGAATGTAAGAGGAATCAGTTCTGAAAAACGATTCCTTTCTATTAGAAAGTCATTTGGAAGGATTGGTATTATTGTAAAATATTGTAGTAATAAGAGTATAGTACTTTTTGTTTAAAAAGTGTTCGCAAAAATGTACATTTTGTGACGGAGTGCTCAGAGCTTATAAAATGTTTGACTTCTTAAGCAGCTTGCAACTTAAATCTCTTTAAAATGTTGTGTTAAGTTAAGCTTTAACTAAAATGTAATTTGTTAATCTTTTAAATTTGCAACCATTTGAAATTGTTTTCTTGTTTCATTTGGTTGTGTTGTTGTGTTTGCAATGATTTTCATTGCCTCTGAAGAAAATTGCTGTCGATCTGCTGCATTAACGTATTTCATATTTATCTTTTTTTCAAATTTTTTTTTTTTTTTACTTGAGTCATAATTTTGATGAATTTGTCTTTTGGTCTCTGGGTCAGCCGCACATTGCCGCAAGTATTTGCAACTCTAATGGTTATTTGCCATTGTTATATCTGCTTATACTTTTGATCGTGCATTTGGGTAAAAAATATAAGAAACGTATTGAAAATTTAAATTCTAACAATAACCAGTCTGTTTCTTAGCATACATTGTTAGAGTAATTTTTTTAACGTATATATCTGCAAAATTTTAATGAAGGTGTGTAGGAACTTTGTTTAATGCGGCGTTTGAATGTATTTTTACAAATTATTATTATTATTAATATGAGGCAGTATTTTAGGCAGTAGGGTGTCAATTATGAATACAATTACTAATGGAATTGCAGTTTGATATTCGTATGTATAATACGACAATTAATGGCTAAAGCGCTATTACAAATGGATATCAACAAGATATAATCGGTAATTGAACTTGTCTCTATTTGGTGTTATCAAAGCAGTGTTTATGACAATTTTCGGGATATTTTCTGCTTAATATTTCACTGATTCGTAAGGTCATGAGCTTGTACTTTTTACTTTGGCTACTAAATATCACTTTTGAGTGGAAAGTTGTATACATTAGGGTTCACTTATGAAATACACCGGTTATGGCGAATTATTTATAACGAATAACATCTCTGGTCCTTCCGGTTTTGCCGAAACTTTTCATAGAAATGATTTCTAATTTATAACAAAAAAAATTTACCATTTGAGAATTTAGTATTTAAAAAAATATTTTTTTGATGTTGAAATAAAAATCAAATAGATTCTCATCGAATACAGTCTGTTTGTTGCTCTATTTATATTAAAGTGTTCTATTGACTCACTGGAGCATCGTCGCAACGTAGGATGTGTTACGCTGTTTTATCGCTACTACAATGGAATGTGCTCTAATGAAGTAAGGGAATATGTCCCCGAGACCCGGACTCACGTTCCACATTATGAGCACATCCATTTATGGTCGATATATCAGCGAATCGCACTACGCATTACAGAAACAATTCGTTCTTTGATCGAAAGGCTCGTATGTGGGACGAGCACCATATGTCTGTCCTGCCATGACCAACGTTGAGAGATTCAAATCAAAAGTCAAGCTCTACTCCCGCTATCTTCCTTAACATATCCTATTTTCCCAGTTCCAGGGATCATCCCTTGAGTACTGATCCAATGGAAAAACAAATGCTACCACGACTATATTTCCTGTAATTTTCATATAAAATAAAGTTCGCATATTGTATTTGAAAGTTAATGTATAACACTGTAAATTCGGTTGATATTTACTGATACCTTTGTTACGCCTCAATGAAAAGTCGATAAATGTATGTATAGATGTATAAGACCACAACAAATAATAAATTGTTTGAAATATTCAAAGACTTGTCAAAAACCCGAATTATTTCATAAAGTGTGGTAGTGCGAAATCAATATATTAAAAAAATGTCTAATAATACGGAAAGAAATTTTGCATCCTATAAGACAACATAACTTTTACAAAATTTTTCTAAGCACTGAGATCTTTCATCCTGCCACCTCATATTCCAACAACGTACTTTAGACTCAGAGTAACTTATGAGTACATAAGTATTTACATCAAACTTAAGTGGCGTCAGTATGGTTGTTGCGCAGATATGGGATAGTGAATAATTTACTTATTTATATGAGAGTTACTTTTCCCACTGCAACGTTAAAAAATTAAATTAGTTTGTGATCTTTTATTTAAATTTAGTTTAATTAAATTTCCTCATAGTCCGCAAGATGTTTCAATAAATCTTGCCGCTTGCCTCCTATAACGTACAAACAAACAAACATACATAGAATAGAACTATTCTCCTACCGGATCGTAATAATGTCCAATACAACATCAGACCTAGTTTCAGTTGCTTTAGGCCATTGGGAGTTTGATAAACATTTGAGTAACATGTTATTGGCGGGGGTTGTCTCGAAATTTGTAATTTGTAAAGTAAAAATAAAACAATTACAAAATATACCTGTGCTTTGACATTTATGATGTACATAGATATATAGAGAATTGTTAACAAGCCATGAAACGTTACACAGCTCGAGAGCGTGGTGTCATTTGAAAAAATTTCAGTCTGTAGTTTTAAGTTAAAACGTTTAACGCAGCGCGAACTTCGCCGTCGTTTTTCTTATCGTTTTGTTCCATGTGCTCGAAAAATTAGGTGCTTGTCTAAGCTCCTCATGCAAACTGTGCTTAAAGATGTCGCGAGAATTCACGAAGATGCTAAACAAATTTTTTGTTGCAAGTTGTCGCATTTGATCTCGATCAATATTGGTTTCAACAGAATGAATCAGCCGCTCACACAGCAATGGAGATTTTGAGACACAAATCGTCAGGTTGAGTGGTCTTCCGTTTTGATAATTTAAGCTGGCCGCGCAGATCACCAGATCTAGCAATACCATACTTCTTCTTTATGGGCTTTTTAAATCTCGTGTTTACCACAAAAAACGATTGAAATTTAACATTGAGGAATAAATCGCCGATTTTAACTCTGGAGATGTTCATTAGATATAATTTGATTCAATTAATATAATAAATTTTGCACCTTCAAATAAACTTTTTATGGAAACACAGCTTTTTTTTAATATATAACAAAATGGTAGCCAGTTCAAATTATGACTTTAGTCTTGCGCCATCTTGTATGTATATATTTAGATAGATATTGAATTAGAATTATTAATTAAAAATAGCAAGTTTTAAATGGTCAAATGGTTGCATACAATTTTAATATAATTTTACCAAAAAATCAATCAATCAAAATGTAGTTGCAATTACAATTGCACTTAATTCTAACGCGAAAAAATAACCAAAGATATTGATGTAAAGGCATCTGAATTAGTTTATTTATAGTACTAGTTTGTATTTTAATAATTTATTATTCATCTCCAACTAGTGCCTCCCACTGAACTACGATGATATACATATATTTAAATGCAAATGCATTATACTTATATTTTTGGGTCACTAAAAATTATTACTATTATTAGCTGGTAGTTGTGTTTAACAATAATTTTTTAGTTCAGACATATAAAAAGACTTCAATGACGCTATAAATTATGTACAGAATGTAACAAGCGATTTCAAATTTATTGGCATCCATACTCATTCATTCAATTTTATTGCTTGCAAAATGTTTGCGCAAATATTTTTCTTATACTGTTTGATTGAATCATTAAGATTTCATTGTTCATTGAATTTTCTTTTCAAACATATTTAATGTCTTAAGACAATAAATAATTTTTACTCTTGTTTGTGAAAGCGCAAACTTGAAACTATTACTAATCGGATTTAAGCTGCAGCGGGCTTATTCTTGTTTTGCAATTGTTACTTTTCTCATTACAATTTTAATTTTCCTTACAAGTATTTTAAACACGATTTCTGTCATCTTTGACAATCGTTATTTTTTATTTGTATCTCCTCTACAGAGATGACCTCTACTCGTACAAAGAATGGTGGGATTATAGAAGTAGGGGTGTATGTTCGTTTTAATATTTTCATAATATTGAAATTAGCCGAAGAATAATTTGCTTAAGGCCAAGTTCATTAGTCATTAAATCGGCTACGAGTTCTGCCTCTGCAATTCTTTTAGATGATGTTCTACTGCGGCAGATGTGCTGCAAATTATCGAAGGTGCCTGTTTTGATGGCCAAGTAGAAAATAAGTAAAAAATATCATGCTGAAACGTATTTGTTGAAAATTCGTTTTTTAGTCGAACAATTCGTTTGTGAAAGAAACTCCCTGCAGAGGACATTTCGGTCACGTTCAAGTCGAATATATTTCTATTTCTTCCTACAAACAATTTTCCCAGTTCCAGTACAATTCGCTTCAGCTGCGCTCCAGTACAGACCTCAATAAGTGGCTTTTGAAAAATGGAAGAACTTCCATGCAGTTTCTTAATACATTAGATCTATTTTCTAGTGTAGTTAATCATAGCAATTAAAAAACAATAGTGAATACTTTAATATAATACAACATGATGCCACCACATTCAGTTAAGAAAGATCTCATATTATTCCAAAGTTTTGCCAAAGACATGGAAAAGTGGTTTACGTGATCAAATAAAGTTACGATGTTGAAAATCGTAAGGTTAATTTCTTGTTTTTAATTTATGACTCTTGTCTTATGCGTTGATTTCTGTTCAAATTCTTTAAATATAATTGACCCAGTTTTTAGTATTTGCAGACCAGAGCACTTTCATGCAACCAGCTTATCTGTTTTTTTTTGTTTTTGTTGGTATATCTGTCATTTGGAAACTTCTAAAATGTGTGGCAATAATTTTACTCAAGAAAAACTAAAGGCATTTCATTGTTATTTCTTTTGGAGGGCTCTTGCAGCACGCGTGGGTACAAAACGGATTTGATCATGTTGCATTTCATTTAAACACAACTACTCGTACATGATTTATTTTTTGCTTCGCACTATTAAAATACCGACAGATGCATTCATATCTATCCACGAGTACATACATACATACATACGAGTACACACACATGCATGTGTACGCAAATAACAAGAAAAATGCAATTTAGATTACTACGATCAGTTATTACTTACGTGTGAGTAAATTAAAAAAAATTCATTTAAATGGTTTTACTTAGATCTTAAGTATTTATATATGTACATATTCGTACATATGTACATGAATTTTTCTATGCCAACGTATTTACTTGTACGCCATCATTAATTCGTAAACTTTGATGCAAACTCTGGCAGTTCCTTCTTTCATTCCATTTACGTGTAGTGTGCTACAGCAGTTTGTCCGCCTCGTCGTCGTCACCTTGTCTGTTGCTCTTTGTCAATTTTCCCCTTTTTCTTTTCCATCTTCCTCGTACCAGCTTTTGTTTTCCTTTAATAACACAGTTGCAATGTTTTAGTTTATGGCCATATTTAGGTTAACTTTTTTATTTGTTATGCCCTGCACAGTTCACTGTAGAAATGTGGCACTGGAAATATATAATGCTGTTTGCAGTATAAACTTTAAAATAGAGCAAAATCAGCAAAAAAATAAAATAAGTACTTGAAATGTTATTCAGAACAGTGTATATTATACTTTTTTTACTCTATACCACAGATGCAATACTGCTCAAAATCTTGCAAAACTTGCAACATTAATATGAAGCGACACAGGGCTTTCAGAATAATGTCTCTTGGGATATGTATTTATTTATTACTTTTTTATTACTTAAGCTCAATGTGTTATTAAATGGTCAAACAATTTTATTTGTAACTATCGACATTTCGATACGCATTGAGTATCCTCTGCAGGAAATCGTGTTTGTTTAATAATGAAATTAATATTTCACATCCATATAAATATTAAAAAAAAAAAATGGAAGAAAAATGATTTTTTGTCATATTTGAAAAAAATACACACATCTACGCAACAATAAATAATTTTTTTAAACAACATGCACATATACACTTTGCATAAATATTCTTTAACAAATAAAGTTAAGAAACTGATTAACTTGGTTTATCATTATATCATTAAATTATAATATTCTTATATTGAGGTTATATTTTCTGGGGGCTACATTTTCGGTATCGGCCTCTAAAATCAATTCTGTTTGTATTATTAATTTTAATTATAAGAAGCATTTCTAATAAATATCTTAACTTGTAGTTTGTTTTAGTGTTTAAATTTGAAACATTTTCTAAGTTTCGATAGTGATTACATTGTTGACAATATAAAGACAATACCGTTCCCATTCCGTGTTGTACCTTATCGCAAATATTGTTATTGTTCCCATCGCATGGTATTCTATATACACATTAGACCCATCCAAACTTATGTATTGTATCCTTTTGTTCTACTAAATGATTTGTTTAATGTATTATTCATTTAGTAAGCCATTTTATATTTTTCCGCATCATATATACCTAATCTCACCAGTCGTCCTGATACCCTGGTATACATTTTATAATATCACAGATGTGATATTACAAAACACATAAGTATACTATACATTAAGTTAAAACACAACAACAACTTAATAATATTAAGATTCCCTTGATGAAGTTAACCAAAAATTGACGAAACGTTGGGAAAAAATTAAATAAAGTGTTTTTATTTGCATTAAAGATTTCAGGCCCAAGTAGCTTATAAAACATTTCAAAGCTTATATGTATATAGAAAAAGAATTATTTTTCGGTACATACGACTATTTCTCCTGTTTAACGAATTGCGGTGTTGAAGTGGGAAATGTTCTTACGTGTAGACTCTGTTCTAATGAAAATAAATCGTCAAAGTATATATGCGTTAATAAAAAATCGTCAATATTAATTTTGGATAATCGGCTCCACAAATCATAATATGCCGAATTCATATTTATCAACTTTTCATTCATTTATTTCTTTGAAGTTGCATTTACGTTTACACTCGTCAATTAATGTTGATGAACTTTTTTTCTTCTTGGAGCTTGCAAAATTTTGTTATGGGCGTGTGTGAATATGTGCGAATGAGAGAACGAAATGGAATGATAGTACTTACTTACATGTACTAGTCTCTCTTCAAGTTGCCCCACTTGTCTACAAATTAAGAATTAATTCAACAAAGGTTGACAAGTGTAAACGCACAGAAAATCGAATTTTGCTTTAGTACTAGATGCTTCATGAGTTTAAGGATGAAATATTGTTTTTTTTTGTTCCTCCTGATTCATGCCTGCATTGCAATAGGGTGGTGTACCAGTCGACCGTAACTAATTAATAATTTTGTTACTTTTGACTTGTACATGTCGTTGCAACTTTTGTACGCTGATGACGATGTAGATTTTATAAAAAAAAATATTTCCCTTTTCACAGCATTTGCTGAGACGATCTTAAAGGAACGGTTGGTTGTCCACAATGAAAGTAAATTATCCCAAGAGTACAAATAATAAATATTCGCACAAGTTTCTTTTGGATTTTTGTTGAGAATGAAAGTTCTTGAAAAAACTGCTATTAAACATTTTACCATTGTTAAGTTTATAATTTATGATGGGAATTATTTCTAAATAAATTTCTTTCACTCTTTAAAGCTTGAAAGTATTTATTCTGCAAAGCGATAGTTTGTTGACGGAACGAAGTCTTCCTTATTAAATTTAGGTTTCATTGAAGCAACTTACGAGTATGTATGGATTTATTTATTTATTATTATTCAGGACTGTACCTGAGTACTGAACTGCATTCACAATTGGTCGGAAATATCAGTTTAACAAGGACCACGAGGTGTGATGAAAATTGAGAATTATTCTAAAGGACTTAATTTTGGAGATAAAAATTTAAGAGAATATTGACTATTAGGAAGCAAAAATTTTTGAGCAGGCATCACGAAAATTCTAGCAACTGAAAAAGTTCATTATATTTGGCGTATTTCTTGTGTAGGTGTTCGTCTAAAGGTACCCGTTGACTATACAATATGCTTGTGTATTTTATTGTCTTTATTATTGCCGCTTCGGTTCACACTATCCAATAAGTTGCCCAATATGGCCCAATTAATCTTACAATATACATATGTATGTACTAGTTAATATGTATGTATGTAAAAGCAAACAACAACTAAACACATACGCACATGCATTTGTTTAAGCAAATTGGAAAACTAATTTATTGAGAAATATAAAAACTTAAACAAATTAAATAATTTGGCATCAAACAATTAAATAATATTTAATGACATGAGCGAGGAAATCATTATGGTACACTGTCGTCAACACATTATGAAATATTCCCTTCAGCGCAATACTCGTACACGTCAAAAGACTCTTGATTTTCTTCAATATATCGTGCTACCTACTAAAATTATATACGAGTACACATAGGAAATTTTATTGCACAATATCAATAATTGAGCAAAAATATTGCAAATGTATGAATTTTTTCAATCGAACTTTCAACTTTCGAAAATTTATTTAATCTGCCTCAAGGTTGAGTCCTGAATTTGATAAATCAGGCTAATATATTTGCTTAACTTTTTAACTTTCCGTGACCATAATTTCACCTTCATGTTGTAAAATCGAATTTTCATCAGATCTTATTGATATTTTGCGGTGGTTCTAAGAAACTTTTCTGACTTTTTTTGTGATAATATCCATATGGTTCTCATCCCCTTATAAATAATTTTGAACGGCTAAACCAGTCGGAAAGAAATTCTCAGTATTCTGTACACTTTCAACCCATTTAAATGTCGTTTGAATGTAAATGGATTCAATAATGAATTTTTGGAGTTATATATTAAAAATTTCGTTTTTCCAAATCTTTCCTCGGCAATCTCTATGGAATGAAGCAATAACTTTCAATGACAGCGAACGATGCCGTTTAATTAGAATTATTAGAATTGTTTCAAATATTTAGTTTCGAAACATTAATTTTCACAAATTCCCAAAGTCTATCATGTCTAGGGATACTAAAAGGTACTGGTATTTGCCAGTTCCGGAATTAGGGATTTCAACATGTCGAGTCCGGAAGTGAGGGAATTTTTCTCTGTTTCGGAATTTTTCGAAAGTTCAGGATTTTATTGTAACAATAAATCAAAGATAATTTTTATCGTAAAGTATACTAAAGTAAAGTTTAATACATTTAATTAAATATAAATATACGTGTTTTCCATTCCTAATAATGAATTTTAAATGTGTCTTGTTTTCAAATTTCAGTTTGATCTGAGATGTTGCATACGCAAAATATATAGTGAAAACAATTGGTTTTAAGTGTTGCAAGGCGTAGCAAATGAAAATCTTTATAATTTGTAAATGATGATACATACGTATGTACATACATGCATGATATAGATATCAAAGCGCCAAGATGTGATAAAACTCGATTTTCATAAATTTGGTTGACTTCAATAACTATTTTTTTTTTAAATCGGGAAGTTGAAAAATATTGTTAAAAAATTATCTTGCAAAAAAGTAACCAAGAATCATAATTTTTTTAATGTATTTTGAGTCCTTTAAAATGTCTACAAGAAACACGCTTTTTTAGTTTCATAGAAAAATTTTAGTTTTGGTTTTTTTATTAAAAATAAACTTTTACCAAATAAATTCATATGACTTTAAAGTATGTAAGTATGTGTGTGTAAAGGAACTAGATGTAATCGATTTAAGTTTAGATTTCGCTTTCTTTTGATGAATGATCACAAAAACCAAATAACTTTTGTTTTCGTTTCAAAACTTCTTAAAGATTTGGTAGCTTTCTATATACATATATACATGGCCTATACATACATTTATGTACATATTAATCATTTCTATTCACGCATTAGACATACTTCCTCAATTGTATCCCCCTGCCTTCCTCATCCGTTGCGCATGTGCAGTTGGGTGCACATGCGCAATTAAGCTTGCATGTAGTTTGTCGCCTGCCATGATCGATTATATGATCATATTTTGATTGTTTTTCGAAATTACAAAGCCAAAAATAAACTATCTTTGGCCCACGTAAAATCATCAATCAGTATTGATTGAAAGATAAAACTGAAAGTTGGTTACTACAATTGTTTTCCCATTAAACTTTCTAATGCGAACAGTTCGTGTGGAAAAATGTTTGTTGAAGGAGTTACAACAAATGATCTTTTGTTGTAATGCTGATTTGGAAGAAAACAATCTTAAATGAATATTAATGAGAAATTTAAAATTGGCGCCGTCTGCGAACAAACTTATATTCGTACATATTCACATGCTTACATACTTACATAAATATTGCATATACTCGTATACATAATTACAATGTAAATAACTTTAAAGCTGCATTTAAAAAAATGTTATTTGCTCTTGATTACGAATCAGTTTTCTTAAGTTTGGCATTAAGTAGCGTGCGTTTTTGTGGAAGGTCTGAATTGACAACAAAATTTATTATAATAGCAGATTTTACACTTATCAGTTGTTTCTTACAGTTCCCGTCTGAGCCAAACGTTTAAAATTTAATTTGGAAACTATTTTTCAATTAATCTACTCGTATTCAGTGAAGCTGACGATGATGCGAGGAAAAGAGTAACAAATAGCAGAAAATTTTTATGCGACTTAAAACTTAATTTAAACTTAATCATAAAAACTTCAAGTATAACTTAGAAAATTTTCGTAATAAATATAATATTATTATATGCGTTACCTACAGAAATTTTTCAAAAAAGTTGTCACCTAATGCAAAATCGAATTCATAGTTTCCGTCATCTGGGTACTGACTTCAAAGATCTGACCAAGTAACGCATGCTATACGACTACCTGAAGTTGGTTGAATTTTTTGTTGAAAACTTTCTTATCTTAAATTTTGAAGGTCCACTTTTGTGAAAGCTGGTCAAAACGTGACCACCTCTGCAATATACAAACTTTAAACAATCACTCTTGTAGTCAACCAGGTATACGATAATTGGATATTAATTTGTACGCGACGTGCGTATCATTTCTTTTGTTCTTACCCAGTCAGATTCCCTTGAGACGGCGCGCATTGGCCGCAGAGTAAACCATAACAATTTGTCGTTGTAGAAGGTGGCGCATAAGTAGTGTCATAATTTGAACTGGCTGCCATTTTGTTATAATTAAAAAATAGCTATTGTGATAAAAATTATATTTTCAAGTGTGAAATTGAAGACATTAATTAGAAAATATTATATCGCTCCGATAATCCACCGTATCCTGTTTGCAAACATTTTCAATATTTTTCTTTTCGAAACATTCGAATCTCATGTGGGCTTGCAGAAAATGTATTTTGTACCACTTCTTACCATGAGCTTTGCTGACGCAGATTAAGAAATTTGTATGTAACAATTTATAAAATTGCACCCATTTTTTTAATTCCTAAATTTTACCACACTATTCGATTTTCGTTTCAAATTTATTAAAAATTTATATTGAATGAATCAATATCGTGTCTTAAACGCCTAAAAAGCTTAAGGGACAAACAGGACATTTTACGGGAGCAGTGTTTTTACTAACTGCTTTTGCACTCATTTGATAAATTTTGGATGTCACTTTTAACGATTATATCATTTTAAGATTTAATTTCGTAAAAGAATTGTCGCATTTAAACTTGCAAATGTCTTTGTAGGACCTAAATTAAATAAAAAAAATAATTGATTCACATAATTTTGTGTTTGAAATTGACGATCATCCAAGCATGTTGCATGGGCAATCGCCGATTTCATGCGATTTGCAGAACACGAGTGTAGGCATTAAAACATTTTTATTCTTGGTTATTTTCTTTATATATTATACGTATGTAAACTTTTATTTTTTCAGTTTTTTTTGGTTCTTATTACCGTTGTCATCGATGGTCTGCCCTCGTTCTGTCCCACTAGGCAAGCAGGCATTCGCAGTTTTGTCGCCTAAAAACAATTTTTCCTGTGCGAAATTTGATTTAATTTATTTAAATTTACTTGAATGGCGAACTGCTTCCGGAAATATAACACAAATATTTGTTAGCTATTAGATAAATATATACTGATATATAAATTTAGTTCTTATAGCGGTGCGAAGATAAATTAAAATTTCGCACCGGTATACAAATTCGATTTCATGGTCGTTCAAACAAGTCTCTACATTATTTTAGTGGGAAAAATGTTTAATTTTCGATAATTTTTGGTTTTTTTTGGAATTATGATTGATTCATGACGAATGTTGCATACTTTACAAATGCTTTTTGTGGGTGTAATTTTCTTGTTTTCGAATAAATAAATTTCATTACAAAGAAATAATAATTAAATTCATTAACGTTTGTTATATTCAAGGGAAATTTCTGTTATTTTTCGCTTCTCAATCGTGCTCATTACTTAAATTGTTTCCATTAATTATTAATGAAACTAAATGATTTATTTAGCATTTCAATATGTAAACTGTACATTTGAATGCTGCAATAATTGGGGGCAAGTATTATCACGAAAAGGTTTTTTCTCCTTTGAGTACGATAATTTGGTCGAATGAAAAATGTTATCGTGAGGGGCGTCTAATTTGATCCAACCAACGGTCGTTATTTTCTGTGGCGTGGTAGCTTTCATTTAAATATTATTTTTGAATATTTTATTATTATTTACCTGTAAAAATCTAAGTTACATAAATTCAGTTAAGTGTCAAGATTGTATTTAAAAAATTGTTACCCTATCCTCTTGTACCTTTAAAATTAATTATCCGTTGTTTTAAAAAAAATAATCGTATTATTGGTTCCTTTTTTCATTTTTCATACAGGGAAAATTTTACTTTTTGTTCAGAGATTGCTTACAGAAATCAGAGGTATATTTCGATTTCTATAAAATAATCACGTACATTCTTATAATTGTATTATAAATTAAAATTAGAGAATGACAATAAGTGGTACATCTGTATGATTTAAATTTGGATTCATGTTTATACGGGACATTTTTATATGAATTTCATACATCACGGAAGTGCTTCTTGCTATTAATATAAAAAGAAATTAGAGAACTTACTTATCGACGTAAAACAAGCAGAGAAAATTTAAATTTTCGAATCTTCTTGTTAATTTTAGACATAAACCGAATGTGTATGCAGGCACATTTTGGATCTTGTCAATGATAGAAAAATTTCTTGTCGGCAGTAAAAAGGAAATGGCATATTTTCGGGGGCAAGAATGATTAGGTGTTGTTTTATTCGTGGTTGCTTCAGCTGTGAAATAAATAATAAATGAAGTAAATAAATATTTCTTTGATTAATTTATTATTAAATAAGAATTAATAATAAATAGATAAGGTAAAGAAAAAACTTATTTTTCCAAGCTTAAGGTCTCTTTTAATTTTTATTTTTTAATCGTAATTTAGTTACTCATCGAGACCTTAAGTTAGAAAAATGAATTAAGTTTATAAATTAAAATAAAACGGTCAGAAAACTAGAGCATATAAAGAAGAGAAATATTTATTTTATAAATTTATTATATGTATATGTTTTTAGATGTGTTATGGCTATTATTATTATTGTTATTATATTAGTCATAAAATTGTCGGTGAACAATTGAGTCGGTGTTGAAACATGTGTTGAAACTGCTCATACATAATCACAGGCATTTAAACAATGCACAAAAATATTCAAAACTATAATAATAATTACAAAAAGCTACGAGTATATTATATAAATCATATTAATATTTGCCAGAAGACATATTTTTCTGTCTTTTCAAGTGAACGCCTTTGAGTAAATTCCATGAATAAATTCCAAATTCTTTGGGATTATTGTATGATATTCACCGAAATTCTTATTGTTCATTATATTTATGGCAAGAACTGACATAATTTTCTACTGTAATACACTTAAATTCATTAATGGTTTTGAGTTTTCTTTGTAATATTACAAATAAACTAAAGCATAATTATCATTTTATATATACGCACATATCCTCTATATTAAGTAAATATACCCTAGAAGTAATTCGCTAGTCAAATACGAAATATGCTCTAGGTTATTATAAAGAAAACTACAAACACGTCCTTTCCACTAGGTAATTTTAATAACCCAAGCTGTAATTCAGCTGGGAGAGCGATAGAGTAAGGAACACATGTTTTTTCTATCTTTCCCGGATTCGACTTAAAATTTGCGCAATTAAAATGCCTAATGGGAAAGCATTGAAAGCAGAACACCGAAATGTTCTCTCATCGCTCAATCAATCACGTATTAGATTTTGATTTTTATATTTGTTTGAAAGACTAGTAGAAAGAAACTATTTAGTAGAAGTATAATTACAAAATCAATAACTGCACTACCATTACTGTTCATGATAGTTATAAAACTGCAATATCCCTTTTAACTGAAGTAAAAATATTCTGTAAATATTTATTCGCATATATACATTAATAAATGCAAGTTGTGGTTCTGTTTATGGATTTTTTAATAATGATGCCCTGTACACAATTACACAAACAAGTATCACTTTTTTATGGAGAATAACTGACTGAATAACATTCTCTTTTCCAAGAAAGTGTAAAATTGTTTGCCCTTTCAAAGTGAAAAAAGGGTACTTAGTGCTCTTTATTAAGGGCAAAGAAAGTTATTTTTTTATAATAAAGCGATAAATACTTATATTTGTTTTTATCAAATTTGTTATTCGAGATATTCTCCAAAATAACTATTTAACATTTTATTGCTTGTTGTTGGCTTATCCATCAGTATCCTTTAGCCAATCATGTTTGAAAAGCCTAATGTCAAAATGGCATTTCTATATACATATTCGCAAGAGCTCTCTGGAACTCGATCCCATACAGCTGTCAAGTTTTAAGTAACGCACAACAGTTTAAAAAAAGCTTATGAAACAGTTATGAGCGTAATTACTTGCTAAAAGTTTTGTTTTACATGTGTGTATACACTATATGTTTGAATTTGTATTAGTATTTAATTTAATTATTTAATTATATATTTATAAATTTTTTCTCTAATTTACCACTCAGTTCCACACTGAAATATAAGACATAAGGTCTTGTGTATGGAACTATACAAATAAATCAATCAATAAAAAAAGCAAAATACTATATGAGAATCCAAATACAACTCGAATCATATTTTTCCATTTGTAATTTACAAAAAGACACAAGTCGATTATAATTGTTTGTTGTGTTGTGTTTGTACGAAAGCTTTCTAAAGCTATTATACATACTTATATGTTTTGTAAATTACAAATAGAAAAATATGATAAAGTTCTGTTTGGATTCTCATATAGTATTTATAGTTTTTGATATAAGTATATGAGTTTGAATTCTTTTCAAACATGATTTGGCTAAAGTGTACTGATGATTTATTTAGCGCTAATGAAATGCAGGTATATATTCCGCTAAGCCAACAACAAACAATAAAATGTTAATTTATCAACGGCATAAATTCTATTGAAAATAATTGAATATAATAAATCGGAAAAAAATCAACAAAATTTAATAGAATTGTGCTTGTGAATAGAGTTAAAAATTTGAAAAAATAAGGAAAAAATCAAATTTTGTGCAAAGAGAAAATTATTAAAAAATTTTGAACTTTCGTAGGATTGAAAAATATAATTTTCGAAAACTTTCGACAAATTAAATTCATCTATTTGATAAAACGATGCAATTCGTCGCATCCTTAAAAGTCTAAAACAGTAAATGAATTAAGAAAACCAACCAGTTTTACAAGAAGATTAGATGTGATTGAAAAAGTTTTATTTTTTTTTTAAATTAATTTAAGTTTTATTTGGATAATAGTGGTTCTATTCAGATCTGACTTAAGTCGTAAAGAGTTCAGGAGTTTCGCTCTTTTTGGCTTAAAATTATCAGCTTTGTGATATTATATATAAATTTAAAGTTAATAATGGTTTAGAAACAAGGGAAAAATTTACAAAAACCTTAATTAATCTGTGCAGTTTAACATGTATCATTTGAAATCTCGAAAGATCGTGTAGTCGGCGAGTGGAATAATGCCACGGTAGGTTACATACCATCTTCAAAAGTTTATTTTGGACTGCTTGGAGCTTGTTCAAGTGATATTTTGCGAAAGACGACGAAACTGGAGCACAGTAGAACAGTTCGGAATGGAAAATTGATTTGATGATAAGGTTTTTATTTTCAATATTTAGCTTCGAACTTCTTTAATTTATTGATTTTGTCCACAACGTAAGGTATATGGCAATTATAATTTAATTTGCTGTCAAGAATAACTCCGAGATATTCTACTTTGTTGTCCCAAGGTATGTCAAAGTTCATAAACCGCAGCAAATTCTCGGGAATAAAGCATTCATTCCGTTTTCTTGTAAAATATATGGATCGCTATTTTTTATTTGTTGAAATATTATTTAAGGTCTAAAAGAGCGAACTGCAGATTAGAAATTATATCAGCTGGAAAAAGTTGCAAACAAAGTATTGAAGTATTGTCTGCGAATATAGACATCATGGAACGTCTGCAGTGAAAATGTTGTAAAGAATAGGTGATAGGCAAGAACCCTGAGGGCAGCTGGCATTAAAAAAAGGTTTTATATTTTGTAAATTTACGATTTTACCTAATAAAACGATTTGTATAAAAGTCGCGGCATTCGAAGCAATTTTGTAGATAAGTGTACTAGACTAGTGGTCTGAAGGAGTAGCGTTCCTGCAGGCAAGCCAAATAACTTCGCAGTTTGTGTTTGTTAATTAGAAACAAAAATTATTGAATGTACAAAAAACCTATAAAAATGATACTTTTCGAAAATTGTCTACATCATTGGAGGGTACTTTTTCAAAGACGATGATATTAAAAAAAACACCCTTTATACCCCTTGAACGAAACTTGTGGTAACTGATATTGTTTAAGAGCTGATTAGATCTTTGGTTGGATGGAGGGGTACCTTAAAATATATACCAAGAAAAATTTATTTTCGAAAAGACTGAATATTATACATCGAATCGGTTCATATTCACATGACATCTGAGTGAAATCGAAATCTTCAGAATGCCGTCAATCTTTTACTGACGACACAGCCATTTGGCACTCACACACATATTCGCACATACACATACATACGGACATTATCGACATCAGGATGAAATCAGTAACAGTAACCAATTTTCTTGATACCGCGAAGTTACAAAGTGAAACAAAAATAAAATTTGTCACTAAAAAATCAGTTTTAAAAAGTTTCCAACGGAGTGTTTTCATAAAGATATCATTCTTTTACATTTTTGTGTTCATAGTACATATATACATTTGGCATAGCCGCGTGTGGGCTCCTTATCAGTTTACTTCGTTTCATTCATATAACATAGATTATTCCTTTCAATCTGCTTTACATTCTTGAAATCTGTTTTACATTTAATCTTTGTTTATTCATTTATTTAAAGAAATATACATACATATCTTTAGTAAAAACAAAGTGTTCAGTTTTGTAGATAAACTTACAACAAAAGTTTCTATTGGTTTTGAAAATAAAATTTTCCATTTGTTGTGGATGAGTACAACTGAAATTGTAGATAAAATTTTGTAATTGTTATTTATTGAAAATTCTTACGAGATACTATCGGGTGATTTTTTTATGAGCGAAGAACTGTTTACTTTCTTTATTTTATATTGTTTTCTCTGCCAGAAGATTCGATTAGCTTTCGTTTGTTTTTGAGTTAGATTATTTTGAGAACTAGTTACAAATCGGAAGAACATTTGGCACCAATTGAGGCGAATTAGAGAAGTATTGCTACTGCAACATTGCAAAAGCAATACTTTATAAGGCTAGGTCCGCACACAAAGGTTTTATGGCTTGAGGTTTCTTAATTTTCTTTTGCCAAAAGTCAAGTTTGTTTTAACTTTTTCTTTTGGCTATGATGAAAATATACAGATGACATAAAAAAGAAAAATAGGAATACTGGAAAGTATTTACACCTTTTCATTCTTCTTTCGTTAGTCTTCTATAAAGTCAAGAGCTGCGCAAGGATAATTGTCCTGTGTGAACGGGCTCTAATTATCGGCATAGTTTTCGTTTTCGTTTCTGAAAAAAGTGCAACATTTTGTTGAAAAATTTACAAAATAATGTTTGTATCGGTCAACCATACTTCGTTGCAGGAGGGTTTACTGTTTTTAATAAATTTTCACTTTAAAAGGATACAAAATCTTACATCCAATTCTCGTTTTTACGCTGAAAGGTTAAACAATTCCATAACCAATCCCCTAATTTAACTTTAAATGCCACACTTTTATTAGAAACAAAACCACATTATTTTACTCACACACACAAGTAAATATATTTACTTCTTGTTTTTCCTTAGAAATTGAATTTTTTTTTATTGCCACAACGTTTTAAACTGTTTAGAAAGAACGGTTTAGAAAAAAAGGCAGAATTCGGATATTTTAGCTAAGAATTTGGTCCTGTGATGAGGTACACTTTTAACATTTTCGATTAAATGTCACCATTGAGTACAATTAATGAATCGGTAGACTCCATGGTACATTTTATTAACTAAAAGCATCAGTTGAACAAAAACTGATTTCCCGAATTGGACCTGTTAACTTGCCACTTTGCTCGTGCGATTTAACGCCAGTAGTTAATTTTAAAAAGGCTTGTCTGCGCCATTAAATCAGAATCAGCACGAACTTACAAACCAGTATTATTGAAACACATTAACTAAATGCGAGGAGTCTGTTCAAATTCAACCCTCAGATCATATGATTAGGGTGCCAGATGTCACAATCCTTCTTCATTTTAATATATTTTATAGCTGATTTCGAAAATTATGGCTATCGTCTACTCTAATTAACGATTTATTTACATAGAACCTAAACGGAGTCTTCTCACTTCAATAACGCAATTCGTAACAGTCGAAAAACTTACACGGAAAAAAAGTTTTGTTTGTTGACGAAAATGCCATCCCAAATTTTATTTCAATTGGCACTTCAGCACTCTTAGCGATTCTTGAAGAGATAAAAGTTTACACATGATTGAAAGAAGTTGCGTTAAATTAATTCATTAAGTTTTTCCAAAACACTCAAGATTTTATATTTATATATTTATTTATATTTATATAAGCGTTAAAAGACATATAAGATTTACTTGTTTAAAATTTTATTGGAATTATTTGAATTTCTCACGTGATAACAAACTGTTTTCAAAACAAACATTGTCACTCGTTAAATAAAAAATTAATTAATTTCTGTAAAACACTATTTTCAGTCGAGTTTTTTAATGACTTCTCTCGAAAATCCAGACGATTTTGACGATTATTAATCGATTTTCTAACATGACTGATATCGAGTGCAAATGGAGAGTTTGGAAAAACCACCGATAATGATAATAAAATCTGTGGCGGCACAATTATGCTGGTGCTTGATTAAAGTATAATATCCTGTCGTTGTAACAATCTTTATAACCAATTCCAATTTCTAAAATGCTCCCAGTAAATGAATGGAACTCAATCAGAAATAGAACTTGTGATCTGCAAGTAGTGAACATTCAGATCACTTGTGATGATTTTAAGGTGCTTTTATTTTTACAAAATATAAGCATTAAATTCACCGAATAGCGCCGAAATAGAAAGTCATTCTTAAGAAATGACATTATCATTACTTCTAAAGTGTCTATTAATGTATTTTTTTCGCCCTTTAAGGCAGTTAAGTTTACAAAAATCTAGATAAAAGTTTTAATTATTAAAAAAACCAGTCTTAGGAAATACTTCATTTCTTATTAAAAAAATTCTTTAATTTATACGAAAACATTTTAAAAAATAAAATGCAATTGGGACTCCATATTCCTTTTACGTAAAACAAAACAGTTTGATATTCGCAAAGGCAAATATTACTCAAATCGAAAAGTCATTTTCTGTTCCAAGTGGAGTGCCTCGTAATCCATTCTGCCGGTGATACTTATGGCTCACAATTTTTAACCATGAAATTCCACCTCTTTTTCAATGAATTTTTTTTTCTTAGTTTAACTTCAGTTAAAAGTTTTACGTCTCGAAAAAAAAACACCCGCTACCATATAATTCTTTGCTTAAATATTGGCCATACATATCAGCCTGTTATTTCATTCCTTTATATTTTGTTATGAGTATTTGCCTAAAACCTAAACAAAGGAACAGAGTCTAGTTGATATTGAAGAACCCGATGTGTAAGTAAACACATAAACAAATAGAATCATATCAAATACACACCCAAACGCACATGTCGCACATACATTTTTGTTTCAAACGTACTCAAATAAACAAATAAAAAATAATCGCACAGCTGAAATTAATGTTCAGAAGGTAGTTTTCAGATAACCTCTCTCTCACTACAAGATAATTCCAAACAACTGCAATGGAGTATAAAAGCCTTGACCGTTGCTGGAAAAGTAATCAGTTGCATTTGTAGAACGAACACAGCAATGAAAGTATTTCTTGTGATCCTAGCTTTGACCGTAGCGGTAAGTAGATGAAAAAGAAATGGTGTAAGTGTAATAACTTTTGTTTTAATATCTCGAGCAGGCATTGGCCGACCATGAAGAGGACCACCATGTTCATCACGAGGACCACGACTATGTTGTGAAACATCACGATGATTTGGTCAAGTATCGCGAGGATTGTGGCGCCAAGTTGAATGTATCCTCTGAACTAATGGAGAAGTACAAGTCGTGGGAATATCCCGATGATGAAACTACCCACTGCTACATGAAGTGTGTTTTCGAAAATTTTGGATTCTTTGACGAGCAGACTGGCTTCGATGTACACAAAATCCATCACCAGTTGGTAGGCGAACATGGCGCAGTCGATCACAATGACGAAACTCACGCTAAAATTGAACAATGTGCCGATAAAAACACTGAAGGCAGCGATGCCTGCACCTGGGCCTATCGTGGTGGCATGTGCTTCATTCGCTCCAATTTGCAGCTGGTTAAGGACAGTGTACACAACCATTAATTTTACTGAAACGATAAACGAAATGAATAAAGATGTCCGTCTGCTTTTTATGACTAAAGTTATTTGAATTAAAAATTTATTTTTGTTTTAATTTCTTTTGGTACACATTTTTAACATATTCATTGATCTGAGGACCCATACTGCCTCTGGCAAAACAGTTAAAGGCCCCATTAGCCCATTTGTCCAGGTCAAATTGCTTATGGCGATCATTACAATAGTCGATTACAACTTGGATTTCTCTGGATTCCTGGTATTTTCTTAGTAGCTCCACAAAACGTTTTGCCTTAAACCCTGCGTCATCGCTCCATAATCCCAGCTTCCTTGTAAAACACCTAACATCACTGTTACCAGCGGAAGAGTATTCTTTGCTACGATTATATTCCCTCACATCAAGAAACCACAAATTTGATATTTGACACGCTTCCAATGATGTTTGTATATCCACCGCGGTGGGACTTTTCCACATTTCAGCTCTAATGCAAGTTGCCTAAAAAGTGGGTGATTAGCTTTTTTATTCGATTCCAAACAGCTTAGAAGCTTAACTTCTCACCATTAATAATAATGTCCATCCATAGTTCACAAGAAACATTTTCACAAATTTTAAAATTTACTCGTACTTTACTGGGCTCACAAGCACTGATTCTTCCAAACGTTGAGTTCGCCAGCTGCTTCGCAAATAAAAACTATTGAAAACTTTATTTTCTACGAGTATCAATCAATTCAGTTTGAATCAAAACAAAAATAGTTAATTCTGCTTTAATCGTTGTGTTTTTTATTGCAGCAATTAATTGAGGCAATTAAATTAGAAATTTTAATATGCTACCGGCTTACATTGCAAGTAATTGTACATCTACAACGATGCGGCTTGTTTTTGTTGTTGTTGTATATGTATTTTTATTTTATATCTGAATAAAGTGGTTTGTTTGTGTTTCCTTCTAATTATCGAGTCACTAGACAACCTTCGCTTGATAATTCTCAATATTTTGTTAAATTGTAAATCGTACACGCAGTGGTGGGCAGAAAAATAGCGATTCGTTTAAATTGGTTACTGGAGGTCACGACCTTAAAAGGTAAATAATATCCAGGCTAGTTGAATTATAGCGTATACAGTTTTTTTGTAAGATCATATTAATAAATTAATTCATATAAAAACAAATGATTTAAAGTTTAGGAAGATACACCTCCAACTAATGATTTCAAAAATTTATATTTGAAAAATTTATCATTTGTTGTGGGCTTAACTATCCATATGTTGATATATCGTATCGTTGGTGCTAACCAACTCATCCCTGGACTTCAACCCGATTGCATAGCATTCATTCTCATGCGTTATTCTATCATATATGTGAATTACAAGATAATAAACCCAGTGAGCCTGGAAATTGAATAAGAATAATAAATTATTTGCAACCAAAGGACATTGAATTCTTTACAAGTTGGAAAAAATAGATCAGAATTCCATAAAGGTTTCCAAAATATTGAACAAATGTCCAAAATTAAAAAAAAAAATAATAAAAGTTCTATAGCTTACACGCAAAAACATTATTTTCAAAACATGCTTCATTTATAAGTAAAGGGTATCGAGGATATTTGCCACAGCCGAATACAGTAGTAAAATTTAAGAAAAATTACTTGTACCATGAAATAATTGGCTAATGAAATAACATGCACATTTTTTTCTATAGAAAATCCAACGCGATATTTCAGATATTTTATTTTGTAGATTTTAGCCGGAGTCATTCCAGTTATTTGTTTTGTTTAGCTAATTTGGCATAACGAGTTTTTATGACAATAAGAATGCAAAGTTTATCCAGGGATTCGTAATCAAGAGTTATTATGTTACATTAAGAAAGTTTTTTGTTTTATTTATTAAACTAAAATGTTCTTATTTTATAAAAACAAAATATATCTATTGCACACAAACTTTTGAAAAGGCATTTTTTCAAAATGATACACTGTTCTCTTATTATTCCGTTTATTGGGGCTTTTTAAATGGGAAAATTATTTACATCGTGAGTGATTTAAATTTTTTGTGGAGTTGTCTTATTCATTAATTGAATTATTTTTTGAGTTTAAGGTATTTTTTTTTAAATAGAATATATTTATTTTTAGTTATTAATTAACACTATTTTTTCGACCTTTATGTTTTAATATGTATGATATTTATAATCAATCGTTAGGACTTTTTTTATATAAAAAATAATTTATTCAATATTTCGACGCCTCAGTCTTCTTCAGGAAACATTTTTGAAATATTGAATAAATTATTTTTCATATAAAAAAGACCTAACGCTTGATTATAAATATCATATATTAGTTATTTAAAATTTCTACACCCTGTGGGTGTCTTCTTCAGGAAATTAGAATTATTTAAAAAAATTTCAAACAAAATGAAAAGAAAAGTTTTTTAAATATTTTCAATACAAAAATTGACAAATGAGGATCTATTTTATTTTATTGTAGGGTTAGGTTAGGTTAGGTTGATTGGAGGGGTGTGATAGCCCATGTCATACGACATACACTTAGCCAGTGAAGGCTTGTTGTGCGCTCCCTTTTAATTATCAGACACAAACTGCCAAAGATCTGCGGCAGGATTCGAACCTGGGACCTTCGCACTACGAGTCTAGTACACTACCTACTAGTCTACGAAGGTCAGTTATTTTATTGTAGTCATTTGGAGTTACTTTATTCCTCCTAAAATTCCATTTTGCAAAATGCAAGTACGCCGAAGCCTGGATTAGCTCACTTAAGCTTTTCTGAATTTTTGTTAGTGTCAGGTAAGAACTGTAGGAGATAAATGGTATGCATATAATTACAGTAAATATTATTTATATAAGGATTTTATATAACAACATTACTTAACAATGATATATGAAAATGTTTTGAGTTTTTGTTTAGCATTTGTTGAACGCTCATTTACCATTAGTTACTTTATTTAACTAATGGTAAGCATTAGCTGTGAATGATGTAACATTTTCTAATCTATTGTTGTTAACTAAGTAAGGACAGTGTATTTTGGACATTAAACTCATTAAGTATTTGTTTAAGCAAAACTGTAATTATTGTTGTCACGATTTACCCAATATTTTGAAGGTCTTATGCAGCCGGAATAATAATACGCACTCAAACACAAATGGGTCAAAATACATTTGTTTACTGCAGGAGCACTTATTTCAAAAGATAATACACAGTGGAGTTCGGTTATAACATACAACGGTTATCATAAATTATCGCATATAATGAACGAATTTTCCGAACTCGAACATTTTTTTAGAAATATTTATTTTATTGTATAAACACGTTGAAATATAAATAAAAAAATATAATCTATTTCATTGGTGTTGTTTACTCGTACTTCATGGAGGAAAAGAATATTTACTCCAGATGTAACGAATAAAATTTCCCAGTCCCACAGGGTTCGGTATAACCAATTCCCACTGTATATGGTTTTATACTGTTGCAGTTAACAGTTCATTAATTATGAATATAATATCGTTGCAAAATATGTATCAGTTGTGGCACTTATACTGGATGTCGAATTTAAAGTTTTTAACTAAAAAGAAAATAAAGTTTTTGTTTTAAATTGTATTTGTTTTAATTGAATTGTACTCGCAGTTAGTCAACACAAGCTTTTACTATACTCGTGTGAATAGACGTAAATGTCATATGACGACACAGCACGCACTACTTCGATATTTTATTATTTCAGCGGTCAGTTTGTTTAGCATTCCAGACCAAAAAAGTGGAAATCATTCTCAAGGAATACTAAACTTTCCATTAAGGCATTTAAGGAAGTTAGTCTGGCAAAATATAGATTTAAAATTTCAATTGCTTGTGCAAAATTGCTTTTTAGAAAATAAATTTTTTAATAAATGAAAGCATTATTTTCCATCTTTTTTTTAACATCGCGCCCATTACTTCATATCCAATGATTAGGATTCAAAAAAGAAAGTGAATATCTTGCAATGACAGTTCTTTACTATTGGATCACAAGTTCTAAATCTGACTGATTTCCTTGGAGGTTATTTTTCTGGGATGATGTTCAATCGATCACAGCGATTGAAACAAATAGTCACCTGTTTCTGCAAAAGATTTTGCCGGCATTGATCAAAATATCGCAATGATGATGGTACCAAATTTGGAAATTGTGTTTAGTTTTAAAGAGAGGAATTATGGAAAATGTTTAAAGAAATAGCCAGGGGGATAATAACCAACTTATTGTGCAATGAAAATACATAAATTATGAATAAATAAAACAATGTACAATGCGTGTGCAAACTGATATAAAAGAGGTGATGCTCATGAATATCATCATGACCATGATAATTATGATGTTGCATTATCCTTAATAAAGCTACCCAACTGATTTCTGGCTTCCATGTTTTCGCAAGCCGGCCACCCACCAGTGCCACTTGAACATTCTGTAAGCATGTATTGAATGTTGCACAAACACTTACTGCAGCCCACACCAGCTACATATTACGCTTAATATGAACTGTGCCATATTACAACCGACTTGAATATCCACTCACATCCACCCATTCAATACCCTCATCAGATGGTGTGGCGGACAGCACCGGCAACAGTATATTAACTGCTTGTAAATGTGAACTTTTGAACGCTTGATTTCACACAATCGTATACAATGCTCGCAACAAGGATGTTGTTGCAAGTATAACCATGATATATGTATGTATGTATGTATTTGCATGTTTGCGGTGCTTTCTAAAGAAGAGTTAAGAATTTGACCCATGACAAATGCATTAATAGAAAGGGAGACAATAGAATATAAAACTCAAAACCAACAATAGAATATAATTCGTTTTTGCCAAGCAGGATTGAGCAGATTACTCGTATAATGAATAAATTCAGTTAGTTTTATAAGCAAACTAGTAACACCCGGTGAGCTTCGCTATTCTTAAAGATGGCACTACGATCTAACTCTGTATTCGGGTATGCGGTGGCCTTTTTCCCGCCCCTGTTCTGTCAGCTTCCTGTCTGACTACACTCTTTATCTTTAAAGTAACTCTCACAAAATTAAGAGACTCATTCCTTCAGTTCTTCAGATAAAGGATAATTAATTAGTTATTCTCAGAGTAACCTAAATCAAATTAAACGATTCTCACTTTTATAGTTCTTCAGGTATGTGATAATTAATAATTTAATTTAAAACTCTTTCCATTAGGTTTCTTAAAGGATAATTATTAATACAGCTAGAAACCTAATAGGAAGAGTTTTAAAAATTGGTGATTTTTAATTTCATAAAAATATTGAAATATTGAAAAATAAATATATTGTTTATAAAAAAGACCTAAAACTCGAAAAAAAATAATTCAATTGATTTTTAATAATTTTAATTAATAACTTTACTAAAGTTAAATACAAAATTTTAATTGATCTTTTTCATTTTGCTAATTAATAAAATACAACCCAACTATTCATTAAAATTCTTTGGGATATTCTCCCAATTAACTGCTCAAAACATGGCTCATTGTTGTGGCCCGGCTGTGTAAATGCTTGCATTTGCTTTGAGCTAATCAAGTCACCATTGCGGCCAACATGTTGGAAAAGCATTCAAACGCATATACTTATACAAAAACTCACAAGTACAATATGAGAACTTCAATCATATATTTCTACTTGTGAATTTCATGCAAAAATATGCCAGACGTTGACATAAATCGAGTACGGCTGCGTTTTTTTTTTTGCTATTTATACTACACGTATACGTACATAGTGATGTTCTTTAGCTAATTGAAATGTTAATTGTGTCAATCACAGTTTTAATTAAAAAACAGATTACTAAAAGTTGTAGCTCCGAATTTGTTGAGAAAGTGTCAGAAGGACTATAGGATTTGAAGTGTAAGATTTCGTTATTCAATTTATAAAAAAACTATTTGTGGCTCCAATTGTATGTATTCTTTTAGTTTTTTTTATGCATAATTTTATTATTTGTTAATTATTTTCTTTAAAAGGGCCAAAAGTTTTACACTTTTCCAAAAAGGAAACGCCAATAGCTTTTTTCGGAAACTTTTTTCATCGAACTATGCATATTTACATATCTACTCATGTCATTTAGGTTGGTGATAGAGATTGATTTTGAAAGCGAAACGGTTCAAAATTCGAAAATTTTGTGCCCGTCAATTCCCTTTCGTCTATAAATTAAAACTGCTAGTTCTTTAAGTGGGAGTAATTTCTTTTTTTTATTATCTTACATTGATTTTATTTTATCTCATATTTTATATTGTAAAAGGGTGTGATTTGATATAGATTCAAAAATTAGTCACAAAATCATTCGATACTCAACACAATTTTTCAAACCGATTATTATAAAGTCATTCGATAAAGTGTGAAAGTCTGAACGGAGTAAAAACTAATCTCAGCCGCATGTACGATTTGCTATGGTTTCGACTCAGGAAAATTTCTTTCCTCTTTCCTATAACTGAATCCATCATACTATGTTGGTCTTAGGAACGAGTTATAAAATAAAAGTTTGCAATCTAATCTTAGGGCACTTGTTATTAGCCAACATTTTAGAAATAAGTCGATATTATCTAAAAAGATTCGTTTAATAAATATTGGAAAACGAACAGCTTTGAAATCCCGATTATCGGGAACCCGGCTTGAAGTACCAGTTTATTTCTTTTTTTATTTTCCTTACAAAACGAAAAATTGTGGACAAGACGTATTGATTGGCATAAACAATCGTGGAAATGGAAAATGAAAAAAAAAATTACACTTTCGGTTGCTTATATTTTCGGTTGCTCTATGTATCCAGATGCTTTTATATTCATCTTCATCTATCTACCTCTTCATCCATTTATGTATCCACTAGATGCAAATTACAAATACATGCTTTCAATATTCAAAATGTATAACAATAGAAAAGAGATTACCCCCTTCCTCTACAACAAGTACTCGTATATAGTGAACTCTGTAATTGTGTATGTATTTTAGTAATTTTTATATCCGACTTGGCTTTTATTGCCTTTGTATTAGTTGGCAAGGTTTCAAATTGAATTCTGCAACTCTTTCTATAGTTTTACAGGTCTTTAACATGTCTTTCAGTAGCGCTGCCCTTGCTCCTCATAAGTCATATTTTTCATGTAATTGTTTTCGGTAAAACGTTGTAGTTGACAGCAGCAAATGAATCCAATGAATACAATTGCGAAATTAAATTGTCATAGTGATGCAAAATACTCAAACTCTGCAGGAATAACAAGGACTGGTTTTTTGATTCCTTCCCAAAATACGAGTACCTGCATATATGGGTGTATTAAACTCTAAGAGAGATGGGCGACTAGAAAGTTGTTAAGAGATGATACTATTGTTATACATATTGAATTATTGTTGTTGTGTCTATTAATTGCGATAAGAATAGAATAAAGTTGATATTGTTGGTTGCATGGCATGTACACGTATGGGTGAGGTGCAGTGTTTGTTGCTAATCGTATTTAGTCTGACGTTGTGTTGTGTCAATAATTCATTCATCCGTAAATGTATATTCTTTACTAGACAATGCGATAAGCATTATGTTTTAAAAATAATTATTTTATATTTAACCTTCAAAATGGCAAGAAATAAAAATAATAATAATAATAATTGCCTCTATTAAGTTTAGTAGAGGGGAGAAGGTTCTGGCATATTATCTCTGTGAATATTTAGTAAAATATAAATTTTTATTAATAATCAATGTTATAATTTTCCAAATGACAAATCAATTGTTCAATTCACAACTTATTCTATGTCTTGTAAGAGTCGAATGCTACAATAGTTGCATAAATTTTATTATAATTTTCTACGTAAACATTTGCAACAATGCCTACAGCTTTTTCTCATATGTTTTTAAAGTGCTGTATGGAGACATGGATGGGAATGGGCAAATGACGAATCAGTTGCTAAATTCACAATTTATTGTGTGTTCGAAGAGTCAAATAGTTGTATAAATTTTGTTGGAGTTTTCTATGTAAATATTGGCTACAACATCTACAACTTTTTCTCATATGTTTTTTAAGTGTTGTATGAAGACATGGATGGGAATGTTAATACATTTGCATTTTGCTTGAAATGCTTAAATTGAATTGTCATAATATTTTGATTAATAAATATATCAGCAAATATTGATAAGAATGTTGCTAACCATGTTTATTTATATTGGAACTGAATTTCATATATTACTTTTTGGAGTCAAACACATTAAACCTGCAGCGGACTGTACAAACCTGCCGTACTTGTAATTTCTACACTGTTCACCAAAGTGAACAAACCACCACTACGCCCAAATCTGATAGGACCATCAATGCCCCGAAAAAAACTGCAGCAGACTTCAGTTGCAACCAAAAAAAAATCTTTTTTTCTCTCTCTCTACAAGTTTATATATAAATATATCGCACACTAAATACAAAACAGTCACAACTCAAAATTTATCGAAACAGCTTTTCTTTCACAAATCAATTCACATAACAATTCTTCAACGACCTCTAAAATTTCCTTTCCATTAGATTACGCTTTAGTTGGAAAACTACAGTGTTGCCTGTTTTATTTTACTGGTGTCGCTTGTAGAGCACCAGTAGTTTTTTGCTTCTCCTGAACATTTTAGATTTTTTGATTTGTGACTCTTTTGTATTTAGTATGCGATATGTACATATATACACATTGGCTTAATACAGTCGTCCCTTTCTTTATATATTAAACACATAAAATTTTATAACATTTTCTTACGAGAATATATACTTATAAAAAATTTTTATTATCGCTCATTACCCTCTAACTCGTATAAATATACACAATGTTGTGAATTGTACAAATTTAATGTTAAATTGGTATTTTAAGCAAATAAAAAATATTTCACACGTTTCATAATGAAATTAAATCTGCGTTCAAATAATTTATTGTTTTCAGTTGGCTTATCTGAGTATATGCCTGCATTTCATTGGCGCTAACCAAATCATCAGTCATCTTCAGCCAAATCATGTTTGAAAAGCTCATATACTTATACGAAAACCAGAAGTACTATATGAGAGTCCAATAGAATTCAATCACAATTTTCTGCTTGTGATTTCAAAACCTATAAGTATAAAAGTTTTAAAAAACTTATATAAACACAACACAACAAATAATTATAATTGACTTGCGTCTTTTTTTTGTATAAAAGTTTTCTAAAACTGTTATACTTATATGTTTTATTAGTCATAAGTAAAAAATTTTAAATTCTCATACAGAGTTCAATAGAATTCTCATATAGTATTCGTTGATTTTTGTATAGGCTTATGAGTTTGAAATGTATTCAAAAATGAATTAGCTGAAGAATATTGATGATTTGGTTAGCGCCAATGAAATGCAGGCATATAATCAGATAAACCAACAACAAACAGTAAATTATGGAGAATTTGCAGAATATCTCGTATTTAAGAAATTTGTTTACCAAGTGAATTTTATTTAAAAAATTGTTTTGGGCATGAAATTCGAAGAGTACAGGAGGCCATAATCTGACAGTATCATGTTATGCTTTTATGATTGTAGTTAAATTACAGTTGTGATTGAATCGATGCTGTTCTATTTATAATATCATTGTCTAATGTAACGATATTTTCACATAGTTATAATGTGTAGATCTGGCAATGCTAAGGCAATTATATAATTTTTGCATATACAGTGGATTTTGATTATAACGAATTATCGTGTATAATGAACAATTTATATTGTGCAAACAGTTGGGTACAAATATTTAATTTTGCGTTTACAACTAAACATTCCTTATAACGAACCCTTATTAAACCACTAACTACAAAAATCGTCGTAAGCTTTAACTCATATAGCGAACAAAACGAAAATGGAAAATTATTTCACACATCTTATAAGCCATAAAAATAGTTATATACTGCTAAAAAATGTAAGATAAACATATTGAAAAATAAGAAATTGCTTTTGTCTATTTTAAATATTTCGTACTTTTATTTATTGTCAAAATATAAATATTTACTTCGGTTATAACAAACTATGTCTTTAATGAATTATATTAGCCGGTCCCATTTAGTACGTTATAACCGAACTCCACTGCACATACAAATGATAAACAATGGCGTAAAACAAAAAAAAAAAATTGCTTAACAGATTTATATGAAACATATTGAGATTCAGAGAAGTCTTTAACTTTCCTAGCAACCCTGTCCTACAAGAAGCAAATGGTAGGGCATTTACGTCACGGTTGAGAAAAAGCTTTCGTAACTTATAACGTCTGTAGATGTGAACCGATTTTAATGATTTCTTCTGTAGAACAATTCATAATAAAAGGGAAAAATGAAACATGCCTAGAGTATCATAGTAATTCTTATATTTTTAGTGCAATGTGATTTAATTTTGTTCCATAACTTTTTTGCGTTTTCGGCCCATATGTTTTAATTGTCTATCATATAAAATAATGGCAACAAAATTTTTTTGATATCTCAAAAACCATATTGGCATAAATTGTTTACCATGAAATATTTATATTTAAGTACACATAAATAATACTAAAAAGCGAGAGATTTTAAATTGTGTGAAATAAAATAAACAAGCCAGAATTTGGAATCGTATACAGTAAAAAAGCAGGACATCTGGCAACACTACCAAATTGTGTCTTTAAACACTAATGTGAGGTTCATGTAGTTCCCCATTGCCTAGTTCAATGACATCATCTTCATTTGCTTCCATTTAAGACTCTGTCCAAATATAAGAAAACACCCTGTGGATAAACATAAATCTTTCGTACACATCTTTATATAAAGTTAAGGTTACTTTTGCTGATTTTTAAGCCTGCATTTGTGAATAATAATGAGAATTATCAAGTGCAACTGCGAAATATTTCTTAATAATAAGAATTAAAGTGTTTGCAGTTCGCAGTCGCAGCAATTGTGTGCAAAACTGTAGAGCAGGGTTTTCCCTGATGGGGGAAAAGGGAATTTCTTTATTGACAAATTATGTTCGAATAATTACGAATCTTCTCTTCAAGTTGCTATTCGACGCGAAAATTCTTTCAAGGACTTATAAGCGCGGTGGAATGCAAGTATTTTAAGTCGTTATGAAACATTTACAATATTCAAATTAATGTTTTGAAAATTAACCGAACTAATTTGCACTCTCATTACCACCTGGGCAAACTGGCAAATATAGACATGTCCACAAAAATAATTTATTCTTCTGGAAAAGATATCCACAGATTGAAAACTCTAACTAACGCCCAATCAATAATCGAATAAATAAACAAGTCTTTCAATTAATTTATACGATAAAATTGCAATTATAGACGTTTGGTCCACTGAATTCTTAGACGCATTTGGTTAAATTCGATTGTAATGGCTTGGAAAAAACTGAAGAATGCTTGGTGAAGGAGGAGTACAGGCAAGACCAAAAAAGAAAAGAGTCAGAGTGTTGTATGCATGTTGCAAGTGTACTTTAACAATCAGTGTTCAGTGTCACGTTATTAATTGTGCTGCATAAGTGTGTTGTATGTTTTGTTTTTCTTGTTTGCCACATCTACTACTCGTATACACTACTAACAACACACATTGTTTTTTCTTCAATCGGAGAAAGAGAAAACTTAATTGATTCCTGCTCACACACGCTTACAACAAATTGAAATGCATTGAGATCTTTTCTTAATGCACTTTTGCATTTCGCACTTTAACGTAGGAGCACATACATATGCACATACATATACATTTTCATTCATACATGCATACGCATATGAAGTCTTCTATATGGAGTTCAATGTGTGTTTAGTTTACTTTTATTACTTTGGGTTTTTTTTAAGAAAAACATTTGATTAATTGTTGTTAAATGTTTTTGTTTGTTTTTTGTACTGAAGGACATGTTTTTAATACAAAAACACAAACACCTTGATTTCAACTGAATTCGGATTCGGTTTCGTAAATAATTGACAAAGCTAATAATCGATTCTTTTGCCAAATACATAACACAAGGCGTGTGAGATTTCATTTGGTTTATGTTTTACAAATAAAAGAATTATTGAAATTGATGAAGATTTATAGGAAAATACAAAAACTCATTTAGGAAATTTATTTAAAAAAATTCTTAAAAACAATTAAAACACTTGCTTTGCCGTTTCCCATCGTTAACAATTCCTTACATTTCCTTTTCCTCTCTTAGGGTGTGCTTTTTTGCTGTTTTAGTAGTTATTTGTCACATAATGCATGTGTGCTATAAATTTGTGTGTTGTTTGTGGTGTTATATATGGGCCACTTGACACAAACCTTTTCAATTATATTTTCAATTTATTGTAAACAAAATTTCACTTTACTTCCTTTGCACCATTTCAAACGGGCTGGAAGGCTGGAAGGCCGGCGGTCTGGCTGTCTGGCGGTCTTCTGGGGCGACTGGCATTCATTCTCTCTGTTTGTGACGTGATGTTGTCATAAACATTAAACGTCAAACAACTTGAAGTTAAATCATACGTAATCGTCAACCAATCAAAAGATTGTTTAACTTGGTTGGTTTTTTTCTTCTTTTTTTCTTTTGCAAATTTTATTTCAAATGCTCTACAACTCTTGTTGTTGCTGTTGTTCTTGTATTGGCCTGGCGAAAACGTTTAACATTTACAAAATTTATCAAGTACCATGAACTAAAACTTTAAACCATTTTTGAAGAGTTATAAATCTGTTACGAAAACTACTTGTTCTCGTCCAATTTTTATGACTGTCAATTGTGGGGGCGTATTGTGTTTGTATTTTTAACTGCAAAATTTCAAATTTAAAAAATAGTAATAAAAAAATTTGATGTTTAAACTTCAAAAAAGAATCTGGAAGGAAGCTGCGTAAATTTTGTAGATTTATGAGTGTCCGTCGTAGTTTGAAACTAAGTTTATGTAGTTGAAAAAGTGAGTTAAAAAAAAAAACGAAAATGGAAATGAACTAGAAATCCTAATAGTTTTAGTGGCATGTTACTCACATTGATTTGACCATTTATTATCAAGTACGAGTAAGTGCAAATTGATAAGGAACTTAAATTTATAGTTCCAACTTTTATGTTTCACATCACTAGTTATCAATCCAACAACTTACAACCCATTCGTGTGTGGGCTTCTAAAGAAAAATTTAGGGTACGTTCGTAAATGCAGCACTATGATGCAATATCAAATTTAAACGCTCTTGACTGCAACAGTGCAACAGATGGTGTCAGTACAATAGACAAATAATAAAAGAGCATCATTTGACTTCTATCGTTAAATCAGAGAAAGTTTATTTTTCTTTTGTAGATCAATACTGCATTTACGAACGTTGTCATAGCTATTCTAGTCGTCAATGTTTGAATTAATTACAAAGGAGTTATTTGATCATGTTTAAGAATATTGCTCCAGATCAAAGCAAAATTTTAATTTCGCAGCTTCGAAAAATAACTTTCCCGTATTTCTAATATATTTATTTTTGTAGGTTATTTTGAATTTTGGACTCGATTTTATTTAGTTTCTATCTTTGTATTGTATATTATATGTACAATTATTTTGGACACTAGTAGGACCATTGAACTCCATAAAACGATTTCAGGGAATGCTGTTTGCAGTGCCAAGTTAGAAGTCTATTGGCAACCGTCCTCTTGATCATCGGGAAACTACAATGGGCTTATCTATTTTTTATTTGCTGGGGGAAATAAATATCTCTAGACCTACATTAACGAGGCCATCCAAATTTAAGGTATATCGATGCAGGAATAAAGTTTATATTCCAGCGGAAGCTTAGAGGTATAAGAGGGGGAGACGGATACCTCCATGTAAAAGTAAATATTAATTATCTATATCTGGAGAGCTACAAATAGTGAGACTATCCACATTTAATGTAGGTTACTGTAATAATGATGTGTATTCAAGCAAAATCCTGGAGATAAAAAAGAGATGGGACGGTTAGCCCTTATGCAAACTAATTTTTAATTATTATATATCTGAAGGACTGCAATAGTGGGATCTGCAAATAAAGAGGGAATAAATTGTGTATTCCAGCAAAAGAATGAAGATGTAGGCGATCTCTATTTATTTTTAACATGTAATCTTTAAAAAAGTCGAAAAATTAAAACTGTTTGATCCGCGCTAATCTTCAAAAAAGTCGCAAAATTAAAACTGTTTGATCCGCGCTTTATTTGCCAAATTTCTACTCGTACCTCACTCGATGGCTTTTATTGTCATACAGAGTAAAACCGTTCATATTAAGTGACTCTCTTCGTGACTGACCTTTGTAGACTAGTAGGTAGTGTACTAGACTCGTAGTGCGAAGGTCCCAGGTTCGAATCCTGCCGCAGAACTCTGGCAGTTGTGTTTGATAATTAAAGGGAGCGCACAACAAGCATTCACTGGCTTAAGTGTAAGTCGTATGACATGGGCTATCACATCCCTCCAATCAACCCAACCTAACCTAAGTGACTCTCTTGACCGCAAACGTGTATCGAAGATCATCTTTATAAAATGGAATCAAATCAATAATTATACTAAGAAAGTAACATTAATAGTTTGATAACATTCAAAATATTTTAATTTCTTATTTGATTTAAATATTTCTTTGATGTTAGAAAAATACATACATATTATTTGTATCATATAAAAATTAGTATTCTAAATGATTCCAAATTGTTAATAATATAAAATTATTCACTTAATGCTAAAAATTTAATGCTCCAAATATTTTTCAATCAGTTTTTCTTTAGTAGGGAAAAACAGCAAAACAAACTTTCCCTAGAAAAGAAGTTGGATGAAAAAGTTGTGACAAGTGAACTCGGTGGTAGTACAAATTAACAAATGAATTTAATAAATAACTGCAGTTTTCCATACAATTCCACAACGTCCATACAAATTATTTTTTATTTCTACGCGAATATATTTTTAACTTATTATAATTTTTTTAAATAAAGTTAAGAAACACAAACTGCGCAGCTGCTTGGCTGGTCTGCAGAAACACCCAGAAATTGTTGGCAGGAATCGAACATGCGACCTTCGGACTACTAGTCTAGTACAATAGCTTGGTAGACTGGTCTACGAATGCGTGCAGGTAAAGTCCTGGCGTTATAGCCATATAGCTTTATGGAACTGTACGAGTATAATAAATGCAGAATGCAGAATATTTGATATTTGTACCTTTTTTTGGTTTAATTCTCATTATTTTTTTCAATTGGCATTTGTGTTGATCGAAATATTTTTAGTAACTTAACAATCAAACCAATTTGAAATAATGTTGACTTGCGTTAATGTTGATTGGTTGTGTTTTCAAGTTCTATGGAAGGGAATCCAAAGCACTTGAAATTTCCTCGTTTTGTTGTTTACCATGATGTAGTTGCTCGTTGATGTTGTTGTTATTATTATTATTTATTGCAAATTAAATCGTTTAATTGTTTTTTCTTGAAATTTTTGGTTATTTTCCCCAAATTAACAAATAAATTTTACAAACTAAAATTGTTTTATAAATTGCTGCTGGATGGAATGCCATGCCACCACCCCTTATCTCCTTATCAATATATGGATGTTGGTGGTTTGTTAAATTCTTTCTTCTTTTTTTTTTGTTAAATAAAATGTTTTATTTTGACCTCCTGTTAACAATTTGTTGTTGTATTTTTTGCGTTGGTACTATCATGCACGGTTTAACTTAATGGTCAGTGTTTTTATTCGTTTCAAGTACTTTTTAATTCAAAATATTAATTTCAACATTTTGTTTTCATGTATTACTTTTTTATATACTAACCTAACCTAACCTAAGCTGGTATGTGTAATTCTTCATTTAAATTAAAATTGTTGAAATACGGGCTGTTGCTGAAGTTGCAAGGCGATTTGTATGTTTATAGGTATGCTGGCCTTATATGACTTCTTTGACGATTTTCGAAAATGTACCAGAATTTCATTTACTCATGTAGCGCGTGTGCTGCAACAAAGACAAACAATAAAATTGTTTACTTTTTCTGAATTATATCGCTCAAATGGCCACCTCCCGATTTGATGCATAACTGCGTTCGTTTTATGGTATTTGTAATTGTTGCTTGCAAAACATCTGACTCTAAATTGGTGTTAACTTTAAAGACTTGCAAGGTTCGTGGCTTGTTGTAGTAAATGTTGTAGATTTCAAAAATCCCCAAAGAAGTCGGAAACTGAAGATCTCTCGAACTGGCAATTTGTGTCTCAATATCTTCATTGTTTGTCCGACCTGTATGAACGGCTGCTCCGTCTTGTCAAATCAACAACTATCGGGATCCAATGCAGCAAAAAAAACTATTCGTGCAGGAAACGTCTGCTGCTGTCTAATTGTCTCTCTGATGTTTGTCGATTCTCTCTGGTGTCGTCGACAGCAGCACTGACCACGCTGGTCGCTTATTGCGACATCTGTAACGAACCCTGTTTGTATGAGGCGGTTAGCTAAACGCTTGATTCTAGCACATCGAATACAATGACGGGAAAAGCGGTAATGAAATTCATGCTGCATTAAAAATTTATCAAATAAGCAAATAAATAGCAATAATTCCACATTTTTGAGTTGTGTATCGCTCAATACAACTAATTCTGCATCGTCAATGTCAAGCCACAGTGACATTTGGCGTCTTCTGCTAAAGTATTTGTCAATTCAAATTATTACATTACGCTTGCGCCACCTTGTATGATTATAGGCAGATGCAATAAATGACTTACAGTGCATAACATAACATTTGTATCTCTTCCAAAAGATCGTTTTTTGCTTAATATTGAGAACATAACCTTAATCTATTGAACAGGAATCAAAAAAGGGAACACCCTCCCATGATAAGCACATGTAATAAAATCAAGAAATTATCTGAATTTTTACTACTACCGTATTACAAGTTTTATGAATCTTATTGACTTCTTTGGAAGCTCTTTTTTTACTAAGAAAGCCGCCTTTCAGTCGCTTCACCATACAACAAAGCAACGGCACGGAGTAATTAAATATATAAAATAACTGTGACAACAGCTGTGAGAGTGAAATTTTTTGCTAGAGACTGTGGAAAAATAGCTTCCAAAGAAGTCAGGAAAATCAACTAGTGTAAATTGAAATCCAGGCATGTGATGATGACAAATATTTTGCAACATTTCGATTTGCTCACGCTTAAAAACGCTCCTTGTATGTACTTATATGGTAGAGTGTAAGAGTGGCCTCCAGTGTGGCATAACTTTACGGCGGTTCTCACGTTGTACTGGAATGAGGTAAATACATCCCTCCTTTCACACTTACAATTCAACAACTTCTATATCAAAATATCAAGTTTTTCCTTGAAGCATTTTATATTCATGTACGATATATCATACTGAATTGGCCTTAATTATCGGACAACCTTCGTACACGTTGGCACTCATATAAATACTACTTACAAATATTCGCATGTACATCAACATGTCCGTGGACAACCTTGCAAATATATGTATGTAAATGTACAATATTTAATACTGTATTCTAGTTGAGTTTTGTTTCGATTTGTTCATGTTTAAAAATGCTCCATTGTACTCATGCACTCGTGTACAGTGAGTGTATGTGCTCTCCAATTAATTTTTATTTAAAATACTGTGTTTTATTTTTTAAAGTGCCACTTGTTGGTGAATGGCACATGCCAAACACACTTGTACATTTTATTTTATTCCTTCAATCTGACGTTTTATATACTATATATACGTGCCACATTTACATATAGAATATATATACATATATATTTTTTGATACTCCGATGATGAACGTTAGAGTGGAGAGTTGTGGAAGGAAAACTAAATGGTCAGAAGTTTTGGGAAAATAAAATAAAAAGCAAGAAAAAAAAGAACTAGAACTTCAAGTGGTGGATTGTAAAGGCCATTTAGAAATTGTTTCCCAATTTAAATGCAACTTAACTATGCAGACTGCTATTTTTATGTTTATAGTTTTGTAACATCTTCAACCGATTTATTTTATTTCCAAAAAAGGGAATGAAACATAAATTAAAATAAAAGAAAACCTCTTAATTCTTAGAAATATTAATCCATATTCTTAACATTTCATATTTACATATCTTTATCGCTCGAAGCCTTAAAATATTATTAATGAAGTGATTTTTTCTAGCCACAAGTCCTTAACACTCTCATTGAAAGACTTATTAGACAAATTAATGCTAATTGCCACGCAATTTGCACAACATCCATACATACGTTAATCTAGTGGGCAACCAAGCACCCAGCCATTAGCCGCAACCACGTTCCTTGCATTAGTTAAAACAAAAATCATAAGAACGGCTTGTTCCAGCTCTTGGAGTTATTGTTAAGCACTTACTGACCAATTTTTTTTTTGGTCAGAGTAATAAGTATTTCAAAGGACAAGGGAATGAGTTTCAGTAAAAAGTTCACGTTGATGACTTTTTATGGTTAATTGAAAAAGCCAACAAAAGACGAGTTCAGAGGAGGGCGCAAACCACTTGGTATTTTGTTTTAATTTAGCGGTGCTAATGCGCTTTCAAAGCATTACTGACCACGCGTTTCACTAATCATTTTGTTGGGGTGGTTAAACAATTATTTCCTTAAGATGTTAAAGATGTATCATGTGCTCTACTGAATCGTACTGAATTCCTTGCCCAAATAGGTTTTTCAGGGCTAAACTAATTCTGCCTCTTTATTAATTGTATTCCAAAATATGCTGAGGTTAAATGTTTCAATGTGAGTGAATTTCAACTGTTTTTCCCTATAAGATAAACTGCACAAACCTCCCCCTGTGATATAGTAAAAGTTAGCTTAGTCCCGTTTTTTGAAACCTCTTTAGACTGCATACGGAAATATCCATCCAAATCTTTTAGTGCTGACTAATGGTCTCGCCTACATTGCACTTCATTCAGTATCTTAAACGGAATGGGAACCATTGAAGTTGAGAAGACGTACTGGTGATATGGGTTATGGATTGTAGGAAAAGTTCAGTTAAGCCGCGACTCATAGTATCATATATACGACATATTCAGCTTGCAGATAAAGGCAAGGGGCCTGACTCGGGCAATCACAGAGGATATGCATCGGTGTCTCGAAAATCCATATTGTTTGGTCTCAGCGTTTCTTATAATGTACTGATTGCTTGTGAGAACCCAGTGCAACTTGGTATAAATGGTTGATATATGCAAGCAGGGCTCTGGTGCAATGAAAGGTCGTCGAGCTCTCCCGAGAGCTAAACAATCAGCTCTCCCGCTTCAAATAATCGACTAACTTATTGCGTGTGCCCAGTCCAATAAGAGATGTAATGCAGTCCATGATAACCCCTGATCCAATCTTATCTGAAATCAAATATACATTTTTACCTATTCCTCCCTTCAGAGTAAGAAGCGATTCTGACCAGTGTGGGCATCTGTGTACTTTATAGTAAGAATAAACATTAGTCAGCGGCCTTATGCTCCCCAGAGGATCAAAAGGGACACAAAAACATTTTGTAAAAGTGATCGGAAAGAGAACTCCTATTGTTCGATTTACATGGCAGATATTTTGCGATGTATATTTGTTGTCTTAAAATATTGTGTGGAAGGAAGATAAATATTTTATCAGCAAGTGTTTTTTTGTAAAGGAACTACTTACGAATATTTGAAATGGGAATAGAGGCCATTGGCGATTACGATATGCTAATAAATATTGTACATCTCACTTTTTTTAAATGAAGTCCTGATTCTTTAGTGTGGGTGTAGGAGAACTAGACTTGACTACAGCCTGTTCGGAAGAAAGTTCAGCTCATTATATATCTCTGATTGAACTACCTGCGGCGGCGCTTTTAATTTTTTTCTGCTACCGTTGCTATACGGTGATTTGGAACTCAGTAAACGAATTCCTTTTTCAAAAAATATGTTTAGTGCCTTTGAGGTCATTATTACCAAAATTTTGTTTACTTTCATTGCTTACAATCTGCATAATATGTACAGTAATGGAAGAAATAATAGCGTCATATAATATTTTTCTTTATGTTTATATGTTTACATTGTATTAATGAAATTCAATGCATTAACTCATATTTAAATTTGATATCTTTTTATATTCAAACTATACCAAGAAAAAAGATCGTAGAGCAATATGGCTGATTGCTAATGATATGACCGAGTTATCAATGTCTGGGGCATTTGCCCCATATATTTGGGTAGAACAGATGAAAGAAATAGTAGAAATGATCGATTAGCGAAGCTGAAAGATTTTCTAAAGTTGTCTACAAACATTGAAAATTTCTTGGCAGGATGTCTACCTCCTTGAATCCTTTAATGAAGAAGAAACTTATGTCATTTATCAGATATCCCATAAGGAGGAAAATTCTTTTGGGGGCTAAGTAAAACGGTAAGAAAAATACCATAATGGCCTTGTAGAAGTAACGAGTTAAACAAGGGTTGCCTCAGTTTTCAACTCGTGTTAGAGTTAAACTGCGTTAAGAAAAACCGTGTTATAGGAGAGTAACCTGTTCTTAACTAAACAATCGAATGTCACAGATAATATACATATGTATTTACGTACGACTTACTTATCATCAACCCACCTATCACTGTTCTGCATTAGTTTTTTAACATTAGATTTTGTCGTATTTTCATTTGATCTCTTATCAAGAAATTTATAAAAAAATTTGTACAAAAAATGGCGAAAAAACAGTTGCACCCATCCACTTAAACTATCCACAATCTCCAAGGCCATTCATTATAAGGCAATTGTACAAACCAGTAGTCTTCGCCAGACTCTAACGGCTCCCACTACCGTGAGCAACCAGCAGTTGCTATAATTACCATTTTGTTTTATTTCATTTCTTTTATTTTGTTTTTAATATCCTACAATTAAAAGCAATTTTGAATAAAAACTCTCTACAATAATTTCATTTGTGCACATGAAGTAGACGCTGACTGAGGATGGTGTTGTGGCAAGATGTACTTGTAAAATATAATCCGATGGCATTGAGTAGTAATAAGCGCCTTCTAGGCTAAAACTGCAAAATTATTGAATGCGCGACATGAGCCAAAAGTGGGCTTAACTCGATGATGATGATGCCAATAGTATTAAGCGCCCTAATTGCGTTTAATTAAAAACTCTGCAGAGAAGAAACGTATTACTGCGTTAATTCGCAAACAAAAATTAACAATTTTTAGCGTAATTTTATTTTAGTTTGCCAAGCATGAAATGAAATTGTGTAAAGTTTTCCTAATAGTTTTTCCCTATTTGAAATTCTTTATATTTTTTCTACTTTTTTTTGTAGTATTTTGCCTACAAAGTTTCCACAAGTTTTGTTCGTGTACTACACTATATGTGAATGCATGGATCAAATCCTACAGCTGGAGGCGGAGATGCTGTTGTGCTGCCAAGAAATAAAAGGAAAATGGAGGGAATAATGGCACAAAAACTTTAAAAAATGTTTCACAACTTTCTTCTTCTCATTGACTGTTTTTCGCATTACTTATGAAAGTATTTTTTCTATTTGCTTGTAGCAGTAGCAACAGCAGGATGCAAGAAACTTTTTAACCGGTTTTACTATGAATTGTAAAGGTTTCTTTATAAATTCTCAAAGAACGAAGAAGTATGGATTACGGGTGCACAAGAGGGTGGGTTTTCGCCATTTTGTAACACTCTCCATATACATGGAACAATTTGTTTTAGATATAGTTGGGAAGGCCATGGGCCAAAGATTATCAAAACAGTACCGCTTACGTGACGTGCATGGTCAAGCATGGGCGTGTTTCTGAAAATAAAAATAATAAAAATTGGAGAGAACGCATATAATTGGCGGCAACCGGCAAAATATATTTTTTTAAAGAATTCCAATAGCACAAGTATAAAATTGAGTTCATAAGTTTGGCATGTTTCGTTAAGACGACCTTTTGTGATTATGACTATTTTTTGGTGGCACTCACATAAACGTGAGAGACTGCTAGTACACGTATGAGGCTTGTTTATGAGCCTGCATGATAGTAAACTTATAAGGAATAAAATAATATTGCGTATTTCTTGAGATGGAGAACAATGTGTTCTGCGATATCCGGGTTAAGAACTATTCACCACTTTGGCAAAAGTAAAATGGGGACTCTACATATCTCAAAGGCATAGGGCAGATTGGAACGATTAGCAAAACATAAATGATACTCTTAATGATGATCTTGTAACAATCTTCGTATGTGGTCATGTGTATCGGGCCATCTTAAGACCCACTGTAATATGTTTACTGATATACGTATGCCTACTCAAGTTACTCCACCTGTGATTACGGGTGATGCATGTCTTGAGGAATCATAAGCTTTGGCGTGAAAATTCAGCGTGATGTTCAAAGAGCGGAGTACATTTTTAATGTCGCTAAAAAGGTATTCAATAAACTGCCTTTTTTTAGACTGTGCAAAAAATATTTCAGTTCCTTTGTTTATACTCCCTGTTTCCGTCCCAAAATGGAACACAATTCTCATTTTTGAGCCAATGCATCAAAGTGTATTTCGAAGATACCCGACCGTCTATAGGAGAGGGCACAAAGGCTCATCGTTGCCAGTAGTGCAGCCAACTCTTGAATCAATGGAGCATCGACGCAGCGTAGGATGTGTTTCACTGTTTTATCGGTACTACAATATATAGTAATGTGTTCAAATTACATTAGGAAACTTGTTCCCGCAAATCGATCTTTGTTGAGGATAATACGTTCTTCATTAGGATCTCATCCATTTGTGAGAAAATTCATTCTTTAGTCGAATTTCTCGTATGTGAAATAAACTCCGTGCGGAAGTCTTTCCTCTAGCTCTCATCATGGGGAGGTTTAGATTGAATGTCCAAAAGCACAACTACTGCCTCTATCCTTTTTTCTATAACCTATTTTACTAGCACCAGTACAATGAACTTGATAAATAGAGGTCATCCACTGAGTTTTGGTCCAATTAAAAAAAAAATAAATAAATAAATTTGCCAATGAGTGGAATTGCAACATTTGCAAAAGTAATAATCTACAGGCAATTATCGAAATATCCTGAAAAAATGAGTCATTGATGCGCACTAAGGAACGTTAAAATCATGTGTCTACGTGTCTCCCAACAGGTACATGAATGAAATTTCAGAAGGCATTAAAAAAATCAGAAGACTTTCATGTTGTGGTCATGTTACATGGTGCCACATGTATACAGTCCGTTTTACAATTTACTAAAAAAACTGTGATAAACAATTAATATTGTGGAATGGGCTTATAAATCAAAACTTGCTATTGAAAATCAAAATGCAACAAAGAGTTATTGAAAATCGGATCTATGCACATGCCTGAAATTTTGTTCATAAACTAATGCCATAAAGTTATCAGATGTGCAATGGAACGCGATCGATTCTACAGAGAATGCGTTGGATAAGGTGTGATAAATTTTGAACGATTTGCAACGATTTGTAAGACGATTTGAAATTCTTGTCTTTCAAAATTCAAAAGAGATTATCAAATGCAAACGATGTAAAATGTTGAGTTACGAAATACAGTCGAATTTGGATGCAGGAAAATGGAAATTTTCATCAGTTCCTTATCTTTTCAGCGAGATTTTCATTTAAATGGAATTCGTATAATAGTAGTAAAGTGTTTTCGTTAAACGACACAGAATTAAAAAAATGTTTCCTTTGAAATTGGAAATTGATAACATGATACCCACTGAAATTAAGATATATGTACTACGATTTTGAATTAAATTTGTATACCGAGACTGTATCGCATTCACATAATACGAGGAGGAGGAGGAGGAAACAGTGCTTGTTGTCTCGTCAGTGGTAAATATTTTCGATTAAGCAGTTTTTGAACGAAGTGTAATGCTTTCAAAATAATCAAAAACACAGGAAATCTTTTAAGCCATTCGCTTATTCGAATTCGGATGTATGAAAAATATATCAGAAAAAGGTGTTAAAACTAATATAATTTCAAAGTAATGATTAAATATGTCTAAACATTGTTTTGTTTTTAAAACACTTTGCTGTTAAAATAAATTCCTGGATATACAAGCTTCTGTCTTTTAAAGTCGTGCAGTTTCGAGATCAAATGTCATTTTCTTTTCTGAAAAAAGTGTAACAATTTGTTGATAAATTTATAAAAAAATAATTATCTCTCTAATTTATAAATTTTAGCTCCTACTAAAGAACAATAAATTACCTTTTTTCTCTTTGAAAGGGCAGAAAATGTTACACTTTTTTGTGAAAGAAAACAACTTAAAAAAATTTTTACATACACGCGCTTAAACTAAACGACGGACATGTTTGTAATCGCTGAAATTTCATATATTAAATTCCTTATGAAATGTTCTGCTTAATGATTTTATCTCCTAAACTGGTCACCTTATTTCAATTTTAAACATCTCACGCTCGTTCATTATGACTGAGAAGGAAACGGTGTGGGTGGCTATGGAATAAGGAAAACTTTCGTACTGTCGCATATTTTATGTTGCAGTAAATTACCAAAGTTTTGCTTTTAAATGCAGTCATCTCATTGACTTGAAAATAGTTTCCTAATTATGCATTTTAACGAGCACGAATCTTTTTTGTAATTTGACTTTAAGTGTATTTTTTAAAATACGAACTTGTAAATTGATGAAAATTATTTAGAAATTTTTCCTTTTTTCTTAAGATTAACGAATTAAAATTTTTGCTTGAAGTACATAACTTTTGACAAGTTGGAGTTAATTTTGAAATAACTATAAGTTGGAATTAATATCAGTCGCTGTTCCCACTGGGAAGAAATGGGAGCTACACTCATTTTAACAATGCTTTTCAGGTGTACGAATATTTTGAATAGGAAAGATATAAAAAATCGCTATTAAAGGAAAAATATTGCACATATTGTATAAATTCTATAAATTGCCGTATTTGTGAAAAAACAGGCAGATGCAATACATTCTGAAAAATGCGCTGTTTGGTGCGGATTATGGGCCGGTGGCATCATTGGACCGTACTTCTTTACAGACGACGAAGGCAGGAACGTTACTGATATGGCGAGCGCATAGACATGCGAGCAGGAAACAAGCCACTCTCACAAGAAGAAGTCTAACGGAGTCTAATGCCGCGATCTCGGTGGCCAGTTTATATCACCTCCACATACTATGACGATACCCTCAAATCGCTCCTGCAGAATGTCCAATGTGGTACGAGCTGTGTGGCACGTAGCGTAGTGGTTTCGCCAGCGCAATATCAAAATTCACAATTTTTTTTTGACGTACCCATTTATCCAAAAACGAGCCTCATCGCTAAAGATGAATTTTAGATGAAAAGGTTGCCCGAACAGATCACCTATTTTGATAATTTTTTTTTGAAAATAAACCATAAATACTCGTACTTGAATTATTACATACTACAATAAATCTCTTTTATTGTGATCTCCGTGGAACTAATAGAAATTTCTTTTTATTCGAGAATTGTGCTCATATACCTAGAAAAGTATTTCGTTGGTAGAAAAACTCAATGTTTTTGTTTTCGCAGCTATTTTATTAATTATTTTATCTCTAGACTAAAAATTATGACTTGAATGCCATTGATATATTTAAGTGTTTCTTGTACAAAAGGAAGAACAACAGCGAATTAGTTATATCCGAGTTTTACTGTATTATATTCAATGTGTTATGGGATGTAAAAGAAACTCAGTTGTCTTACTCATCAAATGTTTTTACTTCAAATCCTCTTGAACAAATATTTTGTCATTCAGTCTATGGGTAGGGCCACCCAATTAAGTTGCTGCTGATGTTGGAACTCGTAAGACGAAATTCCTAAGTTTTCTCTACTGGGGTTTGTGACGAAACAAATATACTCTTCAGAATCTATTAAACGGTGCTACATTTTCTAAAAAAATTAAAATTTTTCTCTAGTTGTATCATCCTTTTGAAACATTTTCGAGATCTAAAAGCAAAAGAACAAGAATGCATTAAATCAGAAACAGTTGTAAATATCATAATTTATGAGGATACTATTATCGGAACACATTTAACTTTCCGACCATTAATTACATTTTAAGCAAATAGCCTTGCATGCACACACAAACACACACACACACACATATATATATATATATATATATATATATATATATATATATATATATATATATACACACACACACATATATATATATATATATATATATATATATATATACACACACACACATATATATATATATATATATATATATATATATATATATATATATTATAATTTCGTTAAACATCAACACACTCACACACTGCGAACAGCACTCAAAAGCAGACGTCACAAACGGAAACAGACAGAATAAAACGAGAAGACAATGACAATTTGCCAGGTCAAATTTGATTATAAATAATATCCTTTTTGTCCTTTATCCTGCTATGTATTATTTATGTATAAGTGCATGTTGTTGTTGTCGCCGTTTGCTGTTTACAGTGACAAGGCAAGGAATTTAAAATAAAAAAGAAAAGAAATAGAAAAATGTTTAAATAGAAAATATGTTTTGGTGACAGTAATCTTTTGAAAACAGGATTAAACCAGTGCGTTGTTTGCCAACACAGAGTCAATGAAATTAATAAAAAGAAATTAAACAAAATAGATATAAATTTCCCGTATGTGACGGCAGTGTGAGATCAATGGTGGTGGTGGTGTAGGCCTGGTTACCACAACCAAAAATATTAAAAAGAGTTTTAATGTTTCGCCAGTCTTATTGTAGAAGTTGTTGTTGTTGTTGTTGTTAAATCGTAATTGACACGTGCGCTGCGGTAGATTTTTTAATAAGAAACAAATTTTTTCAAAATTAAATTTTTCCTTTATAGTAAATTTTATTGTTGCAAAACTTATCGCAGTAATGGGGGAGCAATAGAAAAGTGCATTATTTTCTTTTAATACTTTCCATAACATATGAATTAAATGTCATCCGTTAAGAAGGTTCTTTTAATAGTAAAAAAAATCAATTTGAAAATAAATAATGGCATATGGCAAAATTTTAAATTCATTAACGATCTGCATATTGTCAAAAAGTTGTGTTTTTACATACAAATTTCTTTTTAATTTTAAATTCTAGACATTCTTCACAAACTTTTTTCACAACTTTTTTCACTTTTCTTATATAATTTCATTCAAAGAATGTAATTAAAAAGTTGATTTTCTTCACCTTTGGAAAAGAAATTCAATTTAAAATGTATTTAATTGAATTAATAAATTTCATACATATTTTAATGTACTTGTGTTAAAACATTGACGTCGTCTTTCATGACTAACGAAAGGGAAACCTCAAGCTGAAAGGCCTTTTTTATGTAAAATTTTTTGCATTAAAAAAATTTCAATTCATCACAGATGTCGTTTACAGATTTTGGTTTTAGGTTCGATTACCTGGGAAGCTTGTAGATAGACAGAGTAGATTTTGCATATTCTTTCGAAATCTTATAGATATAAACGTTTTCATCTTCTAATACCGTCGCAGTCGCGGGGGAAGCTGTTGCATTTACAGTTTATTTTCTTTGTCGAAGCAACTTCCGTATTTCATATTATTAGATAATGTGATCATGTGATGACCCATAATAACACAAGCCAAGTGTTTCAAGTAGATTTATGCCCCCCATCTGATGTAATTTAAATTGCATCATTTCATATTACGGTTGAAAATGAAGTTAAAGAAGCTGTTAGAGCATTTTTTCCTTTTGTTTGGAGTCTCTTTTCCATTCTATTTTTCTGCTCATCGCATACAACTTGCATTTCCTAAGTCTTGCCTTAACTATTTGACAATTCTTAGACTCCATGGCAATTGTTTGATTTTCTGTTTAGGCATTTCAGAGCACAGATCAGTAAATTTGATTCAAAGAACTCTATCTCTAGAAGTTGGCAGATAAAAAACTAATTTTTTGTACACTTGGCGTATGTGTAGCATAGTTATAGTGTTAGTAACAGTAACATTGAATTCTTAATTATTTCTTCCACAAGAACTTCGTGGAGTCGCAGAAATTCCGCTGACGCTGTATTGACACAATGTCGAGAGTCTTATTGCATGCGTTTGGAAGAACTTTTAGAACCTGATGGCCTCATCAAAGTTTGTAGTTTCCCATTCTGGCAACCATGAGAAGGGCAATGAGAATGTTGTACCGTTTTGTTAATTGTATTTTGCTAAAACCTTAACATCATTGAATGTAAATTTTTTTTAAATTATACAACCCCTCCTACGCCTCTGTTTTAATTGGGAAATACGTGAAAATTTCTGCTTGTTAGTGATGACTTTATTCTTCTGCATAACAACCCGTTCAACATGCCATAATGCTCCTCTATGCGAAAGGAGTAGGAAATGCTTTAACATAATTCAAAGTTACAACAACATAATCATTGGTTGTAGAAGAAAGAAACCTTCAACTGACATAAATCATAAGAAGGAACTACGTTATGAATAATTATTAACACGATTGTAGGCAGAATACGAGGGATGTTGTCTGTGAAAGATAGTCAAATTCTTACTGCGTTATGGTTGAATTTTCCTATAATTTCCTTATTTTATCCTTGTTCTTGTACATGTCATCAAAAATGTTTAAACATCTCTACGCTAAAAGTACAGACTTTCTTGAATACATTTGTTATTATGATGTATCAGAGTTTTTAGGGTTTTTTTTTGATTTTAGAAAATGCATATCGTTTAATTATAAACTACACTCACATAGTAATTATTAAGTTAAATAAAATAAAAGCTTTTTTATCGCAAAATTCAATCAAATTGAATTGTAGCCTCTAAATACTTAAAAATATGTATCATATTATATGGGTTACTTACTGAGATCTTGTTTAAAGAAAGTCAAATGTCACGGTGCTTTGATATACTGATATCATGTAGATTTACAGAGAATTAGTTTCAACAGGTCATGGAGCGATACACACCTTAAGAATATGACTCCTTCGTTTTAACGCAGCGTGAATTTTGTCGTCATTTGCCTCGTAGTTGTGTTTAGCTGAGAGCCTCTTGCAAACTGGGTCCATTACAGATGTCCCCAGATTTGGCTGGCCGTTCGCTGCTGTTGCCGAAGATGTCAGAGAGATTCCACAAACACCAACGAGAATACAATTAGGCATCAGCAGACGCTACTTGCAACAAATTTCGGTGAAAGATTTGAAAATGTTTTTCTACAAAGTGCAACCTGTTCACGATTTGCTGCCTGCCATACTCTTTTGAACTTTGTGCAAGAAGAAAATGATTTTGTATTAAAAATCGTAATGAGCGACGAAGCCTATTTCCACTTAAGTGGTTTAAAAAAAAAACACATCGCCAGATTTAATAGGACCAAATTTGTTTCTTTAAAGCTTTTCAAAATTTCGCGTTTACCATAACAAATCACTACCTTACAAATCTTGAAAGCCAACATATGCCAATTTGGAGCCAGATGTTTTTGCGGCAATGAATTCAAAACGAACTCGTTTTTATGCATCAACTCGGGCAGTGCCCATTTGAATCATATAAGTTTTTCCAAATTTATTATAAATTTTACACTTTCAATTAATAAATTTTATTTAGTTTCTTTAAGCTTAAGTAGAAACTTTAAAATAAAATTTATTAATTAAAATAAAATGGTTAAAAAACTAGAACATATTTTACACTTTTCATGAAAACAGAAATAATTTTTTTAATTCATAACAAAATAGCATCTACTTGAATTACAACATTACTTTTGCGCCACCTTGTATGTAGGTATATGTGCACATAAGTCGCTAGTGGATACAACTGATCTCACATTGACTTTGAATTATATATGTTTTGTTATTCAATGGTTGTGCGTACCATATGTGACTGATTTTAACATTTGCGTTCACACACATGACGGATAAGTTACTTAAGGCCATGTCACATAAAACTTTTGCTTCGCGTTGCGTTACAGCTTCGCTTTGACATTTAAGTTGAAATGTACATACTTATACGAAACATGCCACATAAAACACTTTTAACGCAGCGTGACGCAAAAAGTTCGGCAACTCTCAACTTTTTGCGTGCTTTGACAATCAAAGTTATGTATGTATGTATGTATGTTGGAATATTGTATGAAAATGTGATGTGATATGAAAAATACTTATTTTTTTATTTTTAAAATTTATTTCCTGTTGAAGAATATGAGCTTTTTTTTTAAAACTAATTTATAAAATAGTACCTATTTGCATGCTATATGTAAGTATATAGCATAAGATTATTTTATTGTAAAAAAATCAGTGGCAGCGTATTATTAATAATATTTTACCTTTTTATATGAATATGTACTCGAAAATCCAAAAAACAAAAACATTTATACTGTATAGTGGTGTATTTTCAATAAACTACAATAGATGATAACAAAATAAACACACAAAAGCAAATAATATTTTGACTTTCATTTTTATAATAAAAAATAATTAGCAAAATTCATAACCATCTTTTTGGTAAACACACAATGCGCGCGTTGTGTCAAAGTTTTCATTGTGTCATACACCTTTTGCGTTACGCTTTTCTCTCAAAGTTAAAAACGTCACGCAACGCTACAAAGTTTTATCTGACACGGCCTTTAGTTCGTTCGACTTGTCATTGCTGATAGTGCAAAACGTTCGAGATCGTTGGAGAGGCTATTAGCTTGTAATGCAACAGATTTTCACTCAGCAGGAATATCGAGTACAGTAATATGTTTAATTAACGCCATTTAATGCGGAACAGCACATTACACATTTACAAATTCTACTATATGGTGTTGAAATAAGTTCAGACAGAGTTAATGCTTCCGATGTCAACTTTCAGGCATGTTATGCAAAACATACAAGACGACCCTCGTATTAAAAGCAAAATTGTTTAATGAAATGTAGTTGCTCCTGATACGGGTATTAAACAAAAAGTTGCAAATACTTATATCGAATATAAAAGAAGCACTTCAGGTATTCATTCCACTTTAGGTTGGTGTAAAAACTTATCGTTTTAAACATTTAAGTCCTGTAATTAAATTCCTAAAATTTTATTGTTGTGATAATTAAAATGGAACTACCTACCGTCTTAAGAAACGTGTGATTTTTAGCGTTTACCTCCAATTTTCTTGTAAAAATAAATGAAAAACCACAAACATTGCCGTGGAACTCTTAAATATATTAAACGAAAAAAAGTCCTAATACATTAAAAATAATTTTAACTTTGTGGCCAATTATCTGATGTTTAACAAGCCAAGCATTTGAAAAATATCAAAATTAGAAAATAAAATAGAAAAACAATTGCCACATTGAAGGTTTAAGTAAATAAATCTTCTTATTGTAATTCTTATTACATTGCAATATTTATTTGCCAGTCAAGTGTAAAACACACAGATTTCTCACCCTTAATTTAGGGCAAAAACATTTGCCCTGCAAGTGCACAAGTGTGGTCCAAAGGCGAACAAATATTTGTGTTTACCAACCAGCCAGCCAGCACTTGGTAAGGATTCCCTCTATGTAGAACTAAGTGGAAGTTGCAAAAAAAAAAATCCAACAAAAAACTGGGGAGATATTCATGTTGTATTTTTCCTATTTCAAAATAAAATGTTTTTCTAACAAACTCCTCGTTATCCTTTTTGAAGAAAAATACTCTTACTCTCTTGTTTTTTTTTCTTAATTTTAGTTCACATATATTTCTCTAACAATTGAAATGATATTTTTCTTGTTCCCTTTCTTGTTCATATTTATTTAATTTTTTTTCGTAATTGCTCTTAAAAATTTATTGTTAAATTGTTCATCATTACTTTCCTTGCATGAGTGGAGCCTTAAGGTTGAATATTTTTGCTTAAGGGGGCAATTTTAATATGCAATAGATTTGGAAATTGATAGATAATCGCACTTGAACAAAAATATTTTACAGTCCCCTTGTAGGTTTTTTCCTTCGCTATTGTATTTTCAAATCATGGGAGACAATTTTAAATTGTATTATCCTTTGCCATAAAAGGATTCTTTCAACAATATGGCAAATAAAATAATAGATAGAAATCATATGCTCATCATCTGTGGTTTTTTCTAAATTTACTTTTATTTGATTTTCCATCCAATTATTTGAATTCGTTTTGTTGTTTGTTGCATTTATTTCAAAACTACTTACATGCTCGTACATCCTTTCGACAACAATAAAATTAAACAATGATAAATTTTCATCATTTCATTTGAACGTTTCATTGCAATTCAATTGAATTTTTTTCTCATGGATTTTTACATATGATGGCTTATTTTTGTTTTGTTTTTCTTTTTATTCGAATTAAAAATGATGCTTCAATTAATCCTTAATTGTTTCGTTAAACGTTTGTCAAGCCTTGCAAAAAAATAATGTGGAGAAATTTATTATTTAGCAGTTACTGAGAACTAATGTTCTTAAAATTGAAGGAAATAATTAATATGACTTTTTTATAATACAACTTAGCGTAATGAAAACCTGTGGTTGAGATGACCATAATCAATGCCCTTTCTTGAATCGAAAGTGGACCAAAAATGAATCGTATAAAAGTAACAAGAAAATATTTAAGACGACTTAATTTTTATTAAATTGTGAACAACAAATACAAACATATATCTATATATATACAATAGGATGTATGTGTATGTATATATGTACATATGTATGCATGTATGTATGTAACGTAATGGCTCCAAAACGGCTGGGCCGATTTTTACGAAATTTTCAGAATACTCGGGCGGGTGGCACTGTAAAGTCCGATTTTTTATTTTCAGTCTGTGGGCGGAAGGGCGTGGCAAAATCCAATAATTCATAAAATGAGAACGGTCAAGCCGATTTCTGTAAAACTTTTTGTCAGTTGTTCGTATTTTCGAGGAGAAGGTTTTTATGAAAATCCCTTCGGAAAAGTCGGAAAATTGGAAAAATCGAAAATCGAGTTTTGTATGAAATTTTGTTTTGAAATTATTCCTTAATGGCTTTTTAAATGAAAAAATAAAAAGTTTGTCTGAAGGCTTAAAATTGGGGCGAGGCGAAGTTCGCCTGGTCCGCTAGTTTTTCTATATTCTTCCAAAAAATAATTAAAGCCATGCTGGAGCAATTCAAAATTACGTAGCAAATTCGTTTTTATTAAAATATGCACTATTTTCTATGTTATGAACTAGTGAACTTTTTCGAAGTCTACGGAAATTAAGTTCAAAAGATCTGGGAATTAGAAGTCCGTGTAAATTGTACTTTTAAATTTACCCAAACTCATTACATTTTATAGACACAACTACTTTTACATAACAAAAACAAATAAAAAATAACTTGTAATTTAATGAAAAAATTCTGTAAAAAAATAAAAAAAAAATAAGTTTTCTCAACATATTGAAAGTAGTTTCTAATTTGATGAATGTGCATCAAAAAAGGACAAACCATTTGACGCGTGTCAATTAATTCGATGCGATTTGCAGAACAGGGCTGCATGTTAATTTTTTTAACGAAATAAATTTAGGTCGTAAAAGGCTGGTAGTGTGATTTCGCAAGTTCTTATTTTAATTGATTTAATCGAAAAATGTACTAGCACAAAAAGTAAACCGATAAACAATACGTAATATTTAACACAATATATTATATATATAATTGCGAAATACGAACCAATTAAAAACAGAAACGCTGCTTGTATTCTTTTTAACAACAATACCAAATTGTGTTACTACAAAATTCCCATGGATTAGTTATTTAGCGTGTTAAAAAATACAAGAAACATTTTGCTTCGCGTATTCTTTTTTCACACGCCGGTGTATTAAATAGTTGATATTGCTGAATTCTAGGAGCTACCTGAAAAGTGGTAAAAAACAGAGGCAGGGACGCTAATAATGATGATGTAGCGACCATAGAAAACAGTACCGTTCCGTTCTGCTTGTGTAATAGTTGGCTTGTCCCTACTTCTTCCTTAATAAAAATAATCTTTAAAACAATTAATCTTCACTGATAAATTCAGGACACAAACTTCAGACCGACTAATTAATATTGAACCAAAATAGTATATAGTTCGAAAAATTACTATTATATAAAAAGTTGTAATATTTTTTGGATTACGCTGCACAGTGGGAGATTTCAGAAAAAATGGAAATAAATCTGCAGTTTCGTAAGTTGCACTCCGATTCTTGAAAAAAAAAATCACATGACATTAGGGGAGGTATTCTTTGCCTTAAGTTTGGTTTTTTGGGTTCAGAGATGACAACAATCAACTATTGTACATACGATTATATGTGTTTTCTCTTATAGTCATATTAAATATATAAATCATATTAGAAATTTATTTCCAAATTCAACAAAAGAAACTTTTTTAAACGATTAGGGGGAAACCCTTACAAAAATACTTCATATACAATAAAATACTTAAAACTCCAATTTTTGTGTGATTTTGTAACCATTAAAAAATGCGATTTGAGCTTGGTTTGATTTTATTTATTAAATTTAAAATGTTGTAAAAAACAGTAGTTCTCAGTGAATATGCGTGATTTTGTTGCAAAAAACTGGCCGATATAATTTTCCGATTTCACTTTCTCATAAGAAAATGTTTTAAACAATAAACGTAGAATTAGCAACCTTCAGCAAAATCAAATTTGCAGTAGCCCTACCTAATGGCAAAATCTGTTATTAAAAAAAACCCCTCCTGTAAAAGTATATGTTTGTCGCTTACGTTTTTTCCACGTTGAAGGCTTGATATGAGTAGATTAATTCAATTCTTAATTAGAATTGAGTTTTCAGTCAAATAATAATATTAAGTAGTGAAAAGTAGTGTATTCTCTATAATGAACCTCCTCAAATATAATTCATACCAGAGGGCTTTGCGGTCACATGAAATAAATTTAATTTTTTTTTTAAATAATCGTCATTACTCAATGATTGAAACTCCCATTATAAGTTTTGCTCAATTGAAGCCTCACTTAATTATTCCTTGTTGCAGTCACAGCAGTTGCCACTGTAATCCATAACAACAATACATTTATCCTTCCAATTGTACAGAAATTGAAGTACCTTAATAAAGGGATGGAAACAAATTATATTTGAATGGTAAATAGAACGAAACTGTAAAAAAATCCACGAATATTCCGCTCGTCCAAAAACATATCAGTTTTATCGGTTGATGCCCATAAAAAGGGAAACTTTTTTTAAACGATATGACATTGTTGTTAATTTAATTATAAAAAGTATTTATTAAAAAAAAGTTACTGAATCCATTTGAGCGACTGTTTATGTAAAAGAATTTCATTTATATGACCCTGTTATAGAACAAATTACTTTTCAATTCGAATAAATTTTACTAAATTACATTAAAAATGCTTGCAACTAATTGTCTGATAAAAAACTCTGACAGAATCGATATATTTTAAACAAAGTTCCATTAGTGTAATTAAAGAACTTTTCTGAGAAATCAATAAGATCCATAAATAATGAAAACTTGGATCCTTTTCGATTTTCTGATTTTAACATACGCTCATCATTTCATATTTTCTTTTATTCGAATCCTCTTCACTGCCCCACAAATTTTCATTTGCCCCACAAATTTTCCATATTAATACACCTCTAACTTGGATATGTATGTATATATTTTTAAATAAAAATTTTGATAAAAAGTAATTGTGTTGTGAACATCAAGACCGTATACGAAAGATTCCATGCATTTTCCCGGCTGGGCTCGTACATATTATTTAATCATGATAGCTTTAACAGTCAACCCATAACGGAACCTTGTATGCAGAGACTAGCTGTGAGAGTAAATAGGTTTGGGAGACAGTCAGTAAAAAGATCTCAAGAAGTCATGAAAATGCTACGATTTTTATGCAGAAAATATGTTGTAAATAAAACTTAAAAAACTATTTTCTTATGAATTTCAAGAAACAAGTATTTTTTTTCAACTTAAGAAGTCGAAGAAATACTGAAGCGGGTACCGTAAATGCAATCAAGTAAAAAAAAAAAATTTGAAAAAATATGAAACCATTAGCTACCTAGAAGTTATTTAGAGCTATTTTTGAATCAAACAGATGCAGCCCTAAATATTTTCACTGTCGGGCAGTTATTCACTTCACTTTATAGAATCATGTGACAACATCTATAAAGCTACCCTGAAGGAAATGTCACTAGTGATTCACTAGTGATTCACTATTGACGAAGTCACCAGTACTAGTGACAACTTATACCCCAGCCAATGCTTTTTTCTGTTGACATTTAACATGCACTTGTCATTGAAAATCCACTAGTGACGTTGGAACTAGTGACGAACTAGTTCCAATGGGACCATATGACGACCGTAGAACTAGTACTTCTCTGTAGACATTGTCACCAGTATTATTGACATACTCTACACAATACTTCTTTCTATTGAAATTTAAGATGGACTTATCATTGAAAACCCACTATTGAAGAGGTCGTTCTAATGGGTCCATGTTTTGATATACATATATCCCTACAGTTTTAGTTAAAATAAATTATTAAAAGTTCACCATAGAACAAATAAACGCAATTAAAAAATGAAGAGGCATAAGCGTGCTCTCAGAAATTTCTCTGCTCATCAAACAAAAACTTGTTGACAACTCCGTTGACGATGTCTACATATGAGTCACCAAAATAGTCGACAAAACTGGTGACTTGGGTACACTTGTCCCCATGTTTCCTTCAGGGTATGTACAGACGGTTGTAAGATCTGACAATGTTGTTTGATTTACCAACGTGCTGGCAATGCTCTGACAATTCAATATGGCTACAAAAAGGTACATTGTTAGTTCAGACGATTGTAAGAAAAGCTTACAATTTCATTGTCAGACAACTGTCTGGCAATAAATTTACCTACCAATAAAAATTGTCAGTTCACACGGTTGTTAGATTATTGTACAACAAATTTGTTTTTCGGCATTGCCAGAAAATTTAAAACATTAAATTTACGTTTATGCGCGCGCATTGGTGCCAGTAGAAATATTTTTCTGACAATGATTCCATTGTCAGGTGCATTACTTTAAGCACACCTACCAATAAAAAATGAACTTACAACGTCTGACAATTACCTGGCAATAGCAAAGAAGAGTGTTCTCACGATTGGCAGATATCTAACAATATTATTGGCTTACAATAGGCTGACAATGCTTTTTCTACCAACGTTGTAAGACGAAAATTGGCAGTTCACACAGTTGCAAGACATTGTAGAGCATATTTTACTGACAATATTGTCAGATCTTACAACCGTCTGTACATAGCTTAAGGAAAGCTTTACTTCTACCCAAATCATTTAGCAGCATTTCCCTTACTCTCACCTGAACACGAGCCACGTAATACGAGAGTGGTCCCAAAGTTATCTAACCTGACGTGTAGATGGCGGCATTAGTTTAAAAAAAAAAAATACTTTCGATTTTTTGAGATCCATAAAAAATAACCGATTTCAGTAAATTTGTAAACATGGGAAAATTGTGGTCACCATTATGTAATTCAATACTTTCATTTAAAAGGTATCAGTCCAACTATTCTATCTATTCTATTCTATCTACTTTCTACTCCAAGGAGTCTGCTCCTTCGTTTGCGTTGGGTGCAGAGTTTAGGCGTACGATTTTACAAAATGAATCCCGTAGTGGTCCACCAATTGGAACGTCTAGACCAGAAGCGGTTAAGAAAATCTTTTTTTTCTCCTTGACAAGTTTTTGGTGCAGCACTGATAATTTTAGAAATGTGATTAGAATACTTATTGTTACATATATAATTTTATGTTGAAAATACAACAACTATATATCCGTATACTTATTTGTTTTTTGTTGCAAAAAAATAATGTTTCCATAATATAATTTTTTGCTCGTTGCAAATTTATTTCGCCTGTTCGGGAGTGAGTACTTTTAAATTAGAAATGAAACGCTTAATAATGATAAAAATGACAATACTCGTAAATAAAGCAAATAAAAAAACAAATAATTGTGTCATCAAATGGTATTTGTCACACCCGTTAAATTAAAAATCTTCAGTCCTCCCCTCTGCCATCACAGTACTCGTACATCCGTTGTAAAACATCAGTATCTCTTTTCCATTAACCTTAAGTTTTCCTTTTCCTCACTCTGACATTTGGTGGGGAGGTGGGGGTTATAACAAACGACCCTTGTGTATCTTTTTCATTTGTTGCTGGCAAACTCATTTTAATCCACTCGCTCGCTCACTTGCTCAACTAGTCCTTAAGCGTGGGAGAGATGATTATTATGACGGTTTGGGGAGGCATTATTGAAAAACACCAAATAAAATTTGTTTGGTGTTTGGAATGTCACCCGCAGACATTTGCACGCTTCAAGTGACGTGCCTTTTGATTTCTTTTTGGGGAGTCAATGATACGCTAATGTTGCAGCTTGTTTTATTGGCATCAAATGGATACGACTGCGTAAGTATGAAGTCAGTACTCGAAAAGGGGGTGATTCGATGCCGAGCCTTCAGTCACTTGTTAGAGTTTGAGCTTCATTTCCCTGTTAAAAATCTATTGTTTGAATATCAAGAGAGTAGAGCAGAGAATTTGTCAAAGAGGAGTGTGGGTGTTAAGTTTATTATTTGTGTTTATAATTTTGCTAAACGAAGTGGTAATTGGAGGCGGGGGACTGGAATTGTTAATGGGATGTGCTGATGACAACATTGACGTCAAACGTACGTTGTTCCATTTGCGATGAGTTTGTCAATAAGTGGGTCGGTTGTTTATCTGTTTGTGGTATGACTGACGGGCATATTCCTTACATTGGCTTTAGACGAGTTTGTTTGACAAAATGCGCTGCTTTGATGGAAACAATGATAAATGAATGAATAAATAGATAGAAGATTGAATCAAATGTGTAATTTTTCGGTTGAAATATTTTGACATAAATGTTAATAAATTCATTTCTATACAGATATAAGCAGATATATAAAATTGTATGTGCGTTTGTATGTTGATATATTATCTTGGCGGTCGGAAGGGAAAAATTATAAATAAAAGGATGTTTAATAAAATTTATGTTCAATATTGTGGTAGTATTTTTCTTATTAAAAAATTCTTGACTTATTTTCATTCTGCATAATACGAGTACTTCTTTAACAATTGCCAATGTTTTTCTTTAGAGGGGATGGCAAGTATAGAGTGCCGCAAAAATTATAAGAAAATTTATCGTTTTTGTTAGATTTTTTAAACCTTCCATTGATGGCATCTGCAAGTTACAATCATTTTATTTAAATTTTTATAGCCAAATGTTTGAAGCAAGTCGTTATGGTATTCTATTATTTTGTGCGTACACAACCACAGTAGTTTGGTAAGAAGCAAATCATTACAGTAGGCAATGAAAAACAAAAAATGTAAAATGTATTGAGGAAAGTAATTAAAAATAAATACTGCGAGACTTTTTGCTAACAGAAGCTATAAATATATCTTCAAATTCTTCTTTATAACTTTTAAAAAATTTATAGAAGTCTATATTTATCTTTTTACAACGAGAACAACTCCACTGGAGTGATTTCGTATGATCCGTTTGTAGAAATATTGCATTTAATGTTTAAGCAATCCATAACTCGGTATTGTTATAATTATTAACCTGTTATTAAAGTAATAAATAAAATGTTTGCTGGGATATTATTTAAACTCACAATTAGATGGCGCAATCAGAAAACGTTAGTAGGTACCAGCGTTACCATATATTTTTTTAAAAAAACTTCTTATATCTGAAAAAAAAACTTTTTTTTCCAAAAAAAAACTTTTTTTCTACAAAAGTACCTAAATTTTAAAAGAAAACACTAAATTGTATTTGGAATTCATTTTATTTAAAAATATAAAAACGATTAAAAACAAAAATATAACATATAATAAAAAAAACATAAAATAAAATTCATATTTAGAGATCTTTCATTGGTCTTGCCATTTTTCATTAAATATTTGTCCATGTTTTTAAAATTTTTTTTCACCACAAACACAAACTGCCAAAAGTTAGTTACACATTGCCAATGTATAAAAGCGGCATAGTTGTACTTAAGACGGTGTAAAGACAATGAGACACTGTTGCAGTAATAAAGGAGTGAGAAAATATAAAATCGTTTCATTGCATACAAACATCACTTAATATTTTCATCCAATATACTGCAATAGTTAAATTATGTATTTAAAAAAACTTTCGGCCTGTTTGCCGATGTCGAAAGAAAACTCATGCGAAAGAAAGCTAGTCACTCACATTCGAATCAATTTGAGTTTGTCTATGTCACTCACTTTCGTTCGCAGCTACTTACGTCAGTCAATTTTTGTATCTTACGTGTTAATAAAGCAAAGTAGTGCCAACTTATAAGTATAATTGTTTTACAGCAATTTCCTCTAAAAATACAAAAAATACTACTAAATTGTTTGAAGTCAAATGCAACTCCTTTTGAAATTAATCAGCTGTCGAAATAAAGAAAATGTAACCAAAACAAACTAAAAGTTTACAAAATAAAAAAATATAATTACAACCACCTGTTTCCTGCATACTTTTTTGTTGTCTTTTTGGTTCTAGATTTCAAATCAGATTTCAAATCTGCAAACAATATGTGTCATTTTTGCAAGTAGCAAATACAAAATAAGTACCTATGTATGTATGTATGTACATACATATATGTATATGTACATGTAGGCAATAACCCACCCCAAATGTACATACATATGTATGAATGTATGTATGTACTCACAACTAAAAAAGCTATTTGTTATTTAAAATTTTTTTCATAAAATATTTGTTTATTTATATATTTTTTTCAAAAAATTATTGTCATTCGAACACAAAATAACTGGTGCCTGATTTTGAAATTTGTGTTCGCAAAGTTGACAACAACTTCGAAATAGACAAACCCATTTTTGTATGAAAACACTTACGTTTTCATTCGAGTTGTCGTTCGAGTCATCGTTCGCATAGAACCAATTTAGGTAAACCCAAATCAGTTTTCTTTTGCTTAGATTGCGAAAGAAAGTTTTCTTTCGACATCGGCAAACAGGCCCTTTATGTATTTTCAAAAAAACTTGTTTTTTACCCAATAAATTTAAAACTTTTTGGCATCTCAAAAAACTTGCAAAAAAAGGAAAAACTTGACAAATGGCAACGCTGGTAGGTACATAAACCAATACGGTTATAATTCCAGAGTGATCTTACAATGTTGTATTAATTGTTAAGAGAATCAGTATGACGTTTACACGCTTGTATTTACTGGTATTGATTAAAATGTTGTTGTTTAATAATTGATAAAAAAACAATATGTCTTAAATGAAGAAAAATAAAATCAAGTTTTCAATAAGGCAACACAATAAAAACTTTATAACAACAGTATGTAGTCACTGTCGTCAGACACTTAGAAAATTTACGGACCAACCAGTCAAATATAAAAACTTTAAATCAGAACAATTACGGAGCGATAAGAAAACACTTGTATATACTTTATCAGGGATGGATATATAATTTGTAATCTAATCATTTCTAGTCCAATTATTTATCCTTAGGCTATGTAATTCGACTAATACTTTTCGTAAATTTTTACTCAAACAAATTTTTGCTCGCAAGATTTCCTTCGAATGACTCTAAACTTATGCGAATAACAACAAAACAAGTACAGAGTACTATTTAACTGAAACTTTTTCGTATAATTTATCTATAACAACAAAATTTATTCAACAAATACTTTTCGAATGCTAAAGTTTTTTTTCTTACGAATATATCTTGAGTATATTCTATCATAAGTTTATATTCAAACCAGCGTATCAATTATCATTTTAAAACTCATGAAAATTACATGAAAAATTTATTCGAACAAAATTATTGGAATAGAAATTATTTAAATAGAATTTTACATATAAATCATATTCGTAAAACTTACTTATTTGAATATTTCATTTGAAATATGAATAGTATATTATCCCATCACAGCAGAAAGTATGGGTTCACTTCCCACCTAAACTCTGGTGTACTTTACTTTGTGCGCTAAAACCAAAATTATAATACAATTAGTGATTGTATTTTTAACATTTAAAATATATAAATACAACTTATTATTGATATTTAATGGAGATATTCTCATAAAGTTAATAAAGTGAAAAATTAGTATTTTCAAAGCTTATTGTTTGTTGTGAACTTACCTATCTGTGCTATAAATTTAGTCGAAATCTACTGATGATTCGGTTAGATGCAATGAAATTAGATATACAAATAATTTTGATGAAATTAATTTTGTTCAATAAATTTTATTCGAATAACTTTTCTTGTAAAAATTATATGAATGAAGCTATTCCGATAGGAGCTTTTTAAATAATTTAAAATATTTTTTCGAAAACGAATTTGTAGGAATAAATTGCATTGAAATTATTTTTTTTCCAAAGATTCTGTGGGAAATTTTTTTTACTAAAATGGGTACATTCAAGTATCGTTTTCGTATGAACATTTTGGAAAGAAAGGTTTGCGAAAGCGAAATCATTGTAGTAGAAATTATAAAAAAGTTATATTTATTTGCAATTTAAATAAAAATAATTTTTTAAAATTTATAAATTTATAATTTTTTAAAATTCATTCATCAATGTGTTTTAAATTGGGTTATCAAAATAAAATTATTTGAAGTACTGTACTTAAATTATTAATATATGAAAGAATTAGTTTCAACAAAATTTTAATCGAATAATTTATTTGAGTGAAATTATTGGGAAAGGAATCGAAATAAATATCTTTGAAAATATTTTGTTGCGAAAGCAAATTTATTCTTATAATTTTACTGCAATTAGTATTATTTAAATAAATAATACCGCAATAACTTTTTTTCGAATGCAGTTGTTTTCCTATACAAATTATCTAAAAAAAAAATTTGAATTGGATATAATTGAAATTTTATGATTAATATAATTTTATTCGAATAATTGGCCAGAAATTGTTTATATTAGAGAATGCGCTTACTCGAATAGCTTTCATTCAAATAAATTTAAATGTTATTGTAATGGAAGAAACAAAAAACAAATCGAAATTAAAGCGAAATTTGTGAATCGCATTGTAATTATATGCTTGTTGGATTACAATTAGTAGCATTCTCAAGACTACAGTTGGTTTATCATTAATAGATTCTACATGACGAGGTCTAAGGAAAAAAATATATTTAATTTCGTCGAAATTAAATCTTAAATCTCCTAGCTTGCGACGACCATTGGTCTTAATAAAACCAACAATAATCAAAAGCATTTCTTATTGTTTAATTAAATTTTCTTTTATTTATAAATTAAGCATGCCGTACTGGTGAATTCCACCTTACAACCCTGAAAGTTTTTTCTTTTAAATTTCCAATATAGGCGGAACTATCTATGTACAATTTTTAATATACAAATATTTAACAATAATGGCAATCGCGGTGTTTCCCCCATTAGTTCTGGCGTAATTTTATTACAATGCTATACCGTAAAGGAAGCTTATAATAGAGAGTTAAGGTTTTCCCCTTAACAGTGGCAATAATTTTATTAATAATAAAAGTTTTGAAATATCACTTTAAATAAAATGTCTTTTTGAGGTGAATAATTTTTTTCTAGCAAAACTGAAAAATGAAAGTTATTCGCACCACTGTGCTAAGTTTGATTTTTCCTTCATTCAAACATTAACACTTTCTTATTATTGTAAATAGATTTGAATATAATTTTTTCTCATTTCAACACAAAAATTTGCATATTTATTTCAAGTGGTTCATAAACTCTTTTCAAAAGCAAAAGAAACATAAAAACTATGAGTTGGAAAGCCATTATTTTCATATTTCATATTTCACATGCCACATTCAAAATATTCGTATCAATAGCAATTTTTCTTGTAGCAATTTTAGAACTTCAAGTTTCCTTTAAGGAAAACCGAATTGTGTGCTTCTGTTTGAAGAGACATTCAATGTTTTTATGGTCACCACACCACAACTTTTAAACATTTGTTGAGTGCTTTTAACGACCTTGTTATGAAACTAAAACGAGGATAAAAATATTTCAAGAAAAAAGTCACAAACGCAAATTGTTAACTAACGTATGATCTTTGTACATATTTCGTATATTGTATAGAATTATAATCTTTTTTATAATACCCCGTACATGGGGAAAAGAGTAAATAAAAGTTATGATGTGTCATTTATTTCATTTTGGTATTTTAGCATTCAGTCCTGCACACTGTGAATATTGTAAAAGAAGACAATCTTTGGTAATCGTAACAAACGCATTCTACTCACTTATAGGCTGTAAGGATTCTAAGATGCGTACTGGTTGATCCAATGGCTGAAAATTGGTGTGCGATCTACATTCATAATATACTGTAGAAAACTTGAATATAAAAGATTATTTTAATTTTAAATTTTGTCCATAATGCATTGTTTGTTGTGGCTTTAGCTGTTCATATGCCAACATTTCATTCGTCGCTAAACCAAATCGTTAGTGAACTTTAAGAAGTTTGAAAACATTCAACCTCGTATGTTTATGTCAAAACAAACAAACACTATAAGAATTCTATATTGTATATGATTATTACAAAAAACATAATCATAGTATGCCTAGAATGCTTTTTACAAACAACACAACAAACAATTATACTCAGCGTGAGCAACATGTATACAATTAAACGCCCATTGGTCGTTATTGATTGAATTTAGGGTTAGGTTAGGTTAGGTTGATTGGAGGGGTGTGATAGCCCATGTCATACGACATGCACTTAAGCCAGTGAAGGCTTGTTGTGCGCTCCCTTTAATTATCAAACACAAACTGCCAGAGTTCTGCGGCAGGATTCGAACCTGCGAGCTTCGCACTACGAGTCTAGTACACCACCTACTAGTCTACGGAGGCCAGTTTGATTGAATTAAATCAGAAAAAAATGGAAAATTAAATTTTTAATTTAAATACTTGATATAGAAATTATTATTTCGTGATATTCTCCCCAACTAATTGTTAAAACAATTAGAGTTTTTGCAAAATCCATATGTCGGCATATGTTACGATTTTGTTTTCCAATCTTCAAAGGCAAAATCTTTAATCCCACCAAATATTATCTTGAGAGTTCCCATCAACAGTTCATGATCTATTGAAAGATTAAGATTTCATAAGATTTCATATTTAAAAAAAATATCGTATTGTGTAAATTTCCTTTTTAAATCATGAGTCCCAGCATAATATTTGGTGGGAGAGGAGGAGTGCCTCATCAACATATGTTTTCTAAAAAATTTTAGAAATAACATTTACCGAGAAAATCGCCTGCGAATAAATGATTAGTTAAATTTAACAGTCAACGATTGGAAAATACAATCATTATATGCAGGATTTAAAAGGCCATTTTATAAGCTTCAATGTTACACGTCAATGGAACAACTAGACTTAGTACTCTCAAATATAAACTCGATTTAGTACATTCTTTGCTACATTTCGCCACCTAGAGGAAATAGTGAGTCAAGATTTTGCACTAATATTAACTATGTCAGAGGCGTTATTTGTACCAAAATTTTATCAAAATCTATCGGAAGAGCTAAGAAGAACTGATCGATTGGTTTTATATATTTTAATCAAGGTTTCGTTATGCATTTCATAGCAAAAATACAGAGTGGCACACAGTAATGTCATAATTTGAATTGGCTGCTATTTTTGCATTTGACATTTATGATGTAGATATATGATACTTTTATGAAAACACAGCTCTTTTTTCATTTATATCGAAATGGCAGCCAACTGAAATTATGACATTACCTTTGCGTAGTGACATTATTACATCTTGCACATCCACTTACTACGTACTCCTAATAGTACATGTAACCAGTTTAAGTCTAGTTTTGAACTAGCAAAATGTGTTTACTTTTTCATAAATACATATACAATCTTTTCTCCAAATGGTAAGTAAGAAAACAAATGTGTAACAAAATAAAGAAAATGAAATTAGTTTTTTATGCAAAATAATAATAATAATTCATAATTCATAATTTTTTACTTCCAACTGTATACCTCCTCCGCAAACATCCAAATACTCTTAACAACTCGCGATATCGCTTAGAGATTAAAGAGATATAGCGAATTTACTTATTCAGTAAATTACTAAGGCTTTCAAAAGTATTTACATTGAAATTTATTAACGAGGTGCGACTTAGTCTCTTTGTACATGTTACTAATGTCACTATGCACTGGTTACTAAGGGCAGTTATTTAGAAAACTTTCACTAAATTTTGGGAAAGTTAGTTACATATATTTATTTTAAATTACCTCTCACAACTACAATTAGAGTTGGAAAAAAGCCAACGTTTGCAGAAAATGGCAAAGTAAGAGAACAAAAAAATTAACGTTTCTTATGGATTTTTCTAATTTTTCGCGCAAACTTAATTGAATATTTCCTTATGATCCGGCCTGAGCAACCAGTGAAATGTACGTAGTGACTAACACAACCGTTCGTAATCAATTTCAAGGTATTTTTGAAAAATTTGGGAAAATACTTTGACATTTCCATGCGAGAAACAACAATAAACAGATTTGTTGTTTTTGTTACTTTGTATTTGTTGTAGAATCTCTTTCACGTGTTAAATAAATGTACTCGTAATTTGTTTTATGGTTTAACTACGGAGTCAAAGGGAAGTCTCCGAATTCCTCTCTGTCTGAAATTTTACGCCTGATTTTGCAATTTAACTCTTTCTCAGTTGCAGTATGTGCATTAGGAAAGGAGCTGCACAAAACTCCAAAATATTTTCTATTAGACATCTCTAGGTATACAATAATAAATTTATATTTGTTGTGGAAAATGTTACTCCCACTTGAAGTGTCAAGAGCTCACGGCCTTTCCATTATGATTTCTAGTATTTGAATCCCGCTCGTATTATGCGTATATAATGGGGATATAAAATTACAGACAAATCCGAATGAATTAATTTCGAAAGAAGCTATGACCACAACACGGACCTATGCTCCTTGTAGGAGTTAGAAAGTGAAGTCATCCGAGTTCTGTTGGCTCTGCCATAATGCAGGTTTTATTACATGCCACCCTGTTGAATATGTTTTATGAATTATGTACGAGTATGTAGTTGATTTCCTATGCAATAGTATTAGTAGCAAAGCTATTTCTTTACAAATAAATACACACATGTTCTGGAATACTATTAAATAAAAATATGTTTTTTTTTGTTGTTGGTTAACAAGTTTTCATACATTCTTAACAAGTTTCTATTACAATGGCCATAAAGGCTCGTGTTGGTATTTTAACAACATCCCATATTTCCTTTTTTTTGCAAGTTTTTATTATGTGTGACATATAATGAATTTGTTGTTTACTATTTTGTGTGCCGACGTGTGTTGGATTCAACAAAGTTATTTTTTATATTTGCTAAACATATGACTGTGTGCAAGTATTTGTCGTATCACTCACTCGTTCACCCATAATAACCAATGGCCACTTCAAATATCTATTTAAATGATGATAAATAAACTCTATAACGATGAGGTTGCTGAAGTCCGTGTCTAATGGATTTATGTGTTGAATTGAATATTTGCTAAATTGGAACGTGTTTATAATTTGAAATTTATCAGCAAATCGACTCTTGTTTTTTATTTCTTCATCATTGGCATTGTTAAGTCCGAAAACTAATCTGTAACAGATCATGAGATAATTTGTAATAGAAATAATTACAAAAACTATGTTTATAACTGAATTTTAGAAAGATAAACTGCGAAAATTTTTTCTTTTGGTTAGTCTGTCTAAACACAATAAATAGTATTTGATACGAACTGAAGTTAACGGGAGATTTTTTAAGAGCCATCGGTTTTGATTTAAAAAAACACACAAAATATAGAGAAATGTATGAAATCTTTATTTATAGAACGAACTGTACAATTCAACGTTTAAAGATGATTTCATGTAAATGTTGAACGCAACTACGCCTCAAATGTTGCATACGCTGGGTCCAATTTTCGCATACTCTCCAACATATCGGGCGGTATCTCACGAATAAACTTTTCAATATTGGCTTCCAGTGCGTCAACCGTTGCGGGCTTGTCCTTAACATAGCTCCACAAAATATAGTCTAAAGGTGTCAAATCGCACGATCTAGGCGGCCAATTGACCAGCCCCAAACGTAAAATAAACTGTTTGCCGAACTCGTCGCTCCACTGGACCATTTTTCTCGTGCTGCGTCGCATGTGGCAGCGTCCTGGTGAAATCACATGTCAGTCAAGTCCAATTATTATATTTTGTGCAAAAAAAATTGTAATCGTCGCACTGTAGCGCTCGCCATTTTTCGTGTTTGAAAAAGTACGATCCAATGATCCACCAGCCCGTAATCCATACCAAACAGTACATTTTTCGGGATGCATTTGCAGTTTTTGCAATGCTTTTGGCTGCTCTTCACACCAAATACAGCAATTTTGCTTCTTCACGTATCCATTCAACCAGAAATAAGCTTCGTCGCTGAACACAATTTTCCGATAAAAAAGTAGATCTTCATCCAACTGGGCCAGCGCACATTCACCAAAAGTTATCCGTTGTGGTAGGACGTCTGGCTTCAATTCTTGCAACAGCTGTATTTTAAAAGCATCGATAATTCACGGTCATCAACAACACCGGTGGATACAGCTGCGATATTTTTCTCTGTACGCACTCTACGTATGTATGTGTTGGTGGTTTAATGTCCAATAATATAAATTTTGTTACAAAATTTATTCACAATATTCCGAATAGCCGCCTCAGAATGTCGCCCAAACTGACCATAAAATGAAGATGGGAAATGCTCCTGAATATTTAACAGATTTACTAAACTACGCAGAAGAGATGCAGCCATATAACCTGAGGAACACCGAAGACTTCAGACTAAATATTACTACTAAATAAAAAAAAATGCACGAAGCACTTTCTTAACCGAGCGTGAATTTTGATAATAAAATTCAATAATCTGCAAGCCTTGTTCGTTTGTAAGTGGATTCATGTTTAAATTATAGACTAAACTGAACATGTTTAACCGTGAAATGTTACACGAAAACAGCTGAGCTGACAAAAGCAGTGCTGCCAAAAAGACAGCTGTTAAAAAAACACCCTTTATATTATCATGACATATAGTAAAGAAATTGCAGTTATTCCTAAAGAATGGCACAAACTTCTTTTTCCCATGGGCACAAATAAAGAAAAGCTGACATTTTACCCCAAATAAAATTTTTTATCTGGACCAGCACACAGAACTTATCTGGACCGCTACTGTTGCCACGCATTGTGCTAGAACTAGGAAAATCGGTTATGGATTGGATGATAGAGGGAGTAGTGTATGTGGAAATTTGATTTGTACTTTACCACACTGAAAGCGACAGGAAAGTCTTCTGGAGGTAGATTATTTCCACATACGAATTGCTCGGTTAAAGGCGAAGTTCTGTGACAACCAGCGTGACCGTTAAGAAATTTGGAAAAGTGGCACAAAAAGGGGATTTAAAATAAAAAAGTGGCACCAAAAGGGGATTTTTTTTTGCAAAAAGGGGCAACGACTTAAGAAACGGTAATTTAAGACAAAAATACGGTTTTAAATTTATTTATAAAACAAATAAAATTTTATTTGAAATAATTTAAAAACATAACAAAAACAAAAACATAACAATAATGCAAAATATGTATATTAATACAATAGTACACTAGGTGTTCCATAAAATATATTTAATACAAGATACATAAAAAAAGATTTTGTAACTCAAGAAAATAGGGTATAGTAAAACTATATTTTTGTTCTTTTAATTCAATATTTTTTTTGTGACCATTGTGTAACATTTCCTGAAGTTTTAGTTTTTTGGAGTTTTGGAAATATATTTTTTGACAAGATCTTCAGTCGGACACCAATCTTCCAAATCAACTTCTAATAAATTTATTGCCGAAAGCATATCTTCACAAGTATTAACCTTTAATCTATTTGACAATTTATCTTTCATTAGCGCTAATTTTGAAAAAATACGTTCGGCACAAGCACTACTATGCGGCAAAGTAAATACATATGATGAAAATTTATATAAATTCGAAAATAAATGTTCACCAAATATATTTTTTAGCTTTCCTATTTCGTACCAAAAACTTTCCGGATTTGAATTTATGAAGATATGCTCATAGCTTTTGTCATTTATTTTACTCTCTAGTAATTTAAATTCATTAATAAACTCTTCTGGGTCAGGTATTATATGTGGGAACTCTGATACTATTACTATTTCGAAATAATTTATGTCTTCATTTGTCTTTAAAAAAATGGATCTAAATATCTAAAATGCAATTGCTCCGAAAACTTACTAGTGATGATTTTCCTAAAAAAGGGGCAGAGTATTGCAAAAAGTAGCAGATTTAGTTAATTTTAAAAAAGTGGTATAAAAAGTGGCAGACGGCTAGAAAAGTGGCAAATTGATACTTTAGTGGCAAAAACGGTCACGCTGGTGACAACAAATGGATGTACTCTCCATTAAAAAAATTTCGCAAAAAAACAACAGGTTTCGGCAAAAAGTTCCCTGATTGCAATAAAGCACATTTTATTATAGTAACGATAGAAGAGCGAAAAAATCCTACACTGCGTCTATGTATGTATACTTCTGTCAGTCAATAGAGTCTATAATGAAGATCCTTGAGAGTTGTCCGCACAGTGAAATTGTTGCTGCTTCGCCATTCAAATAAACATGTAAGAGGAATTTAGGACTCATATTTCCTCTATTTGTGAACAATAGGGGCCGTTGAAATGAAAAACTAAATTGTTGAGCAGGATATCGTAAGTTGACTGCTGAAAACAGATATTTTCAATGATATTAAGTTTTTTCAATTACACAGGTGAACAAAAGTTTTTGTTCCCCTACAGCGGAACAATCCCTTAGTAATTCTTTTTTAATGGATTTAAGTTAGAGTTTAGACATAGAATGCATGAGCATACTATGTTTATATTCAACTAAAAAGTGATGGTAAACTATTTTTGTTTAATTTGACATCATTGTGATTGGTACCTTTCATTATATTTTGGAGATGACAAAAATGATACCGAAATTAAAAATATAATCATGATAAATAAATCTTCGGATGCCACATGTAGCCCACGATATAAGGATGTAAATAACTATCGATGACAATTGAAATCAAATGGAAAAAGAAAATAGCAAGAAAAATTTTTAATTCAATTTGTTGTTCGCTTAATTCTTTGGTCTCTGAGACAACAGCGTGTTTGAAATTGGTTGCACGGTTGAAGCGATAAGTTGCCATTGATATGTCGTTGATAGTTGTTGGTTTTTTTGTGGTATATTCATATGTACATATGTAGATATATTAACAATTGTTGTTCTCATTGTTGTTTAAATAGAAATAAAAACACACAAAATAATGAATGGCAAAAGAACAGAAGAATCATACTCTACTTAAAAAACAAAAATGAGTGAAACGAGAAAAAAGCAACAAAAATAAAATTTATTGAAGGGGGAAACATTGTACAAAAGGACGAAAGAAATAAAGAAATAAAGAATGAAACATCAATGACAATGGCAAATATATAAATAAAATTTTAATCAAAATGTAGTTGAAAGTTGTTGTTCGTTATTGTTTTATTATTGTTGTTCTTGTTGTAGTTATTGTACTTCTTAGTGAAGGGGTTGTGTGCGCATTTTTTCAGCAGTTGTACTTTAAAGCAATTGTTTCTGTCAATCAATTGAAACTCCCTATAAAAGAACACATCCATCCATTCACACTTAAATCTTGTATTTATATATGTATACAAGTATATACATACATAATACACATTATGTATGAGTGTGTGTATGGCATATGAATGAGTGTACTTGCATTATTGTAAATGTATTAAAATCAAAAACTACAATTGTATATGAATTTATGAACACACTTACACTAGTCCACACATACACACACACAGAGAGACACAAACGCATACATACGAGCACATCACTGGAAGGTAACACTTTAACAATTTTGATATTGATTTCAAGTGGTTCAAATGACTGGAGGACTGAACGATTGAATAAATGAGAGAAGCTCCTTTTGAGTCGTGCATTTGCTGTTAAGTTTCGAAAGCAACCAACCAATGAAATAAAAGTTTTTGTATAGATGTGTTATCAGCAGGAAATACTTATTTGAACATTCTCGCAAGCAAACTCATTGATTGGAGGGAGGGTGGTTTGTTTCTTAGTCTAAAATAAATATGTACATATGTATTGTATTGAATTGTATTTAATATAAAAGTCTAATTTATTGTTGCTGGAAGCAATTACAAAAGTATTAATTTAGACTGCTAAATAATAAAATCAATTAAATGTTTTCTTTTGCAATTATGGGAAGCGCTTTCAATTAGAAGTCGTAACCGTTTTTAATTAATCATGTGAAAAATTTTCGGGAAACTAAACAAGTAATTAGTTTAAGTTTCTAACTGCCGAATTTCGTTTTACCTTTTATAAACCAAGTCCGATATTATACTTAAAAAATAGTCTAAACTAAAAAAATCCTTCAGATTAGTTAAACGATTTCTTCAGTTACAGTGAAGCTTTCCCAAAACTAAGAAATCAATCAAATAAAAATTGAACCTAATTTGAATATCTTGCATTACGCAAAAATTTACTTTCTCTCCCATGTCTAATCAATTTCAATTAATATTTTCTAATAATTTTCTTTTTAATTTACTAAACGCTCTGAGGAAATTTTGCCATAAAATTAGTTAATTGATTAGAAATGATAGACACATAAACAAAAACTATTTTATTTCATTGAATTCTGTTTAATTACCTTTTATAAAAAGTACCTTATATAAAAAGTACCTTTTATAAAAAGTACCTTTTATAGAAAATACCTTTTATAAAAAGTACCTTATATAAAAAAGTACCTTTTATAAAAAGTACCTTTTATAGAAAATACCTTTTATAAAAAGTACCTTTTATAAAAAGTACCTTTTATAAAAAGTACCTTTTATAAAAAGTACCTTTTATAAAAAGTACCTTTTATAAAAAGTACCTTTTATAAAAAGTACCTTTTATAGAAAGTACCTTTTATAAAAAGTACCTTTTATAAAAATTACCTAATATAAAAGTACCTTTTATAAGAAGTAGATTTTATAAAAAGTATCTTTTTTATAAAAACTTCTTTTTATTAAACGCACCTTATATAAAAAGTAGGTTTTATAAAAAGAACCTTAAATTTAAAGTAACTATTATATGAAGTATGTGGTGTAGAAGTATTGAAGTACCTGTTACGCGAAGTACTTTTCTTGATAGGTACCTTTTGTAAAAAGTACCTTACATAAAAAATAATTTTTCAAAAAATTAAAAAAAAATTTCGAAAAACGAAAAAAATTTCATCGCCATATTTTACACATTTTCGTGTAGTGCTGTTCTTGTGGCATTAACCTCGACTTATCACTCCACGGGGGTGCTCACATATAAAAGCAATTAAAAACGGATTTGAAATACTTCGCAATATGATTTTAAAACGATGTCGTCCTTACGCAATTGCTTCGAATTATAAAGAATTTACTTATTGTGTTTCTGTCCAATTGTAATTGTTTTTTCTGATTTCTTTTATAACAATTGTTCTGGTACTTTCATACAAATGTACACAAGTATAAAGTGTGTATATATATAGTATGTACATATGTGTACATACGTATATTCCAAGTACATAAGCAGATATTTAAATTTTATTGGAAAAAGCCATGATGTGTACGTCAACTCTTTTTGTGATTAAGTTTTTGTGTTTTTGCCAGATTGGTTTTTATCGTAGTTTTGAACAGTATTATTTACACAAGGCTTGTTTGCTTAATTTCGTGGAATTAAGTACACATCTGTGTATTATAAAAATAAGAAAAAAAAAACTTAAAACAATCAGCCAACCAAGAGGCAAAAAAAAAAAAAACAATATAAGAAATTTTATAAAGCGAGACATTAAACAATTGCTGAATGACCAAGATACAGTCTTGCAATACAACATGACACACATACAATATCCTTTTGTATCCTGTTAAATGGTCTTTAACGATTTATGTACCTAAAATCATTTTTATTTGGTCATCAATCAGTTGTTTGAACTTTTTGAGTAAATTTCATTCTTTTCATTATATAAAAGTATTTTTTTTCGCTTCCACTCACTACGAGTATTACCAGGTAGCGAGTCATGTACATTTGAGAAAAGGAAGAAAGAATGCTTGAGATGTTAAAGAACTCTTAAGTTTCTCTTCTTTTATTCCCGTAAAATAAAATGTACTTGAAAAATAATACATGCATTATATTATGTATAGTAATTTAAAAATATTTCTAAATAAAAATGTGCGCATGCGCGGTTGCTGATTTAAGTTACACACTTTTGCTCTTTGTATAGTTTCCCTTTGTTGGATTATTTGTTCAAAAAGTGCAATATATGACGCACCCAAGTACTCACTCGTTCCAATTTGCTTTTATGTAAAAATATTTTAAAATAGAAATCTTTATAAAAATCGTTATTATTTTTCATGTCGACATATTGTATTTCAATAGAAATATAATAAAATTTTTTTATCATTCTTGACAACAACTTCCTCTGAAAGCAAATTGTAATTGATATTTATTTTCCAAGGCTTGCTATGCTCTCATTTATAGGAAACCATTATTTTATTGTTTTCTATTGCGGATTGTTTTCTGGCGAAGAAAATTAGACCTTAATTTTAGCATCCGCCTTCAATTATTTTTGTGAAGTCTCAGTTGAATAAAATTATAAAATTTCAATAAAAAAGAAGAATAATTTAATTAACATTTACGTACGTACTCCCACCAAGTTTTTTTTTCTTTTAATGAGAGAATATTGATTTGTTTATTGTTCACACTATAATTAAGCCACAAAGAGAGTTTGATTTGATTAAGCAGATAATTGTGTGAAATTTGATCTCTAATAATAAATAAATCGTCGAGATGACCCGTACAATATGTTTTTCAGAACTGAGATAATTTGCGTGATTAGAATCTGTCCTCAAAATATTTTTGCAGTTGTAAACTCATTTGATCTATGATATTTTAAAGCAATAATTTTCTTGAAAAAAAGTTGCTATTAGAAAGAATTCTTCATCGGCCGTCCCGTTCAAAACGTGGGTACATACGCATTAAAAATACCCACTCAATGTTGTGGTGAACCTGACTAATAATACTAAAATTGAAAATGCCTTTATGTAAAAAAAGACCTGCAGAAGAAGATGTATTTATTTCACATAATTTATTAAATTTTTGTGAACATTTTCTTAAAAATATTTAATTTTTTACTTTTATAGAAATCTCCTTTAATTTGGTGTTAATATTTTTTTAGTAATATTTCTGCTATCTGATATAAATGATATAGTTTCCCTCGCCGGATTCAATAAATTCAATTTGTGGTAGCTTTAATATTTTCGTATTTCAGATTCTGAAATTCAAAGGCTTATGTCAAGGAGACTGATACCCCCAGAGTCAACGTAAACCAGCAAATGTTCGGATTTTGCCGAATCCATACAACCATGTGTAAGCTTTCATGATTCTGCAATTTTATAATATTCTAATGGCGTTTTCTTTTCTGATGCAAATTTTGCATATATTTTTCCCTTCCTGCACTTATGTGTTCTTTTCCAAAAAAAACCTACAATATCGGAAACGTGTTCTCGTCTTAATATGTTGCATAAAAACCTATAAGTACGAGTATGTTAACTGTGTTAACGACTTTGTATAAACAAATGGTTTTATTTTGTTTTTATTTATTAAACTAATTATTCGATATATTCTTTAAAAAGATGTAAAAAAACAAAAGGAATCCAGTCGATTATAATTGCTTGATGTGTTTTGGTTTGTGTTTGTTTAAAAGTTTTCTACGACTATTATACTATTATGATTGAATTTTGTAGAATTCTCATATAGTATCTGAGGATTTTTCTATGAGTACTCCTACATGAGTTTGAATGCTTTTCGAACATGATTCGAATATAGAGTGCTGATGAAATAAATTCTATATGTTCCAGTAAACCAAGTAAATTATTTAAAAGTTTTACATATTTTTCGTGATTTCAAAGCCACTTCTCTTTGATAAAAGTTCCATCTACATTCAACAACTTGCAATAAATCACTTTAACAATTAACCATGTAATTACCTCCATCACTGTAAGGAGCTTTTTGGCTTAAACCCCGGTAAATTCGTTTGTACTTTCTATAATTATCCAAAAAAATTTCTCCTAAACTGTTAAACAATTTCAATTAGTTTTTCTATCTTTATGGAAATTATTTTTAACAAATACTTAGTTTCAGTTGTCTTTTTGAACAAATCACTCACAAAGAAAATGAATAAAAAGAAAAGAAGGATGAACAAAAGCGCATAATGGAGATGGAGCAGAAGCTTAAGAGGCGGAGGCATCATAAAAGCAAGAAAATCCTAAAAATTTACACCAATATGGCAACAATAAGAACAATTGAAATATAATTCCTTTTCTGTTTGCATTGTTTAACCGTAAAGAAAAGGAAAATAATAACAAAATAAAATGCCCACAAAGCATACAAAAGGATATAAAAAATAGATAAACAAATAAAAAAAGATATGGAAACTACTTATGTGCTCGTAGACACACACACACACACATACATACATAAAAGTATATGAAAGTTCTGGGAATAAAAAGTTCAAATTCTTATTTGATTTTGTAATTAATGAATGTAATTATTAGAAATTTCTATGTTCCCGAGCGCCGATGTCTCAGCAACAGCGGACTCATTTCATTAAATTGTTACTGTAAAAGCAATAGTGGGTCCAGAAGGAATATTTTTTCGGTATGTACAAGTATGCACAAAAAACAAAACGAAAATAAAACAAAATGAAACCCTTATTTTGTAAAAATGAAGTTGTCAACTGAGTTGAAAAAGCGACAGCATCTACTAATTCTGAAATAAGATTGAGTCAAAATGTGTTACATATTTACATGTTTTATGTATTACATAGAAACGTATGTATTACGTTAGAAACATGTTCTTTTTTCCCCAATAAATGTTTTGTAGAACAGAACACAAATGTGCAAAAATGGTAAGACACATTTGTTTAACATTCTAATTTACGCTTTCTTTGGAAATTGTACTTAAATTTATCTTCTCTCAAAGCCTTTTTTCATATTTGAAGTTTCAATCACGAAATAATCAAGCGGAAATTACGCTCATGTGATTGAAAAGAAAACTTTTCACGATCGATCGTGATCACACAGTGATTTGTAAATAAACATTGCCTGAGTTTCTTACAGCACAATCGGACGTGAACACTTTGTTTGAAATAAATTCATGAACGCTTCTCCCCCTGAACGTATGCTGTAAAGTTAGTATGCCAGCGAAGTTTGCTCGTGCGCGTGCATTTGTGTGATTGAGTAGGAAAGTGTGCTTTCATTTCGTTAACAGTGTGTTCTTTCTACAATCATGTGTTTTTTTCTTATAATTATTTCAAGTTGAGTTCAAGATAAAAAGTTTCTTCAAAGAGTTTCATTCAAGACCCAACAAAAGAACAACAAATAAATTTATAAGATTGTTTTTGTTTATGTTGTTGTAGCTGCTCTTTTTTATCCTTGTTTTATTCATTTACTCCCATAAATTAAAAAGAAAATAAATATTTTATTTTAAAAAGGAGTTGGTTTTCTGCTAAAACGGTTCTTAATATTTTCATTTTGCATTTTGTTTTAAGAAATTAGATTCTTTTTCTGGAAAAGGAAAATTAATCGGGAATAAAATAAAATTTATTGAAAAACGACAACTAACATACATATGTTTCGCTTCTTTAAATTTTCATATACTGCATGTTTTCTTTAATAAAAAAGAAGAAACTAAATTCTATAATTTACAACGAAAAAAGAAAAGAAACTTTTAGTTAGAGTGGAGCTCGTTTATAGGTCACCTATAATAGCGAATTTTCGTCTAGAATAGAAAACAGCTTCTTCGGTTCCAATAATTTTCCACAAATATTTCGTACGAATCTTAAGTTTATTATGACCTTTGGTTATAGCGATCTTTCGCTCATATCGAACTCTTTGTTTGAGGACCGAATGCAAAAAATTTTGCAAATTTTTAAACTTATGAACAAAATAAAAGTTTCTTTTTATTTTCTAAATAGTTAAAATTATTTTTTATTATTATTTGACAAAGCGACTAAAAGTGCAATTTGTAAACAGTATATTTCTATATACTGCCTTTTTCAAAGACCATGAATGTTACTATGAATGGCGAATGCTACCATGCGATGATTACAATTTCTTTTGCCCAAAATAGAAGAGCTAGACTTGGCTCACATGTGGTTTCAACAAGACGGTGCCACAATGGTCCAATCGAGATTCGAGTTCGATGAACAGTTTATTTTACGTTTGGGGCCGGTCAATTGGCTGCCTAGATGGTGTGATTTAACGCCTTTATGGGACTATGTTAAAGTTTATGTCTATAGGCACAAGTCCGCAACGGTTGAGACACTGAAATCCAATATTGAAGAATTTAGTCGTGGTATACCGGCCGATATGTTGGCGAGAGTATGCCAAAATTGGACCCAACGTATGAACCATTTGAGGAGAAGCCGCGGTCAACATTTATATGAAATTATCTTAAACATTGAATTATATAGATCGTTCTATCGACTCAAATAACGATTTTATACATTTCGCTAAATTGTATGTGTTTTTTTTAATCAAATCCGAAATCTCTTAAAAAATCAGGCGTTAGAACTTATAACGAAATCTATCTATTAACGAATTAAATTTAGTGGTTTTGTTAAACACGAAAGTCACAACCATTTGTTCAAAATTAGAATTATCTATGCTTTTGTTATAAGATTTTTGATATCTTTTTAATATTCGTTTTTTGCATATTTTTTATACATGCCCAATCTTGTCCGGTGACAAAGTAGATGTTTGTAGGACCGATTTGCTATGGTTTTAATACAGTAGACTTGCCCAATTGTAATTTTATTTTGTTATGCTCTAAAAAATTATATTTGGTAGACTCTGCTAGATCATCAAATTTTGCGATTGCCTCTAGAGCTTTTTCTATAAAGTTTGGTATAATTTTAGTATGGGTACACACATACGAAGTAATAATTATTAGTTATTCCATATCTGAAGAAATGCATTAGTGAGACTAACGAAATTTGATATTTATTATTTTGCAAGCAAAGTGCCTTTTAAAGCAAAAAACTCGAGGTATAAGAGGGGACGGGTCCCCTTATATAAGTTAGCTATTAATTATCAAATATTTAAGGAACTCAGATAATAAAAGCTTTTGAGGGTTGCTTTGAAGACATGGTTCGTAATCGGCAAAGTCCATAAAATGTGAAATTATTTATTTTCGTTTTGTCAGGAGAGTGAATGAAGTTGTCATATTGGTTTCTTTGAAAACAAAAAAGTCGTATTAAAAAACCACAAACGAAAGAATACTGAAGCGATCGCAGTTAGAATAGCGATGCAATCAGTATATAAAGAACACAATGTGCTGTATTATATATTACTTTTTTCTAAGTTTTTTTAATCATGTCTAAAGCAAAAAAAATGTAACCGACTCAATTTTCGATTTTCACTTTTACATCGAAATCGATAAACCAATATCGTAAAAACGAAACAAAAAATTAGCCATTGAAAGTGAATTCAGAAACTTACAGCAAAATCAAATTTACAGTAGCCCGTAAAGGCAGTTAATGAAAACCCTACTCCTGTAAAACTATGTCCACTCAAAATATTAAATGCGGACAGCGGAAACATTCCAGTGAGACAATATAAAGGCTTTCTTAAGGAATAACATTGAATTGCATTAGAGCATTTTCTTCACTTTGTAGGTTATTGAGTTGACACAATTTGGATTAAAAATGTTATTTACTTCTCCGTATTCCACTCTTGTTTCGGAAAATGGTATTTTTCATTAATTTAGTATTGGCTAGGAACCAACCCCTTCTAGGCATCAACACCCAGCTTATCGTAATTTAATATAAAACTATTTTCATTTTTATTAAATTATTAAAAATTATTCGAATCTGATCAGTTTTTGGATCACATTCTCCGAATCTTTATAACTTCTTTAGATGTTATCTTTTGCAAAATCTCTCAGCAGCTGCTTATCTTAGGTTTAAGTTGACTTTATATCGTTGTAATTGCAGTTGGTGAGACGCTTTCAATTTTAAACATATCATGATGAAACAAAATTTCCCAGTTCCAGGCCGGTTGATAAAAAATTAGTAAATAACTAGATATGGTGAAAAAAAAATTAAATACATTCAGAATGTTTCTATTACAATAATATTTTCAATAATACAATTTTAAATAGTTCAAAAGAACAGATTTTTCCTATTATTGTGAACAGGACTCCAATGATCAGAAACTAAAAGAGCGACATACCGTGGTGATGTGCAAATTTTATAATCATTAAAAATGACCCGAATTTGTACTACTTTTGGATCACAAGTTATGAATCTTGTTAGCTTCTTCGGAAGCCAACATGAATTCCTGGGAATCAGTGTGATTTATATGTATGTTGTACAACGTTTACAACGAACAACCCAATTAGTGAATTTTTTTGTGAATTTAAACCTAAAACAATAACTCAACAGGATCAGGAAATGAGTGCAACAATAAGTTAAATAATAAATAAATAAACATGAAATAACAATGAAAATATAATAACGAAAGTCACGGGCGAATAGAAAATAAAATCATCTATCAAGGGTTTTCATTAGATGCACGATTTGAATATAAAAGAATAACAACAGTTTGATTTTAGAAAACGCGTGTTTTACTGTTTAAGATTTTATAATCATTGCAACGATCTATATGCCATGACGAGATGGGAAATGGTATTTTATATAAACAATTGTAAATGGAATTTGTGCAAGAACTTTGTTCCGCCATGCGAATATATTTTTGATTCCCGTTTATATTTAACCCCCTTTTGACACAAAACACTTTTTTGCTTTAGCCTTAAAAACTTACAATTCAATTGTCTTTGAAAATATTTAAAATGCATTTAAATAAAAACAATTAATTTAAAAGTCTCATTGTTGTTGAAATCTTTTTAGATTGCGTTACGTTCCATTTGTGGGTGAGTTGCATGTGCCCTTGTCAACCGCAGAGATCCACGTGACATTCGTTGCATTGTCACCACATACAAAACAGAAAAGCCAGCCAGTCAGTCAAGCAAAAATCTAAACTAATCATAACGACACTGAATCAAGTTAAGGAATCGTCACGTCGCCACAACTGAATTGGGAATCTTGGGAACTTTATTTCTGAAAAAGTGTCATTTGTTACTGCATGTGTACATAAAATGTCTTATGCTATTTATGTGTGTAAAACGCCTATCGGGCCAAGCAAACGTTAAACATCATAATTTGTTCGTGAAACAAACACAATCACACCAAAATATCTGCCAAATTTTCCATCATTCATTAGTTCGTTTGCTTTACAATTCATTTTTATCGTGTTAGTCAACATCCCTTAATGATTTTTAACATTTCCTTGTTTTTTTTTATCACAATGGACTCTCGTGGAAAGTGATAAAATGATGGGGCAATTAACGGTGCGTTTCCTGTGTGTTAGTATGTAGTTTTAGTGAAACGGGAAAATTATGGTTTATTTAACCTTGTCAATTTAAAATTTAAACCAACGACAAATAAGGACTCAATTCGTTTCGGTTGTTTGTTGTTGTTGTTGTTTTTAATCTATTTAATGCTAATTTGTTATAAGGACTTAAAAAGTCCTTTAAAAAAACTCAAGTGCTTGTGTTTTACCAACCTAGTTCACAATTATTGATGTGTCTGTTAAGGAAGTTTTCGTCATATACAACATCTGGAGAAGGAGTAGATCTACTCAATACTGACAGCGGCACAATGTTAATCGTGTCATAATGGTAAGTTTTTATTTCATATTATTTTTCTCACAGCAAAATTATGTCAAGAAAAATTTTATTATAGAATTTTTCACATAAAATCCTTGCACTTTACAATAAATTTATCTGTTGTTATAAAAATTATATACAATAAAATTATAATTAAAACTTAAAAATTAAAAACACAATCTTCCTGAAGATGATACTCAGTGAGTATCGAAATATCGATAATTACAAATAAAATTGTTTTACCATGACCTTGAGCTCAAATAATATTTTAATCAAAATTTTTAATAAAAAAGGTCAACAAATATCGGTATCTTATTAAAAATTATCTACAAAAATTCTTTATATAAATATTTCGCCCTTTTCATAGTATTTATTTTCAATTATTCGATTTATACTCGTATTAGTAAAATTAATTTATCCTGAAGAAGATATCCAAAAGGGTACCGAAATATGCGGATAGCGCGTCACTTTTTTCACTTTTGCGGCTACCTAAGCGCTACCTAAACGGTGTTCAGAATTATTCCCAGGAAGTTTATATGTTGTAGAAATTTGTTTATTGAGATCTTAGGTAAATTTTTGTAGTTGATTGTTTCCTTGAATTTTGAACGGTTTGTTACCTATGGACCTGAACAAGAGAAAAAGGTAAAAAAAAATCGAATTTTTTAGGTTTTTTGCGATTTTTATCTGGAAGGTGAAGTTTTTTTGATTTTATATGTTCGCAATTTTTATTCTTTATGACAAGAGCTACAAGTTTGCCTCAGATAGTAAATCGAAATTCGGAACGGTTTGCAAGATATGAACCCGAGGAAAGTGATCATTTTTTTTGCGAAAATGATACCGAGGCCCCAAATCTTTGGCGCCCCATAAAAAAAAGTGCACGACTTTGGGAAAAATTGGGAGACACGGGTCTTTTTTTTTAGTCTTTTATCACGTAGTGGTGTCCGTATACTGTTATTTTTTTCGTGTTGCACTGTGTAATAAAAGCCTTAAGCTTGAATAATCGAATATAAGAAAAATTGTTCATGATAATCAGAACTATTTTAAACTGGACTTCGTTAATAATAAACAACTTTAATAGAAAAAGTAACCCGCCGGTTGCGTTACATAACACCTCAGTTTTTTTTTTTTTGCTACTTATATTGTAGCTTTCGTTTAAGCAATTTTTTGTCCAATGATTTATAATTAAATTTTTTTTTATTTTGGTTGACCTTGTAGGTCACTCCTGATCTTACAGCTTATATTAAGCTCGACTTGATAATAAATTACAGAGTATGTGGTGATTATGAATTTAGATTTATTTCGTGAACTGTTATTTTGTCAGCCGCATGTAGAACAATAAACTGTATTACATTTCGCCCGCGATAAACGAATAGGATTTTCTCTGAACTGACACTTATTTCATAAAAACGGATACTTTTGCAAAAAAAAAAAAACAATGTGTTTCTTCTAATCGACTTTTCAAGCAAACTAAATTGCTTTGTAATTAATCAAAAATAGTAATTGACAATATTTGATTTCAGTTAGAATTCGACGACAATCATCTTCAGAAAAATCTTTTAAGCATTTAATTTGCTATAGATGTTCCTTATATCTTGATATTCTATTGTGATCTTCCTTTTCATACGCAATTGACTAAAATTTTGTCAAATAAGCAGTAAGTATCGTAGTAAGTATGGCTACATGGCTCGTGGACAACTAATTAAAAACCGTATGCATTTATTAAAAAAAATTATAAACTGAAAAATGAGAACAATAAGAGCAACAGAAACATGTTGATTGGAATTCAAATTTAATTTCAATAAAATATGAAGACGAATTATTTAACTTAGAGTAGTAAGTGGATATGAATTAAATTAAAAAGACAAATTTGAAATGAGTATCGTCTAAGAAGAAAACGTTTTGTTAGTGAAAGAACTATCACCAGGAAAAAATATTGAACGCCCAATAAAAATATGCTTAGAAATAGAATCCTCTAATAATGCATAGAGCTATGGCTCCAATTGATTGAAATGGTCCAGTAAATACGGTTGAATAGACACATTATTCATAATACCAAAATTTATAGATCCTTTGAACAATAATTCTAGATACACAAGTTCTAAATTATCTTTGTGTTTTATTTAATCAAAAACTAAAATTTTAATTTTATTTTTTAATTTAATTGGAATTTCGTTATATATAAAATTATTTTAAACTTTTCGCGACCATAAGGAAACTATGATTATGTAGTATTTAACAGCTTTTTTTACAATTTAGCAAGATTTATGGGTTTTTACGGACCATAAAAGAAAAAACTCATGGGTACTAATGTTTATGGACGAATTTTTATACAGGAGTTTAGAACAAACTTACGTTAAACACAATAAAAATATCATAAATGTTAACTGCAGGACACTTTAATTCCTTTTGCTTCCAAAGCAGTAGTGCGTTCTATTCTATATGCTCGTATGTACATTGTTTTGCATCTCCTAATTTGATAATCATTTTTCATGTTGTGCGTAGGTAAATTACATATCTCACTCATTTTTGCTGTGATTCCTTTAAAATGGAACCTGTGCTAGACATAGAAGATAAATTAATTATTATACTCGTACTCCAGTGTAGTTGGAAGTGATCGCATAAAGCGTTTAGCTTTATGTGATGTTCGCATTGTATTATGCTATATATGTAATATTAAATATAATGTAAATGTTGTTGCTTTGCTATCGACGCTTACTCTGATTCGTAAGGCCGGGTACTGCCCATATACGAGTATTATTGCAGCTTGTGACCACTAGAATAAAAACAAAATTATTTTTTTGAAATACATCCTTAAAATTTTCGCTTGCAATGGGGATAAAAAATTAATTAGCACAAGAGCCCGCTAAGTTTCCATATATTTGATAAGAGCGAGTCTTTCGGCATAAATGTTCCCTCTCTGCAATTTTTTTTTTAGAAACAAGGTCTTGTTTTTCTATGTGGGAGCACCATTGAGTTTTAAGCTAGAAGAGCTTAAAAATAAAGCTACAAACCAATGGAACTCCCTACTTCCTTTCCTTTCGGGACTTCTCCTGCAAACGTAACAGTAGAGATTCCAATTGTGGCCCATATGGGAAAAATTTCACTTGTAAAATAAAGGCAATATTTGTCATTTATTATATTTTTATTATTCTACACACAAGATATTATTTATTAGCAATGGAAGTTAATACAAAAACTCCAGCAATGCTAAAATAAACCAAATCAAAAATGTAGGCAATATGAAATAATTTGAATTGGTCGCTAAATGTCACTGTGCTTTAACATTTGTGATGTAGATATGTATATAAAGAATTAAGGCCCAACTATAATGTGCTTAACCAAACTTAAGCTAGTGTCAAAATTCAACGAAAAGCATGTCAAATGCTTAAGTAAATTACTGAAGACTTTTAGGTGGCTATATTGTACTTATTAAACTTAAACACTTTTTACACTTAGTTGCAAACATTTGTACTTTTAGAAAACTATTTTCGTTTTTATTTCTTTAAAATGTAATATTTTTGACGAAATCTCATTAAATTTGTAAAAGTTATAAATATATTACCATAAGCAAGTAAATCCATGTTTATCTTTTACTTATTTATAAAGTAAACGAAAACTAAAATTAAAAAAAAATACTAAAAAAGCAACAGTGGTTGCATCTTTTAATTGTAAACAATTATTTATTTTATTATTGGAAAATTATTATTTATTTATTTATTGGAAAATTTTTAAAAATGGATAGAAAACTGAAATTTCTGAAGACAGTGAAGTTAATGAATTGTGCATTTGATGGAATATGTGTTCTTCAAGAAATAAGAGAGACGATGAAGAAAAGAAAACGCTCCTGCTCAGTACGGGAAATAAATAGAGACAGAAAAAAAATGTTTTCTTGACGAGTCATTTGCTTAAGCAAGAGCGAAATTGAACGCACTTTCCTTAAGCAAATGACACTTGACGAAACTTGACGAAAAGTTACTTAAGTACATTATAGTTGTATACATTTGATTGTGTGTATTCGCACATTTGCTTAAGTTGCATTAAGCACATTATAGTTAGGCCTTTAGTTTTCAACGAGCCATGCAGCCATATACACCTCAAGAATGTATAATTATTGTTATTTATTTGCCTGCTCGAACAATTAAGCGTTTTGCTGAGCGCCTCGTGCAAACTGGTTCCACTATAGATCTCGTAAGTAGTGACCTCGTATTGATTGTTAAACCGAGAACGTTGATGTTGTTGCCCACGACGTCAGAGAGAATCCACAAACATCAACGACAATGCCCACAGCATTGCATAGGGTTTCGCTCACAGAGCTCGGGCAGCGATGTATATTTTGGGACACTAGGTAAAGTGATCTGCCGTTTTGGAGACTTGCACTGGGCGTCCAGAACACCAGATCTAACAGGGCCAGACTTCTTCCTTTAAAATATCCTTCCTGTTTAAAATATCACATTTTTCACATCAAACCACGAACTTGCAGGTCTGGGAAGCTAACATTGGAAAAGAAATCACCAATTTGGAGCCAGCTGTCTTGAGAACAGTAACTCATGGGACGTAAAATGAGAGCAATTTCCATCAAATCAATAAATGTCTTAAATTTTACACTTTCAACTAAATTTTTATGAAAACAGAGTTATTTTATTTTCAATTAGAACAAAATGGCAGACAGTTCAAATTGTGACAACATTTTTACGCCACTTTGTATTTATTTGGTCACTGTTATTAACTCCTAACTTAAATCAGCATTGCTTTGTGTCATCTAGCTGTCAAGTAAATGTTGAGTGTAAATAAAATACATATTTGGGTAAATGTTTCCCATTGCTGTGAAAGGGTTAAGAACGAAACTTTCAGTCAAATTAAGAGAATTTCTTATTTTTTCAAGCGATTTATTAAAAAGTTTAATGACATACAACAATTCACCTTATATCTAATCCCGCTTTATAACTAATAATAATACAAAAACTATTCTTTTTAGCGAAAAATATCAGTAGACTTGAATCTATTTTTTTAGCTGTGAAATAACCTCTTCTTCAATTACTCAATCAATTCTGCGGTGTTTAGTTAAATTTTTGGATCGGTTTAAAACACTACGCTGTCAACCACATATCGTGAATTTTTCAATTGTTTTGGGTGTAGAGACCCCAACTGGGCCTTTGAAATTTATGGTGCGGAGCTCCCATAGTGTTTCTCAAGATTAGTTTTGGATTGAGCGATGGTTTTCATCTGTAGAAAATAATGTTTAATGAGCACACGGTACTCCATTTTCTTCTCAAATCACGTGATAGTCTGTTATTAATGGCTGTCAAACATAAACTAAATGACGCAGCTGGACCAAATTTTAACAGTGGACTTCTCAACAGGCCCAGTGTTGCCCATTCAGTTAAGAAGCAGGGAATTCAAGATGCCAGGGATTTATTGAGTCACCTTCGTAAAATAATTTATGTGTAAATAATGTGAATGTACTTGTAGATGCTTCTTACTTTTTATTGAATTTTCTGGAATACGTATATATTTAAAGAAAAGTGTAAAAGCTTGTTTTTTCAGGCATTTATTTGTTTATTTCTTCAAAAAATTATGATTGTGTGTATTTTGTATTTTGGATATTTATATTCGTTTGTATACATTTGACATTCCTTCTGATCAAAACACCGTGTAGGTTTTTTCTCTCTACCTTGAAACTGGCGTTCATCATTAAGCTTCGTAATAATTTTTAAAAATTTAAATTTTGTTTCCACTTTTGCGTTCTCTTCATTTTTTATTGTTTTGTTTATAAACACACAAGTACGTTAAAAAACACGAAAACGGTAGCATTTGAATATCTTAATGGTCATCCATCGATCCATCCATCCATTTAAAGTTTTAAGCCATTCATACTTGTGTTTTTGTTTAACCTTTTAAAACTGTTTCATTTGTTTAAACACAATTTTATTGAAATCAATTTGATTGAAATGTACGCGTGTATGTATGTGTTTGTATGTATTTTTTCAATACTGAAACGTTTTTTTCCCCAATAAGACAATGAGTTGATTTTGTTCAACGAAAAAAATTTGGGTAAAAATAATATTTTATTAATTATGCTTCACGGGCAATGCAAACATTTCGAAACCAGTCAAAAAATTATGATTATTTTTTTTAAGGTAAAAAACACATTTAAGAAATACATATTTTAAAACCTGTGTACAGTTATTAATGGCGGAACTTTGTTTGCTCAGGGCGTGAACACATGTAGCTCCTTTATTTTAAACAGGCTAATCTTGTCTCTAACGCTAAAAAAGTTTTAGAAACTCGTTGTTCACCTTCGATTTCAATTAATACGAGTACACTAATAATATAAAACTCCATTCATACATGTTTGACAATGAAGGATTTATGAGCGCCTCCTTGTCATGTTGATCTAAAAGGTAACCATTTGTGGTCGATGTGCCAGACAATTGAAATTCGCATTGTTGCAATAACTCGTTTCTTATCAGAACAGTTTCTATGTAGAATAAACTCCCTGTAGAGTTTCTACTTGTCACTTCCATTTTCCACTAATGCTACTCCCTCTATCCTTTTCTAGTTAGATGACAATGTGTTGCATGGGTAGGGACCACACCTTGAGCACTCGCACCAATAAAAAAAATTAATTGAACCAAGCACATCCGCCCTATGGATGAGTTGCATAAATATATGCTACTATATTAATTTCTTCATATCCGAGAGTTCAAAATGTCCGGAAGTGCTTGTTATCCGGAAGTAATGTTAGCTCGAAACATTATATATGAGCTTGTTGCATTGCCATGCTATTGCCCACATGTTGAGAACGGCCGATCTTATCCTTTTTTCCCCGAAAACTATATCAATTTTCCATTGCTGCTATGGAATTTCGATGAGATCATTGCCTTTGCTCTTTCTCTAATATAAAAGTATTACCCATCGCACACACGCAAGTGCAAGATAGCTCATAACCCAGTTGCGCGTTTTTGCTACAAATGATACAATGAGTACAATATCGTGTACGACTTCATTAGGATACAAATATTCTTGAGTAAAGATGTCAACGAATTCAGTTTTAAATATTTCTATTTATTTAAATAATTTTAATCACTTAATCAGTTTATTGTATTAATAAAATATTTTGAACGACAAAAATTGCTTAACCTGATTCTTCATATATTTTGATAACGCAATTTTATGAATCATTAATTCGAAGAACATTCCAAATAATTTTTGATAAGCTTTTCAAAAAATATTTTGCTAGTTTAACGCAACGTAGATGTATCTAAAAAAAATTGCGAACTTGGCAAACAATTTTATAGTTTTAGCTTTCACATCGAAAGGTTTTGGTGTAACTTTGGCTTACCTTCAGATTTAAAAATCTACACTTTTTTATCTTTCGTATAACCAAGACTCAACTTTATACAGCCAGCTTCCAAACGATGCAACCTCCTGTGCAAAATGCTTAAGGTTGTAATATGTGTTGCTTGCTTCAAATAAAATATTACAGTCAGAATTTTGTAATATAATTGATTGAATCAGTTTGAGAAAAAATATTTTTTTAATCAAATCAAAGATTTTATATTAACTCTGCTATTTCCTTACTTTGTTTTCAGATATTTTATTTAAATTGTTTTGTTTAATAAAATTCGCAAAATTTTTAATCCGTATTTTATTTTAATCAAACATTTCTTTAACTAACTTTAAAAAAATATTTCGACCATAATTGTTATTGGGTAAATATTTGGTAATTGAATTTATTTCAATATATAAATTATTGTTTTATTTAATATAATATTACTTTAATGCATTTAATGGCATTAGTTTGGTATTCAATTAATTTTTTAATCAAATCAGCAATTTTTTATTTAAATCTAGGTTTGCATTTTTTGCAGTTTCATTTATTTGTGACAACAAAATAATTATTATTCAACGTATTGTAGGTTCCTCTATAGTTATGCTTGCATTTCTTTTGTTTCAATAGATTAATTTTTGCGAAATAATAGTTTTATGTAAATTTCAATGAATTAGTAATTTTTTTATTTAACCGTGAAATGGCTGCAAAACGCATTCTACTTCTTTTTCACAGGGATAGAAATCGCTGACTATATAAACTGAATCATCAGTTTTGAATTGTTCAAAAATTCTCAACACATTTGAAATATGTTGCTTTTCAGTCTATGGAACTACCATCACTACCAAAAATTTGTTCCGAAATTTAGTTGGGCTTTGAATGTTAGGGCAAACAGTAAATTTTAGTTTCAAATTGCCCACCGTACTCGTACATATTCTATGGATTTTATCAAATATTAACTTGAAAGAGTGCCTTGGTTGGGTAGTTCGTTGTATACGGAGGAGAAGGAGGTTGTGAGTTCGATTCTCATCTGAAACTGGCATGTTTTACTGCAAACAAATGATGGTCTATCTTATTATGCTCTCAAAGCCATATTAACGATGTAATTTTTTTAGCATTTATGAAATATAAGCTAATGCTTCTTATCCTGCTCTGCAATTGATTGTCTGTCAAATCCGGCTGTGTAAATTGCAGAAGCGTAGTCCTAAATAGGCCCATCTCACCCGTTCCCTCATAATTCTAGAATTCGGTTTATAGTTCTTAATTTCAATAATTGTAAATATTTGCTCTACAATTAGAAGAAACACATTTTCATAGGCTGCTTCAGCTGGACTGTGGGGCGCTCGCCTGCTACTGTACCACATGCCATTCATTGAACTCGATTGAAAAGTATTCATTTTTAGATCCCATACAGTACATTTCTCCATCTGCAGCCCAAAAAATTTTATCATCTTTTCAACAGAGCGAAGAAACCTCAATATGTTTTCCCAGGAAAGAGATAATTATCCTTTAAATAAATACAATTAGAAGTGTTTCTTAAATCTCTCCCTGAGTGCCGATAAATGAAAACAATTAACGTCATCGTTAGACACTCGTTAGAAGGGTTAAAATGAGAGCATTAATTCGTAACATGCCAACAACTTTATTTTACAATTGTTTAAATAAATTGCCCACATTTAAAAACAGTTTAATAATTAATTGAAGCAAAAAAGGAAGGTGAAACGAAGACGTTTAAACCAGAACAATTAACACCAAATGTGGGGTTACATTTGTGAATACATTGACGAGTTCCCCGGGGGCATATGCCTACGAGAATTTTTTTTATTAGACTGCATGGCACGTAGTTGGCAAAACACCGCGTCTGCCGCAAAAAGGGGTAAGACTATTCAACACAATTTTAATTGAGAGTTGTGTTTTTCTTTGTGATTCAATAGGGAAGCTGATGGATGTACACGCATACTTGTATATGTATATGTGTTTTTGTTTGTGGCAGTTTTAAGAGAAAGAATTAAAAATAGAAAATACAAAACAGATTTATGAGTAAAATTAAATATACATCGGAATATTTTTAAATAAACACAGGAAAAAAGTCTTTTGACTCAAGGGTGGTCTGTCCCACCATGATTGTTGTGTGCCCACCAACAACAATAATTTTCGAAGAGCTCTTCTAATTGTAAAGGGATTCATTCGGTGGCATCAATGTGGTTGGTTGGGTATTAATTTCTTTTGTTGTATTCCTAATTTCACAATGGTTTTCCGAAATCAAATGCAACCATATTAAAAAAAATCTTATTATTATTTTAAGAAACATTTTGAAAACATTGAAAATAAATCAGAGAACAACTAACGTCGATACAAGTAAATAAATAAATAAATAGATAAATGAATTTAAAAATGAAAAGGAAAATAAAAAATTCGGCCAAGTGGAGACAATTCTCGTTACAGAAGTTGCATGCACTAGATTTGTGTGTTGAAAATTAATATTTTTTTAAGGAATCACCATAATCATCATCTTTAGAACGTTAATGAAGTTGAGCATTATTGACAATGACGTTTTCTATGGTAAACAATCACTTTGACAGTGTGCACACACGAACACACAAAATAAACACGGCAGTGGCAATTGACTCAGGAAACCCAATTTATTTACTCGTATATACATTGAATGAAAAAAATAACATTCAAATATAAATGAACTAAAATAAAGAAGAAGTCCCGCATTTTTCAAGTACTCCGCCGTTATGGCAAGAAGTCACTAACCGCTATTGCGTGGAGTGTGTGAGAAGTAAGAGCCATCAGTAGTTATTAAAATTTCATAAGAAGAATCACTTTTTTAAGACGATTTGTAAAGAGTTATGGTGCCTTTTTATGCATCGTGTCACGACATATTATTTTGTCTACGTTTTTTTTAATGTAAAATGAGTAATTACTATTTAATAAAATATTCAGTATTTTATTGTTGGTTGTTTGTTGTTGGCTTAGCTGAGTATATACCTGCATTTCAGTGGCGCTAACCAAATCATCAGTACCCTTTAGCCAAAATCAAGATTGAAAAGCATTCAAGATCGTATACTTATACCAAACACTACAAATACTATATGAGAATCCAAACAGAACTCAATCATATTTTTCTATTTGTAATCAATAAAAGATATAAGTATAATAGCTTTAGAAAGTTTTTGTACAAACATAACACAACAAACAATTATAATCGAAAATAATATATCTATATTTTGTGACCTCTTTTATAATAATTTGGTTGATATAATATATTCAAGCTTGAGGTCTTATTTTATCTTTTTACCTACGTAGACTAGTAGGTAGTGTACTAGACTCGTAGTGCGAAGGTCCCAGGTTCAAATCCTGCCGCAGAACTATGGCAGTTGTGTTTGAGATAATTAAAGGGAGCGCACAACAAGCCTGCACTGGCTTAAGTGTATGTCGTATGACATGGGCTATATCACACCCATCCAATCAACCTAACCCAACCTAACAATATTATTCAAAAACTATAGATTCTGTTTTTTTAAATAATAAAATTATTATTATTATTATTATTATTAAAAAAACAGAATTGTCCTGAAGATGATACTCAATGAGTATCGAAATATCGATGGTTTTTGAATACATTTGTTAAAAAAAATAAAATAAGACCTGAAGCTTAAATATTATATTAACCAAATTATAGTCGACTTGTGTCTTTTTATTTTTCTCTCTAAAATATTTATTTTTTATTTTTAATTGTTTTGCTTTCATCAAATAGTTCTTTGAAGTTATTAAAGACGTAAATACTCGTATGCAAGAATATTCGTATAACTGCTTCATTTGGAGTACTCGCATTTAAGCGTATTGGTTTAAATGTTTTCCCACATAATTTGTACGAGGTAATTAACCAGGATGTATGGATTTTGAGTTTAAGATTTTTAACAATATCTAAGTGAAGTTCTTAGCTAATACCAAACAAATCGTTTGTTGAATTTAATTTCTTTATAACTTGTACATATGCATGTACAAGGTATGAAGTATTTTATTTTTTAATAATGTATCTATATTTTTTGACCTACATGTTTATATATAAGTACATACATCCCAGTAAAAAATAGTATCATCCAAAGAGTAATCTTGGAGCCCTCCTTTGCGAGTAACGGATTACTCCATAAAACTCCGGACCTCATTGGATTTTTAACACAGCATGTCCGCAGACACGAGTACTCCTTTTAAGCTCCTTATGGAGTACTCCCTTTGATCTTGAAAATCACGACAGAGGGAGTAATCGTTTTTGTCTCCTAAAAGAGCATAAAGGGAGTAATCGTTTTTGTCTCCTAAAATAGCATAAAGGGAGTAAACATTCATATAAAATACAAATTTGGTTATTTTTTACAAAAACAAGAAAATATTCATTTATTGTATATTATATTCGTGTTGAAATTCATGGTTCATGAATCTAATATGTGTAATAAAAATGGGATATGTTCTATAACAGACTTCTGTTGATTTCAATTTAATATTGATTTTATTTTAATAATACATAATTTTTCTCAAGCGTTACAGAATCGCCCAAATTTCATTAATTTGTGCAGCAATGTTTTGAGACCAATTAAATTAAACCCGTCTTTCACTTTTTAAAACTAAACTGACTAAATAGAAAAACAAAACGTAAACGTCAACAATTAACAGTTATGTCAAAGAGACAAAAACCCAAAAACGAACTGATACATCCCTCATTGATCCATTTGGAGTATTAAGCGAGGCATAAACAACAAAACAAAAAAAAAGCTTCGATAGCTCGCTTGTTACTCCAAATGGATGACCAAGTCATTACTCCTTTATTGCTCGATTATGGATTAATCCATATATTTTTTACTGGGATGTTATTAAATAATTACTTTTTATTATTTATATGTATATGTACATATATGTTAAAAAAAAAACTACCCAGTAAAAAATATATGGATTAATCCATAATCGAGCAATAAAGGAGTAATGACTTGGTCATCCATTTGGAGTAACAAGCGAGCTATCGAAGCTTTTTGTTTGTTTTGTTGTTTATGCCTCGCTTAATACTCCAAATGGATCAATGAGGGATGTATCAGTTCGTTTTTGGGTTTTTGTCTCTTTGACATAACTGTTAATTGTTGACGTTTACGTTTTGTTTTTCTATTTAGTCAGTTTAGTTTTAAAAAGTGAAAGACGGGTTTAATTTAATTGGTCTCAAAACATTGCTGCACAAATTAATGAAATTTGGGCGATTCTGTAACGCTTGAGAAAAATTATGTATTATTAAAATAAAATCAATATTAAATTGAAATCAACAGAAGTCTGTTATAGAACATATCCCATTTTTATTACACATATTAGATTCATGAACCATGAATTTCAACACGAATATAATATACAATAAATGAATATTTTCTTGTTTTTGTAAAAAATAACCAAATTTGTATTTTATATGAATGTTTACTCCCTTTATGCTATTTTAGGAGACAAAAACGATTACTCCCTTTATGCTCTTTTAGGAGACAAAAACGATTACTCCCTCTGTCGTGATTTTCAAGATCAAAGGGAGTACTCCATAAGGAGCTTAAAAGGAGTACTCGTGTCTGCGGACATGCTGTGTTAAAAATCCAATGAGGTCCGGAGTTTTATGGAGTAATCCGTTACTCGCAAAGGAGGGCTCCAAGATTACTCTTTGGATGATACTATTTTTTACTGGGATATATTTATTGTTGTGTACATGTGTGTATATATTTTTTCATATATGACAAAACAATTTTCTCTTTCTTTAATTTTTTGAAATTTTAATTTTTTTAATTTTATTATTTATAAAGAGAATTGTCCTGAAGATGATACTCAGTGAGTATCGAAATATTGACTGTAATTTTTGATTAAATTTTTTAAAAATAAAAGACCTTAAGCTTAAAAATTAAAAAAAAACGGACTATTTCATTTTTTATTTAATTTAAAAATATAATTTAACTTAAAACGCATGCGGTTCTAATGATATTAGTTGATTTACAAAAAGTTTCTTCGGCCAAAACAAAGTTTTTTTTTCTGCAGAAATTGACAACTTGTTCGCAATATCGTCTTAGAGATATGTTGGTTAGACTCCCTCATTTTCGGTTGGACTCCTCATCTTAGGAAGTGTAAGGTCTACAAATGTCTTATGTTTATTTTACAGAAGTGAATGATATTTAAATTTGTAAGCATTAATTCAATGCAATTATTACTTCTGCAGATTGCTCAGACTTAATAAAAGAAACATATCATACGGAAAAAATTATCGGACTGTTTCTTTGTTTAAATGGCTCCATCAGTAAATGGGACAATCATTATCGAAATAGCATTGCATGTAGAAGTGCGATTTGTACTTTTTTTTTAGCGGTGACTTACGTCAAAAAGTGGACACGGATTTGATGATTTATTATGAACGTATATTCTCTCTTTTTTTGTTAAGAATAATTCAGTAAGATTTCGCTGAAAGTAAAACTTAATTGCCGAAATAGATCACCTTAATTGCATAACATTTCTTCAGAGGTAATATCCGTTGTTAAATTTATTTAGCGCACTATTTCCACTAACCATTGCCTTTGATTTTGAAACGACCTTCGTACAAAGTAACATATTTCTAAATGCTTGAAACTTATATTTTTTGTTATTCCGCATGCGCTAAAGATCCACAGTAGTCGAGCCATCTTAAAATACATACTCATACAAGAAATATTTACCAAGTTAATAAGCCTAATGAATGCATTTTGTAGATACAAAGATGTATCCATTCCATTAATGATTGCTCTTCGAACGATATTTTAATGATCTTCCTACACACTAACGAGTTGAGGAACAATAAATGTGTATGTATTTAAGTATGTATGTACGAGTAGAAGAAAATCACAATTCATCATTTTATCGGCATTTGGGACTCTTTTTGTCTCATACCTTCTTCAATATTGATTCAATCTTGTATCTAAAGACCAGACGTAGCATTTGATTTGTCTTCTTTTTAACAAATGAATTAATATATATTTTTCAAAACATGCATATTTTTACTTTATTAAAAAAAATTTTCTATGCATGAATGCAATACATTTTGTTTACATAATTACCAACAGTATTTAAAATTTGTTCCTTAACAAAAAGATGAAACGCTATTTTCAAAACACCGACAAATTGTAGAAAGGGCTCAGGCGTTTTTCAAAAGTTTCTGGAAAATAAACAATATTTCTTTATACATGTTTGGGTTGGTTACACTTTCCAAAAAATTGTTTTCTCTTCTTCTTAAGTAGCGTCGCCGTCTCAATACTTTTACTGCCAGACTTAACATTTGGTTTTGCCGAAAAAGCACTCAAAAGTTTCAAAAATCTTCCTGAATCTTTTCTGGCATAATTTAGTTGAAGAAAAAAAATTCATTTAAGCCTTTTTCTGAGCAAAATAATTCTGCTTGAAGAAAATTGACTTCAATATAAAAAGACTAATCGAACAAATTACAAAACCGAAGAGGCTATAGGTTACCGTAAAAACCAACATTTACCTTCCAGGAAAGAAAGAAATAATATATAAATATAAATAAAAAATTCTCAAAATATGTAAGTCCATAAATGGCGGACGTATGTTATAGTAATTATTTCTGGCGGACACTTTGTCCGTCCAATTTCCACTGCAATTTTTCTGTGAAACCAAACTGCATGCTAGATTTTCAAATAAGATGGTCCATAAATCGGTCAATCATTGGACAAACTTGCAAGCAAACCCTTTCAAAGAAAATTTTGAAAATCAGTTCGCAAATGATAAAGTTAAAAAATTTTTAATTTTTTAAAATATGTACATACAAAATACTCTGATTCACGCAGGGGGCTCTGTAGCATTCATCGTAGAAGATCCTAAATGCAACAGAAACAAATATTACTTACAATAATACATTAATAAACGGACTCAAGCACATGCATTTCAATGTTACGAGTATTTAGAGAACTTTTTAACGCGCGAAAAATATACTGCCTTGAACAACTCCTACTTCTATTGGCTATGGTGTGCTTAAAAAGTCACTTCCTCTGGTAATGAATTTGCGGCCGGATAAGTATCTTACCAATAGGTTGTGACTGTTTGCTTGAATTCTCACTTCATTTCACGAGTATTGGTTCATCCTTTATGCCACATGAATGACTTCCATTTTTTTCATACTAAATATTCCATTAAATGAAGGAGTCATTAAAATTAATTTTAACTCTCACCACCACAGTCCTCTTGTAAATATTTTCAATACTAACAAAAATTTCAATTCACACGTTGGACTGATTCTGTTGACATATCGAAACGATAAAATGTGAAACAATTGATTGAAATTGTGTGAAAGATATTTTGATGACACCCGTTTTATTATTATTGTGAAATTAAATACAACAAAACAAAAACTTCAATAAATCAAACCACTATTATAAAATCCCCCACAGAAACCAATACTGACCACACACACACACATCCATGCATTCGACTAAATATCTATAGATGCTGAACATAAATATGATTGTAAATTGTATTTTCAATTTCATTTGAGTTGCCAAATTGTAATCCCAATAAATTTATAATTATTAAACAAAACAATACAAAAGCATAAACTAAAATCACTTATACAGTTTCAAACAACACTCGCACACTATTTAGGACCAACCAATAACATCAATTGTTAATTTGTTGTTTTCTATTTGTAACTCTAATAATCTTTCATATATGGATAATTCTATTCTATTCTGGGTTACAAAGGCAAGTGTGAAAACCTTTTCCAACCTTTTTTCAACTTTGATAGTTTAGAAACCCATACAAATACTCTTGTTCATAACTAACTGGCACGAAGCAAAGCCATAAGTAGAAGCCCAACTATAAAATAAAACAATATTTAAACTACTAATCCTCTAATCATCAATAAGGATTTAAAACCAATTTCAAAATTTTGTTGTCTTTTCTTTTCAAAAGGTTTCCAACAAGAGTTGAAGGTTACAGGCCACTATAGCATTGTGGGCTTGTGTGAAAAGTGACCAGCATTTATTCAGGGTTACAATAGATTAATAATCTAAAAATTAGAAATGAGACATAAAACAATAGTAAACATAATAGTATCATTTACACAGAAGCCCCAGTTTCCGATTTACTGGCATCCCCTGTTTTTTTAGTGTGTGATGGGGAACAATAGTGTTTTAGTATTTGCGTATTCAACTACAAATGAATTCATTTCGTGTATTGTTTGCTTCTACCAAAGACTATGAATCGTTCTATTGATTATGTTCATCTACTTTTCTCCAACGATGGAACAATTCACAAAACTATTTGCCAAAACATGCAACCAAGCAATTCTTTATCAAACGTACAAAATGGACACACAAGAGCTCACTCTTGCACTACCAAGGGTAATACAACTAATATCTTATCAAACAGTGGCACGTTTTAAAATTTCTTCTAAATATTTTAGCTACATACGAGTATTCATTATAGTCACCAGCTTTAAAAGATGATCTCTAAAACTACTGATTATTAGATTTTAAAAATTCTTTCACTAAACATTGCAATTATGGTGGTAGTAGCACCTCCCTTCAAAAGTTAACATTCAACTTCATTTATATAGAGGGCTACTGGAACTATTTAGAATGATTGGGTTTTAATAAAAAAGCGGTATACCTCTTTTGCAAAGAAAATAGTGAAGAACTAAAATTAAATTTCCACTCATTCCTTTAGAACATTAGCTTATATCCTATTCCTTCTAATTATGAATGGTTTGACCTTGAGGATCAAAAACTACTTAAGCGTAATGCTATCAAAGGCACAAGTTCTTGTGATTGACCCGCTTAATTTCATGTGATTTAAATTTAAGTAGCAGAGACAAAAACCAATTTCTTTAACAGTGCTGATTTTTCGTTTAACAGAGCACTGTTAACCACTTAACACTTATAGAAAATTTCAGGAAATCGAGAAGAATTTTGGAAGTGTGACCAGATCCATATTACACAACACATGGGAACGGTGCTCCAGAGTATACTATAGGTGTTGGACGCAAAAGAAAAGCACATGCAAAAAACGTGCGAAACAATACAAGATGGCAATAATAAAAACCGACATCTTCTCGGAGAGATAAATGGCCCTTTAGGGAAAATAGTAAGTTTTAGGTATATTCCTTTACAAAAAAGTGGTGCTCAATAAATAATAAAAATTAGATGGAATTTCTATAATAATTTTGGAATTTAGAAAAAATTAATTTAAAAAAAATGTTCGAAAATATTAGTGGTCATTAAGGAAGAATAGTGAATTGTAGGTAAATGTCACTATATAGAAATGGTGCTCAAGATGGGCTTCTAAGGAGCACATTAGGTGGAATTTCTAAAAAAAATGAAAATTTTAGAAAAAATAATTTGAAAAAATTTATATTTGGAAAAGTTTTCAGGCACTCCTACTTCCATTCAATAAAGATATGCCCTAGGGTAAGCTGCCATAAATTATCCGTAAACGAAATAAGGTGCTGTCGACTTATCAACAACATAATTCTGTCGCAATAAGCATAAATCGCCTAAGTCGACTTAAGCAACATAGTGCTTATCGGAAGTTTTACACTAGTGCTAAAGCCTGATATACATATGTATATGATTCTACTTTCGTGTGATCCGTTTTAATACATCACAATACAGCATAAGAAAACGAATCCTTCGTAAGATGATTTAGGAAATTAATTCTTATTGCCACAAAAGTATTCAGGTTACAAATTTATTATCCATGTTTATTGCAACACTCTTGCAGATATTTTGCAGATTTATAAATAAATAACATATTCTTTGCTCTCCAAAAGCGGACTTATGTCGGTTTAACGCTCCGAAAGAGAGCCTTAAAATGAATTCGCTTGACCTAGCAATAAAATTACTCACATTTGTAGTTTCGCTTTGCTCTTAAAATATTTTCTTTAGCATCACTTTCGGTCTGTATATTTAAAGTTTGGTACGATAAGTATTTATAATAAATTATCAATTAATCCAACGTCTAATGTGTACATATAACACACACGTGCATACACACATACGAATGTGTGGCCATTCCCAGTAAAAAATAGTATCATCCAAAGAGTAATCTTGGAGCCCTCCTTTGCGAGTAACGGATTACTCCATAAAACTCCGGACCTCATTGGATTTTTAACACAGCATGTCCGCAGACACGAGTACTCCTTTTAAGCTCCTTATGGAGTACTCCCTTTGATCTTGAAAATCACGACAGAGGGAGTAATCGTTTTTGTCTCCTAAAAGAGCATAAAGGGAGTAATCGTTTTTGTCTCCTAAAATAGCATAAAGGGAGTAAACATTCATATAAAATACAAATTTGGTTATTTTTTACAAAAACAAGAAAATATTCATTTATTGTATATTATATTCGTGTTGAAATTCATGGTTCATGAATCTAATATGTGTAATAAAAATGGGATATGTTCTATAACAGACTTCTGTTGATTTCAATTTAATATTGATTTTATTTTAATAATACATAATTTTTCTCAAGCGTTACAGAATCGCCCAAATTTCATTAATTTGTGCAGCAATGTTTTGAGACCAATTAAATTAAACCCGTCTTTCACTTTTTAAAACTAAACTGACTAAATAGAAAAACAAAACGTAAACGTCAACAATTAACAGTTATGTCAAAGAGACAAAAACCCAAAAACGAACTGATACATCCCTCATTGATCCATTTGGAGTATTAAGCGAGGCATAAACAACAAAACAAACAAAAAGCTTCGATAGCTCGCTTGTTACTCCAAATGGATGACCAAGTCATTACTCCTTTATTGCTCGATTATGGATTAATCCATATATTTTTTACTGGGTTACTTTGTGTATGTAAGTAGGCAAAAAAGCAATATGTACATACTCGTACAATAATTCAATTGTTATAGATGGAGGTCAGCTTGTGATACTGTTTGTGTTTATTGTAATACTTGTTGTTTTTGGTGTTGCTGTTGTGTTGGCTACTATGGTTTGTTTTACTTTTGGGCCAGCAATTTCATTAGAAACACACATGAACACATACAAAGTAATCTAGCAGGCATTTACATTATTTGCCAATTGCCAAGACCATATTTTTGTACCACTAAAACTTCGACAAGCAATCAATTCATGCCACAAAACATTCCAAACAATGACCACAATAAACACACTCCTGCAATGTCTTATGACTTTGCATAAAATTCTTTGCATTTAGTTGTACAAGTATCACATATCGCTCCATTGTTGCCCAAAATTGTATTATCTGCGTTAATTTTGGAATAAGGGTTCTAAAACAAATAAATATTACACTCTGCACTATAATTGTAATTTTATTGAAATTCCATTTGATTTCGTACAAAAATTTTCATTAAATATTTGCTTTGGAATATTTCTAACGCAGATATGATCAATCTTCAATTTATACGAAACTAAAAGTGAATTAGGGTTCAAAATCGTTTTAAACATTGGGGGATTTTTAATGGCCATTTGTAAATATTCAAGTGATGAGATTATGATCTCTTCGCACCTTTAATTTATAAAACGATTGATATTATTTTAAAATTGAAATTGAGTATTACGTACATACGAGTACCTAAATCGATTCGCAAAAGTATTTTAAGTAAATAATTCCCCAAATGGAATAATATATAGATGTTAAAAATTATACACGATATTATTCCAAATTTTTGCAATGAGCTCCTTTACATTTCTTTACTCTAAATTGTCCGGGACTCTATTTTTTGCCTTGACTTATAAAGGCAACCAGCAATCCTATATTTAGCTTGTTGTTGTACCACTTCCATTGTGATGATTTTTCTCGATTATATTCGTTGTATTCCTTCTAGATCTCATATTTTGATGTCCTAGAAAGCTATTCTCACTATTTTAGCGATGATATATGTATGTCCTTGTGGCATATTCATGCGATATCTAATTGAGGTCAAAAATCTTCAGAATGAGGCCAACTTTGTTTCAGAAGTTATAAGAGACTTTCTTACATACGTACACCACGGCCGTACGTCCATCATTGTAGCACTTATAAAATTTTTATAGAGTGAAATCATTAACTTTTTGACGACGGGAGGTTTTCAATACTCGCATGTGAATAAATTAAACGTAAATACAACATACGCTCTGGGACGAATAAAATTTGAAGTAGTACTTCAATTAAATTATTCTCTTGTATGAAACAACACCAAATGAATTGTAACCATACAAAATAAAATACATAAGTCTCAGGAAAATTTAATGAAATAAACCCCAAGAAAATGAAATATTTCCAAACTCGCAAAGTAAATAAAACACAAATTTTTGGACTCTTTCTATAATGAAATAAAACACAATAAATGTGAAATAATTCCAAAATTCTTGAAAATCCTTGAGCCTGCAATGCAGAAATACTTATTTCATTTGCTTGAATTTTATAATTTCCTATAGAGAAAAAATATATCCAACCACTAACTTGCCTCCTAAAGTAATTCTGCGAGCGAGCAAGAACCACTAATGCAAAGTTTGGGCTAGATATAGCATAAGGGGGAAAGTATTTCCGCACAATGCAGAAAAACTTCTAAAAGCAAATCCAATTTTGGACGCACCATAGAGGGAAGGTCCTTACGCACCTTAGCAACGCACAATAACTTCAGAAGGCAAAGCCGGACTTGGGCATATCAATAAATTGAACAAATTGAATTTAGTTCCAAATGAAATAAAATAAGTGTCCCAAATCCTGTTTTTGTTTATTTTATATGATGAAATAATTCCAAAAGAATAATTCAATTATTTAAAAAAATTAAATGCATTTGAAAAAATTTAAATGCAATAATTCCCTAATTGTATAAAAAAATATTTATTTAATTTTTATTTTTGGCCTAAGGGCCAATTATTTTCTCTTAACATTGCGAACATGACTTATATAATACAATCGATGGAAATAAAGAAAGAAAACACCCTATAATGGCAGGAAGCCAATGTTAAAATCATTTTTGGCTTCTGTTGATGTTCTTTTTTTCTAGGCTGCAATTTTATGTCTACCGAGGAAAGTTCTGAAAATTGTTTGAGCACTAGTGCGGTCAGTGTTTCCCAAATAAAATTAAAGCAGAAACTTGATTTTTTCACAGTTTTATTTAACACAGTATGTACTCGTATTTATTGAGATTTATCTGTTATTTATTTATTTATTTACTCGTATGTTAATTTTTTACAAATTATTTTTTCTTTAGCTTAAATCCTTAACAATAATAACTTGTTGTGAGCTTGTCTCTCAATATATATATATATATATATATATATATATATATATATATATATATATATATATATATATATATATATATATATATATATATATATATATATATATATATATATATATATATATATATATATATATATATATTTGTATATTTTAAACTTATTATATTATAATATTTATGTTTTTAATTATTTATATTTTACACTATTTCCATTAATAATTTTTAGAATGGAATACAAACAACACTGGTCAACTAAATTTATTATACACGTGATTTTTTTATTCGTTTCCACATGAACTGGCAAACGAAGTTCGTCATTTTTGTGTCTCAAAATTTGGAAGTTCTACCAAAATTAATTTTCTTTTTCAAACAACAATTTGTATTAAATATATATATATATATAAGTAAGTAACATGTACTAAGAGTATTTATATCTATTTAATATGAGATGATGCTGGTATTTGTTTTTGGAATACTTACACAATTTATCCTAGATTATTGAGTTCCCTAAATAATTTGTCTGTATTGTTTTTATGAACTTATATGAGATTTTTTGTATGTACATTTTTGATACAGTATTACATTTCGTTTGAATGAGTGGACTATTAGTCTGAGTCCAAATTGCGCCAGCGCTATTCAAATGGTCTAAACATGCCGTTGTGCTCACCAGCGGCTAAACCGAAATCTCAATCCTGTGAATCTCCAGCATTGCTATTGCGATCTAGAGACGTCCCGCCATTCGACTCAGATTGTTCGACATCTGCGGGATTGATGACGGGGGGTAAGTAAGTGGTACCTGTATAGGGAGCGGTCAGGAAGCGTTTGGCATGGGCCTGCATAAAGGGTGGATATCGGTGAGTAGGAGAGCCGAAGACAGCAGCGGGAGGAGGAACCAAGGGTGAGAATGCTGATTTCAGAGGGAAAGGTGGAGACGGTGGCACGTGTGGTGGCGAGTTTGTTGCAGATGTTAGGATGTCTTCCCCTGAAATCATGGCCTCCATTGTTTGTAAAACATCACCCCGATAGCGTTGCAACAGTTGCTCTACATCGCTTCGCCGGCGGTTGGGAAAGACGCGCATCAGGACATCGACTGGGGAACGTTGTTGTGTGGCCGATGGATGTTGTGGTGGTATTTGTGGCTGCTGTGGAGGATGATGAGGCGACTGCTGCGTATGTTGGGCATGAGTGTGGGCACTGGCGGCAGCCGCTGCTAAGAATTGTGTATGATGATAAGGCATGAAGCCCTGGGCAGTGCCATTGTTAAATGATCTCAACATATGCATGTTTTCATTAGAGGGTGTGTGAGGTGGTGAGGTCGAATCTTCCTTTTTTAAACTTAGATTTTCGGGAGTGGCTTCGTCTGGTGCCGAGTCGACATCCAAATCTGATTCAGGTGAGCTTGGAGGACCGGTGCGAGCAGGCGAGAGATTGCCATTGTTATTATAGACAGAGCCCTTGGGATGGGGGCTGCTGGGTGCTGACTCTGAGCCGGTGTCTTGATCGGTTTCATTAGAAAGACGGGCACGTTTGGAACCTACAATTCAAATAATCATTACTTAAAGCAAATCAATGTTCCTTATGCTCTTAAGAAAAGACAAACAAATATTTTTTTTTTATATTTTTATTCCTAAATAAATTTATACAGTGTCATTTAGTATCAGCCACATACGAGTACGACTTAATATTTCCTTTGCTTCTTAAGTCATCCTCTTCAATTGTGTTTGTCTTTTATTGCTGTTTTTTGTATTCATCAAACAACTCAAACAAATAATAAAAATAAAGTATCAAATTTTGTTTTTCAAATTCTTTTACATGCAGGTTGCTGCCACTAGAACCTGCACTTAACTACCAAACACCACTGTACAACTGTTGGTAGGTAACCTGGCAACAGGGGCATATGAATGTAATCAACAAACGAATGCAAACAACAACGACATTTACAAAAGTCATTCGATACTTTCAAATCAAGTTATTTTTGTATAACTTTTTGTAATTTTTTCAATTTCTGCTTGTGATTTTGATTGTCTTGTTCAATTATTTGTGAAGCACTTTCCTTTGGTAACTTGAAATTTAATTAAGCTTCCACTCTGTCCGCATGTCTTCACATTTTTTCTAATGCGCGGGTGTTTATTCTTATTCTAAGCCAGTGTAAATAATTGGGGAAAGTTTTCGTAAATTGAAAATGTTACCAATTCGATGGTTTCTCTTATTCCGATAGAATAAAAGCGATATTATTAGAATCTGTGTTTAAAATTTAAGCATAAGTATTATCAAAAAATCATCAATATTTTCAACAAAAATCGTTGAACAAATAATTAATATTTTATAAATAGAAACACACCTATTTCCTAAATAAGAGACCACAGTGGCAGTGGCTTAAAAACTATTTATTTCGAAAATGTTTTGGTAACTCGTAAATTCAAACAGATAAAATGATGTTTCAAGTGTTTGGAAAGGAGAATTTATTCAAAATATTAGTTGAATTAAAAAAACAACTGCACCAAAAATGTTGAAGGATCTTTTCCTGGTATTCTAACCTTGGCCAACTTAAGAAGAATCGGTTTTGCATAGAACCGATTTCAGTAAAATAAAATTGCGAAAGAGCAGATATTTTTATTTCTAAAAATAAATGTTTTTTTGTTATTTCGTTGGCGTCAACCAACTCATCAGTAGACTTCAACTATATATTTGAAAGGTATTCATCCTAATAAATATTGTTACTGGCAAAAATTTTTATTTTTGACACCCAACTGAATGTAGTCAAATAAATAAAATAGATGCAAGTCGAATATAAATTTGACGTGCTTTTTATATAAAAAGTTTCTAAGAACACCACGGTTCTATACTTTCACAATTTCCAAATATAGGATAGTTTAAAAATAAAATTTATGTCGTTGGACTTCCTCTCTTTAAATATCCAATTTAAATCACCTACATTATCGTTGCAGGTACCTCTTAACTAGTAAAATGGTTTATATTTTAGGAAAAGTATCGCTGTCCTATCTACCGTATCCCTTTCACAAAAAAGTAAAACCTTATGTACTTAAGTTTTATACATTAATTGCCTGAGTGTAACTTTTCTTAAACACAACTGAATACTTCGGTATCATTATTTCTACATTTTCCCGTCTTTAATTGAATCTTAATTTTTTTTAGTCAACTCTATACAAATTTTCCCGTCAGGGTTGTGAAAACAACTCCCATTTATAAATTGAGCAAAAACGATGCTTTCATTGTAAATTTAAATAAATAAGTAAATTTGTTTAAATAAAAAATACTTTCAAAAACTGCAGCAGAACTGCAGTGGCTTGTACAATTAATCGAAAACGTTATTGAAACATAAACATATAAGAAGGTCGAAAAAATACATTGAAAATGTCAGTCCTTAAAAGTTTACTTTCACTATTTCACTGGGCTTATGCCCGCATATAATTTAAATTATCATATTTATAATAATCTCAAATCTTCAATATTAACTTTATTTTAAATATAATTTAAGTCCACATCACTTGCATATTTTCTTTAACTAAAATCTCTTAATTGAATTTTAAATTACTGTTACATCCTGCATTTCTATAACACAAAGTCTGCTCCTGGTTACACATTTATGTGTTCCAACATTCATTGTTTTTCCCTTTTAGTATTTTTGAAATATTTTTTTCTTTAATAAAACTTGCCTGGAAATTAAATAAACAACTTAAGACAGAAAGAAGGTGGGTCACATTAGTGGCAAATGCTCGCTCGCATGATGCAGCAAGGAAACAAGAATTGAAAGGTTTGTTCCTTTCCAAAGGTGGCAAGTTAGTAAAGCGGAAATGTTAAGTGCTTAAGCACTTCTTTTCGCAATCAAAATGTGCATTTCTTTTGGCGAATAACAAAAGTGGAAAATCTTTTGTTCAACACATGTGGCAACAAAAAGAATTACAAAATGCTTACGCTTGGCAGCCAACAGAACAGCTCGTCTACAATTTGTTTGACAGATTCAACACTTTTGTTGTTTTGTCGCAATCAAAGCAGGCGTAAATGTTAATTTTATAATATAATTTCGAGAAAATAGAATTGAACTCACCGGGGCTTTCGACTTCTGTGCGATCGGGTGAGAAACCCATTGATAATCTTTCAGCTCTCATGCGCATTTCTGAGTCTGAATCACCCGAGTTGCCGTTGCTGAAAGGCATTCGGGTGTGATGATGCGTTGAATTGTTGGTGGAATCGAGTCCGTCACTGGGTGGTGAAGGTATACCTGCATGAAATACTCCATTGGCTGGTGTCTGTTGTGGCGACATTCGTGCGGAATTGGCAGCGGTGGTATTTTCATTAGCACTTTGTGACGGTACACGAGGCGGCACGCTGGTGTACAGTAGTCCCAATTCTCTGGCTTCATTTTCTTCTTGAGCTTGTTGTCTTCTTAGGGCGACCTGGAGATTTATATAAAAATTTCCATTTGATTTGCTTTAAATATAGTTTTAACATATATTTTATTATGTATATTCTCAACTGAAATTTTTAAATGTTTAAACATTCAATGCTTATAAATATGTGACTGAAGTTTTCAAATGCTCGAATAAATTTGGGAAATATTGGCGGCCGATCCTTATGCAAGCCATTGATTTTGCAACTGTTGGTACAACTTGAGGAGGTTGTACATGCAATTACAAAGTTTTGATTTGCTTGTAGTTTGTACAGTGCTGCTGCAACGTAAATGGAATGTTGCAAATTTAACTAATTTCAGTCTTTATTTTCGTGGTGACCAAATAACAACAAAGATTGTTTGATAAATAAAAAGCAGAAACTGGAATACTCATTAACAGATATAGTCCAGAATTTATTTATTATGCTTTAATAAAATAAATTTATTTTTGAGAAACGTATTGAGTGAAAAATTCCCAAAAGCGATCAATCGGCGTCGAACAAATAAAAGTTTCTTGCTTATTTGAAGATGTTGGTTAATGGGAAGGTAAAGTTTCTGTCGATAATGTAATCCAGGGAGAGACAACTTAATCTGCCCTTAAGAAATAATCGAAATAGCGTGAACAGCATCCAGATGTAGGTAATATGACCTCTTTCATAACCGAAAATGTGGTCGTTGGGTGTTGAAACGATTTTTAATTAAAAATTTTGGAGTATCAGTACAAAATTTAACTTGATTTTTAGCATATAACCTAGTTATAGTTATTTACAATAAAATGAATTGTATTTATTTTCCATAAAATTTTCCATAATTATAGAATTTTATTATTTTATTATTTTATATTATTTATGGGATATTTGTTTTAAGAAATATTGCATTTTATCTGCAGGCAATGTTTTTCTATTGAGAACTTTATATAGTGAACCGAAATTTTATATATTTGTATGTACATATGTATGTATTTAATGTTGATAAAACGAGCGAAACGAGGTTGCCAAAGGGGCTTAAAGTTTCCAAGGTTGCAACTTCCACAATTTTTTGGAATGACTTCGGTTTAGATTCAACATAATTTTGATTTTTTTATACATATAACTTGCCCTTAAAGTTCCCGATAATTTAGTTAAAATAAACTATAACGCGACATTTAACAAAATTCATTATTACAACCATTGTGTAATTTATAATGTATTTTTCTTGAAATGTGATAGTGAATATACTATTGGTTTATGTCTTAAGGACTTTTGCATTATGTCTTGTCTAAAAATAAAGACATTTTAATAAAAAACCTTTTAATGTCGACACTTGAAATGACTAAACCTTGCAATAAAAGTTAACTTGACATTAACTTATCGCCCAGTTTTAGGCAAACGCAAGGTTGTAATAATAAAAACACGTGTATCTTATAAAAGTGGATATCGAGGTACACTTTTCTGATTAATATAACTTAGATATGAAAAAATGTTTCTTGTGGCTTTAGCTCTTCATATGCCGACATTTCATAGGTTGCTAAAACCAAATCGTCAGTGAAGTTTAAGCAGTTTGAAAACATTCAACCCCGGATGTTTACGCCACATAAATCAAATACAATGTGAGAATTCAATATTGCATATGAATTACAACAAATACATAATCATAGTAGACTTAGAATACTTTCATACAAACAACACAAAAAACAATTTACTCAGCGTGAGTCTATTTTATTTTTCTCTCAACATTTTTTAATTTTTTCAATGCATTTTGCAAAAGCTCTAATTGTTTCTAACGATTAGTTGGGGAAAATATCCCAAATAATAAATTTCAATATTAAGTATAACTTAGATATATTAACATTTGGTTTGTTGGGACATGACTAAGTGCTGTGTCACACACGTCAAGTTTTCTTGATCAAGTTTCAATTCAGCTGGTAGAGCGATAGGGAGAGTATGTAATCCTTTCTTTATCTTTCTCCCAGCTGAATTGAAGCTTAATCAAGAAAACTTGATGTGTGTGAAACAGCACTATGATGTGTTAAGGAGAGGCTAAATTTAAAGTCATATCGACAGATATTGGTATATATAAGTTCGGCTTAGCTTCAGATACGATTCCGTTTTTTTCCTACATATAAAGCGAATGTTCAGGAATACATTGATTTTTGAGATGCGTCTTTAGTATGTCCTGTTAATCTTATATTTTATGTGACATTCTTATATGTTTCTGCTATCAAACGCATTTCATTTTTTGTAATCTTTCTGATAAAAAGAAATTAGCGAAAAAGAAAATCGGCGAAAAAATGTATTCGTTATAAGCAAAAAATCGTTATGTCTGTAATAATTCCTATGAAGAATATGTACAAAACTATTGGGGCTGGGTAAGTTATCCGTTGTTCCTAATTTTTTAAACTGTTCCTATAAAATTTCCGGTAACAATCTATTGACAAATTCTCACTTCTCCTTATTATGAATGCCAAAAGAATCGAATCTATTTTGAAAATTTTTCGAAGGTAAATTTTTCGCAAAAATATATTTTTATATAAACTTTAAACTTTTGCTTGAATCGAACCTATATTGCCACAAATATTATTTCAGATGTTGTTGGCAAACAATTTCGAAAAATAACAATTCTAAAAATTCATGTCAAATCGACATTTCTCAGGACTTATTGAACTGCTGCGAGACGTTTCAAAAACAGTCTTTCTTAAATAATTCCATGAATTTTGGTAAGACTTTTAAAACTGCTTCAAAAGCTGTGCATTTTTTCTGAATTAGTTGGTTGGCTCTAGAGATATCATTGTTGAAAACGGTACCTTTATTATTGGCGGGAAATTGCAAAAGTAGCCTTCAAGGCGACTTTATTTCTACTAAACGGTTTAATTAAAAAGATTAAAAATTTCATAAAAATTTCTTCAGTTTATTTTATAATTGAATGTCATCTAACGATTAACGATATTGGCCATGTGGCACAGGTTTGCTACGTTTGCTGCAGTAAGCTATAAATTGAGAAATTTATCGGTTGAAAGTAGATTGCATTATGTTCCAAGCTGTTGTTATGTTTCTGAATCCATGCGACATTAGGTCTAGCGTAGTTGATAGCTGCCGAAAAGGATTTATTTGTAGTTAACAAAAATATTTGTGGTTAAAAAATGTTAGAGAAAAAGTTAATGAACAGAAGAGATTTAAAGATATTACTAAATCAATATGACGGATCTCAAACCCATTACTCAGAAGGCCTGTTTGATGTTGCTGCTATTCAACAGAAGCAGTTTTGAACTTTGCGCTGTTTCCCAGTAAGCTTTAATCGCATTTAGCCATACAAAAGACTTGCCACCTGTTTGGCGGACGTATTCAGTTCATCCGCTGGTATAACCATATCGTCCATCCTAAATGCGACTACAAATTAGCCTAAGTAGAATAAGATTCCATGACCAGCACAGCAATCTATTAGGAAACTGTTTCGAAAATAACTCCCTTCTGTTGTTGCCTTAAAGAAGTGCTCATTCTTCTGGTTACAATTTTCACAAATATGAGTTGATTCAAGTTCGAAATAAAAAAAAATTGTATTGACAAATATGAGGATTGTATTCAAAAAATATATACAGTTTTCAAATTTACGTGTTCATATGCTGACATTTCATTGGTCGCTAAACGAACTAATAGAACTTTAAGCAGTTTATGCCAAAACAAATAAATACAATATGAGAATTCTCTAACGTATATGAATATAAGAAAACACATAATCCTGAAAAAAATAAACTCGTTCCGAGTATAATTTTGTTGTTGTGCTCTTTGTATAAAAACATTCTAAGCCTAATCATATAGTGTAGATAATTCTCATATGGTCTTTGATTCGTTTGGCATAAACATATGAGGTTGAATGTTTTATAGAAATTAGGAAGATCACAGGAAAACAGCTTCCACATGAAAATGCACTGCAAACTCAGATTATTTCTAATATTTTTAACAGTTTGCGAGATGCTATGAGTTGCATGAGTATGAGTATGTAGAGAAAAGCAAGAACCAGGTTTTTTATTAAATGGCGAGGAGTAGTGTAGCACAGAAAATCAACTACGTCCGGGTATGGCACAAAAGTGCCAATATGTTTAAGTAACAAGTAGAAGAAAAACAATATTCACATGTAAATTTAAGAAAACAATATTTTTTTTACAAAATATTTTCAAAAACTTAAATTTTACGTAATTTTTCGGACTATGTTGATTAAATTGAAATTAAATAGTCTGGCTTGAGTTCTATTACTGAACTTATCAACTGGTTTTGTACAGTCCGTGTTCATGTGTCTGTTGTTTACAACTCCTCCGGTACCTGCCAGCATCTGGCAATATCATCTATTTAACACTCTTGTATGTAAAGATAGATTAGAAGAAGCGAAATATTTATTATAGTTTCTTAGCAATAGTACCAAAGTGGTTAATTTAATATTATTTTTAAAAACTCGAACAAAATCGTATAAGATTGTAGAAAAAATATTAATTTTTTAATCCGTATTTTGTCAGGTTAACATCGAAGGAACTTTGGAACTCTATTATTTTAATTTTTCGAGGTTTCGGTAATCAGTTGGTTTAAGGCTGGCTTAGAAGTCTTGCATTTTATATAGCGCTTGTTACAATATCTGACACCCGCTTCCAGGCTATCGGCTATTGGTTATTTGAAGGTGCCAATCACTCGCCTTGACGCTCCAAGCATCGTGCGCACTCAGATCTTGTTAGGAGTCCTGCGCCACCCGGAAACCCTCTGAGACTCTCCACTCGGAACCGCTGATTGATCGCGAGTGCCATGGCAGCTGCTCAGCATATCTACGGAACTTTACACTAGGCGCAACCTGTGGACGCGCCCGGTAACATTCAGCTATGCTACCCTTGTATTGCTCAGTCCACTCCCGATGCCGGACAAACGAGCGAACTTAGCACTTTGAAAATTGTTCCTTGAACATACAGATTTTGAATTAAGATTTAATTTTTAAACTGAGATTTTATCGGTTACATGTAGCATTAAAATAGACCCGACTTTGCTTTGTATTTCGTCAGCGGTAAATAAATATGTTTTCAACCGTGGCTGTTTCATATAATCTTTCACTTTTACTAACAAAGTATGTTTCGTTTAAACGAATTTTCGCTTGAGCGAACTTTTCTTTAAAGGGAAGTAATTTGTTTAAAACAAAATTTAAGAGTTTTTGATTTAAATTAAGTAACTTTTTCCTTTTAAACGGCGATCGTTGGCATTCACCATCTGTGTCGCTTATATAATTTGCTAATTCAAGCTAAAATTTAATATGTCACATTGCGCTTTTTAGCAGAATCTACTCGTATAATAAAATAAATTCTATATTCACTGCATTGTTCAGAAGTCAAAATGTTTAATTTGCTTATTTAAACAAAAGTCAAGCTGTACTAACCTGGGCCGCCATAACACGCTGACGTTCGGCAATTAACGTGCATTTGGCACAAAGACAATCTCGCCATCTGCAGTAACGTTTGTGGCCTTTTAATGCACTGACCTGAAATTGCAACAATCAAAAGTTTGTTATTGTTTCCTCCCGGCTGAGCAAGAATTTTGCTAAATTTTGTGGCGAAATTAATTTGTGATACTAACCACTCCATGATTTCGACAGCGGGCACATTTGGGTGTGCGTTGGTAGCGTTCCGAAGCGGCGCGTAAAAAGAATGCGGGTGGCAAAGCACCTAAAACTGGATGTTGAGACATGAGATTTTGCATATCAACACCACTGGGTAGACTCATTACTTTTTTGCACGTCTAAAGGTGATTTAGTTTGATTGTTTTCCTTTCTTTTAATGGATATGTGGGGAAAAGTTTCAAAATTTTAGAATTATTTTAAAGCTAAAATCATATTAATGGACTTTTTCAACGCATATAAAATTCACTAAAACTACTTTTTATATGTGGAATTGATTTGTCAATCTCTGTTTGGAAATATTTCGTTATTGTCTCAATTAATTTTTAAAATTATGTAACTCTTTGTTTTTGCAATCCGTAATTTAATAACAATTTGAATAGTCTTTTTTTTACTACTGAATGCTTTGTTTTCTATTTTGTAACCAATTTTAAGCACAGCGCGATTGTTGGTTGTCGTCGTAACGCACTGAGAACTCGTTTGCAACTGATTCAAATTTCTTTAATATTGTTGATGGTAAAAAAAAACACAAATACATACAACGAACAAAACAAAAAGCACCAACCAACCCAACCATCCTCAACATCACCATCACCATCATCATCCAAATCCATCCATCTATCCATTTATCGTCAGTTTCGCGGTGTAACAATTGAATAAGATATTGTTTTCTTCTCTTTGTTGTTGTGCTTGTTGTATATCCGGGGGTTGATTCTTAGTTGCCTTTTTACTCATTTTTGTTGGTGTGTTTGGCATGTCGTCAGGCCTTGCTGCATGCAGCGAAATCAACCAACCACCACCTTCCAAAATGAGTCTACGTATGGCTGTATATGTAGTTGTTGCTTACTAGTGCATGTGTATGTGTGTAAGCTACAGTTTATGTAAACTAAAGTAACAATATACAAAAAATTAAATTAAAAAAAAAACCAAAAGTTAAAAGTGTGTGCCAACGTACAAAAATGCTAAAATCCAGCATTTTATATAGAAAAACTTACACATTCATACTTAAATGTATTCCATTTTCTCTAAAATAAAGAAAAACACACATACGTACATATGTACATACATACGCAAATATTATTGTTACATATATTCATATTAAATCGACAAAAAAGGGGACTTGAGCAAAATGTTTAAGAATGAAGGTGAGCAAGTACATACATACATAAGTGCTTAGAAACACGTTTGTGTGTGTATGACCTGGTGTGTGTTTTGTGTATTTTAGTAGTGAATAAATCAACAACAATTGGACAAACTTAAAATCAGTCAGACCGGCACACGGAACTCATGTATCTGCTGTAAGCCAAGTTTTTTCGAATTACGTACTTACAGATTTCGCTCTGCCAATTATTTTGACGAATTAAAGCGATTCCACGGCGTATTCGCAATTCATTTTAAAAGCTTCTCTATTTTCGTTTATTTGTGTTATTTTTGTTTGTTTGTTACTTATTTATCATTTTGTATTTTGGAATTAGTTCCTTCAACATCGTGAATTTAAATTTCTTAATAATTTTTATCAATTTGCAATCACGGAAAATATTTTTCTGAATAATAATGATATTATTGTAATATTTGCGTAAAATTAACTTAAAATAATTTTGAAAATAGTTTATTTAATTTAAAACAACAACTTATTGTTTGTTGTTGGCTTCTCTGAGTATATGAATGCATTTCATTGGCGCTAACCAAATCATCAGCACTCTTTAGCCAAATCATGTTTAAAAAGCATTCAAACTCATATACTCATACAATAAGCCACAACTACTATATGAGAATTCTATCGAATTCGATCATATTTGCTTACTCTTCTACACGCAAAGTACAACAAACAATTATAATCGACTTGCGTCTTTTTTAATTTTCTTTTACAGTTAATCGAAATGAAAAATAAAATTTATAATATTTATTAAATTCATCATTCGAGATATTCTCCAAAAAATTCTATATTATATAAAATTATATAATTGTTTGTTGTTCGCTTAGCCTGCAACAAGCAATAAATTTACAATAAAGTTTGTTTGTTGATAAACTATAAATTTTTTAAATAATTATTTTGGAAAATAACCCAAATAATTAATTTAATAAATATTTTATTTAAATCATCAATGTTAACCTAACCTGTATTCACACAGGAAAACTTTACTTTGGAAAGCCTTGAGTTTTTGGATGAGAAAAGAGAGAAAAATTAGGGAGACTACAGACTTTCTTGTAGTCGGAAATTTTGTTTTTTTCTTTATGTGATAGGGCTTTGTTATTAGAGGCTGAAATGAATACATTGGTAATTGGTACCTTGTGATAGATTCACTAAGCTGATCTAAAGAAACTTATCTGGTACGGTTTATAAAACACTGGTGCCGGTTGTAGGCCCAAGGAGCCCAGTTACAGAACCAATTTCAAAAACCCTTCTTATTTGGCCTATGCGATGGCCAACTTTCGATATATTAAGTTTGTATGCGCTATCAACCTGCTTAGTTAAATTTACTGCCTGTCCCACGATGTCACTCGACATCGATCGCTCGCATAAATACGTTTGAAACAGCAACAAATTTTAAAATGTTGTTTTGGGTTTGAATGTATTTATGCGAGCGATCGATGTCGAGTGACATCGTGGGACAGGCAGTTACTTTTTCTATCATTTCTAATCATTAAACACAATAAATAAATAAACATCATTCTCCAATGGAGTCTGCTGAGATTTGAACTTGAGTCCATCAGGAAATATTCCTTGCGTCTGGCCGAAAGCTGGCAATGCAAAATAACTTTAACAAGCGGAATAGATTTCAGACATAACATGCAGGAGAAGTTCTTTGCGACCGGCCAATATATATTGTGTAGTAATCATATACGTTTGAGAATTCTCATATTGTAGTTAATTTGCTTGGCATAAAGATATGAGGATGAGTGTTTTTAAACTTCTTATAATTCGCTGTGGACTTATGCACACAAGAAATCATGCAAGAGCTGATGGTGCGGTTAAGTCAGAATTAGTGTACAACAACAATTTTTGGATTTTTTGTAATTTTGTTTTCTGTGCAACCTTCACTGCGGCGACTCATTTTCTGGAATGGCCGCCAATATTCTCCTCTCAAAATATATGTATTGATTGTAATATTTAAGGCTGGGGCACATAGAATCCGTCATCCGTTATCCGTCGACTTTTTCAACTGACAGCTAAGTTAAAATACAGGTTTTGTTATGAGCTTGGTTACATACAGTACGTCTCCTTCAACGCAACGGATGAAAGTTGGGCAACTTTTAACTTTTGGCGTACGTTGAGTACTTTGACAACTATCAGTTGATTTTTTGGTATGTTTTGTTTTAATTAACAGTTGATTTTTTGGGTCTGACCAAAAATCTTCGACTTTTATCCATTATATCAAGACAGCTTGAGCTTTATAAAGCAAAATTATAATTAAAATAAACTACGTAATTTCTTCAAAATCCATAGAAAATTTTTACTCTTTAATAAAAAGAAATGTTGCAAACATGTAAAAAAAGCAACTGATTTTCTACACGTTAACAAAGTACTCATTGTGCCAACCTCATCCGTCATTGCGTTAACGTCAGTTGAAAAAGTCGAAGGATGACGGATGACGGATTCTATGTGCCCCAGCCTTTATTCAAATTCTACTGCAATTGAAGTTTATTTGTCTGGCTTAAATTCTATTACTGAACTTGTCATTTCACTTCTCAATTTTTATAATTATTTTTATTAAGGAGAAGCCAATTTCATACTACCAGTGCTTAACAGTTCTATTTTTGATAGTCGCCACACCATCATTAAGTGGCTCCTATAGTATTTATTTAGGGACTTCAAATATGTAACATACATATACTTCTGTATGAAAAAATAATTCGTTATTAATCTGAATTGAGACAATTCTGTAATTGAACTTGAGATAGACAAATAAATTTCTGTTGAACCAATATAGTTTCAAAAATTACCTGAAAATGAAATTCTATTGAAATGTAATTAATCAAATTTCGTTCGTGTGTGTACATGCATACGTATGCAACTATTTATAAAGGTTCTTCCATATACGAGTACTTTATTGCTTTGTTTTCTTTCTCTGGCAGAAGTGGCTGTAGGTTTCATTTTGTGTTTTCTTTCCTCATCTGATACTTTTGATTGTTTTAGTTGTTGTTGCAACTTCTCCTTTTTGTGCTATGAAGCTTTTTGTTTTATTGCGGTGTTTTTTATAACATTTATATATTTACGTACTCGTATATATGTAAGTACATATATGCACATATAGGCATGTGGTAGTTTGTACTCTTTCTAATTTTGCACTGTTCGTTAAGTTTTGCTTCTTGTTGAATCTTTTTTATCCTCTACCCAGCATGGCCTGTGGTTATGTCTTCCACGCCATTATTAAGTTCAAAAGTTGTATCGTTGTTTCGTATAAAATACGTTGTTGCTTTTAAGTGCCACTGCTCTGGCTCTTCCACTACTGTTTGTTGTTGTTTGTTTCCATTGTGCTCTTGTTTTTCCATTATAACAATATTGTGTGTTTGTATGGGTGTGTGCATTCAATTGTAAAACTAACCAACCAAAAACGTTTCTACTGCCATCTGCCTTTTTTGTTTCTACTCCTACCATAGAACTTTACGACAAATGGGTGTGAGTTGCTTGTTATATTAATGTGTCATGGCGTGTGTGTCTACAATCGTCTAAGCCATTGGTAGCATAGAGAAGGAATAACGTTAAAATAATAAAATGAAGAACTCTTGTTGTTACCAAATGTTGCAAATTGGTTGTATGTCTGAATGAGTAACTACGAGTATTTTAAGGTCCTCAGTATGGATCCGTGTTCGGTAAACATTTACTTACTATGCTTATGTTGGTTGTTTGCTTTTAAATTCTAACTCTTTTCTCCCTTCGTGCACTGAAAGAATTTTTTTTGGGCCTCTTACCACATGTTATATGGAAATAATCTAAAATACCATAATATTAGGTATTAGTGTATTAGGTAAATGAACGAGATAGAAAATAATTTACGCCTTGACGCACATCAAATGACAAATAGAAATGAATAATATCGGTTAAGTTTTTGTTTTTGAATTAATTGATTCTATTTCCATTTAAACTTTTAATAACAATTAAAATTTTAATTATTCTAATCAAAATTTGTAATGTATTGTAAGCTTACGGTGAATTTTTAGCAAATATAATTAAAAATTTAACTAAGCCATTATTATATTTTCCATAATAGCAATTAACGCAAAAAAATAATGAATAAAAATATAGGAAAATTTATTTAATTTGGCAACATAATTGTGTCGACTTGGTTTCAAGGACTTGTTTTCTGGGATTCAATAAAAATTACTTCACTGCTAATAAAATTTCGTATCTTATACCCATTAAAAAATTAACTTTTAAAGACGGCCGTAAGATCCACAACATGTGATCCGGGAGTAGTAAAAATTCTGATCATTTCCAATGATTTTGTCAAAGTATTTTAGTCAAAGTATTTTGCCAAGTTCGTTGAACTTGGCAAAATGCGATTAGTTCTTATGTCTTAGTTTCCCCATCATATCTTTTTGGTATAACTTTGGCTTAGCTTAGAGAGAATATTGAAGAACCCATTTTGCTTGGTAATTTAATCATTTTCAGTTTTTAAAAAGTGACTGCATTGCATTTAAGAAGAGAGAAATTTCTTGATGTAGTGTCCTGCATAGTACGGAGGAAGTCGGAATGGAGGATGTTGACTTTCTCAAAGAGCAATCTCCAGACACGGACGATGTTGAACTTAATGACCTACATGAAACGGATTTGGAAGATATTGATGTTTTCCAAGATAATACAAAATCAAATAAGATGTGCAGCAGCTTTTAATATATTGAAGATAATATTTAATTACATTTAAGAATTTTTTAAAGTACTATTAACACATTTCTATCGATGAATAACATCCATATGCAAAAACAATAGAAAGAAATGAAAATTAATCAATATTAATAATGAAATTTTTCTTCTCTTTAGTTTATATTTTCCTTTGTAGTACTAGTGTTGACATTGTACACAGATAGTGAGGGCGGTGTGGCAAGTTTTGTATATGTATATATATTTGAATTTTAAAATTTGAACACAAACAATGATGCAATAGTTTTGTGAAACTGTTTGCCAAATTTTGGAAACTGTATTTACAATATACGCATTTATGTATATGTGTATACGAGTATATGCATAGTGTTGCAATTATGAGGGAGAATTAAAAAGATTCTCTGTGCACTTTACCGAATAATTAAAGTTTCTTCTCTTCTCACAGCGTTCCATTTAGAATGCAATTTCCCTCCTTTATTAAAGCGCAGGTCCCTAGTGTCTGTTCACTCCGTGAGAGAACGCAATATGGAATTTCATTACAAAATGTCAGATGGTTTGCATTTTCATGTGGCAACTGTAACTTACAACTATCCTGCTTTCACTAGGTCGCTGTAGAACAACTGTTTCTTTGCTCTTGTTAAATGTGCCTATTCAGGGGGAATAATATTTTTTATATACTTTTTCATATACAATGTATCTGTTTTTGATATACTTTGTATATAAAGTACAAGTAGCGGGAAATGTAAGGAAGAATCCAAGATATGACCTCGCCTTTGTGAATAAAATACACGTGCATACGTACATGCATTTGTATATATGTACCTACCTACACTCATGTGCACATAGGCATGAACAGACGTTCATAAAAAACCAGAAAATATTTTACAACTACACCACTTCTAAGGCGGCTAATGAGAGATACCAAGAAATATTATTTGCATAAATTATTTTCAAAATATTTATTAATTTTAATATTATTTTTGTTTAATTAAAATTTGATTTTTCAAGTTTAAAACCAAACCCCATATGCGAGGTAGGCTATAAAAGTAAGGTGACTACATATTTGTCAAGAAATATTTATTCATCAATGTTCATCGATGCTTTTTATGAATCTTCGAAGCAGGTCGGATAAAAATATTTTTGTAGAGCCTTGAGTACAAGCTCATAAATCATCTCATAAATCGTTCAAAATTTGTTTTAGGAACCGGAAAAAGTCGCAGGAGGCTGCAGCCTAATTGTTGTGTCATTTGATGCATCATGAAAGAATAGCATATGGCCTTAAAATAATTAAATACTTCAATTAACATTAGAATATATTTTGCACAAATTGAAAATATGATGGATCAGTGCTAGATTATGCTATTTAGAAATCTAATTTATTAAATCTTAAATATATATGATAACAGCATAAATCCATTCACTCACTCTAGTGATTTTATAGATTTAACTTTCGCATAGTCTCAATGGTATGAACTAATATTTTTATATTTTTGCAACAAAATTAATGTATTCATACATTCATTGTGCTTAACGCAAACATTTGCAAAATAATGCACATGTGCGTTTGCTCCCTTACCAGTGCAGAAAATAGGAGCACATGAAAACATTTAGTTAGTCATGTAAGACGAATGTATCCTCCCTTGCTACTGAATAAATAATATAAATAATTGATATGAAATGTAAATATTCTTTTTATTTGCGAAATATGACAAACACTGTAAAAATATTGGATTAACTTTTGATATTTTTCTTGTTTAGTTACATAATGAGATGAAATGTTTACATGGATACGTATGCACACATATACCACCTATACTTGCTCTACGTCATCATTTCTCTTTGGATATAAAAAATATAAACTCAACTATTAGTGCCTGTGTAACTGTGAGTATGGTATGTGTGTGCTTGTGTCACTTACTGTATCACTGTTTGTATATAAAATGTTACAAATACACAAAGAGGAAATACATAAAATACAGTATAAAATGTAATAATTTCTAAGCAAATGGCTCCGCCCTACGATTAAGAAATGGGTGGAGCTTAAAAAGATAGAGGTATTTAGCTCTCTGCTGTAATGATAACAACACCTTCGTCATAGGAGCACTCACAGGAAAAAAAATAAAATTTTTATTTCATTGCATATAAATTTTCCATAACTTAATTTACGAGTGGGCAGCAATCAATTACTGATGTGAGAGAGCATCTCGATTCGAAGAGGGAGAGAGAGAGCATTTTGTGTAGAATATTTTTTGCTGTTTTTGAATATTACGGTCATTTGTTGGTGTTATTGAATTTATGTATCAATTCTAATGAAATAGTAACTGTAACTTGCAGCCTTCCATGCTATTTCTATTTATTATTTCCGTGTGTACATACATACATAGATGCACACGTACCTTTATGTGTAATTGTATTTTACGTGTATGTGCATTTAAGAGTAACTTCAAATAAATTTAGTTGTTATTTAATATTTTCAATTGAAAGACATTAACAAATTGTTTCAAACATTAAATGTATTTTTGTAGTATATTTTAATTGAATTGCGTACTTTGGGTATTCTCCAATTCATACATAAGTATAATATGTACCTATATGTTCCTATTTACATACATCAATATGCAGGTTTATATGATTTTCAATAAGGTTTTTAAATGATCTTTTCTGATGAATTAAAGGTATTAATTTTTGTTATTTGTTTTGCCTTATAAGCTAATAATTTACACACGTATTAAAACAGATATGATCAGATGTTGACACGTCAAAAACAAAATTTAAAAATTTCTTATTGGAAGTTAAGCTCAATTGATTTTTAAATAGTCAATGAATTTCATACTCGCGCATGATTTTAAACTTGAATAAAATGTTTCCTCTATTTTAATAACGTTTTAAATATGACTAACGTCTCATGATATTCTATTTAAAATATTTGTTCACCACTGTTTTTCATAAAAGGGCAAAAATCTAAATCTTCTTAACTATGAAATATTTATGTTTGAAAAAATTCGCAGTTTCCTTCAAACTATTTTTAGTGTACAACCTTAAATACAGAAGTGATGAAAGTACGAAATTTTTACAGTTTGAAAAGACACGTTTTCTCAAAATCTCTACAAATCATTGAGAACAAATATCTCTAGTTATATACTCCTGTGTCCTTGCTAAGATGTTGTAAAAAAGTGCTGGTAACCTGGATTTTGACTTAATGCAGTAAAAAACAGTTTCTAAAGCAGTCAATGTGATCTTCAATTTTTAATACGGAAATTCGGATTCTTTCCAATGACCTTAACACATTTTTATCATTGCAGGATGTTTTTCCTTTATCCTATTCATTGGATCTGAAGTCATGTTCAAGGTGCTATAAAAAATCAAATAGTATTTCTCCTTCAATATATTCTACATTTTGCTTTATATGAAAATGATTCTCATTACACATTTAAATTTTTTTGTATATCCTGTTGACTGAAACTTGAATTCGAACTAGCCAATATTATTTCATTTGTGACATGAATGAATGTAAATGAGTGCAGTTTGGAATCAGATTATGAGAAGAAGTCAGTCATGAATCGTTTGTTGCAAATATGAATGAGTAAAGTTGAAACCACACGTATGAGCAATTTTTCCATCTATTTTGTTAAGAGTACAGAGATGCTGTTTTCTGCGACAGGTAGGTAAATCTTTACTTGAAATACAATAATCTATCTCAATATTTGGAAACTAGTATCTTAATCTCCTCGTTAAAGAATTTACTATATTAGATAAAAATATAATGAAGTGATTTTAATATAGTACTGGAGAGTTTTACTAAATAAAAAGGTAACTTTTTTGGTTATTAATAAGATAAAAGATTCTAACATAGTTAAATTTTTGATTGTTGTTGCCAAAGTTGTATCAGTAAGGCCCTAATGCAGTTATTGCTATCAAATATTATGCGTGAGACTGCTTTGAATTAATGAAATTAAAAATAGTTATACCATAATTATTTCTTTAAGTTTAAGGTCCCTTTTAATTTAAAAATAACAATTTAATTTTAATATCTTTCTAATTTTTGTTAAAATCATCATATAATGGAAAAATTTTCAAAATTATTCGATTAATACATGAAACAGAATCCAAAGAAGTAAACTATTTTAGTTATTTGAGACTTAAAAGAAGTACCGATTGGGTTCATTCTATGAACAGAGGAAAATTACTCCTCAATGTGATTAATAAAGAATATTATGGGACTTAAGAATTACCTACATGCCTCCTTATTTTTGTTTAAAAATTTTCCTTATCATTGGCTAAGGAGTGAAAAGTCGTTTAAAATGTCAAATACAAGTTAACGTCAATGATTGTTGGCGAAAAACCAAAAAAAAAAAATTTAATTAAATCAAAATTGTGAAGCAACAGACAAAAAATAAAACGCTTTAGTGTTGTAAAACAAGGAATTATCCTAGAATTGAAAAATATCAAAACCTTCGTCATCATCTTCAAACAATACAGTCGTTTAGATCTGTAACCAATATTTATTTGTCTACAACAAAAATACAAAAAGTAAATATTTTATCACAGGAATACACTTTAAAAACATACACACACACAAACACACGTAGATACACCCACACACAGATATGTACAATAAAACACAACGGATATTGTTTTATATCCGTTGTTATAAACATTTCTTCCCCCGACCATCGGATTTAGATTGGGGTTCATACAAGATCCACCGCCATCACAAGAACATGGAGGTCAACATTTGTTTCTAGTGTTCCTGAATACGTTTTGCCATAAAGACTCTCGATATTTTTTGCGAGTCGTGAGTTTTTCTTTTGTATTATTATTTGCTTTGTTTTTATCTGCTGCTTTTTTCTTTCTTTCTTACAAACACATTTTGTCTTAAATGCTGTAGGAAGAATGTAGAGATTCTTGTCGAGATTCCTTCTTATTCCTTTTATTATTTTACACTTGGAGTATGCGGCAGAAAACACGGCAAGGCTAACTGGTCTACCCAAAAAGAGCCGAAGGAAGATAATTGTGGTATTAGGGGTAGGAGTGGAAAAGTCAAGAATTTGCATTTTAACAAATCTACTAAAAGTGGCAACTAAAACTTAAATTTTCTCTTACTCAAAAGAAGTCCGTAGCAGCTGGTTTAATCTTAAAAGGAAAATTTCGCAAACACTATGAAAATAAATCTCTATCACAAATAATTTGCCACACACGGCAATAGCCTTAAATGTCTGATCGAATACTTCCTGAAGCCTTCCCATGGGTCTAATAAATACAGATGCCAAAGCTACTATACGCCCTAGCTGTGTACCTTTTCACCAGAGGACATATTGCAACCCCCAAGGGAAAGTCAAGCTCAGTAAACTTAAAAATGAGATGTTAGAACAATAGAAGAATCGACTTATAAGTCACGATGTTAAACGAGGAAAGCAAACACAAAAAGTCCAAATATGGGAGCTTTTAATATACCTAACTATCAGTGGGACAACGTGAAACTTTGTCGGTAACGACGCTCACTTGGAAGGATCTCACCGTAGTTTGAATACATAAACATAAAATGGTGGCCAGAGGCAACTGTTAGTAGAAAAACTAATATGAGCCTGACAGAACATACAAATTTCTAATATGGCTTATCGAGATAATAATGGAATTTCTGAAGGCTTGCTGACTACTTGGAAGAATAGAGTCAGGAGCTCATGCAGCGCGTAATTGTTTTACGAAGAGAGCTCTAGGCACTGAAGGATCTGGGAACAGAAATGGGACTTTACGAGTATTAACTTTCCTTATAATTTCCTCAATGGTATTTCGAATTTTAATTCATTCAAAGTTGTGGTTGCAGGAAACATATTCACAGGATATTTATGTATGTATACATGACTTCGTATCTGTTTGTATTTCGTGTATGTCTATCGTCTGTTGTGTTAAACATGGCGTGAAATTATATTTTAAGTTGTGTGTATTATTTTCTTTTTGTTATTCCTTCCTTTTTTGCTTAATTTTGTACAATCTTACAACTTTGCCAAAGGTCTTGTTTTTGTCACTATACATATAAATTTCAATTCAGTCGTATGTTTGTTTCCTTAACATAGTGCTGATTATATATAAAGGAGCAGTGGAATTAAAGCAAATCTGGCCAATTCTAAGACACAATGAAACTGAAGGAGAACAATATAAAGGGCTTATGCTTTTTCTCTGTGAGAGAAAGGGTATCGAAACATTTTCTTGCGTCTTCTGAATTTTAAAAACACAATAAAATGAGAGCGGCCAAGGAAAGTACTAACACTAAGAATTTATGAGCCGGAAGTAGCGCACATACGTATCATTTCAAATAAATTTTGATATGTGTTAAAATAAATTGGTCCTGAATCCATGGTCAAGATGCACAGTGGAGCCTTTTGGAAAAATTGGTAAATAAACTGTAACTTCTAAGTTACTGCTAGAAATTGCACAAGAGTTGAAACGTCCATCCAAAACATACCGAGACTTAGTGATCTAACTTTCACATAAGTTTTATAATATATGAATACCATAAAAAGAAGAAGAATATTTGGCGTATGAACTGAAATAAAATTTCGCTATTTTTTAATTAATATAATAATTTGTTTTGCAATGTACACAGATAAAAACTAAATTTCGTTTTCAGTAACAAAATTCATTAAATCAGGAAATGTTTAGATTGAAAACAACGGACCTACAAATAATTTTTCAATTCTAAAAACAATTTAACTTAAAAATTTTTTTCTTGTATTCTAAAGACCCAAACAAATAATTTACGGCGATAAAAAAATTTTATTTATAAAAAACAATTAGTTGGGGCGAATATCCCAAATAATAATTTCAATATTAAAAATTTAATTTATTTTAGAAAAAATGTTTGTTAGAAAAATTTCTGGCAATAGATATTTCTGTATAGTATTTTCAAGAATAATTTTTCTAAAATAAAATTTAAAAATTTTGCTTCTCTCAGCGTGCAGCAGAGAATAATTTTTTGCATTTGTTGTCAACTACTTTATGAAGAATGGAAATAAATTAATTTAAAAGAACAGGTAGGCTTAAAATATATATTTTTAAGAGTTTACTTAAAAAACTCGAGTTGCAACTAATCTTATGGTAAATTTTGAAAATATTTTCTTTGCACTTAATATTGAAATTTATTATTCTGGATATTCTCCCCAACTAATCGTTGAAACAATTAGAATTTTTGCTAAATGCATTGTTTGTTGTGTTGCACTATGATTATGTATTTGTTGTAATTCATATGCAAAATTGAAATTCTCATATTGCATTCGATTTATGTGGCATAAACTTCCGAGATTTAATGTTTGCAAACTGCTTAAACTTCATTGCTTAAACTTCATGGTTTTGCGGCCAATGAAATGTCGGCATATGAAGAGCTAAAGCCACAACAAAAAATTTTTATTTTTCTTTGTTTTAAATATATCAACGAATAGTCGAATATCCACAATCGAATTTTTTTATAGACCACAATACACTTGTGATAAATATTTCATTACATTATGGAGCGTATTCAGAATAAACTAATTAATCTTATAAGCATTTCGAAAGTCAATTTCTCTTAAATGTTAAGCATTTCATAGAGAGAATCAGGATACTTAAAAAGAAGAGATTTTTAGTTAAAAAAATTATTAGTAAACTCAGAGCGCTTTACAAATTTTTGTTCCCAAAAATTTAATAAATTTAATTGAAAATTGGTATTCAAAATAGATTAATGGTTGAATGTATCCTAAAACTTTAGCAATAGCAACAACCCACAAGGAATAAACATTTTCGGAAATTTGTGTATCCTTTAAAATATAAATTTACAAAAACCACCAAGTTTTTAATGTGACATATTACGTATTTATAATTTTTATAATCAAGTTTAGAAATTGAACAAAAAATATATTAATTTTTTCTTTTTTTCTAAAGCCAACTAAAACGTTTTCCTATTACATTTTCGCTTGCATTTTCTGTAGGCATATTTATATATATATATATATATATATATATATATATATATATATATATATATATATATATATATATATATATATATATATATATATATATATATATATATATATATATATATATATATATATATATATATATATATATATATATATTCTTTGAAGGAGATATAATATATTATGGCTATCAATTTCTGGCAACATTGACTGTAAATAATTAACTAAGCCGGTAAAAGAGCTTCCAAGAAGCTGAAACTATGTGAAACGAGTGTAGATTATTATCCGGGAAGTAGTGCAAATTTGGATAATTTGCAATGATTTTAACATACACCTCTTATTGGAGTCTGTTTGTTTTGTTCTTTTATGCTTATTCACCAATTTGAATTATATAAATAAATAATAATAATCATAGTAATAGTAATAATAATAATTATAGATTGAATTGCAATTGGGAATAGAATTTGCCAATAGTAACAATTTTTTTGTACTTGGAAGTAATAATATCGATTATTAATTAAAGGATAGAATTAAGATTTAAGAAAATAAGTTATTTTTATAACGAAAAACGTAAACACGGTTTCACAGATTCGTAGAACTAATTTCGATTTTTTTTTTAAATTTTGTCAATTTGATTTCCTAAGAAGTTGGGAAAATCAAATCAATGTGTTTTTGCAAGCAATGCAACTGCCGTTTCCTTATAATGACTTAGCATACAGTGTATTAAATCAATACTTACCCGGCTTTAATTACAACACGACTAATTTTATTCTAATCATGTATCAAACTTTAATAGTTTATTAATTTAATTTAAAGATAACATTGCTTCTTGGTGAAGAAATTTTTGAAAACAACTCTAGTTTGCTTTCCTTGGCAATATATTGTTGCGGTAATCATAATACACTTACCGCACATATGCCAATGCTATACATTTCCTGTTCATGCATAAAATAAGTCTATCTCTATACTAATATTGAAAATAAATATTTAGCTGCTAAAGAACAAGATCTATTTGTTAGTTGCTAAGAAAACATACATTGTTTTATTTTATTGTACTGAATTAAGCAAAAATTTACTCTAAACATTTAATTGAACCACAAAATGTTGCTCCCAGATTATGGTCACCTGGACAAGGTTATTTTTTGTTTGTTATTAAATAAATTTAATGTATTTCTCACCCCGACATGATCTGATTATTCGCAGCTGCATCACTTTCAGCCTACCGAATGCTGCCATTTAATTAATAATCAATGGCACAGAAATATTTTAAGAAAAACAAAGATTCGTTCAATATTTGAAATATTCAAGTAAATTGAATAAATAAATACTCGTGAGATGTTAAGGAAAAAAACAACCAAATTGCCCGGTAGCTGTTTCTGAAACAAAACTTCGAAGTAACCAAAATATAGAAATTGTAAGTAACATGTTATTGTTGTTGTCAGCATACAAAGAAGAAGAAGAAGAAGAAAAGAAAAAAAAAACAGAACTAATTTAATTAAACAAAATTTTAAATTGCAAAGAGCCAAGCGAAAGGATCTTAATTAAAGAAACTACTATGCGGCCAATGAACAATAAATATTTGAAAACGTTTTAAATATTCGACGACTTTTCTTTAATTTTTTAATATTTAAAAACCTAGTGTAACCGCTTCTATTGTAATAGTTACACATTTACATGTACATGCCCATATTAGGGCGATTCTTATTTTCTAAAATCAAAATTTTTAAAATAGGAATCTTCTCTTAACTTGTTACATGTATTAAATATCGATATATCGATTGAGTATCGAAATATCGATACTAAAAAACCAAATTGTTTAAACCTTAAATAAGACATTAATTGAACTTAAATAATATTTAAATTAAAATTTTTTATATTTCGATACGTTTGTATAAAAATTTACATGTCCTCTTACTTATCTTGAATTATTTTGGTCACTTTACTAAACGCTGGTGAATAATTAGTGTAACAGTTTAAAAAATTAGCGAACAAATTTTGCGACTATTGCAAAATTTAGAAGCGTTGTTTGTACTGTGTACTTAAAAAAGTGTTTGTTGTAAGCGAAAATTCGCTATAACTGAAACTCTTTATAACCGTAATAATTATTGTGAAATATTTGTTCAAGATTCTTAGGACCGGAGAAGTTGATCGATATACATACGTGATAATTCTTCATAACCGATGTATTTGATAAACGAACTCCACTGTATTTTCTTACCAATTTCTTGTTCCGGTTGGTGTTGAAACAAAATATAACCCAAATTACTTTCAAACAAAAAACTGTGCGATCCTGCTAACGAATAGCGGCTGGTTTCTTCGGGTTCATCTCTAAGTAGAGTTCTATCATCATTTGATTCAATTGTACACAATTTGACTAGTTAAACCCTTAATTGTTGTTGTTGGCTGCAAGTTTTGTACCACATTATGAATATAAATACACATGGGAGTATGTGCATCTATTTACCCAAGAAAATGAAATGAAATTTCATAGTCGTTTTGATGATACACTAACACTCATATTTCTTAATACCCAAAGACGGTAACAATTACAATAAAATTAAATACAATTAAAATTAAAAAAAAGAAAATAGTAATAATGGGGTACAATTACAAACGAGCAACTTTTCCAAGATCTATGTCATTTGACAGTGAAAAAAAAAATTATGAAGTGTCATGTATGTGTGTAATTTCGTATTTAAAGTGTGTTATTAATTCCATATGGCTGAAAAGACAGGATGAAATTTTGACCTTTAGCCTGGAGGCTTTAGAAACACATAAACCTTCATACTGTTTTTATTCATTTATATACGAGTATTTATTTTTTTATATTCGTTTGTTTTTATTTATACATTCATTCGTACTGATTCCAACCATGATCCCAGCTGTGAATTTTATTTGATTTTTATTAGATTCATGTTGCAACTAAGGGTTGCAGAGTCTGGGTGGAAATAATGCGGAAGCAAGACTGCAGATAATAAAAAAGACTTTCACTTTTTATTTTTGGTTTCCAATTAAATGAAACCATTTTAAACTTCTGTTTAATTAATTCATTTTTATTTTTGGAGCTTAAAAAACTGTAGGGTCCACAATACAAAAACTCATAAACGAGGTGTGTACAAAAAGAAGGGTGACATTTTGAATTTCGTGAGATACCCAAACTCAATTTTTTTCTTTTATCTTATATTAGTTTACAGTTTCAACTATATAAAACTCATTTTTGTGACGTTTTTACTTTGCCAAAATCGACAACACAGTTACGTCTTATACCTTCATATTCACCGGATTCGGCACCTGCGATTCTTTCCGTTTGCACAATTGAAAAGGACCATAAAAAGTCGAAGATAAATGTCATTTTGTAAAATGAAACGTAATCAAACGTTCTCAATTTGTTTTTCAAACAAATATTAAAGGATTGTAAACATCTCCTTTTACAAAAGGAGACCCCAAGACTGTATAGCGAAAGTGCTCTGATGGGGGAATTACTTTGAATCATAGATCATCATAGTAGTTATGAATAAATATAGATTTAAAAAAATTAACAGTCGCACAAAAAACAAAACAGATTTACAATTTGCTTACAGCCTAATGCAAAAATCATGCCGTAATTCATAGCCATCTGCCTTTAATTTTACAAATTGTTTGCAATTGCAAGAATTCGCTATTTTGATTCGCAATACTTCTTGCAAAACGGGGAGGGCAAGTGGTTGTTAAAAGAGATAATAGGCCTTGTTGTATTTGGCGATTTCCGAATGACCTCTAGATTAAAAAAAAAGAAAACGCAGCTCGATATCCTTAATCTAGTAAGAAGAGCTGTTTTTCGTTTTAATTTTTCTCTTGTCATTTCGTATTGTCAACTGTCAGTTTGAAATTTAGTGTTGCATATCCAGAGTAAATATAAAAGAATGGTTGTTAGTGGTGCAAATGCAGATCTGTATTATTCGTCAGCGTCGTGCAAAACTAAAATACAACATTCGGAAAATAATATTTTGCAATACCATTTGCACAAGGTTGCGAATTGAGCTAATATTTGCCCATTAAAAAATGTGCGTACCTCGTATTTGTATGGAATTTCTGAACAATAATACACTGAAAGAAAACCTTTCATTTAGACAAAGAATTTTTTCATTATATCAATTAAATTCGCCAATTAGCTAATGAAGCCCTTCTTTGAATAAATGGAGTAGGTATCATTGCTGTTATGAAAAAGCTCATTAAGGAAATAAATTATAAATAAATCGACTTCAGTAACTCTTGCTTAACTTATTTTTCCAAGAGAACTGTTTTGTCAATAGAGGAAGGATGCACCACTTGAATAAATGTTTTCGGATATGATTTAAGTCCTTAATGCGATAAGAAACTAGAAAGCAAATTTTTTCAACGTACAACCCTGCCCGCCTGCCTATCGGGACATTCTACATATGAAATAAAATCATTTATCTATATATATAAAATAGGATGTGTGTATTTATGTATGTAACGTAATGTCTCCAAAACGACCTTCAGAATACTCGGGCGGGTGGCACTGTGAATTCCGATTTTTTTATTTTTGGTCTGTGGGCGGAGGGGCGTGGCAAAATCCAATAATTCATAAAATAAAAACGGCTTGGCCGATTTCTGTAAAACTTTTTGTCAGTTGTTCGTATTTTCGAGGAGAAGGTTTTTATGGAAGAAAATTTGGAAAATGGAAAATCCCTCCGGAAAAGTCTGAAAAATTGAAAAATCGAAAATCGAGTTTTTGTATGAAATTTTGTTTGAAATTATTCCTTAATGGCTTTTTAAATGAAAAAATAGAAAGTTTGTCTGAAGGCTTAAAATTGGGGCGAGGCGAAGTTCGCCTGGTCCGCTAGTTTTAAATAAAAGGGTGAACGTGAGTCAGTCAAAACAAAACAAAAAAAAAAACAGTTGGTAACATAGATCATAGTTTAGAAGTATAATTAACAATTGCTTAATTTTCCATAAGGAAATAAATAGCAAATAACAAAAAGAAAATATTTTTAAGCCAAATAAATATTAATTTACTTATTTTTTATAAATTGTGTACAACTAGCAAAAAAAAACTAGAAAAACTTAATTGTATTCTTCCACAAATTTGTTAGAAGCAATCAAATGATTTCCATTAATACAATGATTCTACTAAAAACTTGTGAAGAACAGAGAATAAAATATTTTATGCATGCAATGTAATTATTCGTTAAATGGAAAGTCTTATTAACATAATGCAAAAAATTAATCAAATCGTTTCACAGTGCGAATAAATGGATTTTTATTTCAGTGTACGTCTACCAATTCGATTTGTAAGGATCATATGTATGTATGAAATAAATTTACTTTGCAGTCAAACTTTTTCGAATACAAGCAAAAAATTTTTGTTTCAGTTAAATTTTTACAAAATTGTCTGAATTTACTAACAAAAAACACAAAACATCCACTGATGCAAAGAATTTGGTTACTGAAAATATAATTTAGTTTTTTCTGTGTGTATGAAAATAATAAAGAAAAATTACAAAGAATAGATTTTATTAAATCATGTAGGAATATGAAAATGTTTATATATTGTACCATAACAATGGTAAAATTGTACAAAATTAACATCAATTGTACCAACATTTTGTAATAAAATAAAAAATCAATTAACACTAGAACTACTAAACGCGATTTTAAAATAAATTTGGAAAGAATCGGCGGAGAAATATAAACTAAAATTTTTTGGAAATATTTTTAAGAAAAAACCTTAAAAAATTTAAGATGGTTACAGAAACTACTTAGTTTCTTTTTTGTCTGTGTATTGACAGTTCTAACAACAACAAAATGATCTACACGACCACGCCTACTATATATAGCCTAGAGCAGGTAATTTTCTTAGTGAAAAAATGTAATTTTGTAACAACATGTAACAGTTCATAACAACAATCCATTGAATTACCCAAAAGAAGGGATGCAACCAAAAGTTGTTTGTAATTTCTTTCCAAGTTTTCAAAGTTATTAAAAATTTTTGATGGGTTAAGGCCAGTCATCATCCCATTTACGTTTTTTCCTAGTTATATTTTCTATAAATACATAAAATAACAAAAAAAAATTATTACTTTACATTATTCGCCTTTCCAATACATGCCATAAAATGAATGTGTGTAAATTTTTGAAAGGAAGCTTTTTAAAATATTTTTCAGACAAATATTTGTTTGAAATTAATGCATTGAAAAAAAAATGTTTGTTGTGGCTTTAGCTCTTCATATGTCGGGATATTCTCCCGAATAATAAATTTCAATGTTTGAAATTAATTTTAAATTTTTATACATATATCGTTTGATTTAGTTCTTTATCCACACTAAACAAAAAAATGTAAGTGTACCACAAATCCCCACACGTTCGATTACTAAAGGAAATAAATATGTTTGAAACAGCGCTTGAAAGTTGAGTGTTCAGTTGATTGTTTTTTAAATATATGTACATATTCCAAAAATTATAGATTATAATATATACACATATTGTGGCTTCTTTCTTAATAAATCAGACTTAGTTTTGGTAATGCATCCAAATTTTTCATCCACTTGCTTAATTTTTTGTAACGGAGGCAATTTTTTTAGGATCCATGTTAATAGTCTGTGAAATAATGTTTCAATGTGTAAACTATTATATGCCCATAAAATTAACGCCTTCCCATATCTATAACGTTCTGATCATTATCTCATTTGAATGTGTCTTCAAAAAGAACCCTTAAGGCGCAATCAGCGCACAACGCGGATGCAATAGTATTCCTGCTACGACTTCTGGATTATCAGAACTCCAAACTAAATGTGTGTTTAATCACAGAATATTGTGCCAACAGATCCCCCCCAGGGGGCGCGGTCAATTCATCCTGTCTTGGTGGCTTGGTGTTGAACCTCCTGGGGTATAGGGTTATCAGGTTTCTGGACCTAGGCCTTTTTGCTGATAACCCCTAAAAACTTGTATGTTGCTACCCAATCCCTGAAACAACAGGGCAACGGGCGCGCATGCAAGTAAACTAAAGGTAAAAGCGGGTTCGCCCGCTCGTCCGGAGGGGTAGTTGGTCTTTCCAGACCTTGACCTTTGGCCAATTGCCCTAAAACTTAATATGTTACTACCCAATCCCTGAATACCAGGGTAACGGGCGTGCATATAAGTAATTAAGGAAGTAGCTTGCTACGCTAGTCTGGGTAGAGGTGTTACCGATGCCTCAGGTGTGCAAGGAACCTAAAATCGGAGGTGCTTTTAACACGCGGCTGACCAGAGTCCTATCTGGTGCCACGGGAACCAGTAGCCCCTAGGACGTGTCCTAGACTGGTTATTGGTGAGGCCCCTTCGGGGATCACGTGGTGGCTGTGGTTAAAACCCAAAGATACGCGGGGAGAGGTATGGGCTGGATGAGTGTGTCTTCAATCATGGGCTAGTGGCATGATGTGGATGTTCTCTTCAGGCCATATATCTCTAGGTGCTGTTGCTATTCGACAGAGCTGCTCTAATGGTTACGGTAGGTGAAGCTTCAGGTCAGATTGGGGTAAAAGTTCCACTGCCGTGCCATTTGGGTAGTAGGAGGTTAGATAGCTCCAAGCATCTTAGCAAGGTGTCTGTACATGGTCCAGCAGCCTGTACGGAACTTGCTACCATGTTGTCCCTGTCAGGGGCACATGTTAGTTGGCGCTCCGTCATGTGCCCTTGGCGGGGGCTACTGGGGCGGTGGTGAACGTGCTTTATTCACCCTTGTGCAATAGTGCACCGTCAGGTTAGGCCTTCGGGCAGGTACTGACGTGAATCTTTTGCAACTCTGTGCCAACAGATCAGCAGGGAGCTTTATCAAATAAGTAACTTTTGTCTTACCGTAACAAAATTTTCCATTATTCGTGGGAACTTATTAGAACAAAAACTATAAATTATATAAAAATAGTATGAAAGAGAAGCACACTTGTTGACTCTTTGCTTGTTGCAGCATTATTTTCATTGTTTGCTAAGAAACCGAAACCATCAGAGATACCCCACACCACAAAGACTTTCTCAGACTTTTCTTTTATCTTATTTGCAACAACGCGTAATTGATACTTTTTTTTTTGTTCTTATATTTTCTATTTTAATATCGGAATGTTATTGCAAGTATCTGTTACCTTCGTAGTCATCTCAGACAACAGAATCATCACAGGTTGTTGAGAATGATGAGTTTGATTTTTTTGTGTGTGTTCAAATGGCTTCTCTCCCTTGCAGTTCCTTTTGGAATTGTTTGTATTAAGACAATAAAATAAAAGAGAAAAACATATACAAATATCCTTTTTATTTGCACAGTAATGATTTGTTTCACTTGCTGTTGTGCTGCCTCCGCGTTCCCCTTTTATAAGGTTTTCAACTATAAAATTATTTATATTTTTGCGGTTCAAAGGTTCGACTTGATATCAAATCATCATCGGTTGGCGCTGTTGTTCAGTTCATTTATTTGTCTGTTTGCGATTGTTTTATTAATAATAATCAAACCGCCACCTGCTTATTTGTCGGTTTAAGTTTGCTTTGTATCTATCCAACCATTTATTCCTGCATCAACTTCATCCTTAGTTGCAAGGACTTTACAATAAATTTTATATTCTAGAACCGTGGGAATAGTTTGACTTTATTTTTTATTTCTTTGTTTATTTTAGAACTAAATAGATTTTTTCGAACATTAATAAATATGCTTATGTGTCTGCAGAGAAGACCAACAATATTCTAATGTAATCATTTTGCAATAAGGGTCAAGAAGTCAATGAGAAGTGTTCTTTTCCCTTATAAATAAAAAACACTGAAGATGGCTTAAAGCCGAAACCAGTCTGTTTACAAACCAAATTTGATGTGGAATGACGGAGAATTGTTCCGAAATCAATTACAACCCATAAAAAGAAAAACACAATTCTCAGATGATGAAATGATTGCTGGGATGGTGATAGATCAACAAAATGGGTGATTACTTTTGATCACTTTACAGACAAGAACACATCGTAGAGAAAATTATAAACAAGAGACTTTCCAGAGAAAAAGGATATCTCCTTTTATATATAGAAAGAAATATGAATATTTTAAAATTTAGAAAACTTGTAAGAATATATTTTTTCTAAAATTTTAGGACACTTTTAACGGATTGCTAATATTTCTTTTTTACAATAAAGTGGTCACTTAAGTGTCTAGCCTCTGCTTATCTTTAAAATGTATAAAAAGCTTGGAAAGTTTCAGTGTCTTATGAAACACAAAAACATATTTTTCGATGGCACAAGTTTATTTTACGTCCAAACATATTTTAGAAATTATATACAACAGAATTGAAAACTGTAATATTCACCTGTGAATAAATCGATGAAATTTTTTAATTTCTGTGCTGGAAACACGTATTTGTTGCTCTAAGATAATCCTGTAGAAAATCATACATTAAATGGGATCTGAAACCCGACTACATTATCTTCGTTGGTAGCCCTTTGGTATCATATAAATATGAGTAAAGTACACTTCATTTCTATCACCAAAAAATTACAATGGTTTTGCCTCCAAAAAAAAAAAAAAAAAAAAACAAAAATTAGGATATGCCATCTCCTGTCCTGACAAACATGCCAGACGTGCAAACTGTTTTCAAATTCGACATTCTTATTTTCCTCTTTTTTTAACACTCACAATGGCGATGTTTATCCTAAATAATATTTATGCTTAAGCAGCAACAATAATAAAGAACGCAAGGTCGTACAGAAAATGTGTATATTGTTACCTAATTAACAAAAATACAATTGCAACAAAAAGTTATAAAAATATTACAATAGACACTTCAGTTCACTTCACTTCATTTTGTAATCGGAAACTGTAATTTAGCAATATTTTTGACACTCTTATTTTATTTGCACACACAGTACGAGTAAAATAAAAAACAAAACAAAAAAAAAACATGTTCTAAATAACAAAAATTATGACATAAAGAGGGCAAATTAAAAAAAAAACGAATTACACCCCTCGTTTTTATTCGGGGCATGTTAGGGAGCAATGAAGTACATGTGAGTTGAATCATTGAATAAGAGAGAGCAGAGCAAAAGAGAAACAGTCATTTGGTCACATTGTTATGTATGGGGATGTTTATTCTTCTTTGGTCCCTTTAAACAGATTCCGTATCCGTGTGCTGGTTGAGTTGTTGTTTTGTGGGTTTCGTATTACGGCGTTATTATTTTCTTCCTTGCAGAAGTCTTTTATCTCACATTAGTGACTTGTTTGGATGTATTTAGCTTAAACACTGTAACAACAACGTGTTTGTTCACTTTTCAAGAAGCTGTTTTAATATGGAAACTCGTATTACAAACGCCTTTTATCTTTTCTCTAGTAGTAAAAGATCTACTTAGAGTTTTTATTTCTTTATTTCAAGAGTTTATAGAGTATCAATGTTCATCTAATGCTAAAATCAATAAACGATACAATATTACTTGTTATTTTACACCAGTTGCATTGATATTGAATTTAATTTTTAATTTCATTTTATTGCAGATGTTACTGAACCCTGTATACGAACGGTAAGTGTTTTTCCCAAGTTAACTTGATAATTTCTTAAATCAATGAATATTTTGTCCTCATACAAAAAATTCTTAGAAATTATTTAACACCAACTCTCCTAAATAACTAAATATTATGTAAATAGTTTTTGATTCGAGACATTATTTGCTGTATCTGCGCCAATGTATAGTACTCAAACAAATAATGAATTAAAATATAGGAAAATTTACTTAATTCTAGTTCAAAAGGTTGTCGTATGGCAAAAAGTGAAAAGATCCTTGCTGCTAGTAAAAACATTTTACTCAATATTAATTAAAAAATCCGTAACATCTAAAAAAAAATTTACTTAGTTTTAGGTACATTTTTACTGAAATTTTGGAAAATATTCCCACGCCTCTTTATGCGTCTTCTTCAAGAAATTTTTTTAAGTTTATCCTGAAGAAGACGCCCAAAGAGGCATCGAAATATTGAAATAAAATTAATTTGTTTTTATACATGGACCTTAAGTTCGTTAATAAAATAAAAGATATATTGGAAAAGATCGAAAAAATAGTGTTAATTAAAAAAATAATTTTAAAAATTTGTTTTATAATAGAAATCCCACAAGTTTAACAAGTCATTACTAAATTTTTGGAGAATTATAAATATTTTTGAACGCAATAAATATTTCGTTAAATGTAAGAAATTCATGAACTATTTTTAAGTCTAGTATTTTTTTAAACTAGATTTAAGTAATTTTTTTTTCGTTTTAGGGAAATATTCTTAAATTAACACAATTTTTTTATATAACTAATGTATTATAATCCTGGAATGCTAAAAAAATTCAGTATTAAGAGCAATTCCAATATGTATTGGTATTATAGCGCTAAAACGAAAGTGCTTATGAGCACTTTTGACCCATTAACACAAAGTATTTATTTTCTGCTCTAATTCTTAAAAATCCTTTCTTTTAAGCTTACACCACCATATACTTGCACATTTAAAATAAGTGCCTTAAAGTTTTGGCAATTTCAAAATATTTCCAGAGAAAATATCACTCTAGCTAAGTTGGCTGCATTTTGCGTTAGTTGCCCAAAACTCTTTTTAATTATTCTTCAAAATATTTTTTAGTGAACTATGTACATCTGCACATTGAATTTATATTTTTTAACAGTTTTAGATCATTTTCATATTATAAAAGTATAACTTATTGTTTAAATTAAGTAAAACGTGGTGCCAACTCATTAGCCGTTTGTGAAACACACAAATCGCAGCTCTCCATCTTTAAATTAATTTTTTTTCCTTGTACACTTGCACATACGCATGTGTGTTCATTTCTTTACAATTTATTTGAGCTTCACTTTTTTGCAGGGAAATGCATTCATATATACATACTTAGGTGATCACTGTACAAAATAGTTCGGCAACAGTTGATAGTGGGAATGAGTCAAAATTAATGTAATAAAATTTTCCCTGAATTCCTATTTTGCAAAGATGAGTTTGCTGGGAGTGAGCATTTAATAAAGTTTTAGTGAAGTCTTGCGCCCTCTTCCGTTACTATTGATATGTGAGACTTATTTGGAGGTTTATGTCTGCACTAAAATGTGTACATGGGGGTAAATATAAAACACTATTGTTGTCCCAAATTCTAAATGTACTTTGATATTAGCAGATGTATCCAAGACAGTTGACAGTAAAGTTGATGACATTACTTAGCGAAGACATTTAGATGCAGATAAAGATAACGGCTTGCATATGAGTGAATAGATAGAAATAAATTCGGTGCCCTGTTTTTTGTACCACACTGTTAAAGTAACTGGGATAAAAGGAAAATAATTGAAAATTAGCGGAGATTTTTCTTTTTTTAGTAACAGAAAATTCTTTTTGTGTAGTCTTTTTCATTCTTACCTTCATAGATACTAAACTCTTATTTTATATTTTGAAGCAAATAACAGCACTATGCGACAAAGTTATGGCATCTGATAAAAACTATATGGTATCCTTGATGTGTTACCGTCCTCTATCAGCAAAAACAGTAAAGTCCCTTTTTCGTATGGCTCTCGCAGAGGAATATAGACACTTCAGCAAAATCCATGCAATAAAATAAATCTGTGTTGCATAACATGGGTGGAAAACATTGTTATGCTCATTAAATAAACATAAATAATTTTCTTGTTCGTTACAAAGTAACCATAAATTCCATAAACATTCGAAATTTTTTGCAAAAACAATAGGAAAAATAATATCACGATATTGTGAATAAAATCAACTAAAATCATCAATTATTCGCTTTGGATATGCGTGACTTCATGATCCAGTAATAAATATATTAACTTCTTGGCGTTTTCGATATTTTTTAAATTTTTAAAAATTCAATTTTTTTATTTTGTAAAAAATATATATTTTCCATCATTGCGGAACCGTTCAGTATATGATAATAATATCAGAATGGCTTAAAGAAAATGCAAGTTAAAATGGAATGGTACACAATTTCTATTTGTAATTCGGAAAGTGAATTTTGAAATTTCTCGGGCTACGTGCATAACAGTCAGACGTCTTTTGCTTGCTCGGCGATTTCGTGTAAAAAATGGAATAGGGTGATTGTACTCTTAATCAGGAAAAATGTTCACAACTCCTATAAGGTTTTCAAAGAAGGTCGATAAGATGTGAATGACAACGCTCATCCTGGTATCTCCAGAACATCAATAACCGATGAAAATGTTGAGAAAGTGAGGAAAATTGATATGGAGGATCGTCGAATAACTAGAGAGATGTTGCAGAGGATGTAGTTATATCGGCTGGCTCATACTATGTAATTTTTTTTCGAAAATTTTGCGTATAAAGCGTATGGCAGTGGACTTCGTTCCAAAATTGCAGAACTTTGAAGAAGAAAAAAAAACCGTCGCATGGGAATCGCTCAAGAAATGTTGAATGACGTTGACGACGGTCCAGATTTGCTTAAAATGGTCATAACTGATGACGAATCATGGGTATATGATTATGACAGTCGTTCCAATGGAAGGCCCAAGAAGAACCAAGACCAATAAAAGCAAATCAGGTTCGATAAAATGTCACTGCTTTCTTCGATTACCTACGTACGTATTATCTTTAAATTATGCGCCGCTTGCGAGAAGCAATACGCTGGCACAAGTGCATTATATTTAAGGGGACAAAATAAAAATTGATGAACAAATAATTTTTTTTTGAGATAAATGAAAATTTACCTTTTCTATTGAACAGACTTCGTATAGCAATCATAATGATTATTAATTAGATTATTTCTGTTTCAAGGGTACTTGAAGTACTTGACTAAATTAGGATTATTAGAAGTCCTGCATGATGACAATTAAAAAATAATCTAAAAGTAATCGTAATCCCGATTATTAAGATTAGCATAATATGATCAAAAGGAATCCAGAGTAATCAACAAATAGTTCTACTACTTTTATGAATTTTTTTATATTATGTTTGAATATAAAGAAAGTTTTTCGCTTTCCTGCTTTTTGTCTTTGTCTTTATATCTAAATTTTCCTATACAAATAAGTATGTAAATATCGTTTAAAATATGAATAACTAGCGGACCAGGCGAACTTCGCCTCGGCCCAATTTTAAGTCTTCAGGCAAACTTTCTATTTTTTCATTTGAAAAGCCATTAAGGAATAATTTCAAACAAAATTTCATACAACAACTCGATTTTCGACTTTTCCAATTTTCCGAATTTTCCGAAGGGATTTTCCATAATTTTCTTCCATAAAAATCTTCTCCTCGAAAATACGAACAACTGACAAAAAGTTTTACAGAAATCGGCCAAGCCGTTTTAATTTTATGAGTTATTGGATTTTGCCACGCCCCTCCGCCTACAGACCGAAAATAAAAAATCGGACTTCACAGTGTCACCCGCCCGAGTATTCTGAAGGTTCCCTGAAAATTTCGTAAAAATCGGCCCAGCCGTTTTGGAGCCATTACGTTACATGCATACATACACACATCCTATTTTATATATATAGATAGATGAAACTAGTACTCATCATTGGAATTGGAATAACTACTGTAACGGTTCCTCTGGGAGCAATAAAAATGTCATTCCTTTTTTCACTGGCTATTATTGCAGAGCCTTTTCCGTCAACTGAAACAAAATTGAATGTTCAGACAAATATTAGGTCTCAGAAATTTTGACATTTCGTTTGTATTTAGTAATTAATTTAAAGTTTATTTTATTGTTATTAATTCAAAATTAATTAATTTGCGTTTATTCAAATTCATTTCTATACAAATGCAAACAACATAATTTTTCCGTTTACAAATAAATGCAAAGTACTATACCTGAAATCCAGTAAGAAGTGCGTATTAGGCTTAAAGCCTGAACTTGACATTTGAAATTTGCATTAATTTCTACACAAGAAGAAAATAGGCCTTAAATGCACAAACAATACGAAATGTGAAAAATTACGCGACCACACAATTGTCTGAATTTTTGTTTCAGATGACGTAATCCTTGAAATGGGCAACAAATGTCAAAAGTTCGTTGTACTTTTCTTTTAGAACTGCGTACCAGCAAACAAAAAAATTGCTCAAGAAATTTACAAGCAGGAATTTCCTAAGATTTTTGCATACAGTTCTTATGGAAACGTGAAATTCAGGCCGAACTCCGTGCTTGGTTCTATCTGTCAAACACACACACACACATGCACTTCAAATTGTAAATTTGCAGGACACAATGAATGATTAATAGCTAATTCTTTCAAAATCTATTCAAAATCTATTCATATCCATCAAGTGCAATAATTGGATAATCGAAACACACTTGGAAACCTCTATATTTTTCATTCCTATGGAGTATGAACTAAACGATAAATATAATGATAACAACAATAATAATAAAAAAGGAAAATAAACAAGTCTTTGTGTCGACGAAACATAAAAAAATTTTCTTATCATATTTCACATATAAGCAGTCTCTGCGTGGTGATTATGTATTGGAGATGGGCGTATGTCACTTGTGGCCACTAGTAAATTAATCACCTTAGTGAGCTTGACTAATGCGATAGCGTAAGCAAAAGTCGTCAGGAGGGTGAGGCAATGGTAATGCCGTGGTAGTAAGTTGAAGTTAACCCCGTTTGAAGGCCAACAGGTAGCAATTCGTGAGGGATGCCCCTGAACATCGTCGTCTCTTCGACGTATGAACAATGCAATATTCCCCACTTTTTGCGAAATCTGTAGTGGATCCTGTTAAAACTGTGCTCAGGCAAATACCTAATTGTTCGAGCACATGGTGCACAGCGAGAAGGAAAACGGTGATTGGTCATATGAGCCTCCTTCAGCTGTGTATCCCTCCATTGCTTGTTTACCAACTAATTTTCTAATTGTATGCAACACAGATGTCAAATAGCAATGTGCCGAAATTCAGCCACATTCACGTTAAGTTTTCTCCACACTGTATATGAATGGAAGAAATATTTTAGCCGTATTCTATTATGCCTTGGGGTACACAGACTATTAATATAAAAGAATTATTTACAGAATGGATACGGACAATGTAGTTTAAAATTTTATACGGTGCAACTTCGACAATCCGGACACATACAGTTTTAGGGTCGGTCGAATTAACGAGTTGTCCGGACTATAGTAGGTGAAAATATTGAAATAATCTAAGTGAATTAAGTATATATGCACATACTATGATTTATTAAAAAACGAAGTTATTTTGTGTTGACTAGCTTTGTTGAGGTGGCTGATTTGTGCTTTAACAATAGAGTATCCTGCATATCCAAATTATTCTCCTCAGCCCACTGAACGCAAACTAATAATGATTTCTTTGCAGCAGCGTTACAGATCTTTGTTTTTTTTTTTGATGTCGCAAATCGTTGATTTAGGAATATGGAATTTTTCGGCAACCTGCCTAATAGTTTTTCCCTCATCAAGACTTTGCAAAATATCACACTTTTCCTTTAAGGTTAGTGTTTTATGTTTGCCTTTATTATTTAAAACCAGGACACTTGGAATGGAATTAGACATATACGCTTGCGAAAGAATGAAGCGAAACTAAAGTAATGATAGTGCATATCTAAGTATGAATAACAAAAGATGCGAGTAAAAGAGGAAAAAATCCCCGAATTTTATTATTTATTCTTGCATAAAAAAACTTTTTCCGGATTGTAGAGGTAAAAATTTTAATTATCCGAAATGTAGAAGCGTCCGAACTATTGGAGTGACCGGACTGGCGCATGTCCGAACTGTGGAAGTTGTACTGTATTTGAAAATTTAATATTTTTGTGTCATACTCGTAGATATGTATGTATGTACATATACATATATTAAAATTTGTCGTGTCTTAATATTGAAATTCATCGGAATTATACCCAAAAAATATTTGAACTTTTCAAATTTGCTTCTTCTGCCTTTAGCTGAACTCATTCGCCGGTGCAGTTTAAACAGTATGCAAACATTTAACCCTATTCGTTTATGTCAGAGCAATCAAATACAATATGAGAATTCTCTATCGGATATAAATACTACAAAATACATAATCATAGTAGGCTTACAATGCTTTTATATAAACAGCACAATAAGCAATTTATGCTCGTCTGAGTCTTTGCTGAATTAATTGTTATAGTGCAGATAAAATAATCAAATCTCATTATAACCAAATATATGACGAAGGATGGGTGGATTGTTAAAAAATCAATTACTTTTTGTATAGAATAGTATGGAACAGCCCTACTCATAATGATAAATGGGGTTCGCTTTTAATTAGAATTACATATTGAATTGTAATTGCCAGTTCGCGGAAAACTAATCTTGAATTCAGAAATATTATTGAAGAAGCTCTGTAATGAAATCGAAAACATCTAATGCATACATGTGAAAATATCTAGACAACAAACAATTTATAAATTTATAATTCCCTAATTTATTTCAGAAGTATTTTATAAACACATGGATTAATATGATTTTGAATCTGAAAATCACAGAAAAAACTGAATGGAATTTTCAGTTACCAAATTCTTTGAATCAGTAAATATTTTGTGTGAATGCGGACATACAGAGGATTTTGTAAATTTAATGGAATTTAAAACATAATTTTTGCTGCTATTCCAAATACTCCAACTAAAAATTTAGGGGTGCAACAAAAAAGTTTCACTCTAAATAAAATATACTTTAGAAAAATGTTTGAAATTAATTTAATAATGAGAGCGCCTGCTCTCGAGTCATAAAATATTCACGATTCCATCGCTAGAAACCATTACAGTTGTAGGTATATGCTGGACTAGATTTGAACACATACATACATACGAGCTCAAATGTATGTATGTATGTACACGAGTACATTTATAGTATATACATACATATTTATTTTCTATAAAAGATTTTTGTGTTCGGCCAAGTGTAATAAAGTGACCTACGGAATATTAGCCTGTGGTCCTATTTTCGATTTTAGTTGCTTTCTCCATGAAGTAGAATAGCTAACATTTGACAATTGCTAAAATATTCTGGGGATGCATTTTATGAGCAAGTCCACTTTTTGTTATACGGTAGTTCAATAGTGTGGCAACTCTGCATTTGAACAGACGGAAAAGCTTGATTTTTAAATTATTTTGTTAATTTTTATTTCTATACTTTGACTTTAAATATTTACTAGAGTTTAGGTTTTCGCGGAAAGGAATAATAATAACAATGAATCTCGAATGCTTAATTTGGGCCACTGCGCTCCAATTCGTTTTGGATCTAAATTAAAAATTTAGGTATTGTTTCATCTATCGAAATAGTAACTGCAGGCAGACTACTTACAACTGAAGACGGATAAAAGTTTTGAAGTTCTAGTATATTTTAAATACTCTTTGGCTATTGAACCGGAAACAATATTTGTGTGGTCTGCTTGGCTGGTATTATTTAAAGTTAATACCAGCCAGGATTAATGAAGACCGTTGCTCTCAAGATAGAGATGAATATTTCATTATAATTTGTTCTTTTCTTACTTCAACTACTATATCATGTTTGATACAAAGACATTTTTAATTTGTTCTGTGAAGTGCGTAGTCTATTACATCGCTGTATCTATTATAAATAAATAAATTAAAGGAAATAAAACACTTGAATAATCACCAAAGATGGAATTTTGCATGATCCTGTTAGAGAACTTTAACAATTAAGAATCACTTTTATAATCTTTAAACGCAATTGTCTATAATTGTTTATTTACCTGTTAAACATCACCAACAATTTAAAGAACTTTGAAATATGGACGATGATGTTTTTGTCGATTAACAAAAATCGCTCTATAAAATTTTGGGCGCTCGGAGATGATCTCTTACGCGAATTTTTCGTTGCCAGATCTTTCAGTATATGTACACATCTACAAGGGTACCACGTAACAAGAAAAGGTACTGGATAGAACATATTGGTCTAGTATCATCTTCAGTGTTCTCACGTAGCTTCCATTCGAATACGGATTATTCCTGACATGATTTTAACATGGAACTCATGGGTTTATTCGGAACTGCATTATAGCGGTTCATCTGTTGTGTACTACATTCGGTAATTCGTCAGCGTGCAACTCTGTAAATATGCCGAGTTGTAAAATGTATTATAGAAATGTATGATGCGCGAAAAAATCAAAAGCACAATAATTGTTATAATACAAGTCATCAGTATTGCAAACTAATTACCGATGCGCATCAGATTTAGCGCAGTGATGTATTTGCGAATAAGGCCAATATTAAGAAAACTCGATATCTATTTGCAAGATGAAATTTATATTGTAGCGACAGACATCAAACATAATATTAGTGATCTAACGAATTACAATTTTCACATATTCGCGAGTACGAATATCTGAAGTAATATCACTGAATACGAACACTAAATTCGAAGCCTTGAGATAATTATCTATGGTAGTTTTACACGGCTCAATATGATTCGATTAGTTTAAAAAAGTAATCATAATACAGAACACAAATTTCTATCATAGCGTTAATGGATTACTATCGCCGGGAAAGTACTCAAAAACACCGAATAACCTTATTTATGGGCATTTCTTCTTCGTGATTATATACGTATTATATATCTTATTATTTATTTAAATCGTATGAAAATATTGTAGCACTCAAAAGCTTCCAAGAAATCTTTCTGGGGTTTCTAATATATAATTTACATATCACTACTAACTTTTGCAAGCAAAAACAAATCATCAGCAACATATTTTTAACCTAAATACCATGGACTTTAAATAAGCAATGTTGGCTATTTAAGTTTCATATAAAAAAAAACACTAAAAAACTGAATTTCGTTTTGAAGTTGAACTTACAGATGAATGATATTTTATTTCGAAGTCAAAATCTGGCTTCAAGACATACTGTTAACAAATTATTGTCTAATATGTCATAATCGAAGTAATTGTGGTCATTTGATCTCAATTCCTTGCCACATGCGCTCTATTTTTTGCACCTTATGGTTTTTTTGGGACGAAAATATCGGACATACATTAGCCTGAATTCGGCGAAAATTATATAAGAGGCGATTATTCGGGAATACGAATATTCGTTTCATCACTACATAATGGTCGATTATTGCACAATTTCAGTAACTGCAGCAACTCTAGCTTTTTTCCTTCGGATGCGAAAATCGAGCTCGTTAACTGTTCCGGAGTGTATATGAATGTTTTCATTTAATTTCTTTCGCATAAATAATTTTTTCATTGTCAAGTGGCACGAGTAGGATAATGAATTTTCTTTCATCATGACATGTTTAAAGTCTAAAACAGTAAGAGTACGAAGTTAAGAACTGCATGTAGAGTTGAAGTTGCATTCGGAGGCTCAGTGGGAAAAGAATTTTTTAAAAATCTTGAAAATATGGAGAAGCCTTCTTCAAAATGTACATACTTCATATTTTCTACATGGAAAATAATTTTCTGTTAAATTACGATATAATGGAAATCGATGTCTGAAAATGTTATCTTTATAAGTTTAAAAAAAAATAATAATGAACAGTTAAAAGAAAAAGTCAAAGAAGTCGAAAAAATGCTCTAGTTTATACTTTAGAGGCAATGAAAATGTTGGTCTTTAAAGGCAACATTAATTGTTTCCACACTCTTTTTTCTAAAGTACATGCTGCCAGCTCCCTGATATTAAGTTTCTTTTCCAATAGGTGGTGATAAGTCTAAATATCTCTTTAAAACGAAGTTTCCTTATGCATGCATTTATTGTTTAATAAGAGATGTTGAATGGGAAATTTGAATGATAAAATTTTCGTTAGAAATAAAATGTTTTTATTTGTTTTGCGTACTTCATTGGTCCCAGAACCATCTCATCAGTAGACTTCAAACATCATATTTGAAAAGCATTAAACCTCGTATGCGCATGTCAAAACTCTCAAATACTGCATGAGTATTATAAAAATGTAATCGTAGTAAGCTAAGCAAACTTTTTTACAAACAACAAACTTAGCATATTCGATATGAGTATGTATGAGTATGATATGACAACTTTTTTTTTACTATAATTCGATTAACTTTGATAAATTTTGTAAAAAATGTTTATTTTCGTTTAATCAAATAACTTGAGTTCGAATAACGCAAACAAATATTTCTTATCACAATCAGCAAAAATGAAAATTAATTGAGAATTAGAATAACCAAAGACTTACATTTGCATGGCGACTTGCCACATACATAAAAGAATTATAGATGAAGAAACATTGAGCTCGACTCAGCTACACACATAATTTTCATATACTTTTTGGATTTTTTTCCTTCTTTTTTTCTAAAAAGTATAATAATAAATAAATATGTTATATTAATAAGTTTTACTGGAAAATACTTTCAGTATTCGGTAATACGCTTGTTATCAATTCTAGCTCAAATTACTGCTGGCTTGGGGTTAAAACTCATCCAAACCGCAATTAATTTTATACTTACGCATACACATGCTGCATACACAGGCGTGTATGTATGTAAGCCGCACATATGTATACATAAATAATTTCTTATAAAAATATATGTGTATGGTATAGAATTATCTCTGGAGTTATTTAATTTTGAATTTATGTAAATACAATATTTTTCAATAAACTTTAATTATTCAAGTGGGAATATTTGCTCGTAAAGGTTGTCTGTCGTTCTGTGAAATCTAATTATCAAAAATGAAAGTACTTTTTGCAATTTTGGCTGTAGTGGTCTGCGTAAGTAAGAATGTCCAAGTGAAATAAGAAAATGTGATTCATTTGAGTTTGAAATTTGAATGTAGGTTTTAGCCGAGGAGTGGACTGTTAAAAACAGTGAGCAACTGAAAGAGATCCGCAATGAATGTCTGAAACAACATCCTCTTTCTGCTGAACAGAAGACCAAAATGAAGAACTTTGAATTCCCAGATGAGGAACCCGTTCGCCAATACCTTCTTTGCACAGCTAAGCAAATGGGTATTTTCTGCACGCATCAGGGCTATCATGCGGATCGTATTGCAAAGCAATTCAAAATGGACATGGAAGAAGAGGAGGTTAAAAAATTGGCTGAAGATTGTATAGCCAAATACCCCAAGGGCGACAAAGCGGTTGATGTGGCTGCCTTTGAAGTTCACGGGTGTTTGATGAAGAGCACCATTGGCGAGAAAGTGAAAAGCTACATTAAGCAACGCCATGAATCCGCTCAAAAGCAGGAATAAATGTCGAATTACAAAAGTCAAGTAAAAATATTCTAATCACGGTTTCATCATTCAAACAAAGATGTACGATAGTGTTATCGTTAGTAAAACTTTAAGAAAAGACTGCCATTACTTACTCTGGAGTGGAGAAGTAAAGGAATGAAAAACATTTAATAATTCTCTGAATAACAATGATTTATGCACATACATACATACATATTTTTTTAAGTTATTGGATCATATACTTATTTGTAGAAATTAGTGGCCAAAACTCGACCAATTATTGCCGCTCAAGCTATTTTTAATTAAAATTAATCAATTTAAAAACATTTTCAAACACTCCCTGTTTGATTTCAAAATGTTTTAACAGCCAGTTCTGCTAAAATGCCAAATTCAGTTTGTCAGTACAACTTTAAATGACGCTTAAATAACACTAAAATGTCCAACGAAGTGCATTTAAATTACATTTAAAGAAATTTTTTTTTTACTTTTTATAAATAAAAGCCTAATCGCTCTAATTATAAAAAACTAATAATAATTACTCTCTTACAGGATTGTTTACTCTTTATTTATAAGTTTGCGCTTGCTAAAGAACTCTAAACTCCCTTTTTAACTTTATAATTACAGATAATTTAAAAAAAAATTAAAAAACGAAAACGCCTTAAGTTGAAACACATTTGTACACTTCATTCACATAAATAATCAGCTGTTTCTGGGAAATTATGGAAGCTTGGTTTATGGCCTGTAAACTGAAACTCTATTTAAAATTAATTTAAATTTCAGTGGCAATTGACTTAACGAATATTTAACTACGTGGTCATAAACTGGCCCCAAGTCTCATGTTGTGAATATGTTTCATACTTGTGTTGGTAGCAATTTGAACTGCTTATAAATCTTAAGATTCTGAACAAATTTTAATAAAACGTAACTGACCTTCGTAGACTAGTAGGTAGTGTACTAGACTCGTAGTGCGAAGGTCCCAGGTTCAAATCCTGCCGCAGAACTCTGGCAGTTTGTGTCTGATAATTAAAAGGGAGCGCACAACAAGTGTTCACTGGCTTAAGTATATGTCGTATGACATGGGCTACCACACCCCTCCAATCAACCTAACCTAACCTAAGAAAACGTACATTGTACATCATTATTAAGAAAAAGGTATATAAGTTAGACTATATATTTGTGGTACAAATCATCATCGTAGCTTAAGCGTAAAAGGGAGCCATCCATAGTTTTTCTTGTATGTATTAATATAAAAAAAAACATTGTATTGGTAGACGGTATAACTTTTTAGATATTTCCCTAATGAATTATTAACTCTGCTATGATTTTGTGTGCAATTCTAACATTGTGCATAGAAGTTTTTATATGACCATATACGAGGTCAAATGCTTTGCATATAAATTTTTTTAAATCATTAATTGCAAGAATATCTCGAGTAATTCTATTTATTTATTTAATTGCTACAAATACAATTGCAAATTATAGTGTAAAGTGAGTAATAAAAGACATTCATTCGTTTGTAGTGGGAATCGTTAGTTGGGAATCGAATACACAATTACTGCACTACTCCATTACCCACTAACCAATCGAGGCATCAGTTTTATATTTTGATTTGCCTAATATGTACAACAATTTCAACTAAAGTTGTTTACTATCTTGTTTCGATATAATATCTTGTCTTGTTATGTATGTATATAGTCCATTGATACCTTTCCCAGTGGTAAATAAATGTTTGTATTTTAATATATAATATTTTTTTTTTGCAAAATGAAGAGAATATACTTAATTCTTTGAAGAAACCTTCAATTTTAGTGAATAACCATCATAATAGAGAACTGCTTGCAGTGACACTTCTTTCCCAAAACCATTGTAAGTAATTCCAATTTTAGCTACTTCTATGGCCTTTCGAGAACCCTTTTTTCCCTGGACTTGTTATTTTTTATGGATTAAATGCTTATAAATAAACCTGCCACACATTATCCTTGTCTGTCTTATATTTTTTTATTTGGCCTGTTGGCGAGTTGAATCTAATATTTAATGTCTTTAAAAATTTTGATTTTTGTTGTATTTATCTACTTTCTAACAATTTTCGTTGAAAGTTTTTAATCTAGTGACAACATCTGTAAAGCACTTTCGTTTAAGAAAGAGAGGCGCCGCACTGCACTGCTTGCTCAAAAGTAAGGATAAGTATAAAAAAGTTCAAACTAATTTGACGTTAGAAAATTTAATAGTCACTGTTCAAATAGATAAAATAAAAAAATATATTATTTCTGCTCAACTTTTTAATATATTTTAGTTTAAATCCATTATAAAACGTGATTTTTGTATCAGGTTGAAAACTTCAATATTTTTTTTTTTCAGATATAGAAATATGGATTGTTCTTATTCTTAAAATAGCACTCGAAAGTTTCATACCCGCTCATATCGACGTTATCAATAGCTTTGTAGTATTTGCTGACACAAAGTTGAGCAATTTTTTCACGTATCTCATATTCCAGGTCTGAAGTGAATTGTTTGGCTAAACGATCAGGGTAGAAGCCTTGACCAGAATTTAGAATGTCAAGTTTCTGAAATACACATACAAGGAACTTCTGCGTCAGTTCATCATTGATCCTTTTGATGATGTTAAGAAGAGGAACATTAGTTTCCCTTTTGCATTGATCTTTGGCAATATTTACTTCGTCCTTATTTTTAGCAGCCCATTCTTCAGCGAAAACGTGCTGCAAAATTTTCAAATTGAAATGTATGTAAGTATATCCGGGGTAGGAGTTCTCAGCTTTTCAAACTTTTACTTACACAGGACACTAAAGTTAATATAACAACGACAGCTTTCATTTTTGATAACTGAAGGACAGCGACAACTTTTTCGAACAAATATTTTTACTTGACTGACTATAGTTTAATGCGATATCTTGTCACCTTATATAGTTTTCAAAATAGATAATAAAACTGATAAACTACTACTAAACTACTGTATTATTGTGTGTTTTTTTCGCCACTGCGTCATTTTAAAAAGATCTATCTGTCTATTAGGCAAACGTGCCATTTCTCACTGCTTCGTTTCGGAGAGACGTTTTAAAATAATTTAAATACAGAATTTCTGATCTGGGGCTGAGCCGAAGACGTAAATTTTTATTTTTGTAATCTTTTATGCATAGAATATATTCGTAATATCTTGCATATATGTATGTATGTATCTATGTGAATATGATAAGCGATAAAAATACCTGCCTCCGGGTACGCACTTCTGTATGCATGGAAGAGTTTACAAATATGCTAAAACCCGCATAAGGAGCCAAATCGTGATGAATTTTTTTGGTTTAAAATGAAAAAAATTTTTTTTAACTTGTAAACTATATTTTGGTGAAAGCTTTTAGCAATTAAAATATTGTGTAAATGTAAATGCATTGAGCTCTATTACATTTTGGGCGAATTTGGGCACAATTTGAACATTCCTGCATTTTCTAAACAATTTTATAATTCGCCTTTCGGGAGATCGAAAGCTATATATATATTATTATATTATAAATTAATTCCCTTTAATATCTTGTAATATTCATATACATATTCTTTACTTAATAAAGTTCTTCTTTGGTTTTCCCTACTTATACCCGTAAATATCAGTTGATATTTTTATTAAAATCCAAACGCATATGTTTTATAAAAAACGGTATACCATTTTTTGTTTTATCCAAGCATGTATTCGAAACGGGTGTTTTTTAAATGGTTATATTTAAATAATTCAAAAATCGGTTTTTTGGAAAAGTCAGTTCTGCATACTCTAATATCTATGTTGGTGTACGAGACTGTTTGCACGCAATTGAGTAGAATCGTAAGACTCCGTGGTGTACTTACAGCGGAGTTCGGTTATAACTAACTCCACGTGAACGGAAAATTAAGTACATGATACATATACATATAAAGTTCATTGCAATCAGAGTAAATATTTGTTCTTCCAATAAAAACAAATAAAGAAAGTGGACAGAATTTCTGCTTTTTTTTATGCAAATGCATAAATGTAAGATTTAACCTAAAATAATTATAAAATAATGGATCAAATGATTGCCTTTGACTAAAAATGCTCCAGAAGAAATACACTTAGTAGCCGTATCTATTGTCTTTAGTTTTCCATTAGGTCAGATCTCTTGAGGAAGAAGGATTTTGTTAAACCAACTGTATTTCCGAAAGAAAAGGACTGAAATGTTTATCATGTGTGTGAAAAATATACGCATGTCATAATTTTTTATAAACATATTTAACTGGACAGATTTATCACTATCACTGCATTCATGGAAATATATATATATATATATATATATATATATATATATATATATATATATATATATATATGTAGAGAGATAGAGAACTTTAAGTACTAGAACTTTCTGAAAAAAAAAATCTGTTGTGACCCTTCCAATGTTCTGTTACGCATTTGACTTGCCACGTATTGGCCGATTTTTAATTTCTATTTCACCACGATCCCTACGCACACCTTTGCATCTCTATGCTACACATTTGAAATTGTGTTGTAGAACAATCTGGGAAAATATACAATTGCGGTGGTATAGAATAAAGGACATATCATGCTGTCTTTCCCAATTCATTCATCTGTCCTTAAGGGGTAGATATTGTGCGGGTATTCATAATCTACTGAAAATTTATTTATTTTCTATTTTCTTAATTTGTTTGGATAAAAAGATTTTTCAGAAATTTCGATTATGTTTTGTTCGCTGTATGTTTTGAGCAAACTCCACTGTTTATCCATGTATATAGAGTATTTTAATTATCATGAAAAGTGATCACAGGTTATCTGAAATGATATCGCTGTTGTTTATGTTTTCTGACATAGTTGTTGTCAAGGTGAATGAATGTCAAATGCAAAGTTTTCCAAAACTTGCGTACATTCAAATAATAGAACAGTTGACACACGTGTTAGTTATAAAATTATGAAACTGTTTAGTGGGCACCCTGAGCACGTTGAAATATTTTTTTATTCTCTGTGCGCTCCATTGTTATTGAAAAGATAAGTTTATTTATGCACACATACATATATCTATGTACATACAGCTACATACATATGTATGTTATTAAAATATGTATATTTAATTAAATTTAAAAATTGTGAATTAAAAAATTTTGAGAACTGAGAAAAAATGTCCGTGCTAAAAAGTTTGATTAGTGATTTGTGTAATTCATTACAGTGTCAAGACAACCAAAGTAAACTGCTATCGCTAGTTTTCTGATCAGATTTATGTATTAAAATTCTGCATATTTTTTTTATTATGGCCATATTTCGAACACTTTTTTCAGTTATTTTCAGTCTAAATTACATTTCTCTAATTTGCGTTCTTAACAGTTTATAATGCTTATAAGATTTAAGATATTCCACCAATTCTGATGGAACACACATTGTCCAGCTCTACATAGAAACACAGTGCAACACGAAAAAAATAACCATATACGGACACCACTACGTGATAAAAGACTAAAAAAAGACCCCTGTCTCCCAATTTTTCCCAAAGTCATGCACTTTTTAGGTAGCGCTTAGGTAGCCGCAAATGTGAAAAAAGTGACGCGCTACCTAAACGGTGTTCAGAATTATTCCCAGGAAGTTTATATGTTGTAGAAAATTGTTTATTGAGATCTTAGGTAAATTTTTGTAGTTAATTGTTTCCTTGAATTTTGAACGGTTTGCTACCTATGGACCTGAACAAGAGAAAAAGGTAAAAAAAATCGAATATTTTTAAGGTTTTTGCGATTTTTATCTGGAAGGTGAAGTCTTTTTGATTTTATACAAGAATGATAAAATACAGATTGCGCATTCAGAGTGTAAACAATTTTTCGTTCTGCGCATCTACGTCACATCAGCCAATATTTTAACAAAAACAAAAACAAACAGTCAGATTTATATACACAAATGAAAGAAAAGTAAGAAAATTTTAAAAATTAAAGCAATTAGTGTTTTTATATTTATTAAATATACATTTATTTAAAAATATAAATCAATTTTTTTATTTTGTGTATATATATACATATGTATGTATGTCGTATCGCAATAAATAATTCTTTTATTAATTTTTCATTTTCTTTGTTTAGAAAACGCGTCAATTTCGATTTTTATAACTCTAATTCTAAAATACATACGATCTCGAAAGAAGATTTTTTAATTTCATCGCTGCACATCATGTCTTCTGTTGGTTTTGATAAGCCTCCTTCACTGAGATGGTCGACCCATGTGTAAGGTTGAACGTTCATCTCATTTCTTGGTACAGAAATATTTAGCTCTTCATCTTTTAATCTGTGACATACATATGTATGTAGCCAGCCAAGTTTTCTAAACCATCATAAGCCATCATCACATATGAAGCTGGTGTTATTGTTGGAACTGATCCACGTTTTAAAATTCTCTTTTTAGCGAATCCTTGGAACAATACAGATTTTTATAAACATATTTTAAAGTTCATCAGGACAAAAATGCAACATGCACATATAAGAAGTATTTGGATTTATGTTATTTCCTCGTCCACAAAATTTCACCCATTGCTTCTGAATTTTAGCATTACTTGGAAATAGGAAAAAAATAATTTCAAAAGCCTTGGAATTGTTAGTACTATTGCAATTAGCTACAGCGCACTTCTTTTTCGACTCTTTTGTTTTCCTTTATATATTATTATGTTTTATTTTGTTATTTTATATTAAATTCACTTTTCTTTTTTTCACTTTTTCAGTTTTAAACTCCTTTTATTCAAATACTTTCCTTTAAACTATTCGCGCCAAGAAAATTTTTAAGCTGGTGTGACGTCACACTAACAACTCATTTTTGTTTACATTTGAAAAACATGCGCAATGCGCAATCTGTATTTTATCATTCTTGGATTTTATATGTTCGCAATTTTTGTTCTTTATGACAAGAGCTACAAGTTTGCCTCAGAGAGTAAATCGAAATTCGGAACGGTTTGCAAGATATGAGCCCGAGAAAATTATCACTTTTTTGCGAAAATGATACCGAGGCCCCAAATCTTTGGCGGCCCATAAAAAAAGTGCATGACATTGGGAAAAATTGTGAGACACGGGTCTTTTTTTTTAGTCTTTTATCACGTAGTGGTGTCCGCATATGGTTATTTTGCCACGACTTAAAAAATTACACACAGTGAAATACATACGAAATCAAATATTTGTGATAATAACCTCAAAAGAGAGCAGTAGCTTTTCCTTCGGCCTTCCAGGCCAAATTTTCCATAAATAAATTTCCATAATAAATTTCCTAAATATTTCAAAAATATATTTAATTGACAACTAATAGGAAATTCATAGTTAAATAAAAGTTTCTCTAATTGCAGAAAAGTGGAAGATGAATGCTACCTTTCTGCTTGTTTTTGTAGAATCCTTAAGCGTCAAACAGCTGATTGAAATAAAATCGACTTATATAAAATCAGAGATTACAAATAAGTACATGTTGACAGTTTTCATGAAGAACGTTTTTAAGGAAATCATAGACAAGAAGATTTCCGATCTAGTCCATTATTAAATGTAGTTGCATGCTTAAAGCATAATATCCTGCGTGCCCCATTGCGTTCACATGCAACAACTTGCATGCATATTTATAAAAAAAAATTCAAATCACTGTAAAGAAATTTTTTCAGTGAATTGTATTTATGTTTTGTAAAAAAAATAAACAAAATCTCAATATCAAACGATTTCTCGAAAAGTAAAAAGGCCTTCAGCTGGACGGATAAGATTGCCTGTATAAATATACTTTTGGGAGGAATAGAATTCTTTGGAAAACACAATACTGTGCTGTTTCTAGCAACAAGCTGGTTCTCAACTCGTATAGTTGAGAATTATTCTCTCGTTGTTATATTCTTAGTAGTTTGAAACTCAAACTACTTTTCAAGAATATTATTAGATACGTATCACATGTCACACAAATGTGTCTTCAAGATGAGTTCAGAGTTTTGCTGAAAACAGAATTTTTACTCATGCTACCCAAAATAATTTGTGATAAACAGCCTGAACACCTTCTTAATTGATTACACAGAAGACTTAATGTTCTTTACGATAATAGACTTACATCTGAACGGGAATTCTTTATTTATCCCTTCCATTTTTGGAATAGTTTGCTTTTTAGCGTGTCAATCGTACCGAATGCCACAACAAAATTATAATTTAATTTAAAATTAGTTTTATTATCGGCCCACATTTAATATGAGATGTAAAAATTTTTTATAATCATAATTTGTATTTATCCTTTTCAATTAATGAAAAACTTCCACTCTTTTGCGTAGAATATCTTACAAATAAATAAAATAATGGAGTCAACAATATGAGCAAATTTTTGAAATTTTGCAATCATCAATCAAGTGGATGGAGAAACTATTGCATTGAACGAGTTCGTTCAATTTCGGCTTAAGCTCCTTTAAATCAGATCCTTTAATTTTTCATCTGATATGCTTCATTTGTCGCAGGCAAAAATATCTTGCAACTTGCATCAATATCTAATTTGCATATATGCGAAATAAGCAATTGAATTCGCAATTAATTGGAGTTTAAACTCCATATAGACTTTTCCAAATGTGTTTATTATCGGATGATGTCTCAATTGTTCGTTTACACATAACAAAATAGTTAGAAACGCCTTACGTATGTGAAATAAAAAAAGACCCAAGTCGATTATAATTGTTTGCTGTGTTGTGTTTGTGCACAAAAGCTTTCCAAAGCTATTACACTTATACAATATGTATTGTTGATTACAAATAGAAAAAAATGAATGAGTTCTGTTTGGATTCTCACATAGTATTTGTAATTTTGGTATAAGTATATGAGTTTGAATGCTTTTCAAAACATGATTTGGCCAAAGGGTACTAATGATTTGTTTAGCGCCAATGAAACAACAAACAATAGAATATTAAATACTTATTTTGGAGAATATCTCTAATAACAAATTTAATTTAAAAAAACTACAGAAAGCATACCTTTTTCAGCATAATGAAGATAGCTTGCAAATCGGTGAATAGCAATCGGAAAAGAGGACACCCTGCAAGGACAAGCCTATGTTAAATTCATTGGAAATGATTTAAGTTTTCTCTACTTTCGGATTCTAATCTCAACATTCATTGTGGCTTCTTTGGATACTCTTTTTTCGGGTTTATGATTCGTATGTTTAAATTTGGAATACTAGTAAAGCACTTTCTCTTATGGAAAACAAATCGTTTGTTCTGACTTTATCCTCTTTTAAATTTTTTTTATATTTCCGGCGTTTCAATGTTATAAAAAAATGCCAAAAGACAAAGTTTGTAAATTTTTATTTGTAATTTTTATTCCTTGATTTCATAAGGATTTCAAAAAAATTAGTTTTAGTAAGATTTCGGCGTTTTGAAGACCTCGGAAGCTGTTCTGATTATTTTCGCGATGATGTCCTTATGATAGCATCGGTGAATGCGCGGTGGTATGTATGTACTCGTATGTGTGTTAATCTTCAAACAACAGCAGCACTGATCGGAGCATAATTTTCAAAGAAAACTAAACCTTAAACTACCGCTCGATCCACACCAAGAAAACGACATGTATTGCCTTATTAAACTAAAATAGTTAGATACGTTTTGGAGTTATGGTTGGTGAAAATTTTCAAAATTATAGTTTTTTTCTAAGTAACTCAGACTATTCCTTTTAAAGTGCGTGGATTGCTGTGAATTTTTCCTTACAATCCTGTGCTATAAATCTGGCGTTTGTAAATCACAAGCCAGTATATTCTGTAACAGAGTTCGTATACAGACAAATTCCAATTTGGGATGTTTTGTGCTGACCTTCTCTGTCAAAATTCCAACCCTGTCTACTCTTTTGTAGATGACAGCAGCACTTGTCATTCAAATTCATTTAGCAATTGGCCAAGCCTGTCAGTGTATGGGGCCATGAGTCATTTAATCTGCATCTTGTAAAAAATCCGCGAATGGAGTCATGCGAATAGCGTCGATTTTAAAGCTCGTATGACGCATAAGCTCGCGATCGAACATGTTGCTCCATCGCTGATTATAGGTGATATAAATATTGAAGAATCAAAAGTATTTGATGCTCTTAGTATGAAAATGCAGTGGGATGTTCGATTGACTGAGCACATTCTCTATGTACAGTACAATGAATTGCATAAATAGGGGTCATCCCCTGAGTATTAGTCCAATCGAAACACAAATATTTTGCACTTGCAACTGGTTTTCGAAAAGTTCTAGTTAACAGCTCGCTTATAGGAATTTATGTAAAAGTTTTGTTATAATTACACACCAACACAAATGAAAAATGTCATGAAGCAAAGCAAGTATGCGAAAAGTATAAAGACCAAAAGGTTTACCTTCACTCACTACTATAAAACCTTTCCTATACAAAACACAGTTTTTTTCAAATCAACGAAAACGACCCAACACACCTTTTGAGAGAAATAACTTTATTACTAAACTTTCTTCAAAGAAAGATTATTGATAACGATAATATAGATGTTTATTAAATAATTTTGAAGATGGGAATTCCTTAACCTGGGGTCTGGTCCAATTTCAATTAGGGGGCGCTTACGGGTATTTCAGTTTTGGCCATTAGCTGTTTAAATTCTTTTCGAAAATGTTTAGCGTTGTTCAACCGCAATATAGACGAGTTTTTGCTCTGTTCTTTTAGCCAATAGAGTCATGGCGACGTTTTCTCTGATGTTCGCGGTATAATTCAGATTGGCTACCCTCAAAAAGATTAAGTAACTAATGGCGAATATAATGCCAACTTATTGGATAAATTTAATGAGGATTTGGCCACACCCGCCGTCACTCGTACGAAATTAACGAAACAGGGAAAGGAAATACTGTGTTCACTAGAGCCCCGCTTAGCGTCATTAATAGGGACTGAAGAAACACAGCACTTTTTATTGAGAACACAATTCTTATATGCAAATATTCTTAGAATAACTTACTTGACAGAATAAAAAATATGAATAGGAAAATAACAATAATAAAAGTAAAGGCAAATAAATAATAATAATAATAATAATAAAAATTCCAATCGTATACACCATCGCAATTCGGAATTAGAGCGACGCAAAGCGGACTGAACCAAATTTAAAAATGGGATGCGAATCGAAACGACGCGACGGGGCTCCATTGAATTTAATAATTCTTTTGTAATTGAGTTTTACTAAATTTGCAGTAGTATTGAAGACAAGAAGCAATAAGAATTGAATTAATAGATGTATTTAAATTTAAATACACAGGTTTTTGTGCTCAAATCTTAAGGGTCGAATCTTCCAATTCACGTTACATGCATGTATGTGTACAAAGTGGCAAAGGGAACCATAGAAATCCAGGGAGCAATGCGAAATCTTCCTCGCCTGTAAGGAAAGTCATCGTGATATGTAAGAGGATTTATAATTGGAATAATATAAAGCAGGACCAGTCGTTCTGGAGTACCTATTGCGTTGGTATTTTTAAGAAGACGTTTTCTAATATATACTTTTTTCTGAAATATTAAAAAAAATAATAATGTAAAAGCTGCAGAAATTTTTGCAAATGCATACTTTTTCTTGTGTTTGTGTACATTTTTCGACAATGAATGCCGCCATGGTGCTTTGGCTTCATTGCCAAGTTGCAGCATATGCAAATGATAAAACTTTTTTATGCAAAAAAGCAACCAGAAGTCGCCGACTTATGCCAATAAGCCATAATCGATTGATTTATTTAAGTTCAACAAAGCCGAGGCCATCGTTTAATTTGAGCTGAACTGTTAGGATCAGTGCCATCGTGAAAAGTCGCGCCGTCCATTAAAATGATGTTATATTCCATACGTGGACCCTTTCAAATCAATAAAAAAAGTTTAGTGCAACTTCTTTTATTTATATTTAAAGACAGAAAGGGATTAATGAAAGACCCTTTACATATGTACATATGTATGTAAACCAAAATAGAACAAAACCCTTATTTGTATAAAATAAAGTGGTCAACACATTTGATAAAAAGGCTAGTTGAGTGCAAAACGTATTACATATTTACATGTTATATGTACATATTAAGAAAAGAACATGACCTTAGAATAGAACACAATTATGCAGGATGGGCAAATTGCGTGTACATAAGTATGTACATGCATTGTTGTTGATTATGCATGACGATGCAAGAAATACTTTTTTATTTTCAAACATCTCTGGTTACCCCCCCATTTACGACTAATTTTTTTTATGATAATTGTAGTCCGATTATAAAATATTGGCATATCGTTGTGCATGGCTTTATGAGAGCCATTTAGTTGTGAAAGTCGAAACTACTCGCAGAACTTGACGTTGGAGTCAAAAGTTATGATAAGATATGCGATATGTTATATTTAGACTACAAATGGCGGTGCAGTGTTCAAAATAACTGAACAGGCACTATCCAAGGGCGGGGCAAGGAAATATTTCTTGAATCGCCTTCAATTATTCTTTAATCCTGTAGATGAACAGTTCATCACTTTGCGTAGGCGGACACACCACCCTAGAGAATATTTATAATCTAGCATTTCTCGGAAAGAGTTCGATTTTGCTGTGTTTACGCCAACCAGATGTATGTTATAAGCGAACTTCATTATACATATTTATTTTAATTATAATGGCGAGAACTCATAATTTATCTCAAATGATACTATTGTTGTTTGCATTTTCTGATATATGTACATACATACTTATGTAGTTCTTAAATCTCAAGGTGAATGAATGTCGAAAACATTACTTTAAATTTTCCATAACTTGAGTAAATTCAAGCCATAAAACAGTTGGTAGACGCGTTATTTAAAAGTGTTTCATATAATGAAGACTGTTTGAGATACGAGTATGTTTTATGGTATGTGCTCTATTATTATTAAAAAAAATAATATGTTATGCATACATGTGTACATTTAAAATATCACATAAAATAATTGGGGGATTCAAACGGTGTGCTATTAAGTCATATTGTCATAATGTCTTAATATTTTAGTATGGTTTATTGTTTTGCCATAAAATAATGGAAAAAAATTTGAGCCAATTAAAAAATGGAATCTGGTGGAAGAAAAGTCGCTAATAGAGATTTTGGAACCCCAAGGTGGACACTTCTGCGGCTAGTGAGCAAACTAGCAACATTTATTAAAAAGCCTTCCTCAGTTTGTTCTTTCTCGTCTTCATCACCTACAAGGAGATGAATTAAAATCTAAATGGATACATTTTTTTCATACTTGGTCCACCCGTTATGATGTCCAACATGTAATTTTCACACAAACTGTGTAATATTTTAGTTTTTTCGCTTGTTTTTGGCATTTTTAAACAAAATTTTTGTAAATGTTTTAATTTCTTTTCTCTGATGTCAAATATTTATGAATGTTTTATGTTCATATCAGCTGACCGAATTCTGAAATAGCATACTAAGTTATGATGGGTTGTTCTTAGCAGTCATATATTTTCGTGCTATTATTTTATGACATGACTTTATGACGACCGTTCGAATCCACCAAATGATTTGTATTTTGTTTGTTTTCACTTATAAAAATTTGCGAAAAGATTCACTTAACGTTGGCTGTGAATGAATATAGAATCCGGGAGAAACGCATAAAGAATTTTTTCAAATAATCAGATCGTTTTGTTTTCTAACAAGACCAACATTATTGAAACTTTGACCGAGTTTACATAATTCAGCTTTTGTTAATGCAATATTCCTTTTTCTCCTTTGAAGTTGTATCTGCGTTTACAATCGCCGACTTTTGTTAATGAAGGTGCATTGGCGTTTACATCAGAAATTTTATTAATGTAATTTTTCTTTTTTAATGGCTTGCAACATTTTTATTGACGTATATACGTGCGAATATCTACATATCATACAAGTACATGAACACGTGTATTAGTTCCTCTTCGTCTTATCCCCTTCCTTATAAACTAAGGAATATTTCAGGGAAAGTTGACTACTATGCACTTATACAATCTAAAATTCTTCTTTGGCTTATTTATTCATAAATTGATATATTTTCAAGGAAAAACTTAAAGGAAAAAACATAAATCTTAAACTATGATAACGATGGCAAAGAAAGACACGCGGTTAGGAAGAGCGATTTGCGGGTAGGAAGGGAGACATAACCAAACAACCAAGGACGACAGAGTAACATACGAGCAGACACACATACCCATACACACCCAAAAAACTATATAAGGTCAACCTACATTAAGAAAAAGATTTAGTAAGGAAATGAACACTACAGGTGAATTCACCCATTCGTTTGAACGTTCCGAACGCTTTTTTTATATGTAGTTTGAAGTCTCTATTTTTTTGAGAGAGAGAAAGAGAGTAAATTTAATGCGGAAGAATTTTTGCTTGAATCACTGTTGCCAGAATTGACGATTTCTCTGCAATTTGACGATTTTCACCTCTCAAAATACACTAGTGACGATTTTAGGTCCAGAAATGACGATTTTTCTAAATCTATATATATAAAATAGGATGTGTGTATGTATGTATGTATGTATGTATGTAACGTAATGGCTCCAAAACGGCTGGGCCGATTTTGACGAAATTTTCAGGAAACCTTCAGAATAATCAGGCGGGTGACACTGCGGAGTCTGATTTTCGGTCTGTAGGCGGAGGGGCGTGGCAAAATCCAATAATTCATAAAATGAGAACGGCTGGGCCGATTTCTGTAAAACTTTTTGTCAGTTGTTCGTATTTTCGAGGAGAAGGTTTTTATGGAAGAACATTTTGGAAAAATCCCTCTGGAAAAGTCGGAAAATTGGAAAAATCGAAAATCGTGTTTTTGTATGAAATTTTTTTTGAAATTATTCCTTAATGGCTTTTCACATAAAAAAATAGAAAGTTTTTCTGAAGGCTTAAAATTGGGGCGAGGCGAAGTTTGCCTGGTCCGCTAGTTTAACATATATGGCAACTTTTTTTTTGGTATTGCATTTTTAGAGTTGGTTGTAGTAGCTATTTTTGAAAATATTTTGCGCATATAGAAATATTAAAACAAATTATTACTAATTTTCATAAGAATGTAGAATATATAGCAACTTAAAAAACAACACATTTTATTAAGTTTCAATTCATTTTTCTGCCTTAATAATTAGACCACCTTTTTACCAAACTGTACATATAATTGTTTTTGAGATATGTATTCTCCCAATTGTATAATGGCTGTACGCAGCAAATAACACAAATACATTAATATCAGAAGAAAGCTTCCACAAGCATAATTAAGATTCATAAAAAAGGCGCGAGCATATACGTACGTACTTATGACAAGCTTTTTTTCTTATGCCATTGAATGCTTCTTTATCAATGTTTTCGACAAAAAATGTGGCACTTATGTAGAAAATATATCGTATATAAAAAATTAAAAAAGAAAACAATAAATCTTTACCTGGAAATCTTATAATTACCAAAGATCTTAAGAAAAATGCAGAAAATGGCATTTTTCAGTATTATTTTTCATTTTCCTCATTTATTGTGCAAAAATCTTTCAGTGAAATATTTTATTTCTTTTGAGAAAGTTTATTTTTACTTCTTTTGAGAAAGTTTAAATGCACTTAAAAGCCGGTTTTTTTTATAGATTTTTGGTTAAGTTACGCAAAACTTTCGATTGAGTCACTCTTTTTAAATAAATTATTTTAATGATGCTAAAAATCTATTTTTAAAGACAACGAAAAATGTTTGGAAATCGAACAGGATTTAACTTAGCTATTAGCTAATTTGTGGACTAAGGCACATAATTTAGGTTAGGTTAGGTTCAACAGGCAACTTTCGCTCACTTCGCTCCATAGTTTGGCCCCTTTGTGGCACCCGAAATAGAAAGAGAACTAAATTTTGGAAACAGAAGAATAAAGAAAACAGAAGGTAGCCTGCGGAAGGGATCTAACCTGTGAACCTCTGACTACTAGTCTTGTGCACTAAATACCAGATTACGAGAGCACCCGGCCAAGGCACATAAAAAAAGTTAAATAAAAATTATTATAATTATAATTGTGGCAGAAAACCCATATACGAGTTTGTAGTTGCTTTTTATCTAGGAAAATATTCATGCAAAAATTTTTTTTAGTGAGATCAACAACAACCTCCTGGCATTGGTTAGAATTTTCTATAAATGCGGCCCCCCTCTTTGGACACATAAAACCGAAATGTAAACTATACAGTATCTCCCCTAATGGTGCTTGAATTTTTTTTAGAATCCAACTCGTTTAGACATGTTAATTAATGTGACTTATTAATATATATAGAAGCTCCCATCATTCCTTCCAGGAGCATAGGACCTCCATATTATTTGAGTTATCGTTAACCATATATTTTTAGATAACCAGGTGATTAGCCTACTGTATCCTATTCTGATGATGGGGCTCCCATCTACGCCAACAGAGAGTACAACACATTTGTATAGTGAACCGCTTAAGATAAGAACAGACGTCCGCTTGCAGCCGCCCCAACTAGAAGAACAGAACAGACGACGCAGACGCCGTTGAGGTCTGCGAGTCGACTCGAAGTGTATTAATAATAATACAAAATTATTTAAATTTTTGCAAAATAAATAGAATAGCATTCTTAAAGTTTACTTTTGATGTATAAAATGTTCTAATAATAGGAATATTTAAAAAGTATTCATTACGATGGCTGTGTTCATTAGAATATATCATTACAACAAAGGTGTCCCTGGTACATTAAAGCGAATTCTTTCCAAAAGACTAGAAAATTAAATGTATTTTATTTTGGTGTTTTCCTTTAAGTTAAGTGTTGAAAAATATAGTTATTCTATCAAGTAAATAACTTTTTATGTATTTATGACTGTTTTTAAATAAACAAATAAACATAAACGAACGGGCATTATATATTTTCAGACTAGTGAATACATTATGATAATTTAATTTTGTTTTAATTTATGAAATCTTTTAATCCAAAGAGTATACAAAAAGATATGTGTACATACATACATACATACATACGAGACATGTATGCGTGTACGCATGAACAAACTAAAATTTGTGAGCATTTTGCGTAAAACTGATGACGTGCTATTCTCGTATGTGAATGATAAAAGTTTTTTCCAGAAATGTATTTATAAATTCAATAAAGATGAGAGCATGGGTGAAAAATTTTAAATAGCATCCTAGTTTTTAATGTGAATTTCCTGATAAAACTTTTAATTAAATTTAAGGCTTTTTTCTTATTTATGTATTTTGGACTCAAATGGCTCAAACGCTCATTGTTTTGCTGATTTATTAAATCATATTAAATGAAAAATACATAAACATTTATAAAGTGCATTCTCTATGTACGTATTTGATTTAAAATTTTGAACATTTTATTCATGTTGTTGGCTTAGCCGAGCATACGCCTGCATTTCAGTACTCTTCACCCTACAGCAGAAAATAAAATGTTAAATAGATATTTTGGAGAATATATCGAATAACGAATTTCATAAATAGTTAATTTTTTTTAATGAAAAATATATTATTATCGTTTTTGTGCTTTCAGAAATAAAGGAAAACAAGTTGTTATTTATAAAAGTTTGTGGTTTATTTTGTTTATAGTTAAAGATCAAAAGTTAAAGAAACAACCAGTAACTTGTATGAATTTTGTAACTAAATTTATTTGCGTTTAAAAAACGGACAAAAGGAAAAAAAATATCAAACGGCAAATGGCAAAGAGTTTGTGTCGGTAGGGCGGTGAGGCTCAAACCATCTGATTGTTGGAGGTCAAGAGCATTTGGCCATGCAAGAATGTTCAAATTATAATTTTTTACGATGTATTGTGGTACGTCTTATTAACGACGCAAATCGAATCCACTATCGACGCTACTTTTCAAAGTCACAAAAACTTAAAAAGACGCAACTTCGAAACGACGCAAAACGAAGCGACGCAAGCTGGGGTATTGGTGTAGTATAAAATAATTCTTAAATCAATAGAATATGTGAAACTAAGAATGATTTAAATAAAAAACCTTAATTTTATCTTACTTTTCCACCTACAATCGCTCAAGCCTTGAATAAATAGGAAAGCAAAACTTAAAAAACCTAGAAGCAAGTGTTTCATAAATGTAAATAAACTTAAAATATGTAGTTTAAAATATTTCTTAAAAAAGCATTATTTCATTCTTTACTCTGTCTTACAAATTTATTAGTTATGAAATCATTTTGTCACATACATAAAATTAAAAATAATTTTAATTTCTTATTATTATTTAAGCTTATAAGAGCTTTCGTACGAATCCAAATTCAAAATTGTTTTCCCTTGAGATCATTTCTACCAGCATAAGTCCATTTACTGAAATTCTATATGACAATTTAATAATTGATTCTAGCAATGCAGTTAGAGATTTTTTTCAATGAATATGATTATTGTTGTTTCATTCAATAAAAAATTTTACTAAATTTTTACAAATGGTAAAATTTATAATTATAATAATTTATGAATTTAATTTAAATAATTGTATGTAAGACTTGAATGATTCCAATTTACTGCGACATGTTGTTTATATATAATATAATATAATTTTTTACGATTTTCGTTACTATCATTTCATTATAATTCATTCCTAATTCGTGAGGAATAATAGATTTTTTATTTATGTAAATAAATAAATAAAACGAAAAATCATGATGTGTGAATAATCCCTACATATATAAAAATTACGTGTATGTTCGTGATCGCTAAACTCAAAAACTACTGAACCGATTTTGACCAAATTTTATATGCATGCTCTATGGGCCGTGAGGAGTGTTTCTGTGTAGTTTGAAGTTCGTACGACAGATGGCCCAATATTTAGTTTTTTTTAGTTTTGCCCGATATAGATTAGCGCGATAAGCCTATGCTGTGTTTCACTGAAGGCGTCGGGTCCTTAATCAGCGTGTAGTGGCGTTAAGTAGCCCGATACCGGTATTTGAACAATAATTGCTATGTGCACTAACCTTTCATTCACTTCGAAATATCAATATGCCATAACTTTGCAACGAAACCAGACTTGCAGTGAAAATAAAATTTGAAGACAAAACAACGTTTGCCAGGGTCAGCTAGTTGTATATAAAGGAAACTGGAAGGAATGGCTTTAATTTAAATTTCAAAGCGATGGCATGAATGTGAGATAAGGTCGGACAAATACACCTATTTTGTATTTTATTTTGGGTCACAAATAGAATGATCAAAGAAAATGAACTGTGACATGGTATAGAAGCATTACTTCCGCTTCGATAAACCGGTGAAAGTGTTGCGCGTATAGCGTATTGTGGTACGTCGAGCCTAAACCAAAGTTAAATATACAAATATTTAATAAAACGTCTTTGACGTTTCGGGGCTTTTTTTAAATATTGCCAAACGTGGCTTTTTAATCTATTTTTCACTAAACAATCTATTCTACTCGATTTATAATTTGTGCAGTAGAAACACTAAAAAAAGCCCAAAATGTTTTCACATAAATTAAATATTACCTACGAAAATAACATAAAAGTATGAATTCAAAATTATTGCCAATGTTCAACATTTTTAAAAAGTATGATCGGATTCACTCCAATATCACTAACATATGGTACATACAATGATCTACATTTAACTACTTCTACAAATATGTACATGTGATATATTTTTAGTTTAAGTTTCACAAGGGAGAGACTCGAAATAACAGTCAAAAAATCAAAAATCTGATTTGGGGAATTATAATAAATTCGAGAAGAAGATATGGATAAATTATACTGCGTACTATGCAATAAATATGGGCATCCGGCCTCATACAAAGGCTGTGAAAATATAAACAGTTGCAGCAAAAACTTAGAAAAAAGAAGAACTTAATACCTGAAAATAAACATAGTCAAAATAATATTAACAGGAATTATAATCCAACAACAACTTTTGCAAATGTAATTAAAGAAAATACTAATAATATAGGTATAACTTGTGATAATAATTCTTTCTTATTAGAAGTGAAAAATATGATGATAAATCTAAATAACCAAATGGCAAGTCTCCAAAAACAATTAAATCTACAGGCATCACGTATTGATGCTATATTTTCTATGGTACGTATGTAAGAATGGCTAACCAGGGAACTTGACAAAAAATCTGAAAATAATTCATATAAACGTCAACTCATTAATACTTATAAGTAGAAAATTAGACCTCCAATTTTTTTTAGGAAAACACAGTCCCGATATTGTTCTTCTCAACGAGACGAAACTAAATGTGAGGCATAAAATCAGCTTTAATAACTATAATATGATAAGAAAAGATAGATAGAAAGAGCAACATAAAATACCACACATATGCTAACAGTGTTATTAATGCCTTTCAGTTCTTAGAAACATGTATAGTGCGTATACCTATGGCAGAAAATAAAAGTATGTTTATTATTTCTGTTTATTACCCGTCAGGCAACAATGACAGCAACTTTAGCCGCGAATTGAACAATCTCTTTCTATCGTTAGATATACAAAATATTAACAATTATTATATCCTAGCAGGGGACCTATACGGACGTCACAGAGACTGGGATAACGACACTGATGTAAATTTTACGCCTCTAGCTTACCATCATTGCCTAGGTCTAGGTCATACATAGATATATGTATTGCTGACTGTAGACTACACATTGACACAGTAAATAACACACTGAATTGTTTAGAAACTTTGGATTATGACAGTGGTCATCAAGCTTTATCAATTTTATAAATTTATAAAAGAACAGATTGGAAAAAATTTAAAAATAATATTAAAAGACAACTGGACAATACCGAAACTATTCCATCTGCAAGAAATCTTTCCAACTCTGAAATAGACTGTTATATCGAAAAACTAAACGAAATAATTTTAAAAGCAATAGAAAAAATAACACCCAAATTTCGAAAACAGGACAACTTTACTAAACTGAAAAGACCAATTATAGAAAAGCTGCACAAAGAAAAAAGTAGGATATTAACAATAATTAAAAAACATAATAGACTTGAACGCACACTACCTGAAAACGAAATAAATTTATTTAAATCAAAACTGAAACTTATAAAAAACTCTTGAAAGAAAATATCGTGAGATTGTTAAATGAAAATATACGGGATACATTAACCCAAATAGACCCTAAAGATAAAAAAAAATGTTCGAAGAGATTAAGAAAAAATTTAGAAACTTGAAACCGTCAAAACTAGATGTGATAAAAATACCACAACATCTTAGGCAATTACTTCATAACGTTGCAGTTGATACAAACAAGTTGGAAAGAGACAATTTAAATAATTTTATTTTAAGGGAAAAAGGTCAAATGTTGGATGCCATAGGTGCTTTTTTGGAATCGGTTCACTCGGAAAAGGAAATAAACAGAAATAACACGACGCAAATACATGTTGTGGACACTTGCAATAGTTTTTTTGGAAACAAAAACAGAATTTGAAAGATGCCAAACCACAATAACTAATTTTAGTCCGCATAAAAAATCAAATAGATTAACTGATTTACAGTCAGATGGGTTTTTCATTACTGAAGAAAAATACTGTATATCTTTGCCAAACTTAGAGCTAAACTGTCGACAGGAATTGATGGAATTCCAAATATAGTTTTGAAAAACATCCCTAATAATTTAGTTGTCGAATACTGCGGCCTGTTCAATAATATGCTGAATAATTCATATTTTCCTGTAAAATGGAAAAGGGCAAAAGTAATCCTATTACCAAAAAGGGACAAAGAAGTAAGTGATCCAAATAATTAACGAGCCATAAGTTTACTACCCAATATAAGTAAAGTATTTGAAATATGTATTAATAATAATATAATAAAGTTTTGTAAAGAGAAGGGACTGAAAAGTGAGTACATTGTTTCACATCGAACATTAACTGGAATTGGAATAGAAGGCTATACACAGGAGCATGTTTGATAGATATGGAAAAAGCTTTTGATAATATATGGATCCCGCGGCTAGTTTACAGACTAATTACACTAGAATTTCCAGTCAATATGATAGTTCTTATATATAGTATGATAAGCGATAAATACTTTAGAACATATTACCAAAACTAGGAAAGCAATGGTACATTTAAAATAATTAATGGGTTACAACAAGGCATCGTTAACTCTCCAGTTCTTTTTAACATTTTCATTTTAGACTTAATTAAAAAAGTTGAAAATATGATCGCATTTGCAGATGATATCGTTATATATCACGCTGACACAACAATTGAAAAAATAAATGCAAAGCTTGAGGAAACATTTGATGTTGTAGAACAGTTTGCAGTTGACTGGTTCATGAAATTAAATATAAATAAGTGTGAAACAATTTTATTTAGACCCCCTGTAGACAAATACAACAGCAACATAAAAAAGAATTGGAAATCCTTTGGAATAAGATCAAGATTAAGTCAAACAGCCATTGCAAACAAACAAACTGTCCGATACTTGGGCATACAAGTAGATAAATTCTTATACTTTAATGAACACGAGTAGTATGTTTGTGGGGTTTCGCGACCATGATCCTCATACAAAATTTGGATCATGCCTACGCTACAGCCGGCATTTAAGTTAGTTGATTGGTTTGCTACATTGTGTTGTATGGAGTAGGGGTATGTTGTGTGAAAATCGACCATTACCGATGTTCTTTAGGTAGGGTGTCAAACGCAAAGATGGTGTGACGATTGTGCGTATGTGTATGTATGTATGTTTTTGAAAATGTGCGTGTGTGTATGTATGTATGTTTTTGAAAATATATGTATGGGTGTGTGTGTGTGTGTATGTTAGTTTATAAATGTGTATACCTTAACCCTTTAACGGTCGATGGTGTTAAATTCGACCCCATGATATTTTGTGTTATGAGGCGGCAGCGTGTTCGGTTTTGCTTAAAGTGAAGTCGTGGTGGGGGGTTCGGTTTTGCTTAAAGTGAAGTCGTGGTGGGGGGTTCGGTTTTGCTTACAGTGAAGTCGTGGTGGGGGGTTCGGTTTTGCTTAAAGTGAAGTCGTGGTGGGGGGTTCGGTTTTGCTTACAGTGAAGTCGTGGTGGGGGGGGTTCGGTTTTGCTTACAGTGAAGTCGTGGTGGGGGGTTCGGTTTTGCTTAAAGTGAAGTCGTAGTGGATGTTATTTTTGTTGAAGTGATGTCGTAACATTTAATGTGTTGTTTAGAGGGTTAATACAATATGAATTGAACTACATTAGGGCGGTTTACGAAAGTCTGTGATTTTTTGCTAGTATTTAAGGTGTTGGTTAGGATTTGTGTACTAATTTTGTATGAGAAAACTAACAACGATGATATACATAAGTGCCACCCTATTGTATTGTTGTTCTGTTGTTAAAAATTCTGTTATGGCTTTTTCATTCGTTTCGTTGATATGTATGAATGTGTGGGCGTGTGTATGTATGTATGTTTTTGAAAATATATGTATGTGTGTGTGTGTGTGTGTATGTTAGTTTATGTAAAAAGTTTATAATTAGAATTATAAAAATTTTACGTTTGTGATAAGAAATGAATATATGGATAGAAATGTTCGGTTTTGCTTAAAGTGAAGTCGTGGTGGGGGGTTCGGTTTTGCTTAAAGTGAAGTCGTGGTGGGGGGTTCGGTTTTGCTTACAGTGAAGTCGTGGTGGGGGGTTCGGTTTTGCTTAAAGTGAAGTCGTGGTGGGGGGTTCGGTTTTGCTTAAAGTGAAGTCGTGGTGGATGTTATTTTGGTTGAAGTGAAGTCGTAACATTTAATGTGTTGTTTAGAGGGTTAATACAATATGAATTAAACTACATTAGGGCGGTTTACGAAAGTGATTTTTTTGCTAGAGATTTAATAAATAAAATTCATTTACTGCGGTATATATTAATCTCCCTAATACTACTCGTATTTGTTATCAGTATAAAATGTTAACCACATTATTTAAAAACAAAACATTTATTTATTTTTAGTGTTAATCATATACCTACATACTTATAAAACATATGTATATTAGCAACAATTCTATATTTTTGTAGACTAAATAATTTCATATAAAGGTATGATTTCTAGGAAATTTTCCATATATCTGATGAGATCTTTAAATTGTTAAATAATGCAGTATATGGGAAGACAATGGAAAATGTTGATAAAAGAAAAGATATAAAATTAGTATGTGAATGGGAGAGTAGGGGGAAGAGATTAGGAGCTAGAGCTCTTATTGCCAAACCTAATTTTCACAGTTGTCTGAAAATTCATGAACAAATGGTTGCGATTCAATTGAAAAGAGTACGAACTGTGTACGACAAACCCATTTACATTGGATTTTCTGTCTTGGAACTCTCGAAACATAAAATGTATAATTTTCACTACGAATATATGAAACCGAAATATTGTGAAAATATTAATTTAAATTATATGGACACGGACTCGTTTATATATGATATTAGAACGGATGATCTATACAACGATATTAGAAACGATGTACGAAATCAGTTTGATACATCTGGGTATCCGAAAGATAATATCTATAATTTACCGCTTGTCAATAAAAAGTATTAGGAATGATGAAGGATGAATGTAATGGTAAAATAATTAAAGAGTTCATTGGTTTACGCGCTAAAATGTATTCAATTAAAATTGATGAGGAGGAAAAAGAAATTAAAAAAATTAAAGGAGTTAAAAAATGCGTAACCAATAGACTAACGATTAATGACTTTAGAAAATGTTTTTTTGAAAAAAAATGTACTATGATTCTATGTATGTATTTAGATCAAAGATTCATGAAATATATACTCAACACATTAGTAAATTAGCATTAAGTTATTTAGATGATAAGCGATTTATTAGAGATAATAGTATTAATACATATGCATGGGGACATTATGCAATAAATAGTCAACAACCATCATCATCATCATCATCATCATCATCATCATCATATCCCAATGAAAATGTATTAACATCATCTTCAAGTGATAATATTGTACAATAGTATTAAGTGATTTTAGATTATAAGTGAATATATATATATATATATATATATATATATATATATATATATATATATATATAACGTGAAAAAAACAATAAATAAATAAATAAATAAAGAATATCATTAAAATATTTTAGTTTGTTTCTATTTTAAACTATAGTCATCTATTGAATAGGAATTTTAAACACAAGTAACCACAATTTGTTTTTGTGTGAATAAAATTTAATCGTGCTTGTTCTTAACCTTACTCAACTAAGTTGATATAAAATTTAATCGTTTAGAAATAAAAAAAAAATCAAAACAAAACTTTTTTATATATTATTTTATTTTTTTGAGAATTTTATAATATAATAAAAATAAATCTCATATTGAAGTATATATAATATTATTGAAGTTCATCTTTATTGATCCAAGAATTATGTTGATTGGAAAATCCCAACCATTTTACGTACGCCTGGTGCCCCTTAATTTTAATAACATTTTCAATCAAGTATGTATTTGGAAAATGTGTCTTTAATAGTTCATGTTCATAGAATCCACCAACAATCGGATTCCTTTGATAGTCTTCCAATAAATAGGTAATGGGGTTTGTGTTCTGTAAAGTACGAATTTTAAAAATTTCAGTTGTCCAGTTTGGAGTATATCCTTTTGAAAAAATATGTTTATATTTGCTAATTCGAACGTGATCTCCAACTTTTAGTTTACCAGATTTATATATTTTGGGATGATTATAGACTTGTTTTAGTATAGAACTTTCATTTTCTGCGTTAACAGACTTTGGTGTCATTCCAATTGTTCTATGCTTTTTATTATTATATTGATTAATTAAATCCTTGCATATATGTATCCATTGATAATTTCCTTGTAGACTAAAATTTTTCCACATCATTCCTTTTAGAGTTCTATTAAATCGTTCTACAATAGACGCTTTCATGATACTATATGTAGAATAGTGGTTGATATTATGTTTTTTCATCAAGTTTTGAAATATTTTATTATAGAACTCTTTACCATTATCGGTTTGCAAGTTTTTTGGAATTCTCTTTAGCGAAAAAATAGATTGCATAGCATTGGTTATATCTTCACTACTTTTAGATTTTACAGGTACAGCCCAAGCAAACTTTGAAAATGTATCTATAACTGTTAAAATAAATCTATAGCCTTTGTTATATTTTGAGTAAGCACCCATTTCAACAAGATCTGCTTGCCAAAGATCATCAATTCCCTTGACCACCACTCGACGTCGAATGAAATTTCTACGTGCTTGCTTATGAAGCTCCTGAACCACTTCTTGTCGCTCCATTTCTAACGTCTATCTTACAGATTACATCAATTTAAATGCTGTTGATATTGAATTTAAATCAAAAACGATTTATATTTCTATGTTTAAATGTTTTGTAATGAGTTTCGTTTTTTCATTTAGACGTTCTTCAACTGAATCAATTTTGTAATTAAATAATGATCTCATTTCTTTTAGTGATTGATTGAGATTATCTAGTATTATACTTTGATCACGTATTAATTTACTTAAACGTGTTTCTACATTATCAAATTTTTCTGTATTCAACACGTTTTGTTGTTGTATTATTTCGTTAAAAAAATCCTCCATTCCCTTAATTCTCTCCATATACATTGTATCCAGTTGTTTCTTTATTTCACTTAAATAACTTTTCATGTAAATTTTGTTTACAGCATCGTTTTCCAATACAGGACTAGCAATATTTTTTATTCTCCGCAAGTTAAAGTTGAAATTACGATCACTATCCAAATGAATCTTGAAATGTTGATTTTGGTATCTTGCAGATTTTTCAATATAATGTCCAAACTTATCGATAGGCATTTTATGAATATGAGTTGTTAAACATTTTTAAGTCTATTTATATAATAATTTTTGCTTCTCTCAATTCCTCAATAATTGATACAATTTCATTATTATGATTTGAGTGACCAGCTGTTGTTGATGAAATCAAAAGACGCAATCTATCAACCAATTCATTAGGATCATCCCAATAAACATAATTAGACTTTTTTCTATTCAATTTCATTAAACCTTTTCCCTTATGAATTTTCTGTTGTTTAAATAGGTTTTTAATAATGGTTGTATATTTAATTGAACGATTTCCTTTAATTTGACCATTAATACTGTTATTTCGTTTATGAGCATTAGTCATCTCCAATATTTGTTTATAATTATTTAAATCTGTTTTATTATAACTGATTGGTTTCTTATAAACTAACAATTCATATAAGCCTGATGTGAAGGGCCATTTTAAATTACCTACAGTAATATTGGTTGAATTGAAAGCGATGGGTTCATTACCCAGTCTCCATATTTGATTTTTATCCTTATGAGGACCATAGGTTTTATCATATATATTTAAGTTAACTTTTGATAAATTATATTGAACACTTTGATTGGGATGTATTGTAATGGTGTTATCATCATCATTGTTATCATCCTCATTATCAACATTAACATTATTATTATCATCATCATCATCATCATCATCATAGTCATCATGATCATTTTCATCATCAAATGATTGAAACGTGTTTGAACTTTCCTCGATTTTCTTGTTATTAAAGTTTGGAGAAAACGTGTTATAATCAAGCTTACTCTTTTTATATGGTGTACTGAAGGCAACTTTATTATTCTCAAGATCATGTTTAAAAGAGTCATCCGGATATTTTTCATGTTTTATAATGTTATTATTAGTTGATTGAACTAATTCTTTTAATGGTTTTGATATTGGTTTAAATGTCTTTTCCAACAATTCATCATTTGCTATTTCTCCAAGCAAAATATTCTTATATTTCTTTTTTAAAATATTTCGAGTTTTAATAAGATTATTAACTAGATTTGTATTCATAGTTATAGATTGAATTAGAAACAGATTCAAAAACAGATCAGTTTAGCAGTTAGCGGTTTAATAGTTGAGAAGCTATTAGTTTAATAATTAATCTTGTACTGATTTTAAAATATCTGTAATATTTCTTTTATAGATTTATAAATATATCGAAACCTTTTCTATATCGACCATTATTCATAGCATCATCTTTGTTAATAACTAGAAAACCATATTTTTCTTTCCAACACTCGGCACATAACTTATGAAATGTTTTTAAAGTCATATCAGAACCAACATGATCATTGTAAATATGCTTAATATTCATTACATCCTGTTTAAAAATTATAATCATATTTGCATTATCGCGTATCAAGTGTTTTGGTATACGTGTATAAGTTTGACATAAATAAAAACTGTCAATATCTTTATGACGACCCATACAGAAGTAAGAACGTACATGATTTTGGTTCTCACAAGCTATATCGTCGAATATAAATACTGAATTTGGTTTAACTTCGTCTGGCGATAGAACATTATTATTATTGGAAAATGATGAAAAATTTATTTCCTTGATAGGTTTAATTAGATTTTCTAAGTACTTATATTTCGGTTGTTGTGTTGACTTTGAATATAAGTAAATATTTTTAAATTTCAATCCATGAGGACTTTCAATAAGACTGATCATCACATTTGTTTTTCCACAATTTGATGGGCCCACAATAAGAGCTCGAATAGAATTCGGTAGTAGTGAACTATGACGAATTTTATTTGATGAATCAAACTTTGATTCGATATTCTTTACATCAATCCTTTTATGTTGTTTAAAAAAACGCATTCTGAAATCTACTGATACCATAATATATAAACCAGTCTCTTTTATTTGTTTTCAATCAATTTGATTTTAATCTTTAATCGATAAAGTATCAATAGATATGACAATCATTTATAAAAAGATATTCACTCGTCATCCATACTTCATCGGTAAAGGTTTTCTGAATAAAATAATTAATAAACTTCCCATTGAACTTCATCTACCCGGTTATCAATTTTGCGGACCTGGTACAAAATTAAAGAAACGTTTAGCTAGAGGTGATCAAGGAATCAATCCATTGGATACTGCTTGCAGAGAGCACGATATAGCATACTCAAACAATAAAGATTTAGAGAAAAGACATATTGCTGATAGAATTTTAACTGAAAAGGCTTGGCAAAGGGTCAAAGCAAGCGATAGTAGTTTGGGTGAAAAATCAAACGCTTGGTTTGTTGCTACTGCAATGAAAGCAAAAACAAAATTCGGTATGGGTAACGTTATTAGTAAAACTAAAAAGTCGTCTCCAGTAAATAAACATCAACTATTTAGACATGCATTGAAAAGTGCAAGAAAGAATATAAAGAAAAGTGAAAACTTGAAAGATGCTATAAAGATTTCACGAAAAGTTGTAAACAATATTTTCAAGGGGAAGAAAAAATCGTTAATAAAAACACCTCGAATAATACCGCTACCAAAATCTGGAGGTTTTCTTCCACTTGCCCCTATATTTGCTGCACTGGGTGCACTTGGTGGTTTAGCTGGTGGTGTATCTGGCATTACAAAAGCAATCAATGCAGTCAAAAATGGAAAGGAACAATTGGCTGAAGCAAAACGACATAATAGTACAATCGAAGCCATTGCGATGGGAAAAGGCATGTTCTTAAAACCATATAAAAAAGGTTTTGGATTATATTTAAAACCTTATCAACAAAATTTTTAATGAAGCTACCTAAAAGAGCTCTTTCTGATGTAGACTTGAGAAAATATGCAAAACATATTCCAAATTTTAGAGATGTGTTTATGTGTAACACCCTTCCAAGCAGCAAACCATTTAAAAAAGAATGTGGAATAATCAATCTGGATACTTCAAAGGGACCTGGCACACATTGGGTAGCATACTGGAAAAACAACAATCAAATCGAATATTTTGATAGCTTTGGCAATTTGCAACCACCAAAACAATTAATAAAATATTTAGGAAAAAACATTAATTATAATTATGATAGATATCAAAATTTTAATACAATAAATTGTGGTCATTTATGTTTAAAATTTTTGTTTTCGAAGCTAAACTAAAAAGAAAGCTATAAATGTTTTAATAAAATACATTGATTAAGAATTAAAAAGATCTTGTTTTATTTATATATATAAATTTTTTTTTTTTTTTTTTTTTTCATTTATTAAAAATTTTAAAAGAAATATTATAATTAAATAATTTTTCTAATTTCACTTGTTAGAGGTGAGTATTCGATTAAGCGATCATGAATAACTAAACAGTATGCTGATGTTTTTTCTGGAATTGGTTTGTTTGCTTCAGTATCAAATTCAATTCGTACATCAATAGGTCCAATTTTAACAGTCTCATTTTGATGTGAAACATCAACAACAATAAGCGGTGCGTAAGACTTGTAATCATTAACATCCAGCAATGGTTCAGGTTCTCGCATGTAAAAGCTTTGTTGAAATTTTGCATACATATTATATAGTACAGAATACTGGCCATTTTCAAAACGATTCTTTAAATCGTCATATGGATATGATTCTGAGTTTAGATATACTTTTAAATTAGAGATATTACAATGGTCAAATATATTTCCTTGTTCTTTACTTTTCTCTTTTTGTAAACCAATTATAAGAAATCGTGGTCTTTCGTTTTGTGGAGAAAGCTTCACATTCCATAAAACCTTTGTATTCGTTGGTAGTGCAGGATTTACATGACAATCCCAACTACGAAATGCAATTGGTATAGAATTTTTGCTGTTGATTATCTTAAACATTTCCAATTTTGCAAAGTCTGATAGTTGAATATGTGGCATTTTCCATGTTATATCCAGAATTGTTAATTTCAACTGATCAGTTGTATTTGTAGAATAATATGATCTCTCATCGGATGTAGAACGTTGAAGAATGAGCTCATGTTTCGAATTTAATAGTATTTTGTTATAATCTTCAGCAAACCCCATCAACATTTTCAGAGGTATACAACAGCTAAAATGACTTTTTTCTAAAACAAAAGTTTCGTCAAGACACCAACCAGCGTTTTTTAGTGTAGCACTTTCAGCCTTATTCAATGATACAAAATTTTTCATGGTGGATGAAATTCCAAGTTTGCGTGTACGATCAACTTCAAAACCATTAATTTCATAACGAATTTCATCAAACAAATATGAAACAAAGTTGTTTTTAAATTTCACATCTATAGCTGGAACCTCTTTGTTTGCTTCCTGCTTTACTATAAAACCATGAATGTAAATCATACTCTCACTTGGTAAGACAAAGAGATCTTGATTTTGAATTGGTATACGAATTTCATCATTGTTGTTGAATGATTTTAGATATGGAGAGTAACTATGATATTCTCTTTTTACAATACTCTCATCATATATAGGTTTTTGAAGGACATTTAGTATTTCATTCATGGTTGAAGATTAAATCCTAATGATTTTAAGTATTCTGTATTATATGATGTTAACGGTTTTTTATTTTTTATACTTTCTCGCATGTGAGTTGATGAGGGATTGAATGGAAATCCTCTTTGCATTACGTTTTTATTGTAAATGATCATTATTCTGGTTTGAAGTGGAGTCTAAGAGTGATTTTTTCTCCTCTAAAATTTATAAGTTCACCGTCTTGATTTAAGATTCTAATCGTTATGTTGTTTATTTGCTGACAGTTGACGGGTAAATAAATAACATTTCGAGGTTTTTCGCTTATTTTATATCCTGGAGGAACATCAAGAGGAAATTCATGAATAACATGATTCGAAGTATTATTAATAAATGATCCGGTTGTTAAGTTGCTTTCAATGCGTATTGTATTAACATCCGTAATATGTGCAGGTAAGTCAGATTCAAATAACCTTGTAGTATTCAATTGATTAATATCTACAATCATCACTTCCACAGATTTATCATTTGGAAGATTTTGATCAGTGTTATAATATTCAGTTGAATTTACTTCTAATTTTCTTTTGCTAAATCCGAGCAAATTTCCTATACTGTTTGGTTGTGAAAAATCTATATCCATTGATGAGGTTATTTCAGTTTTAAGTGTATTATTGTTAGCTTCAATTATTAGATAAATTGATTCATCAATATCTTTTAAGCTTGAGTTTAAGAAAAAACCAATATCCTCAAGTTCATATGAACCAACCGGAATAGTAATAATATGATTTCCTATATGAAACAAATTGTTGTGAACATCTACATTGGGTATGGAATTGAATGTTACAAAATCAATAAGTCCACAAACATATTTTGTAGGGAGTTCAATTGGAGGAAAATATTCTCCAACCAGAGTTGAAGTGATTCCGTTTAAAGATATTGTTATTGACATTTCAAGTATTCAGAATGAACTGATGATGTTTGATGATTATTCTATCTGATTTAAGTGTTAAATAATAAATCAAAAAATTTCTTTTATAATTTTATGTTTTCTTTATTAATATTTGATTTAATAAACTTTCTTAAGAGTATTACATTTTTTTGAGCACATATACAATATTTTCTATGATAACAACAAACATTTACAGATTTATCATTTTGATATAATGTTTTTAAATTTGGACAATTTAGATCATCTAGGTTATAAAACTTAATTTTATCTTTAAAAATATTTTGAATCCACTTATTTTTTTCTAATCCTTTAGCATAACAAATAAAATTTTTATCTTTAACATGCTCAATATAATATTCCACAATATTTGCTAAGGTTGAATCGCCATCTTTCCATTTTAATCCATGATGATGATTATAAAGCCAATTGATTGAATATTTTTCTTTTGTTGTCAACAATGAATATGGAAAAGGTGGTTTAATAATAAATGTTTGCACTTGTATATCGTTAATTGAAATACTCAGTTCTTTTCCGATGAATTTATTGTTGAGATAGAAACCCTGTACATCTACAACTAATATTCTCTCCTCAGACATTGTGTAATACAAATCAAGTCACAACGACGACTGTAGAACTGTTTATAAAGTCTATGTTTTTAAATTATTATAAAAATTCATTATACATAATGCTTGTTCCCAACTTTTATCGATAAGGGAACATTTACAGGTATCAGGTCCACACAAGTTGTTTCATTGTTGGACCACACACAATTGGTGTAATGATATCCAAATTTTGATTTACTTTTCCTATAAAATGCATACTCATCGAATTGAGTTTTTAATTTCTTCAAAATAATCTCATGTTCATACCACAAAAACCTTTCTTCATTCAAGAAGTCATGTAAAATTTTCCAATAAAACTGATTATTCATTATTTTTCTTATTTTAATTTTTTTTATTTATGTTAAATAAATCTTCTTAACACATCAACAACAAAGTTTATATTAAGTAGTAGTAGTAAATGTATTTCATCATATTAGTTAATTTATGATATTTCCATATCCAAATCCTGTGTATAATCTTGAATGTTGATTAATGTCATATCGGATCGGTATGTAGTATCATCCTCAGAAACTGTCTCAATTTCACCATTACTTAAAATTCTCTCGTATTCAACTTGACGGTATTCGAAACATGAAATATTTAATCGACGTTTCAAGTAATTGCTGTCATATGTACAACGGATTCTCAATTTTATATTATCTTTGTATTGAAGTTGAAAATGTCTATAAAATGGAGCCGAACTTTCAATTATTCCTGCAATATTTTTTTCTTTTTTTACTAAATCTTGCCTAAATGTTTCAATAGCTTGTTCAACAGTAAAAGATTGATTTATAGCTGGTGGGAGGTCTTCTTGTTCTTCGTTTGATTTATATTCTGCTTTTGTTGTTGACTCGATGTTTTTATTTAAATCATTATTAAACTTTAAAAGTTTGAAGTTTAGTTGTATGCTCACAGTATCATTATTTGGTAATTTAATTGCAAATTCTGTATTTTTAAGTTCATTTTCACTCAAATCAATAGGTAATGAAGCTGAAAACACTTGTATGATATAGATATATGAAAACAATATGATAAAAATATTTTTCATTTTAGTTTTTTCTTTTTAATATATATGTTCTTAGGTTAGCGATATATTTTTAAATGAGATGATAAGAATTGTTTCTTATATATTTATATACTAATTTAATAATCTTCATATTGAAATGAGTCATCATCACCACCGCTAGCACCACCAGCTGCTTTCTTAACTATACTATTATTAACCATTTTCTGGGGGAGGGGAGGTTCTTGTTGATTTTTATTCAATGAGCGGATACCAGTCTTACCATTATAAGATTTAGTTGCATCACTAAAAACATGTTCATCTATTTCACTATAAACGCATGATGGTTTGTATGAGTGTACATTTATATCTTTAAAACCACCCTCATAGACTGTTCCAACTAGTGATATCATACCACCGATAACCTCAATTTTTATATGTTGATTGTGACTAAATTGAAATATTGGAATATTTGTTGGCATTTGTTGTCCTCTATTAAGAGAAAAAATTTGCGTTCTAGGCCCTCCTTCTGCGGTTAGAAACACCTGCATTATAATATCCAAAACTATTGCATTTATTATTTGAAAAGTTTTCCACTGTGCATGACAAGTACAATATTTATCACCAGTTTTTAAAAATTGACCCCAATACATATTTATCAAAGTTTTTAATTCAACTGAATCTCTTTATATATATATATATATATATATATATATATATATATATATATATATATATATATATATATATATATATATATAAGTTAATAAAAAATAAATTTTATACTTTTATTTTTTTGGTATTAACTCCGCGAGTTAATACCGTTTTTATTAATTGCAATTTTCGGACTGAATTATAAATGTAATCTTAATTCTAACGTAAGCTAAGAAACCAAATCAAAGAAAATGATGAATAAAGAAAAAATAAAATAAATGAGAACGTTGTTGTGTTTATGAATTTTGTGTCGCAACAGAAAATGCTGACTACGCGTCTGTGATTGCATTTGGCTCAGGTGAATATTTCGTGGAAGTGGTTGACAAATATTTTGTAGTTTAACTCCTCCCCCTTTAAATCGATCGTCCGCGATCGTTAAAAGTAGGGAATATTATTGATTCCTGTTGGGATATTGGGATAATGATTTGTAGGTTGTGGCAATTGGATTTGTGGAGGTGCGGATTCTCGGAATATGATTTTGTATTGTTTTCGTAGAAGGAATTTGATAATTATCACACCCGCTACTAAACATATAGTGATGGTACCGTATGCCATGTATCGATTGATTTTGCTGCTTACTTCAATCGTGCGGATATTCCTGGTATTATTAATATTAAGTTCCTGTAGCGCTTGCAAGGATAGTAATTCTAATCTTCCCTTTTCGCTTGGGGTTGGTTGTATCATTGCGGGCATCACTTCCGATGGTGAAATATCTAGGTTACTGAATAAGTGTTCGTTAATTTTTATAGAGGCATTATGGAATTTTATTAAGTAGGTTCCATGTACGTGGAATTCTCCTTTTTCTGTAGTTACTGAGCCGTTGAAGTCGTTAAGTAGAATCAATCCTGATTCGATTGGTTCTATGTTTTGGATATGGTAAGCATTATTGAACAAACATGATGAGTTGAGGCTATTTAGAAGTTTCGGTATACAACTGTCATTACTTATGTTAACGATTTGGTTTCTTTTACAAATAATCATTTCACTTATAGCATTACAATTTTCTTTTATTCCATACATTTCATTATTGTTAGTTATTATTTCTTTGAAATCTAATTGAATTATCGTATTGTTTTTTTTTATTGGTCTTACAATCAAATGTTTAAAGTTCTCTTTAGTTGTCATTGGAATTTTTATTACATAAAGTATTTTTTCATTATTATAAAGTACATTAATGTTTGCGAATTCTAAAGCTTCTTCAATTGTTCTAAATGACATGTTTTCTTCCTTTAATTTTTCTATTACTATATTAATTTCTTTTGTATTAAGTAACATTGAATTTATTATGTTTTTCTTTGCCCATTGTATGGCGTATTTTATATTAATTAAGATTTCTTTCACAATTTTAATTCTACTTTGTATGCTTAGTGCTATTTCAGTAATTAAATTTTCATCTTTAGTTATCGTGTTTTTTATTTCATTCACAAATCTAGTCAAATTATTTATTTTCTGGTTAAATGCTTCGTTTACAATTACTTGTTTATTATTATTTTGATTTAATTCATATAAATTTTTCGTTATCATCTCTAAATCGTCATGATCTGGAGTGCCAGCTAAATATTTCCATACGGTGCCTAATGCGTTAATAGATCTTTTAGTTCTTAAATCTAGGGTTGGTTTTATGTCGTGAATGATGTCTAATATTTGGTGAATTTCGTGCATTAAATGTGGGTATAAAATGTTTGTCCGTGGTACATTCTGATTAGTGTAAGAGATGGTCTCGTTCAAGAATTCTTCGTAAGTCCGTAGGCAAACTGAATGTATTATTTTGAAGGTTCCGTGCTGGATTTTAGCCAGTCCACTTTCTATCGCTACTAGGTGCATAGATGAGTAGTCTACTAGTTGTACGTCTGCGTTCACTAGATGAACGAGTAATCCAATTAGCCTGTAAATATTATCAATTATTTTTGATATTGCTTTTATGTACAGTTCTGCCTGATGTTGTTAGTATTGTTGTTGAGTAATTTTCTTTAACTATTTCTTTCCTAAACTGGGCTGAAAGTTTGGAGCCTAATCTTTTATTAATTCTTACAAAAATTTCGTCTCCTGGTTTGTATTCTTTGATTGGTTCGCGTTTTTTATTATGGGTTGCCAAAAGAGCCAATTGCTTAGATTTCAACCTGTCTAAGATGTCTTGTCTTGCGTTAATGTCACGTCCGAAAATGATATCGATTGGTCGTTTACCTGTCGTTGAATGTATCGAAGAATTATATTCGTACACTGCTCTGTCCAGTAGATCAGGGAATTCTTTATGTATTTTCTCTTTTTTTAAACACCGGAGAATTTCTGATAGGGTAGAGTGAAATCTTTCGATTTGACCGTTAACAGTACTTTTATATGGAGGGGCTATAAATGTTTCTATTCCAAATTCATCTTCTAACATAAATTTTATTGTTGCGGAATTAAATGATCTTTCATTATCCATAACTAATGCTTTTGGAACTCCGAATGAAAATAAAAGTTCGCGAAGAGGCTGCTTTATATCTTCTGTTGCTTTGGATTTAATGATGCGCGTTTGAGCATATTTTGAAAACTTGTCTATTGCTGTCAAAACTAGCTTTCCTTCGGTTGAGTAAATATCAATGTGGATAGTGTGACCGGGGTATTGCGGAATGGGAGTTGGCTTTAATTCAGGATTGTTGGGATGTCTATCGTATTTTTGTTCTTTGCAGACTTGGCACTGTTTAACTATTTCATTAATTTTGTTATTCATTTTGGGAAAATAATATTTTTCTGAAATTTGAATTTTATTTTCTTGAGGTCCGCGATGTGCTCTTCTGTGCGTTTTGATTATTAGTTCTTGTTGTTTAGTAGGGTCAGTTACATCTTCTATTTGCCTTTGAGTGTATCGGATTTTATAATTACTGAAATGATTTGGATAAATTTCCTGAACTCTTCCCATTATGTTTTCAGAAGTAAATAAACCATTAATATTTGACGGGTTGAGGAATTTTTTAAAGATGTCGATAATGTCCGTGTGACTGTAGTCTGGTCTGACTATGATGTGTCTGTGAAAGGTGGGAAATGGTATTTTGAATTCGTAGCTCGGTTCCTCTCCTATTAAGAGAAAGATTTGATTCTTAAAGGCGTTTATTGGTGCTTCCACACTGGGTATTAAATTGTGTGATGAGCTATCCTGACTGTGCTGTGTAGACGATATTGAATTTACCTTGGTGTTTTGTGGGATGCGAGAGAGTGCGTCTGCTACAACGTTTGTTGCACCAGGTTTGTAGATGAGTTCATAATTAAACTCTTCCATTATTGCTTTCCATCTTTTGAGTTTTGTGTTCGTATTTTTATTACTGAGGGCATATGTCAAAGGCTGGTGATCTGTGAATATCTTCACCTTAGCTTTACCGTATAGGTAATTTCTAAGATTCTTTAATGCCCAAACGATAGCAAGCATTTCGCGTTCGTTTGTAGCATAATTTTCTTCAGCGCTTTTAAGAGTTCTTGAAATGAATGTAATGGGTCGATTGTTTTGCTCGAGTACTGCACCAATAGCGTAGTTTGATGCGTCGGTTTTTAAATGAAATTCTTGATTAAAATTTGGATAGGAAAGTATGACGTCTTCTGATACCAAATAGTTTTTTAATTTTTGGAATGCTTGCAAGGCTTCTTCATTGAGAGATATTGCTTTTTTGTCGGATAATTTTTTTGACAATCGACCATCCTCCCCCCTCAAAATCGCCGTAAGTGGCTTTGCAACTTTGGCATATTGAAAAATGAAACGTCTATAATAGCCGGCCATTCCTAAGAACGAACGGAGCTCTCGAAGTGTTTTTGGTGGTGGAAATTTGCTTATCGCTTCGACTTTCTTTGGATTGGTTTTAAGTCCATCTGATGTTATCACAAAACCTAAAAACTCTACCTCTTTTTTAAGGAATTCGCATTTGTCGAGTTGACATTTGACATTTGCTTTTTCTAGCGTTCGAAAAATCTTCTCAACATTTTCCAAATGCTCTTCGAGGTCTTTACCAAAGATTACTATGTCATCGATATAAACATAGCATCTCTTGCCGATGTGCTCCCGAAGGATATCGTCAAGAGCTCTCTGAAAAATTGAAGGAGCGTTTTTCAGTCCAAATGGCAAACGGGTAAATTCATATTTACCATTATTTACTGAGAACGCTGTTTTTTCTATATCCGAATCCTTTAGTCGTATTTGGTGGAAACCGCTTTTTAAGTCTAAGACGGTAAAAAAACGATTACCGCCAAGTTGTGCGAGTACTTCATTTATTTCCGGTATTGGGTATTTATCGGCTATAGTCACGGAATTGAGCTTTCTATAATCTATCACCATCCTGAACTTCCTCTTTGCAGATGCGTCCAGTTTTTTTGGGACAATCCATACTGGAGAATTGTATGGAGATCTGGAGGGGCGAATTATACCATTTGCTAAGAGTTCTTCTATCTGGTTTTCCACTTCAACCTTTAAGGACATGGGATAGGCGTAGTATTTTGAAAAAACGGGGTTGTCTGTTACGGTGCGAATTTCTGCCTGAACTTTAGTCATAAAGGTAAGTTTGTCGTTGGGTTCCGTAAATAAATTATTGTGTTTATCTACTATGTCACGAATTTTTTTCTCCTGCTCGACTGTTAAATGGCTAGTTCTTATGGAATTTACATCCTGTGAAGTTTGTTGTTTGATTTTAATTTGTTTTTTTCCTAGAATGGTCATGATATTTTCTTTAACATTAATTACAGCTGAAAGTTCCTTTAGGCTATCGTTCCCCAGGATAGCATCAAATGATTGTAATGTTGGTAAAATGAAAAATTTAATGGGGTATTTATTTTCTCCAAACAAGTTTGCTATTGTATGATGTGTAATTTTTATTTCGCCTCCTACTGAATTTGCGCAAAAGGAGTTTTCATTAGATTTGGGATTTTTAACTAATTGGGCCCGGATATAATTTTTATTCGAGCCTGTGTCAATTAAAATTTTTAGAATTTTGTTGCTCTTCGTTGTGCATTCGAAGTATGGCAACGAAGAGTTGTTTAATCTAAAAAATGAATATCATTATAATCGGTAAGTTGTGGTTCATTGTATTCTGTATCTATGGTGCTAACGTATTCGTTTAAAGTTTGTTCTTCGTCAAAGTTTGCTTCATCAAATTGGTGTGTCATAACGTCATTTTGTGTAATATCAGTCTGGTCTCCGTTCTGCTCGTCAGTGTCTATGTGGAAATTACGCTGAATCTTGGGATGAGCTATTATCTGCTGAGTAGAGGGTGCTGATCTTTTGACCGCAGGTTGATTTTGTTGAAAGTATTGTTTGGGTCTATTCATGTAATTAGCATTTTTGTAACTAGAGTCAACGTCCATTGGCTCTGGACGCGTGGTTTGTCCTGGATTTGCAGGACGTGATTGGAAATTATTATTAAACCCAAATCGTCGTTGATTTCCAAAATCATTATTGAATCCTTGTCTTTGTTGATTTCCGAAATGATTTATTGGTCTTGATTGGAAATTGTTATGGAAATTAGTAAACGTTGGTTGCCGTATGTAATTTTGGTGTTGGAATTGTTGGGGTAAATAGGCTAACTGAGGGTGAAAGGTTGTTGGTCTAAAATTCTGTTGGGTGTTTCGTAGTGGCAGTGGGGGTGGTACCCGGCGTAGTGGTACACTGTTTGCGTAATGTGTTCTAAAATTTTGATTTTCCAACTTAAGACACAAGTGCAATGCTTGTGGCAGATCTGTTGGTTCCCTGATAGCTAATAACCTGGGCAAATCTCCTCGCAAACCCCTGATAAAAGTATCAAGAGCTTTATCCCTATACGTTCGCGTCAATAATGATGATGATTCTTGAGTTAAATCCATGCAACCTATCTTGTTTAATATTAGAGAGAGATATTGGTAAACTGCCTGGTAATATTCTTGTACGGTTCGAGTACCCTGAGTTAAGCTTGTCATTTGATACTCTAATGTGGATAGGTCTCTTTTATCTCCGTAGTGTAATGTCAGACACCTAGAAATAGCTTTCCAATCCAGGGGCGTACTGTAAGATTCTAGTACGACGTCTGCTGCTCCTATTATTTTACTCCTTACAACGCTTAGAATTGCGAAATACTTCGGAGTGCCTACTAAAGATTGATAAACTGTAAATATGCGATCTACATTCTTTTTCCATGAACTAAACTCTGCTGTCTGTCCGGAAAATTCTCTCAAACATTTCACTATATCTGGCACTTTATCTAGGTCCTGTAACCTATCACTCAGTTCCGGTCTGATCCTTTGGTCTGTCACGTTGGCGAAGTCTGTTATGGGATTTAGTATGTCTTTAATTAGTTGCTGTCCTTGGGTGTTGAAGATATCTCTAATCATTGAAGTTAAGTGGGGACGTAAACTATCTAAAGTGATGTTTTGCGCCTGGGCGGCAGGTGCCGGATCAGGTGCCTGAGCAACATTGTTAAGAATTGGAGCACGTATTAAATTGTTCGGATTAGACATCTTTGTGTTTAAAATTTAAGATCTACTTCTACTTTAAAAAAAATTATTTAAAATTAATTTAATTATTGTGTTGTAAATTTTATTTCTTCTAATCTATTTTAGTACTCTTAAAATTTGTTTCACAATTTTTCTTATTTTTCTGATTGAGCTTCCACAAATTTATTTTGATTTAATTCGCTATAGGTATTTCTTTACAATTATTTACTAAAAATTTCTAAATATTTGTTCACAAATGTATTTGGACTTATTTCACTATATTTATTTATTTTCTTAGATAATAAATTTATGTTAATTATTACTATGTTATTTTTGTACAAATATTTTATTTATCGTATTTCCTTTCTTACTTTACTTTTCTTTTACACAACAATTATTTTTAGTTTTTTTTTATATTTTATTAGTTTTAAATTTTCTTGCACACTGAATTTGTTCCCATGAAAAAAAAATTTAATGAATTTCTTTACTTACAATAACTTATTCATTATCCCGACGTGCAGCTTGTTGGTATCATCCAACTCCTTTTCCTTCTCGTTGAGACTACTTAGGGGCTCCTCCGCCGGTGTGGTACTTCTTAAGGACCTTGTGTTGACACTGTTGTTTTTTTTTTTTGAGTCCGCGTGTCGATTTTTTTGCTTTTATTAACGATTTATTTTTTTTTGTTTCAGGACGATCGCGTAAAGACGGCACTACTTAAGGGCTTTGTCTTTTTTACTTTGACGGACGACCGGTCCCTGCTCGGGCGCCAGTTAATAAAAAATAAATTTTATACTTTTATTTTTTTGGTATTAACTCCGCGAGTTAATACCGTTTTTATTAATTGCAATTTTCGGACTGAATTATAAATGTAATCTTAATTCTAACGTAAGCTAAGAAACCAAATCAAAGAAAATGATGAATAAAGAAAAAATAAAATAAATGAGAACGTTGTTGTGTTTATGAATTTTGTGTCGCAACAGAAAATGCTGACTACGCGTCTGTGATTGCATTTGGCTCAGGTGAATATTTCGTGGAAGTGGTTGACAAATATTTTGTAGTTTAACTTATATATATATATATATATATATATATATATATATATATATATATATATATATATATATATATATATATATACAGTAGCCAGCAAAACTAAGGACACACCAGTATTTTTTAATTTAATTTCGTTAAAACTTTGTGTTTAAAAATGAAAAACAAATTGAAATGGTTAAAAATAAAAAAGTATATTATTATACTTCAAGCTTATAAAAAAAATTGGGAACTTCATGTTATTAAATAAGAAAAATTAAGAAATTAATTGGGTTTCCTCACAATTCGACACAGCAAAAGTAAGGACACACCTGTAAAAACCACTTAAATTTATTATAAAATCTAACAAAATTTACCAAAATTTAACATTTTTAACATTTTGTTTGGTAGCCTTTACATTTCCACACAGCTTCTAAACGTTTTTTCAATGAGCTGACCAGTTTTTTTTGTGATTTCAGAACGTAGGTTCTTCCATTCTTCTAAAAGCACCTCTTTGAGTTGCTGTTTATTTCGAATTTCAAGTTTTCGTGAATTTTTTATAATAGAGAAATTGGAAAAATAGTATGTCATATTCGTTTTACGGTAAAAAAAGTAGTTCAACGAAAAATAAAAGAAAACCGAGTAGAAAATAAGCTTGCAAGTGGTCGACAATCGGCTGGGCGAAAATGATAAACGGTACATTAAACGCATAGTTGAAAAAAATCCCACTACCAGTGCTCTAAAAATAGCTGCAGAGATTGAAAAATATGAAAATATAAAAGTTTCACCCCATACTATGCGGCGGTGTTTAAAAAGTCAAGGTATTTTATCATGTGTTCCAAGAAAGAAGCCACTCATATAAAAAAATCAACAGACAAAAGCACAATGACTTCACAAAAACTTTTATTAGTAAGCCTCAAGACTTTTGGGACAAAGTAAGTCAAAATATAACATATTTGGCTCTGATGGGCGTTATAAAGTTTGGCGCAGTGAAGGCTATGCTTTAAATCCTAAGAATATAATAAAGACCGTAAAATATGGAGGTGGAGGTGTTATGATATGGGGCTCTATGTCCTATGCGGGTGTTGGAAATCTGGTTTTTATTGAAAATGCAATGAATCAGTATACTTACTAGGATATTTTAAAAAATAATCTCCAAGATTGTGCGTCAAAAATGGATCTATCTGATAGCTATTACTTCCAGCAAGATAACGACCCGAAGCATACGGCTCACAATGTGAAAATGTGGCTTCTGTACAACACTCCACATATGCTTGTAACACCTCCACAATGTCGGCACCTCAACCCAATTGAGCACATATGGGAAATATTAAAGAAAAATTTACGAAAACTCGAAATTCGAAATAAACAGCAACTCAAAGAGGTGCTTTTAGAAGAATGGAAGAACCTACGTTCTGAAATCACAAAAAAACTGGTCAGCTCATTGAAAAAACGTTTAGAAGCTGTGTGGAAATGTAAAGGCTACCAAACAAAATGTTAAATTTTGGTAAATTTTGTTAGATTTTATAATAAATTTAAGTGGTTTTTACAGGTGTGTCCTTACTTTTGCTGTGTCGAATTGTGAGGAAACGCAATTAATTTCTTAATTTTTCTTATTTAATAACATGAAGTTCCTAATTTTTTTTATAAGCTTGAAGTATAATAATATACTTTTTTATTTTTAACCATTTCAATTTGTTTTTCATTTTTAAACACAAAGTTTTAACGAAATTAAATTAAAAAATACTGGTGTGTCCTTAGTTTTGCTGGCTACTGTATATGCATACATGTATACTTAACCGCAATTGATAAGAAGTTATTGAAATAACTAAAAACGTCTTATACTATCAATTACTGAATATAAAGAATCAGTTTGAAAGTTCGTTTTACGGTGAAAAGGTGAAAGCAAAAAAAAAATGAGGGCAAGCTTAAGAAAATTGTTTCAAAATCCTAATATTACATACTTACCTTTAAAGGATATGGAAGAAAATACTATATATGAAATCAACAAGATAGATCGAGTAGATACAAAATATGGTGAAAGTATAAGATGTGATCTAAATAACGAATATTACATTTATTTACCTAAACGATTTCTGATTATTACTAAAAATCAGATGGATTATCTAAACACAACTCCACACATTTTAAAGAAAGTTAAGGAAGTGAAGGGATTATATACTCTAATCCTTAAAAAGAAGAAGCAATATGTATTCTACAACAACAACTTGTATGACAGTACTGAAGAAGAAGATGATGATGATGATGATCATGATGATGAAATAAAAAACACATTTTAAATAAACCTCGAAACAGAAACTTTTTTAAAATTATGAAAAACATATGTAACAATAAAAGCCTCCAAAATCTAAAATTTCTCACGTATTTAATAAATTAGGAACTTTATAAAAATGAAAAACCGCAACGGAAACTTTTTAAAATTAAATTCTCACAACATTAAAATTTTAACCACATTTTTCCTGTTTAGAAACAAAATTACATTTCAGAATTTTGTATAAAAACCCTCTCTAGTTCTACTTTAATTACTATTCAAGTAATGGAACAAAAAAAAAACAATATTTAAAATGATTTCTTCATTTATGTTGTTAACTTTATATGATGAACATCTATTGGTATTCAAATCAACTGGATAAAGTGCTGATATTATAGCCCACTTAAAACAATATATATGTATCAGTATTTTGGACATTGATGCAAGCAAACTTTCTCTGTATTGTTTGATGATATATTTGAACATATGCAGTATTTAATCTCTTTCTTAGAGTATACGATTTACATATAACTTTTTTTTTTCAGTAATTACAGATAAGAATACATATTTGTGGTTAAATAGTTTTATTTTAAAAAACATTTCTATCCATATATTCATTTCTTATCACAAACGTAAAATTTTTATAATTCTAATTATAAACTTTTTACATAAACTAACATACACACACACACACACACATACATATATTTTCAAAAACATACATACATACACACGCGCACACATTCATACATATCAACGAAACGAATGAAAAAGCCATAACAGAATTTTTAACAACAGAACAACAATACAATAGGGTGGCACTTATGTATATCATCGTTGTTAGTTTTCTCATACAAAATTAGTACACAAATCCTAACCAACACCTTAAATACTAGCAAAAAATCACAGACTTTCGTAAACCGCCCTAATGTAGTTCAATTCATATTGTATTAACCCTCTAAACAACACATTAAATGTTACGACATCACTTCAACAAAAATAACATCCACTACGACTTCACTTTAAGCAAAACCGAACCCCCCACCACGACTTCACTGTAAGCAAAACCGAACCCCCCCCACCACGACTTCACTGTAAGCAAAACCGAACCCCCCACCACGACTTCACTTTAAGCAAAACCGAACCCCCCACCACGACTTCACTGTAAGCAAAACCGAACCCCCCACCACGACTTCACTTTAAGCAAAACCGAACCCCCCACCACGACTTCACTTTAAGCAAAACCGAACACGCTGCCGCCTCATAACACAAAATATCATGGGGTCGAATTTAACACCATCGACCGTTAAAGGGTTAAGGTATACACATTTATAAACTAACATACACACACACACACACACCCATACATATATTTTCAAAAACATACATACATACACACACGCACATTTTCAAAAACATACATACATACACATACGCACAATCGTCACACCATCTTTGCGTTTGACACCCTACCTAAAGAACATCGGTAATGGTCGATTTTCACACAACATACCCCTACTCCATACAACACAATGTAGCAAACCAATCAACTAACTTAAATGCCGGCTGTAGCGTAGGCATGATCCAAATTTTGTATGAGGATCATGGTCGCGAAACCCCACAAACATACTACTAACACGTTAACGAAGTCATTAGAAGAGCACAAAAGGCGTTTTTTATGTACAAATATCTTTTTTACTCGAAATACGTAAAACCATCGGTAAAAATAATTAGGTATCAATCGCTCATAAGGCCCATTCTTACATACGGTTGCCCTATATGGTTCAACATCTCACCTTCCTACATGGAAAAACTGAGGGTGTTTGAACGAAAAGTTTAAGAGCTTGCACTGCGTTATTTAGAACAGCGGATAGCAACTATTTAAAATATGTTTCAAACAAAAAATGGGGTTGAGTTGGAAAAGTGAAAAAGCTAATCTAGAAGAAGCTAGAAAAATTATTCTACAGATGTATACTAGGCAGGGATTGGGGAAATATTTAAAAGGCAACCACAGCAAACCAGACAAAGCAATCATGAGCCCATTCATTCCATTTATAATCGCATTTCCGAACACGCCAATCAACCACAAAACTCTTCCGAGCAAAAAAAGTAATGCTGATACATTAGAGCTGGAAAACGAGCACAAGGTGGCCTACATCCCAGGACTACTTAATAAACTGGAAAAGAATAATAGAAAATACTAAACTGGCATCATTTGATACAAACTCCAGAGACAATAAACATTGTACATACGCATAAGGTAATTCTCAGCAACACAAAAGACTCAAAATTCAATACCCCAAAAGCGACACTGGAGCAGAACTAGATCAAATTCAACGGGCGAACGGACTAGAAATGGGAAATCGAACGTCAGCAATTCTCATCGAACAGCACGTAGAGAAACTAAAATTCAAATTTGGGATAAAGCAATTAGACACGTGGAAGTGCAAACAACACATATGTATCACAACAGAGAATTAGGACATAAAAAGTACCAAGTATCCAGGATTAGGAAGGATATCAGGGCAGAGTTAAATTAAATTTTGAATTAATTAATTAAAATCATCAAAGTTCTTAGAATTTGTATGAGAAACAAGAATCTAAATCTCGATTTTACATTTAATTATTTCAGGCTGGTGGGCTTCGATGATACTCTAGTTTTTTATGTGTGCTATCACATGCTTTGATGCCATTGTTTCAACCAAATGAACGTCTAGAGTTTGATGATTGCGCGGGAGCGACTGTGTCTATCACAGAAGTTTGCAATCCGGCTTAGAGTAGCCGATTAGTTTGAATAGCCTTTAATTTCACCCGCATCAGCTTAGCGTCTATATGAGACTCTGATGTTAAGCGACGATAAAAGTGATTGCTATTGTATTGTATTTGACTTCATTGTGATTGTATTTGACTTCATTGTATTGCGGTATTGACTGACCATTGATTTGGATGGGGGACATGTTCCCTTCGCAATGCAAAAGTGATGTACACAGATTTTTGTAGTTCACTTTTATTATTCATGTTTTAACCATTTATCTAATATTAAAATGTGTCCCAATTCATCAGCAAACGTTGATATATGAAGGTTACTGCTTATGGCCATGTCAGACACATATATACATCAAATACAAGATTGGAGAGACTCCTGCTTCCATTGGGTGTAGTGCCCTTAAAAAGTTACATTTTCTGATAATAAATCTGCGACCAGTCAAGTAGCTTACGAAAAGGTTGTGAATGTTTCCGGGTAACTTCCCGGGTTCTATTCTATGTACTCTATGGAAATAAAATAATTATTTAATAATATCGTTCTATTTTTTGACCTCTTTATAACCATATGATTGAAATATTATTGAAGCTCGAGGTCTTATTTAGTGGTTCAGCAAATTCTTGCATGGCCAAACGCTCTTGACCTCCAATAATCAGATGCTTTGAGCGTCACTGCCCTACTGACAGACGTGACAATTATGTGAAGATGAATGGTAACAAGGTTCAGTAAAGTATTCAGTGCCTGTGAAGAAACTGTTCCATGTGAATTTTCTACTTCACTTATGTGAATTAAAAAGAATGTGTTTGCCAAGCGTTGATCTGGAGCGTGATTGTCCCATTTAACACATCCGATCCACCCTCAATTGCCAATGGAGCGATAAAAAATACAAATTCGCACATCAATAGCAATAGTCAACAAATACTCGTACATTCATTTGATGAAAGGATATTTTTAATATTTCCTATTCGTTATAATTTGGCATATAAACGATATGCCACAGTGAATTGGAATCATTCAAGTCTTAGTATTGGATTCGGACGAATAAGTTCTTAGTTTAAGAAAAAGAGAGTGTTTCTTGTCGTCATGGATTTGGAATCCTGCGTAAGTAAAAGTGTTTAACACAAGACCTCCTCCCAAAGAACGATACATTAATTTAAAAATTTTGACTGAAGAATGGTTTCCTAAAAGTGAAAACCAGATAAATCTGGTTAGTTATGACTGTTTCCTGCAGGAACCTTCTACTGCGTTCATGCGCAGGTATCTTGTGTGTTTATGTGAGAAAGAAGTTCCTTTTGCGAAATACAATAAGAAGAAGAAGCTCAAAAAGTTGTACATTCTTCTGTCACCAACACAGGAAAAATTTTTTGCTAAATTATTTTTGTAGAATACAACCACTGGCGACAGTTCAAAACTTCATACAATTATTTAAATAATAAATTTTACCATATTGTAAAAATTTAGTAAAATTTTTTATTGAATGAAACATCAATAATCATATTCATTGAAAAAATCTCTTACTGCATTGCTAGAATCAATTATTAGATTGTCATATAGAATTTCAGTAAATGGACTTATGCTGGTAGAAATGATCTCAAGGGAAAACAATTTTGAATTTAGATTCGTACGAAAGCTCTTATAAGCTTAAACAAGAATAAAAAATTAAAATTATTTTTAATTTTATGTATGTGACAAAATGATTACACAACTAATAAATTTGTAAGACAAGAGCAAAGAATGAAATAATGCTTTTTTAAGAAATATTTTAAACTATTTTAAGTTTATTTACATTTATGAAACACTTGCTTCTACGTTTTTTAAGTTTTGCTTTCCTATTTATTCAAAGTTTGAGCAATTGTAGGTGGAAAGGTGAGATAAAATTAAAATGGTTCTACAAAGTTAAAAGAGAAAAAAGGGATTTCCCGTTTAAGTCTAATGGAAATATGTATGTGAAGGTTGTCTGCTGGTTGCAAGTTGAAGATCGTTAGAGGATCGTTCCAAATTACATTTGATAAAGTAAAGTTTAGACTAAATAAGTATTTTGGAACAATAAAATGAATGAGTTTTTTATGAATTCCTTATTTTTAATTTTAATCTTTTTATTTTTGTTATGCTTTAGTTATGTTTTTTTCAAGTTTCTCTCGTGAATTTTTATATGTTTATGTATTTTAATAAAAACTGTTTATCATAAAAAATATAAAAAATTTGTATTTTTTATAAAAAAATCTGCATTGAAGCTAAAATTATAAACCTCGGAACCAGTTAAATGAAAATCAATACAAATGTATGGAAAATCATTATTCGGTTTGCGTCGCATTTCTCCGATCACAATTAGCGACGCCAACCGGGGTGCTGGTGTATTTAAATTTATTTAAATTTGAAAAACACTTGTTTCTACGTTTTTTAAGTTTTGCTTTCCTATTCATTCAAAGTTTGAGAAATTGTGGGTAGAAAAGTAAGATAGAATTAAGTTTTTTTTATTTAAAGCATTCTTAGTTTCACATACATATTTTATTGATTTAAGAAATATTTTGCCATCGTAGTCAGAGAGTTGTAGGTTTGATGCCTACTATAGACTTTGGTTGTAATGCCCTTTTTGTCTTCTTTGCTCTACTGTTTTCTATTCTCCATTCTCTATCTATCATAGGTATTACAAAGGGACCACATCGTGGACTCGAGTGAGCGAAAGCTGCCTGCTGAACCTAATCTATTCATATTATTTATAGTTCTAATGCATTATTTATAATTCGAACGTATATTTGCAATAGTAATATTCATCAATTTAAAAGTATTAAGATATAAGAAAACTTTTCATTTCATCAAATTTAGGAGAAAACTTTGACGACTTTCGTTCAAATGATGATAAATGATCAAATCTGGCATATATGATGTCTTGCCTCCTTTTAACGTTTTTTAAATCGCTCTTTAAATCATCGTTTTTGAATTTTAGTTTTTATTTGGCAGTAAATTACATTCAACAAAGTTTTGTTTTGTTAAGCCAAATTAATAAAATTTTTACAACAAACACGAATTTTGGTGTAACCAACTTGTAAGAAACTTGCGTTTTCCAAGAAGTATTCTTACTGTACAAATAAATCAAATATTACTTGTCAAATTAAGTCATCACAAATGGTTTCATCAAAACAAGATTATTAGACATTTTTCAGAAAGAATTCGATATAAAAATGATTTACATACGAAAGATACATTTAATATACATGTACACCTAAGCCCTGAAGGCGAGCTAGAAACGACAAGGTACTGAAAATCTAAGTTTGGAAAAATTAAAACCGAAAAATACTGTTTTCCTGTAAATTTCAAGGATTTAGTATCTCTGTTAAATTTAAGCAAAAGCTTCTCATCTTAACTTCCTAAGAAGTCGAAAAAATGCACTAACGCATACATTGGAACAAATGAAAATGTCATTCCCATTTCCATTTTCACTGGAATAATAAGCGAACCAGAACTTGGAGTTTTCGTTGAAAGATAAAAATAAATTATCAAATAAATTGGAAGCAGGATCTATGATGTCAGCTCTAAATTTGTATCAAAGTGGTTTAATAGATTAGATTCCAAGTGAAAAACTTGTTATTGTATCTCTTTGTAAATAAGCCTTATGGAATTACCCTATACAATTTTGAATGATATTTTTGAAAATGAAATATAACCTGTTGCATATTATTTTTTTTTTGCTTTCTTGAGTTCCCTTTTTCGTGTCGTATTTTTATTGAAACCTCTTTCTGGGCCCCTTTTGGAAATTTTCCAACGATAACCCTGTAGGCAAATGCATTTACATGATTTAATAAAAACGTCTAATTGTGGCATTTATTATTTTTAAATATATACAAATATAATTTTAAGTGCAATTGAGAGATTTTCCAGGTATTTATCAGTCTTATGTTCTAAAATGTGTTTAATTCCGTTGTTTTTGTTTTCAAAAATTAAGTTTAAAAAATGTTGAGACATTAAGACAATATCTGTGTCAATGAGGAAAGAGTGCGTACGTCTGATTGCGTAGTTTTTTCGTTTTGCAGTTTGTAATTTTGAAGATGTACGTTCTGTAGCCGTTTATATTAGGAATAAATTATTATACCTTCCGCAAGCTGCAGGCATTGTTCTAAAAAAATTTAATTAAAAACGGCAAGCAGAAATGCATTACACTGCAGGAATTTGAAATTTTGCTGACGGGTACTTTTGAAGTGTCAAATTATAACGGCGACACTAACTCGTTTTAAGCTAAAGTCGACGTAATCACTTGTTCCTTATTATCGGAGGTATATAAGTAACTTTGCCAAATTTTGCTTTTATTGTCGAGTTTACCGAAGAATGAACTCGTTCACTTATTTTAGAAATTGAATAATTTTTAATAGTGCCGCGTAAATTTTTTTAAATTTATCTAAATAGTCAAATCTACCATGGATATCATCATCAGCAACTCCACGTTAAATGAGAAAGTTAAAACTATGGGCTATGAAATACAATCTGTGCCCATAATATGCACATTAACAAGTTCTGTGAGAAACATTTACATGTCTCATCATACAAGCAAGAGATTTTTGAACTCCTAAGATAACCCGAAGGAATAGTTGCAGATTAAATGAGAGGATATCAGAATACATTAACCTGCGAAGAAGTTGCGAAGGGAAGGAAGTGAGGTCCTCCAATATGGCCGGAAAAATATTTTACAGGCAGCACGGTAAATTTCGTAGACGAATTATAGAGAAAGGCATTAATGAAGAAAGAAATATTAAACGGTGTAACTTATTATCGAATCTCAAACAGGGAGAGAAGTCCAAGCCTACGTGTAAAAAATAAAACCACAATACACGTACAATATTTGAATGTTAGAAATTTAAAAACGACATAAGATATTGGTAAAGCGGAAATTCTTCCTAACACGTTTATCCAAGCAAATAGTCTCACTATTAAATATGAACACTCAATGGATAACTATGCTGATTACAAAGTAAATGGCTTTTATGTCAGAGGATACATGTTCAGAATTAACAACACTGGAAGAAGTGACTAACATCTAAGTCGGGAATCGATAGTGTCCCCAATTACTTTTAAGAAAACGACCAGGCTACAAGGCTCAAGCTTACTAGTAATAATTTTCAACAATTGCATAAATCTAAACTATTTCCCTAAGTTTTTTAAGTATGCTAAAGCTATAGCTGGATGCAAACCAAACAAACCAAATGGCAACTCCTCTGGGGAGCATAGGGCCGCAACAAGTTCATTCCAATGAGATCGATCACCAGCGCGATGTTTGTCATCGTTCCACTGTAGCCGTAGTTTGGATGCTTCTGTCGTGATTTGGTGTGTGATGGTTGCCCGATGCTCCTGCTTCGCTGGTGGTAGCAGTATACGCAGGAAAAATATTTGAAAAAATTATTTACGTTGCTCTCAGCGAGTTTGTTGACTCTAATTCAATAGTTGCCACGGAGAGATTTGAGTTTAAAAAGAGCACAGCACAACGCATCAAATGAATGGGATTAGAAATGATATACATAATAACCAATAGGAGAAATGAAAAATCTCCGTTGATTCTTATCCTTATTCTGTCGATGCCAGAACCATTAATGTAACAATTAACAATAAGAGAATGTATAGAAATAATTTAAGCCCGAGTTCAATAAAATCACCATATCGAAAAATTATACGTTTATAGAGGGCTATTATGCATAATAGCAATACTGTAACCATATAAAAATGTTCGGATAATGTTTTAATGACTTATATCATAAAGACGTTTCTTTCCCCGTTTTACCTTTAAAAACAAATCTGATATGTAAATAAAATTCCTTAAAATTTCATTCTATTAATTAAATCATGCAAAGATAAGATCTCATTTGTAACTATCTACTTAACCCTTATGTGAATGGCAAAAAAAAACACCTTTAACAGAATTGCAAGTTACCCGGGTCAGGGATGCCAGTTTTTTCAAGCTTCATCGGCAAATGGCTTGTAGAATGTCGCCAAAATCGCTAAAATATCGCCAAAATATTAAAGAATGTAATTTTAGTAATAAAATATATTTTTATTTTTTTATTACAAAAAATTTTAGCAGTTTTTTTTAACCAAATATCGCTAAAATCGGGCAAATATCTCCAAAATATTTATAAAAGAATGTAATTTTTTGCAAATATTTTGTTTTAATTTTATTAATACAAATATTCTTATATGTACATATAAAAATTCAGCTATTGTATTCTCAAAATACAATCCTTACAAAAATTAAAAGAAAAATTTCATATTAAAAAATATTGAAGTGAATTAGTAAAAGGTACATTAGTTAAATATTGCAAAAAAAAATTTCACAAAAAACATAAAAAAGTAATCAATGCTTCTGTGCTGAGATCAAAATAAAAAATTTAAAAGTAAGAAAAACCATTTAGGCACACATATCAAGTATCGAATCAAAATTTTCGTACTCGGTATTTTCTTCATCATTATTGTTGTTTGGATCCTTATTGTGGTACATTTCTTTTGAATTGGACCTACTTAACATATCTTCAGTTGGAACGAATGTTTACAACATATACTGTTTACATTCATAATCGATATTATTAAAAGTAAGGAATTTAGAAGTTCGTACTGAATTTTATTGATCAATTTTAACGCAATTCATTATAGAAAAAATGCTTTCCACGCAAGCGTTACTTGTGGGTACTGACAACATATTAAGAACGGCCGTCGACAACTCCTTAAAGTGGTAAGTGCCAGCAGCATCGTGATAATCGTACACTTTGGGCCAGAATTCGTATAGGGTTTTGGGTATGTCGTTAGCGAAATATTGATTCCAATTTATTAAAGCGAGTTTTTCCCACTGTGTTTCATAAACACGAAGAGAGATATTAGGGTACCCAAAAATTTTTAAAACTTCTTGAACAGCGGAAAATTTAACTTTAGAAATAGAGTTGCAGCTTTTTGAAACTGAAAAATGAGAATAAATTTGAAAAATATGCATATTTTCGGGCAGCCGATCAAGCATTTCTTTTATCAATTTTTTTAAATACTGAAAGCAAATTTCTTTTAAAACCAACACATCAGCAAGATTTAAAGCAGTTGTGTTTATTTCATGTTGAAATTCGAATTCGCCTTTGTATACATACCATACTAAGTAAACTCAACCACTTAAATAAAACTTGCCAGACAACATTTTTTAGACTCTAAGGAAATAAAGCGAAAAAGTCAGAAATTTAGGGAAAATTAAAAAAAAAATTACCAAAAATGTCGCCATGGATTTCAAATATCGCCAATCGCAATATCAAAATTTTCATAGACACAAACAATTTTTCATCGCCACGTTTGGCGAGAAATCGCGATATCTGACAGCGCTGACCCGGGTACCTGTATGCAGATAGTGTTGGAAACTAAATTTTTTTGTCGAAACGATGAATATTCTAAGTCGCAGATAACAAATAAAAATATTTTAAGACAACGTAGTGGAGCAGCTCTAATATACGAATTATATACAGCAACGCAAATATTCAAGTCTATATTGTCAACTGAAATGTGTGACATTATTTTACGTGAAAGTAACCGTAAAGGGAAAAATATACTAAACGAAAAAATATTAAGTCTTCAATGCTCGTAGTAATTGATTTCCAAAGCTCATTTGACTGACTTATTTCTTAGTGAATTTTTAAAATTTAATAACCTGAAAGCGCTGTTCGTTTGTAAGTCGATTCATGAACATGTTTAACAGTAACATGTTAGACGAAAACAGCTGAGCTGCCAAAAACAGTGTTGCCAAAAAGACAGTTGCTAAGAAATCACCCTTTATATAAAACTATTTCATAAAAAGCAATAAACAATATAATTGTCATCTATTGTTGACGTTAGAATGCAATTTTTCAAAATGAAGTACTAATTTTTTTCTGTTTTTGTGTGTTTTTTAGCCATTTCGTTTTAAGTAATTACACTCTCAAAGCTCATCTATTGCTTTTAAGTTGTTGACCTATACCTTAATATAGAGTAAAGTGTTGCTGGTCTGGGTAGGCTCAGGTGGTACAAATATGAATAGAAATATCTGAAGTATTTATCAAATATCATAAGATGTCTCTTTGCCGTCCAAATAAAAAATTAAATGTCCCAAAATGCCTGGCCAGGCTCAGGTATCCACCAAAAGGTTGAATAAAAAGAAATATTTTCTTTAAGCAATATGAAATTTTTTATAAAACTTTTTTACGATTTGGTTTGACGATCTTTTCTCCAAACTTTGAGGAATTTACTCTGATCGCGTATACAAGTCACACACATTAATTTGTAGCTTTGAATACACGAAATATTTTTCTAAGCTAAATACGAGCACATACTCCAAACTAAACACATTCTTAATAAATTAATTAGAAAATAAAAATTAAACACCTGGCTGAATTGCTATTGACCTATTTTCTTATGTACGAGTAAATATTCACATCCTTCTTCGTTCTGTTTGTAGCAGTTGATATTGTCACGTAGTAAGTAAAAAAAAGGCAACTTCCTGTTGGTTTCGCTTTGCCCCAAATGCTTTTCACCAAAGGCCGTCTAAAAATTGTTTATGAAAACAAGGGACAATTAATGAAAAATAAATTTCAACTCTTTTTGTTTCCTTTAGGTTGTCTGCTATTTGAACGAATTTTGTGAACAAGTTGTTGTTGTCCACAAGGTCCACCATGTACCATAATAAGTAATATTAAGGGGCAATATGCACTTGTCAAAATATTCACGTTGTATGCAAAATGTAAGCGACTTTCCATTTTTATTAAACAATTTTTATTTGCTCATCAACATTCGTGTTGTCCCCTTTGATATAATCCTCCACTGATATTTTATTTTCTCAATCGTTGGGAATTTCTGTCCTTCTATGGATATAGGAAAAAGTCGCAGAAGACCAAGTCCACTGAATATGGTAGCTGGGGCTCAATTGTGATGCAGTTTTAATAACGATGATGCAAAACAGAAAATCGACAACGATACCAAAAATTTCTTGCCTTTGTGGCTGAATCAAACAAACATACAATGCTATATACAAGAATATCGACAACGATACCAAAAATTTTTGCCTTTATGGCCGAAACAAACAAACAGTTAATGCTATATACGAGTATAGTTAAAATTCTGAACATTCACATGTTCGGGACAATAGTAAAAATAAAAAAACTTACTAAGCCACATTACTTTTTGTACACACCTCGTACATCAAGCCTTATGTTCTTTACGATGAAACTTGTTTGTGCGTGTTGTATTGACGATGCTGGATCGAAAATAAACGACTCACAGTGGTTAATTTTGGCTGTTTTCGTTGCAAAAATTATATTTTTAAAATTTTAAAAGCAGTAGATAGGGAACATAATGGGTTCAAAAAACACTCATGTTTTACACGTACATATGTACATATACCAAGCCCACAGGAAGCTTCTAGCTTTTCGGTGAAAACTCAATGTTATATGTATGATCTCTATTAAATATTTTATTTGTACCGCACATAAAAATTTATTAATTTTTAATACTTAGATCCAAGCTCATATACATTAAGTAATTGTTTTCAATTTTTGTAGGTAGATTCTCTTCAAACTAGTCATCAATATTCTATTTTATAATATAACATTTTAGAGCTATAAGTATATTTTTCAAATATTTACATGATCTAAGGTTCATATATGACGTCTTAGTGATAGACAAGTCAAGCGAAAGAGGTTCCCAGCATATTGAAAGAGATTTTCATTTTATGAAATGTGCGAAATCTGGCAAATATTTGTATATGAACTATTTTTCAATCTCTGTCATTGCACTTCTTCGAGGAGTTTCCCAAGTGATACTCAACTCAATTCTTGCAATGAGCCAAAAGCTTATATACTATTTCTTTTGAGTATGCTTTTTAGCCAGCTTTAGACGCATGCTTATTTCGAGCCATTATCTATTTAATTACAGTTTAAAATATTAAAATTTATGGCAAACCTTTTTAGAATGAATAAAAAGTGAACACGTTCTTCACGGAATTGTTTCCTATGAACGAAATTTTGTGAAAAATTCAACAATATCTACACGTATGGTACTTAAAGACAACAACAATACAATATTGCCGATGATAATGGTGCGTATTAATAGCGATACCTGTAACTTTCGCTGTCACTTCATCATTTTCAAAAGAAATCCTATTACTATTACCAGTATACGTATTTCCGTAGAAAAACTTTATGCATTCAACTTTCAGTCTTCTCGTGCCACATAAAAACTGAACTGTCTCGTCTTTTGAAAGTTGAAATAATAATATCGTACGCAGAATTGAATTGATGATGGGCGGGAATTTTTCCAATGCTCAGAGTTTTCACTTTCCAAACGTAATAGTTGACTGTAATAATTGTGCAATTTATTTTAACAAACATGAAACGTAAAATTTGGTTTTTTGTAAAACGTGTGGTTCTTTTGAAATTATTCTCATCATCTGAGCTTTTGCATAACTTAACGAACTCTGAATTTTGTAAGGACATTACATACTTATTTTTTCCCCTTTTCATAAGTACAGCTTCTTGTTGAATATTTGTAAGACACATGATTATTTGAAGATAATTGAGCATGAATACTGGATATTAAAATCTTAAAATTAGCCTGAAAATAAAGGTTAATTGAAGTGTACATGATAGTCAAAGGCTGATTAGAATAAAATTGCAAGTAATACCTGCAGATAATTAAATAATAATAATTCTAATAATAATAATTCTAACGTTATATGTACCACGTACAATATTGCTAGCACAGCCATTTTATTAATATTTTTATTTATTAATATTTGAATAAAAGTATGTTCAATAAGTGTGAATATTGTTGCTAAATCAAAATTAAACTGGCCTCCAAACATTAATGAAGGCGTGGCGCCATGCGTGAAATCTCAGCAGAATCGTTAAGTTTACTTTTAAAATTTTAAACACAGCTTTATTACTTCAAAAGGTATCGCTCTTGCAACGCAAAAATGTCCCACTGATGTACGTAATCTGGTTTTCGGTACTGTAGCAAGATTTTTACAGAAGAGGAGTAGGCCCCGGTAGACAATTTTAGTTAAATTAATTTTTGGGAAATATCTTCCGTCAACTTTTTCTAATTGTTGGAAAAATACAAACGACCAAATTACACTTTTTTATTTCTTTTCACCAAAAATAAAAATTCTTATTCAGTGAAAAGATTTCAATACGATGCGTTCTGCCGTTTTATCAAAATCTTTCATACGATTTTTAGTTTTTGCAACTATTTTCTGAAGACTCAGACACTGTACGACTTACCGCATACATAAAATTTCACAAACACCAACACAATACAAAACGTTTATTGACTGCCTTTAACAACTCAATAGTTAAAATACTGAAAACAATTAATATAAAAAAGTCTTTGCCAAAATGTGTTTTAGTCTTAATTAAATTTTTGACAGAAGCGGTTGAAATGTCCAAAAATAAGTACGTTTTGGTGGTCCTTGTAGTGTTTGGTATCGTAACTTTCGCAACAGCGGATGAACAAGGAAGCGAAGGACCAAATTTAACAACCTTATGGATCGAACAGAAATTAGATCATTTAAACAAGAGCGAAATTAGAATATGGAAAATGGTTGGTGGTTCAATAAGATATTAACTTTAATATTTCGGTGTAATTGTGTCTCAATCTTTAAGCGTTGTATGGCTAATGCTGAATTTTATAACTCAGGCGGCCCCTTATTCATACATGTCAGCCAAACAGAACTAGAGCCAGATCCCATAAAAGATGGGCATATTTATGAGATGGCTAAGGAACATGGAGGTTATTTGCTTACCACTGAGACTCGGTTTTACGGAGAAAGCAGACCAGTTGCTGATCTGAGTTCTAAAAATCTAAAATATTTAAATGTAGATCAGATATTAGCTGATTTGGCCGAAGTGATACGCACCATTAAGTTCACCACTCCTGGCATGAAGTCTTCTAAAGTTATATTGTGTGGCAGATATTATGCTGGCAGCTACGTTACTTGGTTTAAGCAAAGATATCCCGAATTAGCGGACGGTGTTTGGGCATCTAGCGCTCCCTTGGAAGTAAAGCACAATTTTTTTTGGTAAGCAGGAATATTGAAAATCGACATGAGCGAAAATAAATTCTCTTAGCGAATTCATGCGATTAAAGCATTCGATTCATTTCCTTATATTTTTCACAATTTGAGAAATTATTTTTAAAAATTTTTAGCATTACTCTCTCGTTACAAGTTTTTACTGAGAAATTAAACGAAAAAACCTATAGTTAAAGACGATTCACACATTGTTATTTATTTTTTCGATTTCGAAAACTCGAAATCGCTTTTTTGTCGGACACCGATTCGTATTTGCGTGAAAACTAAAGAGATATTCTAATTAAAAGTTCCAACAAAATGGAATTAATTTTTTAATACAAAAATAATTTTCATCTGAAATTTACTGAAATATGTATTATCAGTAATTTTTTTGCTTTTTGGATTATTAATTTGAGCAAAAATCAGTATGTATGATTCGGAATATCTTACGTATATTGCAAGGATGTTGTTTTTAGTTTAGTCCTTGAGACACTCAAATTTTATAAAAATTTCCCGCTGCGCATTAAAAGTATGCAGGAAAAAGACATTTAAAAGGGCCGTTCATTGTAGAGAAACTGGAATCCCGGTAAAAGGGGCTTATTTGCGGCATGTTTTAAACAATCCTGTATATATGAGTATTTTGTATTTAATATTTCATGGAAATTTGATATACATATTTCTTTATTTCTAAAGAATGTATTGTTTCTTGTGGCTTTAAACGTTCATATGCGCAACATTTCATTCATCCTTACTCCAAATCCTCCGTGAATGCCAAACGAATCAAATACAATATCAGAATTCTTTATCGTATATGATTATTAAAAAACACATAATCACAGTAGGCTTAGAATACTTTTATACAAACAGCACAACAAACAATTATACTTATCATGAGTCTATTGTATTTTTCTTGCAACATGTATGCATACAATTGGACGCCTCTAATTATTTAAATAATTATTAGGTGACGAAAATATATCAGAATAATAAATTTTTGCTTGGGGAGAACCCGTGGCTACCTTGATATGCTGTATGTTATTACCTTCTAAGAATTTCTCGAACTTACTGGATGTGCAACAACTCCCCTGTCAGATATCACGCACTTTGGCCGACTGTAAGCTGTGAAATAATCCTGTAAGGCATTCGTTTTCGTTTTTGCAGTAGTCTGACGAATTTCGCGCACACATCGATTATGACTAAAGTGCGTTTTCTCGACCTTTTGAAATTTTCGATGGGCCCATAATGGTCAATGTGAACCACTTCGATAGGTACGCTGCTCTTTGGAATGCTAAGCAGGAAACCCTCCCCCCGACCAGACTTACTGGGGAATGCAATGCATTTCATGCAGTTTTGAATGTGTCTTGAAACTTTCGTTTTCATCTCTAGAAACCAGTATGTTTTCTGAATGATTTCTGTCGTTTTGTCTATCCCAGTGTGGCCCATTTCGTCATGATATTTGTTTATTATCTGTTCCTCCATTTCCTCTGGTACGTAGAATAGTATCATCCCGCTTCCTACTTTCCTATATAGAACTCCATTTCTCAAATAATATAATTTGTTTTCTGACCTTTCTAACGCTCTTTTAAGATTTTCTATCTTTCGGTCTCTATTTTGACAAATAAGATTTTCTTCGAATGTCATTGTTTCTAGGATCAATATATTACTGCTTCTGCTAAAAGCGTCCATATGCTGCATACGTCTCCTCGACCGGTGCTCTAAAGCAAAGTCGTAGTTCTGTCCACCTTGCTATTCATGGGTTTAATTCTTCTTTACTCAACGTCATTGTTAAGGAATTACAATCTGCAATGATTTAAAATTGTCTGCCTTGCAATGTATATGCGGAACCTTTGTAGCGCATAGACTTGGCTAATGTCTCTAATTCGAAACTGTGGTACTTTGACTCGGGTTCTGTTGTTCTCTTAGAAAAGTAAAATATTGGGTGCATTTTCCCACCGTCTTTCCTTTGAAATAGAATGGCGCCGAAACCTATTGCGCTCGCATCACAATGTAACTCCGTGTAATCATTTGGGTTGTAAATTGCAAGTATCGGTGATTCAACAGTTTTCCCTTTAGAGTTTCAAAAGACATAAGTTCGTCTGGCCCGAAAATGAACTTTTTATCCTTTTTCGTTAAGTCGTACAACGGTTTCGCTATTATTGAAAAATCTTTCACGAATCTCCTAAAATATAAGCATAGCCCTAAGAAACTTTGTACTGCACTTGTTTTGTTAGGCGTGGGAAAATTGTTTATCGTTTTTATGTCTTCTTCATCTGGTGTTATACCTTTATCTGTAATGACATACCCTAAATATTTCACCTTGGTCTGCAAAAATTCACATTTCTTCAGCCTCAACTCTAAATAATTTTTAACTAACCTTTTAAATACTTCCTTTAATGTTTCGTAATGTTCTTGTAAATTTTGAGTGGCTATCATTATCTCGTCCGGATATATAGTTACTTTATCTTCCCTTACTAAGTAGGCGAAAAATTTATTGACAAACTTCTAGAAAACGGCTGGAGCATTTTTTAACCCAAATGGCATTCTAGTAAACTCGTACTGTCCTAGTGGTGTCACAAAGGAAGTGTACTTTATAGAATCTGGATGCATAAAAACGTGGAAGAATCCGTTTTTCAAGTCAAGCTTTGTAAAAATCTTTTTTTTCTAGCCTGTCTAACAAATCGTCAATTAGGGGTATCGGATAGTTATTTTTCACAGTCATTTTATTTAATGTTCGTTATTCTACGCACATTCTTAAATCGCCCGTTTTTTTTCCTTCGCAAAACTATTGGAGAGGAGTATTCGGACTCGCTCACCCTGATGTACCCTTTCTTTAGATATTCATCTAACAACTTCTGTATCTCCGTTTTCTCTGTGTATGATAGTCGCCTTGACACTGTTCACCTTGAACAGTGAAAAGGATTCAGGTTTTCTAGTACTAACTTCATTTCATATTTAACTTTTGGTTCAATGGTTCTTACCCCCCTTTCATAATACTCTTCGAACAACTTCATAAATCTTAGTTTTTCATCGTTACTTATGTCCGTACCAACTTACATTTTACATTTTCATTATAAGTTCCTATTTAAATTGACAATATTTGTTTTACAAATTCTTTTCCAAAACTGCTATATGCTACGCTTTTATCTGTTGTAGTTCTTATGTGTTCCCTGTTTACAACTCCGTTATCTACCAATTGATAATAGTTTCCTTTCTGCTGATTTACACAATTGTTTTGATATGTTTTCTTACAATTATTTTTTTTAAGTTTGTTTCTTTTTTATCGACATAACATGAAATTTTTCCGAAAATTGAAAGTTCACTTTTATTTAATCCAAAATAAGAAACATTCTGTTTACAATTTAAAATATTAACATTGTTTGGTATAACGTGTTGTTTTACAAAACTGACTGGGCTTAATGAGTCCATGATGCACGTTACTGTAAAAAAATTATTGTTACGTTCGGAAACATAAAACTTAAGCGATCTTACATATTGGTGATCTTCTCGGGGGTATGTTGGGATCTTCCTCGCTGGACAAGCGGCGACCTGATGTTCAAGACTTCCGCACCCATAGCAGGCTCCCATCACTCTCTCTGTGGTTTGCGACAAGCGGCAGCGTAATGTCCGACCGAATTGCAGTTGAAGCAGCGAACTTTACTGTCGACCATCTCGTTGGGAGTTGTTCTCCTCTTCCTCTCTTTGAGTTCGATTTTCGCATACGCTTTAAGCAATTGGGCCTTCGTAGTGAAGGAATGTATGTTGGCTTGCATCTTTAATTGTGGATCGGGAATCCCATCAACAATATATTCCACCAACTCATGTTCCTCCAGCTGGAGGCTATTTGCAAGAATTGCCTTGTCAGCGCAGTATTGGGCGAAACTTTCACCGTACTGCCACTTCCTAGATTCGAACTTTCGTCTTGGGGTCATTCTATTTTATTTTATGCTGAAGAACTCTTTCATTTCTTCGATTATATCATTAACGTCTTCCATTATGAAATTCGGCATCGAGTGCAGCCATGCTTGTGCCTTGCCTCTAACTTTATTCACAAACAATGTTCGCAGTATGTTGTCATCCAACCCATATGCCCTTGCGACATTTTTTAATTGAGTTACCCAAATTTCTGGATTGCTCGTGCCATTGAATTCGCTCATAAAGTCGTTCAACATGTTTAATGACGGGTTACTATTTTGCAAACATGTTTCTGTTACGGTCTCGATTTTGTCTGTTCATCACCTTTTTAACACTTCATTTTCTCTGGCTAGCAACTCTCTATCTCTTTTTATTAGCTCTAACTCTTTCTTTATATCTTCATACTCTCTATCATCTGCCTTACTACTCGTTTCGTTGCCTTGTCCTTCGTCGCCGTCTGCTTCGTTGTTGTTCTCCTCGTCACTGTCCTCCTCCGCTGGACACTCGCTTCTGTCATTTGGTGTGACGCTATTTAACCGCGCTGCCAACACTGCCTTCGTGCCGCTTACAGGCATACCTAACTTAGATAACCAAACACGTACATAATTGCCGCGCAGTGAAATCATCTTCACAAATCGGATTATCCATTTTCCCACCGATCTACTTTTCTTTCCTTTATCCACGTCAGGATTTTATCAGTTAATTAATCAATGGACCGAATTCGTATCCCACTTCTGAATTTTAGTAGTTGAGTGAATTTATGGTACAGTCGCCAAATAAATTTATGAAATAAGATGAAACACGTCCTTTTTATTCGATTGTCACATTTATTATATTCTTATTTGCTAATATAAAAGTAATGACGCGTGCCCAAAGATAACTTTGGGTTGCCAAACTGTAGACTATTGACATGTGTTCAGAGTAAACTTAGGGTTACCAGACTTATGCCTATATTAAGTATTTCTTTATTTCTTGGTGTCTGCATTGGTCTCTTGTACGAAACTTTAATCTTATTTGAAAAGGTCCTTAAACAGGATTAATACATATCTAGAGGAAGAAAAAAGTTTTCCATACATAGAGTGTCTCCAATCATATTTGTGACTCGGTTTCAGCAACGAACTAGATTTTCGCAACTGCGATAATTTCTAGTATTTGATTTAGATGCTACTTCCTGTTTTTATGTTCTTTTTCTCTAGAAAATATCATTCATTGCTTTTCTCTGATGGAATTCATTTCGATATTTTTCATGAAGCGACCAACAATAGTCACTCATCATATTGATATTCCACATTCCTGGTATATTTCTCTATCTCTGTATGTCCTTGTGAAAGCGTTCATTATTTATATATTTTCAACCATGATGACTGAAGCCCACTGATAGTTTGGAACTAGCTCCATCGAAACGTAGTCATACAGACAGCTGACTCTACAAGTAACCAAATTTGTAGAATTTTTAATTTAATATTAAAATGTGAAAAGTTTACGATAATTTAAATCTATTTTTTGGATGATTACTCCAAATTAGAAACGAATTAATGAAAATTCCTAAAAAAAAATTCAACATTGGGTTGTGTTGTTAATGGTTGACAATGGTTGACAAACTGGAGGGTATTAAGAATAAATAAGTTATGTAAGAAACTCTTAAAAATCTTTTCGAACGATTTTCTCCTTCCAGAATACAAAGAGGATGCAGGACAAGCGATTAAAGCGCTCTGTGGTTCTGAAAGTTATAATCGAATTAAACGTACATTTGATGAACTGCAATCAATGATTGACAATAATAGAAATGCAGAAGTCATGACCAAGTTCCATGTATGCGATTCGATTATATTAGACAACTGGTTGGATGTCTCTACACTATTCGAGGGACTTGAGACATTTCTTTACGCAATAGCGCTTCGGTAAAATAATTTTATTACAGATAAAAGTGTATCATTTAATTCACTCTATCACAGACTTGATACCATAAAGGAACAGTGCAATTTGATTATGAAGGGACCGTCCGATATAGATGCCATAGCAGCTCATACATTTAAATTTTTTAATCCAAATAAGACTAACGGGAATTGTTTGGATTTTTCATATTCCTCATATTTAAAAGAACACCAGAGTACCTCTTTTGATAGAAATATGGGTGAGCTTATAAAAACTTTATTTTGAATATCGGTCACCATTTATTTTAATAATACATATTTGTGTGTGCAGATACCAAAAAAGGTTCATATATTGGTTTAGTCCTGGGTGAAACGAACTATTGTAAGTTATGCAAAGATTTATTTGGAATTCTAACGCACAATATAAAACAATTCAATATTTTTTTATAGTACGTCCATACTGGTATCAGGCCTGCAATGAATTGTTTTCATTTCTAACATCCGACTCTGCCAACCAGCCTTTCGGTACAAAACCTTCTTTAAAATTTTTTTCTACCATGTGTACTGACTTATTTGGCACTGAATATACCATAGAGAGTGTTGAGCGGAAAATACGCGATTTCAATAAAAGGTTTGGTGGTCGAAATCCTAAAGTGAATAATGTGTTCTTCACCTATGGCCAGTATGATCCTTATCGACGGTTGGGAATAGAAGATGAAGATCAAGCTACTATTGTACTCAGTGAGCAGAAAAAGAAAATTTTAATACTTTTCGACAGCCTTAAAAATCATTAATAATTTATTTTCCTATTTTAAAGATCAAGGGCCCTCTGATGATATGGATACGTATGTGAATAATGAAAATGTAAAAATTGTGAGGCAAGCGGTGTCTGCCTTTGTCAGAAAAGTATTAATATAACAGGCGCAATGGTTTTGAAATTTATTGTAGTTATAAATCGTAAATTACACAATAAAAATTTTGTCTAAAACTTCCTTTCAACTTATTATTATTTGTATTTTATTGTGATTAATTGTTCAAAATAGGACCACCCTTTCATATTAAAAAGGACTTTCAAAATTTGTCCACATATGAAAATATCGCTGTACATGGTTAGGGGAAATAAAATATCGATATGTATATGAACAGCTAAGCCCGCAGCAAACAAAAACTTTTTTAAAAAAGGAAGCAAAGCAAGTAACTTCCTTGTACTTAGTTTTATATTAAATACAAAAATTTGTTGAAATGTCAGGTATTCATGACTTTTCGATTTAAACAAAATTTATTGTGCTAAAAAATTTCCTAACCTCTCCATATTTTAATGGAATCGCAAAACTTTAACTTTAATTTTGTCCCGTGCATGTACAGCAGTTTTTTGTACATTCATCTGATTTTTTATTTACATTTAAATTTATTTTTTCATATAAATTTTCTTTATTTTATAATATACTTTATTATTTGATAAATAAAAATTTTCCGCATCGAGAATTTCCAATAACACTAAAAACCACAGAATTGAAAAGGTTTTTTGCAGCAAATTTATACGAGTATCAGCTGTTACCCAGAATTCAAACAGTTTTCCTAGTAAATGGAGCGTTTAGTTTTAAGATGCTAAAAATATCGAGTTCCTGTTTTTCTTCAATTGGAAAACAAACAAAAAATAGAAATAGTACTGTTAATACTTAGATAATAAAGTATCCAAGTGTTAAGAAGGCATTTTTCTAGCAAAAGTTTATGAAACTTTGCTGTACGAGTCTAACGTTTGTTTGTACAAACAGAATAAATTCAATAGTACATTTTTGTACTGTTATTTTTTATACTGTTATTAACATTCTTATATTCACAAAATTAAATTTTTTTATTTACGTTTCACAAAAAATATTATATTTTTATGGCTATTCTAATGAATACATTCGACGTTTTTTACTCTGAAATTTTAAGATCTTATCGGTAATTTATCGGTCAGTTTGGCTGATGCGCAATGAGCATGTATGTATCTACTTATACATTTATACATATATTAGCTGACCCGGGCAAACCTTGTTTTGCCTTAAAATTTGCACTAAATCGACATAGCAATTATTGTTCAAATAAAGGTATCGGGCTAATTAACCCCACTACACGCTGGTTAAGGACCCAACACCTTCAGCAAAACGCAGCATAGGCTTATCGCGCTAATCTCTATTGGGCAAAACACAAAAAACAAAATATTGGGCCATCTGTCGGACTACACAGAAACACTTCTCACGCCCCATAGAACATGTATATAAAGTTTGGTCAAAATCGGTGCAGTAGTTCTTGAGTTACGGTGCAAAAACACACACACAAAACTAAGTATTGCGCCATCTGTCGGACAGTTTGGTCAAAATCGGTCCAGTATTTTTTGAGTTTAGCGATCACGAACATACTCATAATCTTTATGTACATATAGCTGACACCGTCAGCTCAAAATATCTTCGGAACTACATAACCGATTTAAGAGTTTTATATCTCGTTTAGAAGAACATAACAACGGCTTTCCAAAAAAAGTAAAATAAAATAAAAAAAGCACAAAAAATAAATATATGTATATGTCATTGGTGGTGCAATATGAAAATTGCATTTTGCCACGCCCCTCCGCCCACAGACCGAAAATAACACTTTTAATTACACCATAAATATGTAAATATGTCTGCCGTTGATAAAAATTTTTTAAAACAACTTCCTCAACTGGTTTTTTCAAATTAACGAAAAACTTGTTTAATTGTAATTGATTCACCTTGTACAGACCTTATTAAACGGCATTGGTATCCAAATATGAATATACAATAAATTGAATCATTCAAGTTTTAATATTTGATCCAGAAGTTCAGTTTGGAAAATGAAAGTGTATAAATTTAAAATAAAAATCACAAACAGAAAGTGTTTGTTGTTTTTGCATCCTGCGTAAGTAAAAGTCGAAATAAAAACTCGTAATTTGTCGAATAAAATTAATTCGTTCTGAAAATTTTATGGTAGATTTTGACCTGGGAACGGGCTCCTAGAAGTAGTGCAAAAGTTAAAAATATTTTCATTAAATGTACAAAAATACGAGACAACAAGGTCTGAACACTGGTTATAAAATGTTGCCTAATAATTCAGCTAAACCATTTGTTAATAAAAAATGTATAAATTAATAGAGAGCAAACAATTTGAAATTATTCTTTTTATTAAGGACTAAAGTTCTCATATAAATATTCTTAAGAGAATTTTTATAAAGATATTGAACATTCAAACCAACAACAAATTTATGTCTAGTTTGGATTACATTTTTATAATTACCATCTTGAACAGGCAACAAGAAAAAAATTGGTCCAATGGTGCCACCACTCTGAAATCCACACCAAACTTTCACTCGCTGTACTTATATACATTGGCTTCTCGATAATGATTTGCGCGTTATTCAAGTCCAAGTTGCGACACTTTCGATAGCTGATCTAGCCGCCGGGGTGAGAATGTGACTCGTCAGAAATGATGTATTTTCAGCTAAATTCGATGTCCGATTGAAGCTTCTGTAAGGCCAACTTTGTTAAAGCAGAGGTATGACACCGACTGATATACAATATTTCGGACAGAAAAAAATCTATCAGTGTCAAAATAATATATACATAATTTAAAAGGATACTTGCATTTGGAGCACCCGTGTATGTATGTACTTGTCGCCAGTGGCATAACCTGAGTTCGTGGCCTAACTGAAGCATATATTGTTTATATTTACTTACAACTTGTTTGTTGTTTATAAATGATTTTTTTGTTGTGGCTCCACTGGAAGTTCACTTTTTGGGTAGCATGTCATAGGCTTCCTGGTGAATTGTGTTTTAATATTTATAATCAGGACTGTCAGATGTGTTGATTTCTCGCCTAAAATGACGATTTTTAAGTTCAGAGTATTCTGTTTGGCGAAGTGGCGGTTTCTTTTACGACTTTAAAAAAACAGGTAACGAAATAATTGGCGATTCTTTTCTTATTGAATTACAAAGTTTATTGTCTGTCATATAGGGTTGCCAAAAAATCGTATTATTATTTAAATTTTACTTCTATCAACTGCTGAAAATGATAAAACACTTACAATGAAGAATTATGGATGAAGAAAATCCGTTGCAAAATCAGACTTCGTTCTAAGTTTGAAAGGAATAGATTATGGAACTGACATTTAAAAAAAAATATTGAATTGTATCAGAAAACAAATTTTTTTAAATTTTGTAAAGAATTTTTAATAACATAATATTAAAAATTATTATTTTTGAATATCCTCCACAACTAATTGTTAGTGACTAAACCAAATCGTCAGTGAACTTTAAGCGGTTTGAAAACATCCAACTTCATATGCCTAGGCGAAAATGCGAAACAAATTATCTGTCTTTCATTACAACGAGTAAGTTTGAATGGTTTAAGTACACAAACGTCCCGCTGGGTGAATATTTGCCCCAATGGTCAAAGTTGCGTTACATTAACTGAAAAGACTCTTCCTTGTTTATAATAGCAGAGAAATAGCTTTTGTCCGCTCTCAATATGTTGATTATTCCAAGCAGCAACGCTTGCACAGAAGGAGTATTTTAATACACCAAAATTCTTTTGTGGTTCAAAATAGAGTATGAACTTTAAGATGCCTTAATTAGAATAATTGTTTACATGTATGTATGTAAAGGATATTTGGTGCAATACGTTTGACAGAAAACAATGCATACCCTCTTAGAAGTAAACTTATCTAAAATAACTAAGTATATGAGTATTTTTGTTTTTGCAATACATACTGTTGAATCTGTTGGAAAGGTTAGGAATATGGAATCAGGAATCTGAGCCGCTGGAACATATAATATTTGGATGACTCCAGATGTATACATGTTGCAATCTCCAGTAAGATAATCACGGCAGGAAACAAATAAAGCAACAACAAAATTAGTTGTGTAGGAAAAATATTACTGGAGTTATTTGAATTATATAATTACCTCGTCACTGGAACAAGAAGAAAGAAATCAATACCAGAAAAAACGGAAACAACCTGTTAGACCTTTTGACCCTTTGACAGTTTCTTTTAGGCATTATTTACAAAAGAGGACGAACAATATTCAGCTATGATATAGAAAACAAATGGAGAACCCTTGTTTAACGCTGTTGTTGATGGCAAATGGTATATAAGACATTTTGACGTTAACATTACCGCCCATCTTGCGGGATATATGCAATGAAAATCAAACCATCCAGGGTCAAGTCTAAGAAGTTGTTGCCGGAAATTAGACAACTCAGCTAAAATTTTAAAGAAATACTAATTTTTGTTTGTTTCATATGTAATGTTATATGAGTAATAAATAGATAAATATATAAATAAAGAAATTATTGAGAGCATATTATAGTTAACTATGTTATATTGGTTGATACGATTTGCCTTTTTCCACCTTTTATGGGCTAGAAAGGCAAAATAAGTATGTATATAAAAAAACTAGTGTTGTAATGAAATGCTAGTTTTCAGGGGGAAGTACAATGAGCTTAACTATGGGTCTTTTTATCAAACCACGCTGAGTGAAAACATGGGCGACTCGCACCTGATTATCCGAACCTGTATATACTTTCACGACTCTGCCAAGCTACCAAGAATTAGGCGGTAAATTTTCATATTTGATTACTACCAAGTCATCGTCAGAAAATTTTGATTGTAGTATTTTCCATTTGTGCCTTTTGTGCATTTCCTTTAGGTATTAATTTTTCAATCGCGCTCAAAAGTTCAGTTGTATTAATTTTAGTCGCTGCCATCTACTTATAATAGATATAGGCTCATCAGTAACTTGAGGATCAATTGGAGAGAGAATCGGTATACCAATTAAGAAATGCCCGGGAGTCAAAGCACTAAGATCCATTAGATCAGAGACATAGGAGAAATCGGTCTAGAATTTAGACAAGCTTCAATTTTATAAAGTAATGTAGGAAGCTCTTCAAATGTATATTTGTAGTACCCAGCAATCTTACGAAAATGTGCCTTAAAGCTTTTTACACCAGCTTTCCACGAACCTCCCATATGAGGAGCGCCAGCCGGAATAAAATGCCATGAAATATTCTGGGCATAGTTGGCCCAGAGGCGTTGTTGGGTGGTTTGTATGAATTCTTCTGCTAATAATCTAGAAGCTCCATCGAATGTAGTTCCGTTATCGGAATATGAGTGGAGAGGACATCCCCTTCGCGATACGAAACGGCCAAAAGCTGCTAGAAATGCCTGTGTGGCTTCTAAGTGAATGGCTTTGGTGGAAAAGCAAACTAAAACGCAGACGTAGCCCTTAGACATACGACAGGCTCGGCCAGAATAGCTTCTGACGTCTAATGGCTCGGCGAAATCTAGACCTGTATGTGCAAACGGACGAGTAATTTCCGCTCTGTTGGATTGCAAGACCGCCATTTTTTGCTTATGGCACCGTTTCTTGAATATCACACATACTTTGCCTTTATTAAATTTTTTGCTTTCGGAATCCAATATTGTGATCGCAGAATACGCAGAACTGATTGGTTTCCACCATGAAGAGTGACGTCGTGTACGAATTTTGTCAATAACCTCGCACATTTGGATTTATATGGTATAATCATCGGATATTTCTCATTATAATATAACCCAGGCGCAGATTCCAGGCGACTGCAAACTCGAATTATTCCTTCTGGATCTAGAAATGATTTAAATTCAAACAGAGCTATGGATTTTTTGGATTTCAAGGCTTTATACTCATTTGGATACGCTACCTTCTGCCAAACGGAAATGAGGTTGTTTCGCGCGCTATTAAGTTCTGCGTGAGAAAGTTCAATAGAATTTTTACAGAAGTTGGCACGATATCGTGGACAATATATATATATATATATATATATATATATATATATATATATATATATATATATATATATATACATATATCTATATATATATATATATATATATATATATATATATATATATATATATGACATTACTCGTAATGCCCTAGGAAAGGAGGAAACCCGTTCCAGGATATCTTCGAAGTCGGTAAAGTACGAGAAATCTACATTTAACTGTGTTATCTCTAGTTCGGTACAAGGATTTTTGGATGGATAAAAATTAGAATCCGTCAATCAATAAACATAATACTTTTCTACGTCCATCCTTGGCAATAAATTTTTTATCATGTCGGCTAGCAGGACTGCGCCGCAAAGTTCAAGTCTTGGAATCTAGCGACCTTAGTTTTAAAAGTCATAAGATGTGTAGAAATAGACCCGTTTTTGGAAACTCGTACATAGAGAGCCGCTGCATATATTAATGTTCCAAATAAAACAAACAATAAAACTTAATCCTACTTTCTTTAATTATAAATATTATAATATATATATATATATATATATATATATATATATATATATATATATATATATATATATATATGTATATATATATATATATATATATATATATATATATATTGATAGACTATGTGATAACAAATAATGAAAACATTCTGGCACAAATCAACACAAATAATAAAATAGCAGATCACGAAACGATTGACATATTTATTAATAATGAAAATTTACCTAACGAGAAAGTAAGAGAGGTGGAAATCTATATATATATAATAGGATGTGTGTATGTATGTATGTATATAACGTAATGGCTCTAAAACGGCTGGGCCGATTTTGACGAAATTTTCAGGGAACCTTCAGAATACTCGGCCGGGTGACACTGTGAAGTCTGATTTTTGATTTTGGGTCTGTGGGCGTGGGTGACATATACATATATTTATTTTTTGTGCTTTTTTTATTTTATTTCACTTTTTTTTGGAAAGCCGTTGTCATGTTCTTCAAAACGAGATATCAAACTCTTAAATCGGTTATGTAGTTCTGAAGATATTTTGAGCTGACGGTGTCAACTATATATGTACATAAAAATTACGTGTATGTTCGTGATCGCTAAACTCAAAAACTACTACCGATTTTGTCCAAATTTTACATGCATGCTCTATGGGCCGTGAGGAGTGTTTCTGTGTAGTTTGAAGTTCGTCCGACAGATGGCCCAATATTTTGTTTTTTGTGTTTTGCCCAATAGAGATTAGCGCGATAAGCCTATGCTGCGTTTTGCTGAAGGCGTTGGGTCCTTAATCACCGTGTAGTGGGGTTAATTAGCCCGATACCGGTATTTGAACAATAATTGCTATGTCGATTTAGTTCAAATTTGAAGGCAAAACAACGTTTGCCCGGGTCATCTAGTTTTTAAATATAATAAAGACAGATTTAATAATGAACTGAGTGCAATAATGAAATGTGATGAAATATATAATTTAGATTTGTACGTAATTCATTTCGATAAAAGTATTGAAGATACAATAAAAAAATTTACTGTTAAAAAGAAAATAAATGAAAAATTTAATAATAATAAATGGTTTAGTAATGAATTAAGACTTATGAAGATGGAGAAAATTTTTAAATACCAAAGAGCAATTATTGAAAATAATAATGAGGCGTGGAATAACTATAAGATAATAAGAAATAAGTATAAAGTAAATATTGAGAAAGAAAAAAATAAATACATAGAAAATAAAATATGCAATACAAGTGGCCAAAAGGAAATGTGGAGCAAAATAAAAGAACTAGTGCTAAGAAAACCCAGATCGGTGATAAAAACTGTGATATTTAAAAATATAGAATATAAAGATAATACAGAAATAGCTAAAAATTTTAATGAATACTTTGTAGACAGCATAAAAGAAATAAATAATTCCATAGAATACGTGCAATATGAAAACAAAATCTCTGTGATAAACATAAAGTTCAAATTTCGTGCAATAAATCTACAAGAACTAAAAACAATATGTAAAGACTTAAATAAAAAACCCGACTACAATAGAGTAAATAACAAAATAATACTTGATAATTGGGACATATTAGGCGAGAAAATACTTTATATAGTAAATAAATCACTGGAAACTGGAACATTCCCAAACAGCTGGAAGGAGTCGACAGTTACTCCGATAGAAAAAGTAAAAAATACGGTTAAGTGTGAAGAATACCGGCCTATTAACGGTTTAAAGACGTGTGAAAAAATTCTCGAAAAAATTGTAAAAAATCAGTTAGAAGAGTACATGGAAAAAAATAAATTGCTTTCAAAACATCAATTAGGGTACCGAAAAAAATATTCATGTGAGACTGCGTTAAATTATGTTGTTAATAGATGGAAATATATGAAGAAAAATAATAAAATTGTAGCCATATTTCTTGATTTTAAAAGAGCATTCGAAACAATAGATCGTGATATTTTATTAAAAAAACTGTACAATTACGGTATACAAGACACTGAATTAAAATGGTTTCAATCATATTTAAACAACAGAAAACAAAAGACAAAAATTAACAATATAAAATCTATGGAAATAGAAAACAATTTTGGTGTACCTCAAGGATCAATTCTAGGGGCTCTTCTGTTCATCATTTATATCAATGACATGAGAAAGTTTTGGAAAAGTGTGAAATAATACTATACGCTGATGATACATTGATTTTCTCAGAGGCGCCAACAGATGAGATGTGTTATGAAAATTTACAAACTGATATACATAAATAAAATTAATAATTGGTTAAAAATGAACAAGTTGAAACTAAACGAAACTAAAACAAAAATAATGGAGATAAATATGAACAATAATATAACTTTCAAAATAAACGATGTGATAATTGAAAAAGTAACTACTATAAAATATCTGGGTTTTCTAGTAGATAAAGAATTAAATTTTAAAGAACATGTGGAATACATATGTAAGAAAATTGGAAAGAAAGTAGGATTTTTTAAACGTGTCAGAAATAAAATGTCAATTATAACAGCAATAAATGTATACAACACAATTATTAAACCTCATTTTGAATTTGGGTCTACGATATTATATACCTGCTGTACCGATACCCAAATAAGTCGACTACAAAAGTTACAAAACAAAGCGATGCGAATTATTCTAAAATGCAACCGTCTTACCCCAATAACATATATGTTGGATACTCTAAAATGGATGGACATACATCAAAGATTAGAACTTACAACTTTGAGCTTCATCAAAAAAAATGGAAATGGGTAGTGCACCTGGTTATCTAGTGGAACAACTGCAATATGTTGGCGATGTTCAACCATATAACCTAAGGAATAATGCGGAATTTAGATTACAACGGGCAGATACAAAATCCAACACAACGTTTACTATTTTACAAAGGGCTTAAAAAATATAACATGATGCCAGTCATTATTAGAGAAGAAACAAATATGAACATTTTTAGAAAAAAACTTGTTAATTTCATTAGAAATAGTCATATAAACTAGAGCTTTGAAATAAATAATTTTAAATTTAAATAATTTATGAAATGTAATTTAAAAGTATTACAAATACTACTAATAAACTACTAATAATAATAATACTATATATATATATATATATATATATATATATATATATATATATATATATATATATATATATATATATATGTGTATATATACTAGCGGACCAGGCGAACTTCGCTTCGTCCCAATTTTAAGCCTTCAGACAAACTTTCTATTTTTTAATTTGAAAAGCCATTAAGGAATAATTTCAAACAAAATTTCATACAAAAACTTGATTTTTCCAATTTTCCGACTTTTCCGGAGGGATTTTCCAAAATTTTCTTCCATAAAAACCTTCTCCTCGAAAAAGGAAATTAAAACTAATTTCATATATAGAAATCTATTTAATTATAATAATACGATTGCGTTTAGTTCTAAAATCGCATTGTAATAATCAGGCAATACTTTGTTTTAACAACATATGCTGCCAAGACAACGTAGTCGATATGCCTATAGCCGGCAAACAGCCGGTATATCAAATCAAGCAAATCAACCAAAAGCAAATAATTTTATTTGCGTTCGTTGTTTTTTTGAGAGTATTAAATAATTTTATTTTCATTCTATGTTTCTTTAAGAATATTAATTTTGTTTTTATTCGCGTAGAAAATTAATTGAAAAATTTGAATATCTTTGTTTTCATACTCTGTAAATTGTTTTACACCCAATTTTCACGATGATTTTTTAGGACATGTATTTTTTTATTTTCTTTTAAAGTTGCTCCCAAAATCATGTCATATTTTCATATTAAAAGATGTCTATTTCTTCACTGTTGTTGTAAAAAAAAACTCATATTTGACAGCCAGAGTTGTTTTTTTTTTACTTTATCTTTAATTCCTTTTATTCCTATAATTTGGGCGCCAAAAACGGAATTTAATAACTTGAGAAGTAAAGTATTTAAAAAAGTAAATTTTCTTAAAAAAAATCAAAATTAGGTGCTATACAGAAAAACCTCGAAGAAAGCAATGGAGGTAAAACTAGTTGACTAAAACTAGTGAGTGGGTGAAGCAATGGCGGAAATGCTGAGTGGAGCGAGGTACATTTTCGTTTCTTATGAACGACTTCTACGACTTCTTGGGAGACAAGTCGTCTTTTCTAAACTATATCAGAATAAGCCGAGAGACATTTAATTTGATACTCGCAAAAATCGAAGGTGATATAGTAAAACAAGATACCATCTTGAGAGAAGCGATAACTCTAGCAGAGAAACTGGCAGCCACACTCCCAATACCTCGCTACTGGAGAGTCCATCAAAAGCACAAATTATCAGACGAGACTATGGGAAACCTTTGTTGTGCAGTTCCGGAAGTATGTCAGGCAATTTGGAAACACTTTAAAAATGAATATTTAAAGGTTTTTGAGTAGGTACATATGTATATGAAAAATAACTTATTTTATTGTGCCTATTCATAGAATGTAATACTTTGGTTTATTATTTTGAAATTAAAATAAAACAAGTTAAATTATTATAAGTACATTAATTGAAATAAATTCGTCTTTTATTGAAATATAACTTTAAAAAGTATATGTATATCATAAGCTCTTGGCAGATTGTGAACAAAGAGCTAGATCGCTTGACACGGTCCATATATGTAGGATTAATTCCTGATATTTAGATATTAAAAGCTTCACAATTTCGTTTTTCCACATGGTTTATATTTATTTGTACTTTTTATTTATATATTAATATACATATGTCTCTTTTATATACACACAAAACAAAAAAACAAGCACTTGTCGCTTTAAAACAAGAAAAATAAAGAAGAACACAGAGAAATAACCACCTTAACAGACGAATGCAAATAAAATATAATAGTAAAATTGCGAATGACAGCTAAAAGGAAGAGATGTATTTTCTTCATTGTTGTTGTAAAAAAATCACGAAAACAGAAACCATGTTTCTTTTGCTAACCCTCTTTCTTATCTATCTAATATGCCTACAAACAAACAAGACATGTCTTAAAGACAAGTAAAAAAATCATCGTGAAAATTGGGTGTTACTTTGGTAATTTGTTAATTTTTTAGCAACTTTTTTGCCGACCGCCGTCGATTTTTGCGTAGCTGTGGCCGTTGACATTTAGATTTTTTTTTTTCGAACATAAACTTTGAATGTGGAAAAACATGCTGAATTCAGAACACCAATTTATAAATTATGGGGATTCAAAAAATTTTTCGTTTTCAATCCGAGTCGAAACCTGGAACATATTCGTATATTTCAGAAGAAAAAAAAAGGTTTAAGTCAAAAGGCTAAAAGAAATAGAAAAACTTTATTTTGGTAACCACCAAAACATTTTGGCATTAGATTTTTGTGCTAATTTTAGGTCCGTTTGTGATATACATCCTTGTACTGTATCTCATATCTAATTGATTTAAATTACAGTTAATTGTTTTTATATTCGCCCGTCTATAATTGTGATATAAGATGGGAACACCATTATCATTTGGGATTAAACCTTTACTATCCAGGTAAACAAAAGCTTCTGGTGGAACAAATCCATTTTCTAAGGACCTCGACACATATTCATAGTTTGTGTAATAGGGAGCCATTATATAATTATTATCTGTACATTTACAACACCGTAAAACGTGATTCCTTAACAAATAAATGATAAAATTATCTATACGAATTATATTTGCATTACTGTACAGAATTTTGTTAGAAATATATTTAGTGAAGTAAGTCACTATTTGCAGATCTATAAACTGAAGTGCATGATCTAATGCATTTCCTCTCAAATTTTCAAATTTTTTCCATATACATATGAGGGGGAAATATTGAACCAGTATCAGGGATTAATACATTATGATTTTAACTTTATTCTTAATATATTTCGAGTGGAATAGAGGTCTGTATGAGAAATAAGCTTTTCTTGCTATATATAAAGTTTCTTTAAAATGAAAATTGAAATATAAAAATTTATCAAGGTGAACACCTAAATATTTTACTACTTCTTTTACTGGTATATTGCAATTATGTAAATTAGATTTAATTTGAAAACTTTTCCAGTTTTTCCTTATATCGTAACTGCATTTATTTACTGGCGGCCTAAAAAGTATGGATACGCATTTTTGTGCGTTTATTTTCATATTACAATCTATTGCATATTGCTCTACTTTGTTGTAAGATTTTATCATCATGATGGTATATTATAATATCATCTGCAAATGAAATGATGTTATCTACTTGGTTAAGTAGGTCTAAAATAAACAAGTTAAAAAGGATGGGAGAATTAACTGTTCCTTGTTGTAATCTATTAATAATATTAAATGATTTGTCGGTATCAATATTCTGGTAGGAGACTTTGAAGGTTTTATTGCTAATCATATTATATGTTAGTATAATTTGGTTTAACGGCAGACCGTATTGAAATAATTTATGTATTAAACCATCAATCCAAACACTGTCGAATGCTTTATCCATGTCTATTAGACATGCTCCTGTACAGAATTTTTTATGCCAATTCCAATTAATATCGGAAGTTATTTTTCTTATTGCGTTAATGGTGGAGTGTTTGAATTTAAAACCAAATTGTTTTTCGTTATATATTGTATTATTATTGCAGAATTTATATAGATTATTATTTACGCATATTTCGAAAATTTTACTGATATTAAGAAGTAAACTTATAGGTCGCAAGTTTTTGGGGCTATTTGGTTCTTTGTCCTTTTTAGGCAGTAAAATTACTTTGCCTATTTTCCATTTGCTAGAAAAATGTGAATTATTCAGCATATTATAAAATAATATGCAAAAATCAAAAATCATTCCTTGTGGGATATTCTTTAATACTAAATTTGGTATATTATCAATTCTGGATGATAACTTATTTTTTAATTAAGAAAAAATATAAAGAATACTATTTCTTGTTATGAAAAAGTCCAATGAATCATCTTCATCAATGTTGTCAGATAACATTGTTTCATTGAAATTTGTAAGTGTGGTTTTGTTATTCTCATATTCCCTTTTTAATTCTAGAAACCTATTAAAAGTGGATTGGACTTGCTGGTGAACAACATTATTTGGAATAGTTTTTTTTACACGCATGTATGGACTCGAAATAGGATCCTATAGTATTTAACATTTGTATCTTATCTTCAATAATATAATTATTTTGATCATCTTTTCTTAAGCTTTGAGGGTTAATCCCCACGTTATTCAGAATTAGTTCATCATTTGTAGAAATTTTAATTTCTTGCAAGTTTAAGGGTTTAAATATTGTAAAGTTTTTCTTAATTTGGTTATACATGTCCCTCGAATCTTTGGGGTCTATATTCGTTAATTTTTCTTTAATCTGTTTATTGACATTTATTGCAAAATTATCTTTGATCAGTTTTTTAATTATTTTTATTTTTGCTTTTGCTAATGTAAGTGTCTCTTTGGAAAGTGTAAGTTCTAGTCTGTTATGTTTTTTGACCAATGTTAATATCCTGCTCTTCTCAGAATATAACATTTTGATAGTCGAGTTGCTTATTTTTGAGAAGATTTTGCTACTTTTATGTTTGGGAACTATTTCCTCTATCGCTTTAAGAATAACATCATTTAATCTATCTAAGTGATAGTATATTTCTGAATTAGAGAGATTTCGATTATTGGGAATTTAAGTATCTTGGGTGAGTTTTTGGTTAATATTGTTTTGAATTTTTTTCCAATTGGTACCTTTATCGTTGTTAGTAATCTTAACGTTTTCCTTAAAAAATGTGAAATTTTCGTTTCCTTTATTCATGTAGATTATTATCTGTACAGCATCGTGGTCACTATCAAAGTCGAGAGTTTTAAGTTACTTTATTGTGTCATTTTCAGTAATAATATGAAGCCTACAATCGACTAAACAAATATCTAAGTAAGAACCAGTTCGTGGATATGAAGGACGACATGTAGCATAAAGTTTACATCTAAACCGAATTTCATTATCTAATAGCCATGTGTACAGCATGTTACCCTTTTGATTATTCATAGAATTGCCCCATTTTCTATGTTTACAATTTAGGTCTCCTGCTAAAATATAATAATTATTTGTGCTTTGTAAGTTTATAGACTCAAAGAGACTATGGATCTCACTTTTCAAATAAGTATCATTATTCCCTGATGGGTAGTACGCGGAGATAATATATAACATTTCATTTGTATTGAGAGGAAGACGAATAATACAAGTTTCTAACGTGTTAAAATAATTTATTACACTATTTGTATAATTAGAGAATTTTAAGTTATCCCTTATCAATACCATTGTTCCACCTGCTTGCGTTGTACCTTTTCTATCTCTTCTTAAACCATGGAAGTTGTCAAACTGGATTCTATGCTTATGATTTAGTTTTGTCTCGTTTACGAGTACAATACCGGGTGTATTTTTCTTTATGAATCCGTGAAGCTCGTATCTTCTATCCGTTAATATTAGAGAATTAACGATGATGTGTATTATTTTAAGTTTTTTTGAAATAAAAGTTTCGTTGTTTTGAGCCATTATTCAAGCATGGAAAAAATTGTATCTATTCTTGATGCTTGCAGTTTTAGTTGTTTTTGAAAGTTTATCATTTGATTACTTATGTTTATCATAAAATTTTTCATTTCTTGGATAAAAGAGTTATTGATTGTGTTAGATGGGATTTTTAAATCTATGTTAGTGGTGTTATTACCCTTGACTACATCTGCAAAAGAAGATGCTGTATTAGTGTATACATTGGTGTTATAAGTTTTGTTTATTAGTAAATCTTTTCTTTTTATTATTTTTCACACCCTTTGTAGGATGCTGGGTGCCAATATTTATTGCACAGCACACAGAACAATTTGTCTTTTTCATCAGCTGATACCTTTTCAACAGAACACTTTCCTCTTTCGTGGTCCATGTTGCATTTGACACATCTCCTAGGAAGGTGACAATTAGCAGCACTGTGCAAAAAGCCTTGACAGTTGCGGCATTGGGGTATTTCGGGTCGCCTAAATTACACGGTGTAGTAGTGTTTTTATATTTTTAAGTTTATTGATACTGCTGTCAGGTGTTATTTGAACTATAAACATTGGGAGTTTTATTCCTTTTTCAGTGGATAATTTAGAAGAAAACTGATTAACTTTTACGAATTTTAGGTCTTCACTTTCTGATTTTACTAGTTCACAAAGAATATCCTCAGTATCAGTATTTGCGTCAAGACCTTTAAGTAAATAGGTTTTGATTTTACATTCTTTAGGAGTGAATTTAAAAAATTTCGTTTTAGTTTTTTGGAGATATACTTTGACTCTTTGATAGTCTTGAATTGAGTTCAAAAATAATGATTTTTTATTACTAAATTCTTTAATATTAAATTCATTGATTTTCAGTCCATATTTAATGAATTCAACTATGTTTTTACTGTCTATAACTATGATATTAATTGGGGGGATTTTTTTGTTTTTAATTTTTTCGGTATTAACCATTGTGGGGTTATTGTTTATCACAGTTGAGGCTGAATGAGAACTTTCAGGGTTATTGTTTTTATCATTGTCATGATGAGAACTCTCTTGATTTTTGTTTATTACATTTACTTTATTTTCGAATTTTTTTAATAAATTTTGATCGCACTGAGTATCGATCTCACAGTCAAGAACTGAGTAATAGTTATTTTTAAGATGTTTAGTTACACTCTCCTTGTTCATGTTTTCTTTTTTTCTTTTTCTTTTATTATCAGTTAAGCTCACTCATTTCAGGTTTTTGAATTTTTTAATGTTTTTATTTTTGTTGTTATTTACACGAACAAGAAGAAGTAAATGTACCGATTTTTGATCGACACAATGATTTGAGACAACTAAGTTCCGCGAACACGTCTTCACAATAAGATATTCAGACTGCACACAATATTAAATTACACACAATATTAAATTATTTAAAATTTTTTATTGATTTTATATATTTTATTAAATATGTATTTTTAATTTCATTACATTATTGATTTATAACATTTTATGCTTAAAAATAAATGTTTTAAAAATTTTTCAAAATGCTATTTGTGGTATCGATTCAGAATTTTTCAAACATGAGTAATACTGTGTTCACACATACGTTTTAATTGAGCCAAATAACTTGTGAATTAAGCTATCGACTTTGGTATTCACATATGTCCAATTTCATTTATTCAATTAGAGTTTTACAGCTGAAATGGTTGAACCAAGAAACTTTTTTCAATACCCATATTTTGGATAGAAGGATTCATCTCATATTGGAAAATATATTTGATTTAATTGATTGTGAATTAAAGTGCCAATTGTACAACTTATTGATTGAGTTTTTTTTGTAACAGTGATCATTAATATCACACAAAGATTTGAAACCCGCAACAGGATTTCAAATTCTGCCTTGATAACAAATTTGTAATATTATTTTCTTCTCCAACTTTATATAAAGTTGACAGAAGACTTAATGTAAAAATTTCTCTTAATTCCTATTAGGTTTTTTATTTATCTTTTTCATTATAATGTAAATGAAATCTTCTAAATGTCTACTTTAAGTTAATCCTAAATCATTTATATTTGTTGTAATACTAATATAGTAATAACTCAAAATGGGTGTATAAGAAATTTGTATTTATTCTTACCTGTGATGATGATAGATTAAAAATAATAAAAAAAATTATGGAGTTTTTCTAGCAAGCAAAGCCTTAATTGGCCAAAAGTCCTAATTGCGCAATTAAGTTGTATGTATGAACAAATATAAATATCCTTGGATTAATTTAATTAGTTCAAATCCATAATATCTAGATTTCCTACATTACCCGATGTAATTGCTGCACAATAAAAACGATTTAATGTGTAATTTCTTACATTTATATAGATGGTTCTTCAGAAATTCATTGTTGCAGTGATGATGGAGGTGGAGGAACATCATTGTATATTATTAATAACACTCTACAAGATATAAAATAAAACAAAATTTATAATAACAAGTCTCTAACAACTTCCCGCTCATAAGCAAAAAGAATCATATTTTTCCAAGCAATTAGAAAGTTTATTTGTTATTTAGTGTCCACAAATTAAATAAATATTTGGTACATCAATAAAATTTACTACTTAAACTTCATGTTATTCCTATTGTGTAAATCGGCTTTGCTTTAAAAATATTGGTGATTGATTCAGCAGGGCTATAGCTAATGAAATGAAACTTCTGTGTAAATATTTAAAAACATTACCAACTCTACTTACAAACCTTATACCTTAAGTAGACTACATAAAATTGATATCACAAAACTTGTCTATCTGTTAACTTGCTTTTTATTTTTATAATCACAACCATGTTTAAAATGGAAAATCCTGAATGATATTTTTCTTTTAAAACAATAAAAAACAATTATAACAAAAAGAATAATAATAATCGTAATAATCCCTTCACAGAACTGCCTGGACTGCACTGCAACAATACAATAATAAAGTAAATTCCATAACTATTTAAGGAACCTCTTGCCAAACTGAATTTGATAAGGTTCATTGTAATTGGAATAATTACGAAATTTGCTGTCATTGTTTTATTAATAAAAATTACATTTACAGATTTCTGTATTGTGTATTGACATAAATTGAAATTTTACACAAGAAATGTTTTTAAAATAAAATAATAAATTAGTCTCATAAAATTAATTTTGTAGGATATTTTAATAATTATTATGAATATATTCAAAATTAACCCTTGAGCTCATTTCATGTTGTGATAATATTTTTTGATAGCACTTCAGCCCGTTAGGGAGCAACTGAAGAACACTTTTTGCCCGCTTAAAAGAAGGGTTTCAAATAGAAACACACCGTAAAGAGCTCGTGCTGACTGACATTAAAGTTCCTAAAACATTTTCTGTCAAATACCGAGTCATTATATTTATGTACAAAAGTCGGGGCCGGGGATGGGGAACTTAAATCGCTCTAAAACAAATCCCAGACATAAACTTTCAAAACATTATTTTATTGAGAAAAATATTTTTTTTTTGTACCGTGTAATTTTCCAGGTGAAATTTTCGAGAGTATTGGTGTTTGGTGAAGTCATAACTATAACGTTTATAAATTTTTAAATTGCTCGATAACCTTTAAAATTGTGTCTTTTTTTAGGCCACAAAAGCTATAGCACTGTTATTTTTTTAAATATACTAGAGCTCATGTTGAATGATCAAATGCCCAAAGTCGACTAATTTTAGAGAGGGGCTCAAACATTAATATATTTCATAGCCAATGCAAACTTTTATAACTTTGATTGCTTTACAATTACAATCGACAATTGACAATTGACTACTATTGACAGCCATTTGCCATTTTCAAGCCCTTAAAAAAAAGCTGGAACGTATCAACAATAGTCAATTGCAAGACGTAAACAATATATTTTTCAATAATTATTTGTTGATGTCTTTTGAAGATCTTAAGAAGAAATTTAGAATTTAAGAGGGATATTCATTTATTTTGATAAGAACTATGTATAAATTACGTCTTTGTTGCGGTAGCATAAATGACATAATTAGCGTTGTAGCCGATAGTAAAGAAAATAAAACAACTAATCTCCAAAATTTGCCAAAGGTAGTATTCACGATATTTCCGATAAAATGTTAGTAATGGTTTATGCCAAAGCCGAAAATCTATTACCTGGTCTTTTGTTTTTCTAAAAAAATAGACCGATTGCAAATAATTTATCTATACGAATATTTCGGCAAGCCAAATCTTATATGTCGATTAACCGGTTTTTTGAAGAAAAGATCTTTTAAGTTTTTGATGAAAAATAGAAATACTTATTTACTTCTATTGAAAAACGTTGCCTCAAATGGCAATTTCCTAATTTTTTTATTCCAAATAATTACTTTTTTTCCCCTTATACTATAATTCTGCTCTCACTGCACGCGAAGCGCTGGCAGTATAGGACCACAGATAATGATGCCTTGCATGCGTCCCAACAAATATTTAATATTTAGTGTTGGTCTCGTTTTGACTCCGATGTGAAAGCGTGCCTTAAAAATTAAACTATAAAAAGCTCAAAATGAAGCTCCTTATTACAAAATTCAAACGACAAATATACGTTATAAGTGTTGGAGATAAATATAATAATATTATATGCATACAGAGATCTTTAATGTCAATACCAAGTACGCTGGCAAAGTAATGCAACGTTTCAGTCATCGCCGGCTGAAGCACCGGCTTCAAAGATCTCAGGAAGTAACGCATATAATACTATTATATATATATATTTGAAACATTTTACTTGAAGGCGGGCGTTTATTTTTAAAACCACAATAAAAATGTAATTAATAAAGAGTTTAATATTTTTTTTTAATATTTTTCACAAAAGTTTTATTGCTGCAATTTACGATTTATAGTTACAATAAATTTGAAAATCATTCCTCCTGTTGTTTTAGCACTTTTCTGACAAAGGCAGAGACCGCTTCTCTCACAGTTTTTACATTTTCATTATTCACGTCGTTACCCATATCATCACCTATACCTTGATCTTGAAGAGAGAAAAGTAAATTATCAATGGTTTTTAAGGGTCTTGAAAAGTATTAAAATTTTCTGATTCTACTCACTGAGTACAATAGTAGTTTTTCCTTCATCTTCTATTCCCAACCGTTGATAAGGATCATACTAGCCATAGGTAAAGAACACATTATTCATTTTAGGATTTCGACCACCAAACCTTTCATTAAAACCGCGTATTTTCCGCTCAACACTCTCTATAGTATATTCAGTGCCAAATACATTTTTACAGAAGGTAGTAAAGAATTCTAAAGAAGGTTTTGTACCGAAAGGTTGGTTGGGGGAGTCGGATGTTCTAAATGAGAACAATTCATTGCATTGCTGATAAAAGTACGGACGTACTATAAAAATATTGAATTATTTTATATTGTCCATTAGAATTCAAAATAAATCTTTGCATAACTTACAATAGTTGCTTTCACCAAGAATTAAACTAGCATATGAACCTTTTGTAGTATCTGCACACACAAATATGTATTATGAAAATAAGTAGTGACCGAGATTCCAAATAAATATTCAATAAGCTCACCCATATTTCTATCAAAAGAGGTACTCTGGAATTCTTTTGAAAATGAATCATATGAAAAATCCAAACAATTCTCATTAGTCTGATTTGGATTAAAAATTTTAAAGGTAGTAGCTGCTATAGCATCTATATCGGTTGATGCGCTCGTAATCAAACCGCAGTACTCTGGTAATCGAAAATATCTGTAATGGAGATAATTCAATGCTACATTTTTTGTTGTAATAAAAGTATCTTACGCATGCGGTAAATATTGAAAAAATGTCTCAATTCCATGGAATAGTGTAGAGACATCCAACCTGTTGTCTAATCTAGTCGAATCGCATACATGGAATTTGGTAATCACTTCTGCAGTCCTATTATTGTCAATCATTGATTGCAGTTCATCAAATGCACGTTTGGTTCGATTATAACATTCAGAACCACCGATCATTTTGATCGCTTGTCCTGCTACCTCTTTGAATTCTGGAAGGAGAAAGTCATTCGAAAAGATTTTTAAGAGTTTCTTATATAAAAATCTATTTTTAGGTTCTTTAATTCGTTTCTAATTTGGAGTACTCATCCATATTATAGATCTAAATTATCGCAAATTTTCCCACTTCTATATTAAATTAAAAAATCTACAAATTTGGTCACTTGTTATAGAGTGTAGAGTCTGTATGCCTACGTTTCGATGGAATTAGTACCAACCTATCAGTGGACTTCAGTCATCACGGTTGAAAAGCGTTCAACTTTCGCATGTTTATGTAAAACCTCTCAAATAAATAATGAACGCTTTCACAAGGACATAAAGAGATGGAGAAACATACCAGGAATGTGTAATATCAGTATGAAGACTGACTATTGTTAATCTCTTCATAAAATATATCAAAATGAATTCCATCAGAGAAAAGCAATAATTGATATTTTCTAGAGAAACAGATCAGAAAAACAAAGGAAAAAGCATCTAAATCAAACAACAGAAATTATTGCAGTTGCGAAAATCTAGTTTGTTGCTGAAACCGAATCACAAATTTGAATGGAGCAACTGCATGTATGGAAAACTTTTTTTCCTCTAGATCCTATTTAAGGACTTTTTCAAATTAAATTAAAGTTTCGTACAAAAACCAGTGCGGTTTTGTTAATTTTTGAAATAAATTAATTTGTTTTTTTAATATTTAAGTACGTATGTACTATGTTTACATATTTGAACAACAAAAAAGAAATAAAGAAATACTTAATATTGAAATTTATTATTCCGGGATATTTTCGTAAACTAATAATCATTTAAATAATTAGAGGCGTTCAATTGTGTACATGTTGCATGAAAAATACAATAGACTATTGATGATGAGTATAATTGGTTGTTTGTGCTGTTTGTATAAAAGCATTCTAACCCTATTTTTTATAATCATATACGATAGAGAATTCTCATATTGTATTTGATTCGTTCGGCAATCACGAGAGATTTGGAGCAGAGATCAATGAAATATCCCGTATATGAACATTTAAAGCCACAACGAACATGACTTTTTTTAGAATTAAAGAAATATATACATATATCAAATTTCCATGAAATATTAAATACAAAATACTCATACACACAGAATTGTTTTAAAAATGCCGAAAATAAGCCGTTTTTACCGGGATTCCAGTTTCTCTGCAATGAACGGACCTTTTAAATGTCTTTTTTCTGCACACTTTTAAGGTGCAACGGAAATTTTAAAAAAATTTGAGTGTTTCAAGGACTAAACTAAAAACAACATCCTTGCAGTAGACGTAAGATATTCCGAAACATACATCGACATGCCTGTATTTAATCGATAATGATTTTTTCTTAAATTAATTGCCAAAAAAGAAAAATAAATAACTGATAATATTTCAGTAATTTTCAGATGAAAATGAAGCTATTTCTGTGTTAAAAAATTAATTCCATTTCGTAGGAATTTTCAGTTGAAATATCTCTTTAGTCTTCACGCAAATACTAATCGGTGTCCGACAAAAAAGCTATTGCGAGTTTTCGATAATAACAAAATAACAAAGGGGGAAATCGTCTTTAACTATAGGTTTGTTCGTTTACTTTCTCAGTAAAAACTTGTAACGAAAGAGTAATGCTAAAATTTTTTTAAAAATAATATCCCAAATTGTGAAAAATATAAAGAAATTAATAGAATGGTTTAGTCGCATGAATTCGCTAAGAGCATTTAATTTCGCTCATGTCAATTTTTAATATTTCTGCTTACCGAAAAAATTGTGCTTCACTTCCAATGGAGCGCTAGATGCCCAAACAACGTCCACTAATTCTGGAAATCTTTGCTTAAACCAAGTAATGTAGCTGCCAGCAAACCTTTTCCCACACAATATAACTTTAGAATTCTTCATGCCAGGAATATTGGATTTAAAGGCGCTTATGACTCCGGCCAAATCAGCTAATATCTGATCTACATTTAAATATTTTAGATTTTTAGAACTCAGATCAGCCAATGGTCTGCTTTCGCCATAAAAACGAGGTTCAGTGGCAACCAAATAACCTCCATGTTCCTTAGCCATCTCATAAATATGCCCATCTTTTATGGGATCTGGCTCTAGTTCCGTTTCGCTGACATGTACGAATAAAGGGCCGCCTGAGTTATAAAACTCATCATTAGCCATACAACGCTTAAAGATTGAGACACAATTACACCGAAATATTAGAGTTAATGTCTTATTGAACCACCAACCATTTTTCATATTCTAATTTCGCTCTTGTTTAAATGATCTAATTTCTGTTCGATCCATAAGGTTGTTAAATTTGGTCCTTCGCTTCCTTGTTCATCCGCTGTTGAGAAAGTTACGATACCAAACACTACAAGGACCACCAAAACGTACTTATTTTTGGACATTTCAACCGCTTCTGTCGAAAATTTAATTAAGACTAAAACCACACGTTGGCAAAGACTTTATTATATTAATTGTTTTCAGTATTTTAACTATTGAGTTGTTAAAGGCAATCAATATACGTTTATGTATTCTGTTGGTGTTGGTGAAATTTTTTATATGCGTTACGTCGCACAGTGGTCGAATTTTCAGAAAATATCAAAAATCAGAAATCAAAAATCCTATGAAAGATTTTGATGAAACGGAAGAACGCGTCGTATTGAAATATTTTTCACTAAATAAAACCCCAAAACGCTTTTTAAAATCGAATAACAATAATGAGTGGTTGAGTAACTAAATGTTTTGAAACTTGGGGAAGATTTATAACGATCATATTTTTTAAGAATTTTATTTTTGGTGAAAAGAAATAAAAAAGTGTAATTTGGTCGTTTGTATTTTTTCAACAGGCAATTAGAATTAAAGAAGTTACAATAGGTGGCGGAGTTTTTTTTACATACTAAACAAACAAAAATACAAAAAAAAAAAAAATATTCGTAATAAGTACTGATCCGTAATAAGTACATATTTTGTGAAATTTGCTTTATTTGCAAATTTAAATTAAATTTCATATAATCTGAAACAAGAAAAACAAAAACAACTGTAAACAAAGTGACTGAGGAATACTCTGCATGAGTACCTCAAAAACAAACAATTGTGAAGTGAGTTCTAACGGCAGAAATGCCTATTTTACTGTGAGTTCTGATATTCTTTCTGATATTCAAAGATATCATCTGTTCCCAAGATATCCAGGGATATCGACGCAGCTAACCGTCAAAACCGTTTCAAAATATTGCAAGACGACAGCGACAAACCCGAAGAATCCTTGAAAAAAACCTCGAAACCACCACCAATCTATCTTAGGCAAAAAAATTCTAACACACTTATAAAAAAACTAATCTCGGTAATTGGTGAAAAGGCATTTCACATTGTTCCAATAAAACGTGGCAACATTGACGAAACAAAAGTTCAAATATATAATGAAAAAGACTTCCGCAAAATGGTTACTGAATTTTACACATTCCAGCTTAAGAGCGCTAAAGGCCTACAGGTCGTACTAAAGGGCATAGATTCTTATGTTGTTCCTGAGGAAATAAAAGATGCTCTCACCCTCCAAGGATTTAAGGTGAAAAATGTCTCCAATATAATAAACAGGGAGAAGATCCCCCAACTTTTATTTCGTGTTGAACTGGAGCCAAATGATATAAAATTGAAAAAATGAGAGACCCATCAAATTTATAATTTAAAATATCTGTTATACCGGAAAATCACAGTTGAAGAACCTCACAAGCGTTCAGGACCCGTACAGTGCCATAATTGTCAAAAATATGGCCATATAAAAACTTATTGCAAATTACCTACTGTTTGTGTTGTGTGTGGTGAATTACACAACACTGCTATTTGCAATAAGTCGAAGGACCAGAAGGAAAAGAAGTGCAGTAATTGTGGAGGTAATCACACTGCTAACTACAGGGGATGTCCTGTATACTCTTTCGTTAAACAGGCTATGATTCAAAAGCCTAAAGTAGTCCCAGCGCAAACAGGAAATACGTACTCCGCTACTTATCCTCTAATTGCGCAACCAATCACTCCACAAGTATCGTATGCTGACGCTGTGAAGATCAACTCTGTTTCAGTGCAAAAAGTGTCACCTCCAAATAATACAACAAATGCTAACCCAAGCTTTAATTTCAATCGCCTTGAAACTACTATTGATAATCTGGTGCAAACTATAAACAACTTTACAACAAATATGACTAGCATGATGCAAGAAATGCTGCGAGTGCAGAACACACTGCTTCAAGCATTAGTTAACAAGCCATGAACACATTTCTGGAACGCAAACGGCATTCGCCAACACAAATATGAACTTGAGCACTTCCTCACGGTAAAAAATATTGATGTAATGTTGGCATCTGAGACTCATTTGACTTCGAGAAGCCTTTTTAAAATTAATGGCTACACCTTATATGATTCAAAGGACCCGAGAGAAAGAGCATGCGGAGGATCAGCTATTCTAATAAAGTCAAGGCTCAAGCACTATATTCTTGAGAACACTTGTGAAGACCATCTACAAGCAACAAATATTTGCATCAATAACTTTTGTTCAAATCTTGTGATATCATCAATTTACTCCCCTCCCAGATTTTCAATCTCTGAGGATCAATAAGAGAATTTTTACAAAACTCTTGGCCCTTGTTTCGTAGCAGCTGGCGACTACAATGCAAAACATACGTTCTGGGGATCGCGTCTTATTACACCTAGAGGTCGAGCGTTGTTCAACACAATTTCAAAAATGGGCTTGGACGTCATTTCGAGCGGGGAGCCCACTTACTGGCCTACTGACATACAAAAAATTCCAGATGTTATAGATTTTGGCGTCATGAAAAATATCTCTAGGGATTTAATTCATGTTGAAGCTTCTCAAGATCTCTCCTCTGATCACTCTCCAACGATCGTTACAATTTGTACCCCTCTAAGAAGTGACTTACCTCACCCATATGTGAAGGTGATAAATCGTGTTAATTGGCTGGGGTTCAAAAAATATCTCAGTAGTCATTGTACGGAGAACATCACGCTAAGAACTTCCGAAGATATTGAATATAACATTGCCAATCTTACTGAAAATATTAAACAGGCTGTTAAACATGCCACTACTTCCTATCCGCAGACTGGGTTTAATAGAATTTATTCTGCGGATATTGAACGTCTCGTATGTGAAAAAAGAAGAGCTAGAAGGGAATGGCAACAGCACAGGTCGCCCCAACATAAAATCAGACTTAGAGAATGCACTAAACGACTCCAAGAGTTGCTTTCAGCTGAAAAATCTGCTTCTCTTAAGAACTATCTGGAAGATCTTGATGTCACAGCAGCATCTAATTACTCCTTGTGGCGCGCTGATAAAAAACTTAAAACACCCGTTGAGTCTAAACCACCCCTGCGCACTTCTACCGGAGTTTGGGCAAGAACCAATACTGAAAAAGATAACATATTTGCTGAGCATTTAAAATACGTATTTACCCCAAACTCATGTACTGGTGCTGTTGATTTGCCGAGTGTAGTTGCTCTACCCCGTCGACCCATAAAGTTTAAGATGCGTGATGTACAAAAACTAATTGCTGAATCCTACCAGAAGAAGGCCCCGGGTATTGATGGAATTAGTAACAAGATGCTGATGAAGTTGCCTCGTATTGCTATTAGAATCCTGCTATTAATTTTTAATGGCATTTTACGACTGGAGTATCATCCACACAGCTGGAAACTAGCCATGGTCAAAATGATTCCAAAGGCGGACAAAGATCTTACAAAGGCTGAGTCATATAGGCCAATAAGTTTATTGTCAACAATTTCAAAACTCTTCGAAAAGCTGCTCATGACAAAATTGTGCCCAATTCTAACTATCAATGGATGTATACCGGACCACCAATTTGGTTTTAGAAGTCAGCATAGTACCGTTGAACAAACTCATAGATTGGTTCATTTTATAAGAAGAACATTTGAAGAAAAGAAGTATTGTTCTTCTCTCTTTATTGATGTTTCTCAGGCATTTGATAAAGTGTGGCATGAAGGCCTAATTCTAAAATTGAAGACATATCTGCCAATAAACATTGTAAATCTTTTGGAAAGTTACATTCTTGCCCGGAAGTTCACTGTCGTGGAAGGAGACTTCATGAGTGTGCCCGAAACTATCTCATCTGGGGTGCCACAGGGGAGTATACTGGGGCCAGTTTTGTATTTGATTTATACCTGTGATATGCCTTTAAGCAGTAACCTCCTCACCTCTACATTTGCCGATGATACAGCCTGCCTTAGTATGCATGAAAACCCTCACGAGGCATCCCGTTATCTTCAGGAACATATTAAGCTATTGGAACTGTGGTTGAACTTATGGAGAATAAAAGTAAATGAACAAAAGTGTGTTCATGTCACATTTACTCTACGAAGAGACACTTGTTCCCGCATTCGAATCAACAATCAAGTTGTTCCTCAACATTCGCAGGTGAAATACCTTGGTATGCATCTTGACCGACGGCGTACATGGAAATACCACATTGACTCTAAGTTGACACAAATGAAGCTTAAATTAACCCAGATACATTGGCTGATTGGTCGAAATTCTACCCTCAGTCTAGATTGTAAACTTTTAATATACAAGTCGCTTTTAAAACCCATATGGTGTTACGGAATTCAGCTATGGGGCACTGCTTCAGCTTCCAATGTAGAGAGAATCCAGCGAATGCAAAACAAAATTTTAAGGTTAATAACATCGGCTCCATGGCACGTGAAAATTTCAGTTTTACATCGTGATTTAAATATGCCACTTGTGACCGCTGAAATTGCAAAATATGCAGGCAAATATTTAACAAAAATTTAGTCCCATCCTAATCCCCTTGCTCGTAACATCTTGAACTTTCCTGAACACATCCGCTTAAAAAAGAGAGATACTACGTCTTTAGTACAAATATACTTATGCTAAATACTATTCTTATGTATCTTTAATTATTATCACTAAGTTTATGTCTGACACTGGTTGGGCCTAATAATTATTTATATATTTAAGATTTGAATACTTATTGTTAGTTCAGTTGTGAAGATACAATAAATAAATATAAGCGAAAAAAATAGGTGGCGGCAGCTGCAATATGCACAACTATCGCAGATCGAAATATGTCTATGGCTTCATTAGTTCATTTACATTTGGGAAATTATATCTCTGAGCATTGGGAAAATTCTTGCCCATCATCAGTTCATTTTTGCCGTTTGCAAAGGAGTATTTAGAAGTATTCAAGTATACAAGTATTATGCACTGGTTCAGAAGGGTATAGTTGAAGGGGACACCTCTCACCTCACATATTATACCAATTTTACCAACTTAACAAAAAAGACCACATCCCATTATCAATTACAGTTCACGATTACAAACATTAACAAGTCGCCGATTTTATAGAATAGTATAAAATTATCGTGTTTACCAGCATGACACGCCCACAATTACCAATATCGACCAAAGTTATTGGGGTACCTGAGTTTTGTTACGACCATTATTAACTGTCAATAAAATTTTGGAAATTGATGACAGTAAAAAATTTAGATTTTGGCTAACGAATTCAACTCCCGAGCCACTGTGCGGCCTTCAAATCAATAAAATATGTGAAACTAAGAATGCTTTAAATAAAAAACCTTAATTTTATCTCATTTTTCTACCTACAATTGCTCAAACTTTGAATAAATAGGGAAGCAAAACTTAAAAAAAGTAGAATCAAGTGTTTTTTAAATGTAAATAAATTTAAATTACACCAATACCGCGGTTTGCGTCGGTAATTGTGACCGGAGAAACGCGACGAATGATTTTCCATACATTTGTATTGATTTTCATTTAATTGGTTCCGAGGTTTATAATTTTAGCTTAAATGTAGATTTTTCGATAAAAAATAAAATTTTTTTTATATTTTTTATGATAAACAGTTTTTATTAAAATAAAAATATAAAAATTCACGAGAAAAATAAAAAAAAACATAACTAAAGCATAACAAAAATAAAAAGATTAAAATTAAAAATAAGAAATTCATAAAAAAAACTTAAATGTGGTAATTTTTTAATTTGAGTTTGAGTCATCTAAATCGATTACCATTTCTACAGTTGAATTTGAGAATCTTGCTGATTTTTTATGAAATTATTTAAAGTTTGTTGGACTGTAACAGCTTTTTTTCAAATAAATTTCCTTATAACAATTGATAGCGTCAGTTATACTTTTGGACACTTAAACTGCGATTTAATTCTTTTAATTCAAGTTCGAAATTTTCTGCAGCTGAAGTATCTGCACTAGCGGATTCCCCTTTCAAGGCACACCAACCTCTGGTTGCTGCAACTTCCTTCGCACTTTCGGCACTTAAACAAATGGATTTTATTGTAGAAGGGGCTAGTCCAAGGTTTCTTCCAATATCAACAACGTTTTTCCGTGATTTAAAACGCTTCAAAATGTCTAGTTTATTTTCTTTCTTTTTTGTCGCATTGTTCCAAAGTATTTAGTCTAAACTTTACTTTAGCAATTGTAATTTAGAACGATCTTCAACTTGCAACCAGCGGACAACCTTCACATACATATTTCCATTAGACTTAAACGGGAAATCGCATTTTTCTCTTTTAACTTTGTAGAAACATTTTCATATTAACGACGCAAATCGAAGCCACTATCGACGCAACTTTTCGAAGTCACAAATATTTAAAAAAGACGCAACTTCGAAACGACGCAAAACAAAGCGACGCAAGCTGGGGTATTGGTGTAGTATAAAATAATTCTTAAATCAATTAAATATGTGAAACTAAGAATGCTTTAAATAAAAAAAAAACTTAATTTTATCTTACTTTTCTACCTACAATTGCTCAAACTTTGAATAAATAGGAAAGCAAAACTTAAAAAACGTAGAAGCAGGTGTTTCATAAATGTAAATAAACTTAAAATAGTTTAAAATATTTCTTAAAAAAGCATTATTTCATTCTTTACTTTGTCTTACAAATTTATTAGTTGTGAAATTATTTTGTCACATACATAAAATTAAAAATAATTTTAATTTCTTATTATTGTTTAAGCTTATAAGAGCTTTTGTACGAATCTAAATTCAAAATTGTTTTCCCTTGAGATCATTTCTACCAGCATAAGTCCATTTACTGAAATTCTATATGACAATGTACTAATTGATTCTAGCAATGCAGTTAGAGATTTTTTCAATGAATATGATTATTGTTGTTTCAGTCAATAAAAATTTTTACTAAATTTTTACAATATGGTAAAATTTATAATTTAAATATTTAATTGTATGAAGTTTTGAACTGTCGCCAGTGGTTTTATTGTACAAAAATAATTTTGCAATAACTTTTCCTGTGTTGGTGACAGAAGAATGTGCAACTTTTTCAACTTCTTTTTATTGTATTTTGCAAATGGAACTTCTTTCTCACATAAACACACAAGATACCTGCGCATGAACGCAGTAGAAGGTTCCTGCAGGAAGCAGTCATAACTAACCAGATTTATCTGGTTTTCACTTTTAGGAAACCATTCTTTAGTCGAAATTTTTAAATTTAAGTATAGTTCTGTCGGAGGAAGTTTTGTTTTAAACACTTTTACTTACGCAGGATTCCAAAGCCAAGATAACAGCAAACACTCGCATTATCTTAAACTTAAGAATTTAATCGTCTGAATCCAATACTAAGACTTGAATTTACTGTGGCATATTGTTTATATACGAATAGGAAATAATAAAAATATTCTTTCTTCAAATGAATGTAGGAGTATTTGTTGACTATTGCTATTGATGTGCGTATTTGTATTCCACGTACTTGCGTACGTGGTGTTTGATAAACTGTTTGTTTATCGCTCCATTGACTGTTGAGGGTGGATCGGATATGGGAAATGGTACACTCACGCTCCAGATCAACGATCGACAAACACATTCTTTTTAATTCACATAAGTCAAGTCGTGAAGTAGAAAATTTACATGGAATAGTTCCTTCACTGGCACTGAATACATGCCATGAAAGAATGTTCAAAGCTCTAGGATTTACAAAATCTACAAATTTACTTACGAAAATTTAATATAATTTTTAACGATTTTCGTTACTATCATTTCATTATAATTCATTCCTAATTCGTGAGGAATTATAGATTTTTTATTTAAATAAAAACGAAAAATCATGATGTGTGAATAATTGGCGACAGTTCAAAACTTCATACAATTATTTAAATTATAAATTTTACCATATTGTAAAAATTTAGTAAAAACCTTTATTGCATGAAACAACAATAATCATATTCTTTGATTGTCATAAAGAATTTTAGTAAATGGACTTATGCTGGTAGAAATGATCTCCAGAGAAAACAATTTTTAATTTAGATTCGTACGAAAGCTCTTATAAGCTTAAACAATAATAAAAAATTAAAGTTATTTTTAACCTTCTCATTTCCGAATTAAAATGTGCGGGGCTAAAAATTTTTTGAGGACAGACATGTGTTAGTCTTAACTCAAATATGAACTGATAAAAATTGCAAAGTCCTTGGTGTCCTGGTTCGTTAGTTACAGGATGTTGCGTATAGGCAATATTGTTTTATTTTATTATTATATATTATTTTTTTAAAGCATTTTTATTGAAACTTAAGTATGATAAGAGACAAAACATTTTTTTTGTGGATTGCAACACAAATAAACATTGCATTTGCTACATTTGTAACGCGGATAACCAGTGTGGCATAGCCTGTATCTGCCTTTTGCTCCCCATTTTACCCAGTGACCAAGATTTGTCAAATCGTATGCATTTTGCAGGTTCGGCAGCATACGCTCGATTTAGAGGCCGTCGAAAGAGTTGGTGATGATGGAACCGATGGTAAAGAACCCGGTGATGATGGGGTTGACTCCATCGTTGAAAGGATTGATAATGGACGACCTCTTTTCCTTGGAATATTGGATGCTAAATATAAAACAATGTCTGATGATATTCCCAAACCAAAAGACGCACACGTTCCTTCTCCAATGTAGAGGGTAAAATCATAAATAATGCCAGCACACTAGCCCTAGAAGACATTTTGAAGCCCCACTTGTGGGGCTTATTTGGCAGATATTGTTTCAAACTGTGTTGACCCAATGAAAAATATATTTTGAATTAGATAGAAATCTATTACATATGAGTACATATAATTAATTACCTTTATATAACTTATCATAGCCAGGTTGCCATGGGCGTAGCTAGGTATGGGCCTAGAGGGCCGTGGCACCCACCTAATTCTATAACAATTTTTTTTACACGCATGCAATATAAAATTATTAAAAAAATGCACAGGGTATTGTGGACGGATTGCTTTTTTCTATTCAAGAAAACACAGCTAATTTAGGAATAGAAATGTCTGTTCCAAGGATAGTCTCTCGTCAAACGCACCGTTCAAATCCCCTATTTTTATCATGCTGAATACTGGAAGCGATCTATATACATTCCTTATATAGATTCTTTAATTTCATCACTGGACAGAAGATTTAATGAAGAGAATAGGCCAGCGTTTGCAATTCATTGTTTGCACCCTTCAAACATGCTTTCTTTGAAGCTGGAAGAGCTTAAAAATGCCACAAAAACGTTTGAGCATTTTTATGAGTTGGATGATTTGGAAGGAGAAATTGAGCTTTGGTATAATTCTTGGCAACAAAAAAATGGGTAAAGACGAATTAGCCGACTTAGAGCTGGCGAGTATTTTGAAAGACGTTGGATAATTTTATCCAAATATAAGGAAGGCGTTATTAATTTCATTGTCACAGTCGTGCACTACTGCAACTGTTGAGCGGTCATTTAGCACTTTAAGGCGAGTAAAAACATGGGTGCGCTCAACAATAACTGAAGCTCGTTTAAATGGTAAAATAATATGCAATTTTAATTATTATCAAAAAATAAGTATATTGTATATTGCAGGACTATGTATGTTAAGCGTCCACCGAAGATTGGTAACCGAGAAGGATGAATTTTTGAAAAAAATTCTAGCAAAATTTTCAGAAGATCCCCGCAGATTACTCCTCAAATATATCGAAATTGCAATAATCATAAAAAAATCATAATTTTCGTGGCACCACCCTATTTCATATCCTGGCTACGCCCTTGCAGGTTGCCCCTTTTCAACTAGGCGAATAATTCGATTGGTTGTTTTACCTCATTGCAGCGCACTTCGCTTTTCCAACTGGTATTACATTACATTACCTCTACACTCCTCTACCTCAAACTTTTCAAATCAATTTTTTCCGTCACTTCCTGTACAACCTCTTCATTTTCAATTTCTTTTCCGTCATTTTCTTTGCTAATTAGTTGCTCAATCAGACCAACTTCCATATTTTCGCCCCTATCAATCATATTTTTCAATGTTTCTTCGATGAGGTTTTCGAAAGTTGATGTAGTTTCCTGCTCTTCTTCTTCATTTTCCTCATCCGCAGAATCATCCCAGTCAAAATGAACAATTTTTTTTAATTTCTGTCTGTGTAAGACCTTTTGGACGTATCTAAATATGAACATATGTATATAAATAAATGTACATTGTTCGGAAATTACCTCAATTGACAAATGTTGCCTATAGGCAACAGCACTTTTAAAAAATTATTATAAATAAACTAAACACTTTTTTCATCATTTATTTGTTTTTTTTTTTTTTTAAATAACTCTCTTTCATATTGACAAAAGGCTCACATGGAAGACTCATGTAAAGGCAAAAAACGAGCATCTTAAAATCAAAACCAAACGTCTTTATTGGCTTCTACACCCCAGGTCTCAAGTAAGCATTGAAACAAAATTAATAATATATAAAACTATACTTAAACCAGTGTGGACTTACGGCATTCAATTGTGGGGAACTGCCAGTAACTCTAATGTTGAAATTCTTCAGCGCTATCAAAATAAAACATTAAGACTTATTGTTAATGCTCCAAAGTTTGTTTCAAATCAAACTATACACTATGACCTAAACGTACCAAAAGTCAAAGACGAAATAAGGAATTATAGTGGAAACTATCTCAATAGATTAAGTAACCACTGCAACCCACTAGCGATATCCCTACTTGATGATACTGAAGAAGTGAGAAGACTGAAGAGATACCATATACTTGACTTACCATTTATTTAACATATACTATTAAAATATTTATTGATATGTAAGATTATTTTAGTATAATATCTAAATTTTAAAATAATTGAGAAAAAGGAAATGTATTGAATGAATGTTGTTGTTTTCACTGGAGAGCAACAATAACTTGAAATATTATTATATCTAATTTGCTTATTATCCTCAATAATAGGATAGATTGTAAATAAAGATTATTAAAAAAAAAAAATAACTCTCTTACCTTTATTTATTTATATTGTTCACTTGGTTTTACAATGAAACAGTTATTTCAATGATTTTAAACACTTTTTTCAGAAACACTTTTTTCGCGAAACGAACTTGACAATTTCACTATACGGAGAACGCCTACTGAATGAACACGTTCCGTTCCACAAATCACCTAAAAGAACACCTACTCTCGCTTTATCTCTTGGTGCAACAGAAATACCTCTCAGAGAAACTGTGAAATATTTGGGAATAGAGCTCGATAAAAACTTAACGTTTAAACATCTTATACTCCAAACGTATGAAAAAACTGTCCAATGTGGAAGGGCTCTGCTTCCTTTACTAAACCGAAGGTCAACTCTAAATAGGAAAGACAAAATACTGATCTACAATAATTTGCCGTATGCTCTATGTGCATACGGCCAATTATGACATATGGATGTCAAGTGTGGTCAAAAAGATGTGTCAAAACATATTTGAAAAAGCTCCAGGTCATACAAAACAAGAATCTGAAGATTATATTCAACCTACCAAGACGATACTCAACAAATAGATTACATAGAATATACCAACAGGAAAAGTTTGTAACAGTGATCAAAAATATCACACAAAGATTTGAAACCCGCAACAGGATTTCAAATTCCGCCTTGATAAGAAATTTGTAATATTATTTTCTTCTCCAACTTTATATAAAGTTGACAGAAGACTTAATGTAAAAATTTCTCTTAATTCCTATCAGGTTTTTTATCTATTTTTTCCCTATAATGTAAATAAAATCTTTTAAATGTTTATTTTAAGTTAATTCTAAATCATTTATATTTGTTGCAATACTAATATAGTAATAACTCAAAATATGTGTATAAGAAATCTGTATGTACATATATATTTTTACCTGTGATGATGATAGATTAATAAAAATTAATAATAAAAAAAAGAATGAACACGCGCACAGCTTACAATAAAACAAATCGCGGGCATGAAAGTGTTAATTTTATGTAAGTATGTGACAAAATGATTTCACAACTAATAAATTTGTAAGGCAAAGTAAAGAATGAAATAATGCTTTTTTAAGAAATATTTTAACTATTTTAAGTTTATTTACATTTGCGAAACACTTGCTTCTACGTTTTTTAAGTTTTGCTTCCCTATTTATTCAAAGTTTGAGCAATTGTAGGTAGAAAAAAAATAAAATTAAGGTTCACATTGATTTAAGAATTATTTTATACTACACCAATACCCCAGCTTGCGTCGCTTTGTTTTGCGTCGCACAGAGGAGTATTTGACCCAAAAAGCTGGCCAAAAAGGCAAAAATTAATTTGATGAAATCGTAAGAAGTAATTACGCAGATCGATAGAAAACAAAATTCTACATCATATCGCGCATTTTAAAGATTGTAAGTTAAGATTTGTAGTTGTGGGACACTGTTAAAGTCAGGAAAGTGAAGAAAATTGCATGCGTTTTTATTGAATTTTTTCGATTTCAAGATATTTATATGATATTTTTTGTGGCTAAACGAATAGAGGTATTACATTGAATTAATACAATACAATAAAAGCACGAAAGATAAAAAAGCCTTTTTCATCAGACACTATTAAACTACTTCTTCCTGATACCGATGATGCCGCCCATGATGAAATACGTATGACATGATCATAATTTTGAACTTTTTAATTAGTTTAATTTTTTCATGTGATGAGTATTTAACAATATAAAATAAATATTAAAAGTGAATATGTTTTTTGTTTATTTGGTTGTTTATCCCTTATAGGTCTCGTAGGACCAATTATTTTTTATATTTAATATTGGATAAATAATAATTTTGACAAGGGGGACTATTGAATTAAATTCTAGTTCCTTTATTTTTAATAAACGATTCGTGTTGTACAAAGGTTTTACTAATAAAAAAAATATTTTCTATATGACAAAAAAATATGAGTATATAATTCAGAACATACTACATGAGAAAATAATGAAGTTAGAATTTATATAATGAGCAAGTGATAAAATAAAACAATCAGCATATTTTTAACACTCCTCCTCAATTGCGAATGTGTTTATATTTTCTTTTGAACGTAAAGTTTCCAGTCTTTTACTTTGTAAAGGTTTTGTTAACATATCAGCGATCATTTCTTCTGAAGGACAGTATTCACATGTAATAATTTTCTTATCAACGTAGTCCTTGACAAAATGAAATTTAATGTCGATATGTTTTGACCTATTACTAGGTTTTTCTTCTTTAATAAGATTTAAACAGCTTCTGTTGTCTTCAAAAATAACTGTAGCATTTTCTTGTTTGCAATTTAGGTCGTTTAAAACATTTCTAATCCAGGTGGCTTCCTTTGCTGCTTCAGATAAAGCAACAAATTCTGCCTCTGTTGTTGATAATGAAACTGTTGTTTGCTTCTTACAAGCCCAACTAACTGCACTGTTGTTAAATAAGAAAATATAACCAGAATTTGATTTTCTATCGATTCTACACTCGGCCCAGTTAGCGTCAGCATAACCACAAAGTGAATTTGAAGAGTTTTTATTGAGATTTAAAAATAAACTTTTTGTACCTTTTAAATATTTTGCAATGCGTTTTAGTTCATTCCAGTCTTCCTGATTTGGATTGCTGGTTTTTCTTGCAAGAATAGCTACACTTGCACAAATATCTGGACGTGTATTGACTGCAATATACAATAGCGAGCCCAATAAGCTCTGATACTCATCACTATGTAATAAAAGTTCTGAGTCTGTCTTTCCGTAAGATGGTTCAAGTGGATATTTGCATGGTTTTGCATCTTGTAAACCAAATTTTGTTAAAATCTTTTCAATGTATTGCATTTGTCTTATTTTAAATTCATGTTTCTTGGATCTCACTATTTCCAGTCCAAGATAATAAGATATTTCACCTAAACTATTAAGTTCAAATTCTTTTTTAAGAAGTGAAAATACATGATCTATTAAACGCTTGTTCTTAGTAGCAACAACTAAATCATCAACATAAATTTGAATAAATATATCTTCCCCATTGATGATTTTACGGTACAAACATGGATCTGCTTTATTTTGGATAAATTTTCCATTTAGTAGGATGTCATTTAGAGTTTGATTCCAAACGTTTGCTGCTTGTACCTATGGGCAGTATGATCGTTGTCGACGGTTGGGAGTAGAAGATGAAGGAAAAGCTACTATTGTACTCAGTGAGTAGAATAAGAAAATTTTCTTTCTTTTCGAGACCCTTAAAAACCATTGATAATTTAGTTTTCTCTCTTCAAGATCAAGGTATTGGTGATGATATGAGTAACTACGTGAATAATGAAAATGTACAAACTGTGAGACAAGCGGTCTCTGCCTTTGTCAGAAAAGTGCTAAAACAAAACTATAAATCGTAAATTGCACCAATAAAACTTTTGTGTATCTCCATTAAACTCGTTATTATTTTGAATTTTATTGTGATTAATTGATTGATTTTAAAAATAAACGCTCGCCTTCAAGTAAAATGTTTCAAATATACATATATTATATATATTACTATTACATATATATATATATATATATATATATATATATATATATATATATATATATATATATATATATATATATATATATATATATATATATATATTACTATTATATTAAGATTAATATTTTGTTGGATATCCTTTTTGTTTTTTATTTATTTATTTATTTATTCATGTCTATGGTTAAATCATCCTTACAGACAGAAGTTTTAAATTTACAATTATGCAATTTGACATACAAACATACATACAAAATTAAAAACATTAAAAACATAGGCATTACAAAGCATTAAAAAATGTAATAATTTGAAATTTAAATGAATTTAGATTTAAAGAAAAATCAATAATTCTGTAGCATTTGTTAAATTGGAAATGGATCAGCATTTGCATAGTTAGTCCTAAAGTATTTGATAGAAAGCAACTCATAGTGTCTTGAAGGTCGGTAAGGTACATTCAATGCAATATTGTTGAGTAGGAAAAATGAAGAAATATCACCATTAATCGGTTTTAAAATAAAAGATACACTTAACATAGTCCTCCGGCTTTTAAGGGTTGGCAGTTTAATGAGTGCAAGACGACTGGTATATGGTGGAAGGTCTAGTGGATTCCAGTGAAGACTACGAAGACAGAATAACAAAAATTGTTTTTGCACAGACTCGATTGAGTTAATATGTGACGTATACACTGGGTCCCATACAACGGATGCATATTCAAGGACAGGCCTCACTAAGGAAAAACAGCATTAAGTCGTCTTGGCAGCGACTCCACTAGTTTGGAAGTTAATTGTGGTGATATTTCATTCCATTCCGTTCTCAGTGCTACTTTCAGGTCATTTACGTTTCTGATATCGTAATGTTTCAATTTTTTCTTGAAAATCGACCACAAATTCTCAATAGGATTGAGATCTGGACTTTGTGGTGGCGTTTTATTTATTTATTTAAGTCAATGGATACAATAATAATCTTACTGACTAGCAACTTAAAGTAAATGTACAACTAAAATTAGTTATTTAATTGCGATTTAAAGATACTATTTGGCAGCGATATATCTAAGTATTGACAATAGCTGTTAAATAATTTCAGTGATTTATTAATTGGCTCATTAATTGCATAATCTGTTCTATGAAATTCAATATGAAAAAAGTAATATTTCCTAAGAGATCTCTGAGGAACGGATATTTTTATATTAGCAAGTAACTCAGTACAGTCAATATTACTATTGACAATTCCATGAAGGAATAACAGAGCATAGATTTTTCTGCGGACTTCTAAGGATTGCATTGAGATCCATATACATCTATGCTCATAAGAAGTTAAAGGAGTTGAAAAATACAAAGAAGAAAACACAAATTTTAGAAACTTAATTTGAACTTTTTCCAGGCGATATATTTGTATCTTAGCATTAGGGCTCCAAATAAAGGAAGCATATTCCAATAAAGATCGTACAAACGATGAGAAAATAATTTTTTTTAGTATAAAAATCAAAATTCATAGTATTCCGCTTAAGAAAGCTTAGAAGAGAATAAGCTCTCGGAATTATATAACTTAGGTGATTAACAAAAGATAATTTATTATCAAAAACAACACCAAGGTCAAGGATCTCATTAACAATTTGTATACTTTGATTGTTCATTAGATAAGAATTATTTAAAGTATGGCGGCATCTATAAAAAGTCATATGTCTACATTTTTTAATATTAAAAGGAAGGCCATTTAATTCAGACCATGCTACAACTCTACTAACATCTTCCTGTAATTCCTAAGAATCACGAATACAGAAAATAGGCTTAAAAATCTTTAAGTCATCGGCATACAGAAGACATTTAGAGTAGTGGAAACAGTGGAAGATATCATTAATAAAAATGTTAAAAAGTAATGGACCTAAAACACTACCTTGAGGAATACCGGAAGTAGGAATAAAAGGATCAGAGCAGAGACCATTAATAGTGACGACGCAATGTCTATAAATTTGATAATGCCGAAACCATCTAAGCATTTGAGAGTGGAAACCAATTTTCGATAATTTTAGTAGTAGCAAATCATGTGGAACACGGTCAAAGGCTTTAGCAAAATCAGTGTAAATAGAGTAAATTTGAGCACCACTTTCAAAGTGAGATGTACAAAATTGTGTAAAAACTGCTAAATTAGTAGTAGTAGATCTACCAGGAATAAAACCATGTTGGGATGGAGTAAAATATCTTTTCAAATTAAAAAATATTTTGTCATACACGATATGCTCAAAAACTTTAGCAATATTTGTTAATTTAGCAATTGGTCTGTAGTTTGTAACTAAGTTCCTATTCCCAGTTTTCAGAACTGGAACAATTGAAGTAGACTTCCATTTTTGAATAAAGAAACCTTCCTTTAGTGAAAGATTAAATATAATTTGTAATGGTAGTGATAAGGAAAAAACAAGTTTTCTTAACAGAAACACAGAAATACAATCCAAATCACACTTATATGAGTTCGAGAGTTTAAAAATTCCAGTGCGAACATCTTCTTCCGAGATCTGAAAAGAACCAAAGTCAAAGAATGTTAAAACATTATCTAGATTAAAATCCGTATGATTATGATCACTGCTAAAATTGCTTTTAAAAATTTTGCAAATAAATCAAGAGAATCCTTCACTGCATCAGAACGCATGTTATCATATTGCATTGTAATCGGAATTGATGATTTATTTCTTTTGGAGTTTACGTAAGTCCAAAAACATTTAGGATTAAATTTAATGGAATTATTTATACGCAAAATATATTGATTGTAAAGAAACTTATTTAAAAAATTAAATTCTCGTTCATAGTGAAGATAATTTCGTTTGTCCGATTCACTAATGGATGCTCTAAATTTTTTATAGAACTTGTTTCTAAGATTTTTAATTTTTTTTAACCCTTTGGTGTACCAAAGTAATTTATAAGCGTTAGGTTTGTAAAATATTACTTAAGAAATTATCATAGCAAATGGAAACAATAGATTTATCCAACACACTAGACCAATTTACACTTTCAATAATAGAATTTAAAGTAAGATAATCACAAGCCGTGTAGTTATAATGAACATCATTTGTTGTAAAATTTTTGGCGAATTCATAAAACTCAATTACTACTTCTATTGCATTATGATGCATATTAATAGGTGAAATTGGGAAATGATTTTGAGGTATTTTGGGCAGTTATACAGGATCCAGAGTCGGGAATCCAGTGCAGTGTGTTTGGGGTCATTATCCTGGAAATTATCGCTGGAAATGCCCATTTTTCTGCACTTTGCTTAAAATTTTGCTTTAAAATATTTATATAATCCCTTGCTGTCATAATTCCATCAATAAGATGTAGATTTCCAACTCCTGATGCTGAAAAGCAACCCCAAACCTAAACAACATAGGCAAGTGTAGTACACCATACTGCTTGTACGAAGAAAGAAATGTAATCGATGACGCCGAACACACTTTCTTTGGATGTTGTAAATGGGAAGAGAAAAGAAGAGAACTCGAGGTCTTAATAGGAGAAATAAAAGCTGAGTCTCTTGTGGATCGCATGTCCCAGGACGAAAACAGCTGGCGAACAGTATCAAAGTACTGCGAATACATCCTAAAGAGGAAGAAACCTGATCTAGAGGCAGCAGACTAGGCACAGATCAACTCAAGCAGAGACGCAGGTCCAAAGGGGAAGAGAGCTGAAATCACAGCCAAGAGGAAACCACCCCGAAGTAATGCATCACAGCGGTTCCGGGGTGGAACCATTTTCCAAGAAGAGGACATAAGGAGGTTTTTTTAGTCGGTATACCATCTTTGGGAGCCCGACATAACACGGCCAGTGACGACTCCGTGTATGCGAACTATTTGGGGGTGTAACGTGAATTCCAAAGTTCTGTACCAAACTTGCAACCAGTGTTACTCCACTTATAGAAGGATCGATACGAATTTGGCGACGTAGGAATGAGCAATGTCTTCTTGTTAACTTGCATCGGTTTACATTTCGTTTCGATTTTTTAAATTGTCCACTTGTTTTAAATTTAGAAACCACGTATTCGATAGTAGAAGCTAGGGTTGCCAGACGAGCTGGAATGGGCTGGATTTTCCAGATATTCTATGTCAAGTCCAGTTACAAGCTATTCAATAATTTTTCTAGCTAAATATAGATTTTTTAATAATATTTCAATAGCATAGACTATACGTTTTGTTATTTATCTATTTCATTCTCAATAATTCGTTGACTGCGAATTGTGTTTTAGCACTTAATTACACCCAAAAGGGAAAAAAGAATAGTACGCAATATTTTCATATTGCCCCATCTCTTATTTGTGTGATCAATACTGATAATCTGACAATTGTTAACAGCTGATCGACAGCAAATGTAAATACAAAGTTTCACACTGCAAGCAAACGTTCGTTCAAGATATTAAAGACCCTATTCCCATTTTATTATTTTTACAATACGAATAGTTGACACATTGCAGCTTTCATAAACATGGAGAGCCATGAGGAAGCTGGACCGTCTAAAAAAAGAAAATTCACAAACGTTTCCGATAAATGGATTACGGCAGGAGATTATTCAAAGTGGCTCAGAAAGAAGGATGACTATACCGGCTTTTGCAAACTGTGCCAAATCGAAATATGTGTGAAATACGAAGGAAGTCGGTCATTAAACAAGCATATGAATACAAAAGGGCATACCAAAATGGAATTTTCTGCTAAATTGTCTCATAGAATTTCAAACTACGTTGTTCCAAAGGAATTGCAAGATGAGGAAAACATTTCCCGAGCTGAATTGATGTCCGTTTTTCACAACGTAGTTCATGGGCTTACATAGTTATAATAGCTTGGACTGCCAAATTAAATTAAGTTCTGTCATATACAGCGCTAATAAAATTGCAAATGAAATCACTTGTGGTCGAACCAAAGCAGCAGCTATTACACGAAATGTGCTGGCCCCGTGTGCACAAGAAAAAGTAGTTAATGCCCTCAAAGAGAATTGGTTTTTTCAAGTAAGCAGTGACGCATCAAATATTGGAAATGTTAAAACATATCAATATACGCTTCAATATTTTGATGTTGAAAGCGGAATAACGAAAAAAGTCTTGATTTCTATGAAGACTGCAATGAATCTTCAAAAGATATATTTGACCACATTATGAGAATTACGGGCAATAGCAACCTTAGCGTCGAGCAAATAGTTGCATATAGTGCTGACAACGCATCAGTGAATTACGGGATACACAATTCTGTATTTCAAAAACTTCAAAACGTTAACAATCAAATCATCAAAGCGAATTGTAATTGCCACGTTATAAATAATTGTATGAAGTATGAGTAAAAGGTATTTTCTACCGAAAGGAAAACAAAATTGTCGAAAAGTGCTCTGGGACTTCGTTGCATATAATGTAATATAATCTGATGATGAACTAATTAACGAAGATGAGGAATGTTTCGTAGAAGGTGTTTCGGAAGCTTCCTTGTACTTTATTCATAATGTTATGCATGTATTCAATTCTACAATTTTATCTCTAGAAAGTGACTCATGTTCAATTTTGGAGTTACACGACAATGAAGAATCTTAGAAGCAGCTTGCAAAGTAGACTAAGTGACTCTTTTTATGGAAGCAAAGTGTTGTCGATTTTTAATGTATGTCTGCTGATGAAAGAGAACAGTTCAAGTCAGAAGTAGATTCATTTTTATTAACATCTATTCATTACTTAACTGAACGATATAATTTTGAAGACAACTCGATTTTTAACCAAATTTCCGTTTTAAATTAAAAAAAAAATCAATAATGTCATGGGATGCATTATCCAATCTACCAAAGCTTTTAAATATATTTCACGCAATTGATAACGACAAATTATATTCAGATTTTTGTTGTGTTCGGAAAGTTGGTGATTAATTGCCAAAAGATATGGGCAAGATTTTTCAAAACGTGTAACAAAGGTAATCTTGAGAACCTATGTACATATATAAAATAATAGCATTTGTACTTGCAATACCAGTCAATAATTGTTATTGTGAAAGACCCTTCAGTGTATTGAATAATTTATATTCCAAAGAAAGAAATAGAGTGTCCTTTGATCTCATACGTGCAAAACTTTTAATAAGGCTGAATTTTGATGAAAATTTTAAAAATTTTCAAAACTTTTTGATATCACCTGAAGGAACAGAACTAAGAAAATCTGTGTCTAAAAATACAAAATATATGTGGCAAAATAAATAAAAATACAGATCCTGAAATTATTATATGTATTATCTATAATGCATTAAAACTGTTTTGCTTTGTTGTGTTAATTTAATTTGTAAGAAAAGATTGAATTAAAATTGTGTTATGTTCTGTACATTCAATTTAATTTGCTTTATTCTATTTATGTTTATGAAAAAGGCTGAATTATAAATGTTTTTTTAATGCAATGAATAAATAAATGAATTTAACCGAATTTATTCCTCATATTTGGGGATTCACTAAATCCAGATTTTTTTTATAAAATCCAGCTATTTATTCAAAATTCCAGACAAAAGGCCATTTGAATCTGGCAACCCTAGTAGAAGCACTGCGCTTCATTATTTTGGCAATTTCCCGCAAAGATTTTCCATCATTGTGTAGATCAATTACTACTTTTCGTTGTTCATTTGAAAGTTAACTTGATTTTCTGCCCATGTTGAATTTTCCCAACTATTTATAATAATTCAACTGACTATGATATTTTATGAAAACAAAGACCGCAACAAAAAAATGTGGAACCACACAAATAAAACAGAGTTTGCAACTTCTGTTAACAATACAAAAAATATAGCGCTGCCACCTGTACGAATACGGGTTTTGCTCTCTATTAAATGAATACACCGCCATCTAACGGTCGATTTTTAAAATACCTATATTTTTACTTGTATTTTGTCATAAAAACCATAAATATGTATATACGAAATTTACAAAAATTTCTTTATAGTTTGAATATTTAAGAAATTTTTTATTTTTTTTTCGGGTGTACGAATATGGCTTTTGCATACTGTATATGCGTTACTTCCTGAAACGGTGCTTCAGCTGGCGATGACTGAAACGTTGAATTAAATTTTACATTACCTTGTCAGCGTTCTTGGTATTGACATCAAAGATCTCTGTATGCATATAATATTATTATATTTATTTCCAACACTTATAAGGTATATTTGAAGTCGTCTGAATTTTGTAATAAGGAGCTTAATTTTGAGCTTTTTACATTTTAATTTTTAAGTCACGCTTTCACATCGGGGTCAAAACGAGACCAACACTAAATATTAAATATAAGGTCGTATGCGAGGCATCATTATGACCTGCCAGGCCCTCGCGAGCAGTGACAGCAGTATTATAGTATAACGGCGGGAAAAAAGGAAGTATTTGGAATAAAAATAATCAGGAAATTGCCATTTGAGGCAACTTTATCAAATAGAAGTAAAATAAATATTTCTATCAAAAACTTAAAAGATATTTAAAAAAAAACCGGTTAATCGACATATAAGATTTGGCTTGCCGAATTATTCGAATGGATAAATTATTCGCAATCGGTCTATTTTCAGAAAAACAAAAGACCAGGTAACAGATTTTCGGCTTTGGCATAAGCCATTACTAACATTTTATCGGAAATACCGTAAATACTATCATTTGCAAATTTTGGTGATGAGTTGTCATAACCAGGGCCCTTACTTTCTTTACTATCGGCTACAACGCTATGTATGTTACTGCAAAATAATTCTAAACTCTTTCTTAAGATCTTCAAAAGACATCAACAAATAATTACTGAAAAATATATTATTTACGTCTTGCAATTGACTATTGCTGATAAATTCTAACTTTCTTTAAGCCCTTGGAAATGGCAAATTGTCAATTGCAATTAAAAGCAATCAAAGTTATAAAAGTTTGCATTGGCTATGAAATGTATTAATGTTTGAGTCTCCCTCTAAAATTAGTCGACTTTGGGCATTTGATCATTCAACATAAGCTCTAGTATATTTAAAAAATTACCAGTGCAATAGCTTTTGTGGCCTTAAAATATGCCATATTAATGCCCAAAGCCTATTCAGCAAAATTGATGAGTTCCGCCATATATTTGAAAACTCTGACGTACATATTATTTGTATCTCCGAAACGTGGTATCGCGATTCAATTACTGATGCCATGGTCCTATTGAAGGGCTACAAACTATATAGAAATGATAGAGACGACGGCTACGGCGGTGTAGCAATATATGTTAAACGTGAACTAGCTTGCAAAATAAAAAGCACTACCAACGAGAGCATTAACCATAAGCTTCAACATATATTTTTGGAAGTTCACTGTGATGAAAGTAAAGTTTTAATTGGTAGCGTTTACAGGCCCAATAAAAGAATCGATCTTCGCCCGTTATATGAAATTGTAGAAAACTTGACACCACTTTATTCGGACGTGATCATAGCTGGCGACTTTAACTGCAATATTCTCTCTGATTCATGTTTAACAGAAAACATGAAATCTCTTGGCTTAAGCCCTACAAACATAAGTACACCAACGCATTTCTCTCCGCTTTCCTGCACACTGCTCGATTTATTTTTTGTTTCTGACGTCTCCAAAGTCTTAATATATGATCAGCTTTCAGCGCCATGTTTCTCCAAACATGACCTTATATTTTTAACATATAATATACCTCTACAGCTATCTAACTCCGAATTTCACTTTCGCAATTTCAAACATGCAAACCAAAGTATAATAGAACAAGAAGTTTTTAAAATTGACTGGAGCTCTATATACTACATGCCATCCGTGGATGAACAACTGAAGTTCTTGGAGGACAATATTATGGCCTTGTTTAACTTAATTGTTCCCTTAGAAACAAAGACGATTAAAAGTAGGCAGAAACCGTGGTTTACGTTAAATATCAAACGTCTGGTCAAAGATCGTGATATCGCTTTTTCACGCTGGAAGAAGTATAGAACGAACGACCTGTATGAAGATTATCGCTTAGCTAGGAAGGTTACAACAAGAGCAATTAGACGAGCAAAATCATCATATTACGCTAAGAAATTCGCTAATACGACTAATTCAAAGCAAACATGGAAAGCCATAAAAGAAATCGGGATTGTTCAGCAAAAACGCATCGCTGATACCCCAGCTCTAGACCTAAATGAAATCAACTCTAACTTTATCAACATTCCAATGCCACCTGCTAATCATTCGCACTACTATAACTTCCAAATTAATAAACCACCAGCAAGATTATTTAATTTCGACTGTGTTAGTGAATTCGATGTTATGAAAAGCTGCTTATCAGTCAAATCTACGGCCACAGGAGTTGATGAAATTCACCCAAATTTTTTTAAAATGATTCTTCCCTACATATTACCGATTGTGACACATATTTTTAATTTTATAATTACAACTAGTTCTTAACCGAAGCGATGGAAACAGGCTAAAGTCTATCCAATTCCAAAGACAAACTTAGAATACCTATCTTCCAAATTAATACAAACCTACCTCAGTGGCAGAGAGCAGTGTGTGAAAGTTAATTCAGGAACGTCATCTCTCCTTCCTGTCACCAGGGGTGTACCACAGGGTTCGATTTTGGGACCTCTCCTCTTTTCTATCTATGCCAATGATTTACCCAATCAGTTGATGCACTGCAGCATCAGAATGTATGCCGATGATGTTCAGCTATATATAAGTAGTAAAATAATAGATTTTAACGAAAAACTCAATGAAGATTTGGTAAGAGTCTCGAAATGGGCATCCATAAATGGTTTAAGCATTAATCCAGGAAAGTCACAATGTATTTTAATTCACAAACGGTTACAGAGAATAATAGAAATGCCAAAAATCTACATTGACAACCAGGAAATCAAAATTGTACAAAAAGCAAAAAATCTAGGTGTAATTTTCAACGACACACTAACATGGTCAGACCATATATCAGTCGCCTGTGGGAAAACTTTCTCGATGCTTCGAACTTTGTGGCCGACCCAACATTGTACACCATTCAAAATAAGAATGCTACTAGCGAAAACGTACTTAGTTCCAAAATTATTATATGCCTGTGAACTATTTTTAAATTGTGACACTTGCAGCAAATCAAGACTAAAAGTTACATTTAACAACATAACACGATATATATTCGGACTTAAATCTAATGGTAATCAACACACTATCAACTATTACTCTAAGCAACTTTATGGTGTTCAGTTCGATAACCTACTTAATATAAAAACTTTACAATTGTTGCATAAAGTAGTAACTACACGGCAACCTGAGGATTTATACAACAGGCTTAATTTCACCCGATCAAAAAGAAACAAAACAATAATACCCCCAAGATATCACACTCTTTTATCTAATTGGCAATTCTTTGTACCTACTATACGTCTCTGGAATTCTATCCCACCATGTATAAGGAATATTAGCAACGTTTTACTTTTTAAAAAGAAAATTCTCGAATATTATTCTTCATCTTATAATATCCAAGTGACACTTGAAAATATATTGTTCATAATCTAATTTATTATTATCTTTTTAAATATGTATTATTATAATATTATATTATATTATTACAGATCCAATTTTAAACATATATACATAATTATCTCCACTCATTGCATGTGTTAAATATACTGACATTAATTCTAACTACATTTATACTTCTGCTATATTAAAACGTAAGTTTTGTTGCAAAAGCTTACAAAATAAATAAATAAATAAATAAAAAAGACACAATTTTTTACATGAAATTTAAATGATACTTTAATAGACAACGTTGCATATTTAAAGTCTATTTAAATTAAATACATTTTGATGATTTGTTTTTCTTCTGCAGATGTGCGGCCATTGACAATTTTTTTTACATTTCACAAAAATAAGCTTCAATATGTAAATTTACGACAAATAAATCCATAAAATGTTTTATTTAAATGTTTTGGGTTTTTAAATGTTTATTTTATAAATTTTATTTTGTCCAAGAATTTAAATATTTCTTTGTTTACATCAAACAGCTGTTTGGAAGGTTTCTTGGAAGCCATATTTTTATACCGCTTAAATAAGACTTTTCATTTATGACTGACAAGCGCTGATAAGCTGACATATGTATGTATATATTTAAATGCAATTTAAATTTAAATAATAATTTACTTAATACGTATTTAAATATTTGCAACACATAAAAAATAAGGAAGATTACCTTTACTTTTTAAAAAAATAGAAACATAAAATCTAAATTTTTTTCGACAAGTCTAAAAACTCAGCAATAAAGAATTAAATTTGAATAAAAATTACGAAAGCTTCTACATATAGGAATACAGGATACATAATAAAGTAACTTTCACAAGAAAAATTTAATACCACTCAATTAGACGCTCTGCTGAGTGGAAGTTCTTTGTGGAAGGATTTCAAAATCTTGTCACCTCCGTCGGTAAAAACATCAATTAAATACTTTCTACAATCAACTAACGAAATACTTATCGAATAAATGATGAGTGGCTTAATATGACATCCGTCGACAACTCTAGAAAAAAGAGAGTTTCAAAGTTTTTTTAGAGCCATTTAACCCATATGTACAGTTCCTTTCAATAAAGGTTGCTTGGTTTCATGTTAGTTCACTGCACGAAAACAGTCACGTGTAATTTGCCGTTTTGACATGACTATACAAATCGTCAGATGTGCAGAGAACTTGTACGGATAATTTGATTTAGAGTACCAGATCCACCCTGTCGCTGTAAAGTATTTCAGGAGGTTACTTGGCCTTGATCCCGACACTTCACAAAGATCGTCCAGTATATATGTATGTAGCTGAATAGGAATCTTTTTGTTTTTTATTGTTAAAGCAGGACATTCGCGGGAAAGGTGTTTCTTGTTTTTTATACCCTTGCAGCTCCTCCAGTACCCGTTTACAGGGTAATGCGAGTTGACCTGCATGTATTCCTAACAATTCCTGACCTGTTATTAGTTACTGCAGTCTCCATATATTCTCAGGACTGTGCTTTACGATTTGCATTATGCGGTCTATATTGTAGGAGGCCCACACCACATCGGCGCCCCTCGTTTGTCGAGATTTTGCAATCTATGATCAACTTTTTGCTGGAAGTGCCTAGAGATACTACTCTTAATAGTGTCAAGCCAAATCGCAACTGACACCGAATCCAAAGCACTCTTCAATCTAACTGACTCGTGTGCCTGCGCATTACCAAAGTGAATCAAAACTAAGGTAAAGCCAGAAAAGCATTGACAATTCTTCCCTACATTGCCTGACAATAAAGGTGTGCTAACGCAGAAGTGCATTCCAACATTCTTCTCATTTAATGCACGGCTGCAGCGACCAGTGATGCTTTCGTTTATCACGCTATTTGGATAGCAACTCTCGGTGGATTTTAACCCTTCTCACTGGGTGCACCGTAAGCACATCGCCTTTCACAAAAATATATTAGATTAAGACGTACCACAATACACTATACGAGCAACACTTTCGCCGGTTTATCGGAGCGGATGTAGTGCTTGTATGTATACTGCCCGCCCAACCATGTCACAGTTAATTTTCTTTGATCATTCTATTTGTGACCCAAAATAAAATACAAAATAGGTGTATTTGTCCGACCTTATCTCACCTTCATGCAATCGCTTTGAAGTTTACATTAAAGCCATTCCCTCCAGTTTCCTTTTTATACAATTATTCACACATCATGATTTTTCGTTTTTATTTAAATAAAAAATCTATTATTCCTCACGAATTAGGAATGAATTATAATGAAATGATAGTAACGAAAATCTTTAAAAATTATATTAAATTTTCATAAGTAAATTTTGTAAGACCTAGAGCTCTGAACACTCTTTCATTGCCAAACGCTCTTGACCTAAAACAATTAGATGCTTTGAGCCGCACTGCCCTACTGACAGACGTGACAATTATGTGAAGATGAATTAGAACAAGGTTCAGTAAAGTATTCAGTGCCTCTGAAGAAACTATTTCTTGACCTATGTGACTTGACTTACATATGAATGTGAATTAAAAAGTATTTGTTTGCCGAGCGTTGATCGTCATAATTTGGTATATAAACAATATGCCACAATAAATTGGAATCATTCAAGTCTTACATACAATTATTTAAATTATAAAATTTAGCATATTGTAAAAATTTAGTAAAAATTTTTATTGAATGAAACAACAATAATCATATCCATTGAAAAAATCTGCATTGCTAGAATCAATTAGTAGATTGTCATATAGAATTTCAGTAAATGGACTTATGCTGGTAGAAATGATCTCAAGGGAAAACAATTTTGAATTTAGATTCGTACAAAAGCTCTTATAAGCTTAAACAATAATAAGAAATTAAAATTATTTTTAATTTTATGTATGTGACAAAATGATTTCACAACTAATAAATTTGTAAGACAAAGTAAAGAATGAAATAATGCTTTTTTAAGAAATATTTTAAACTATTTTAAGTTTATTTACATTTATGAAACACTTGCTTCTACGTTTTTTATCTTTTGCTTCCCTATTTATTCAAAGTTTGAGCAATTGTAGGTAGAAAAGTGAGATAAAATTAAGGTTTTTTTATTTAAAGCATTCTTAGCTTCACATATTTAATTGATTTAAGAATTATTTTATACTACACCAATACCCCAGCTTGCGTCGCTTTGTTTTGTGTCGTTTCGAAGTTGCGTCTTTTTAAAATTTTTGTGACTTCGAAAAGTTGCGGCGATAGTGGCTTCGATTTGCGTCGTTAATATGAAAATGTTTCTACAAAGTTAAAATAGAAAAATGGGATTTTCTGGAAATATGTTCGTGAAGGTTGTCTGCTGGTTGAAGATCGTTCCAAATTACAATTGCTAAAGTAAAGTTTAGACTAAATACTTCGGAATAATGCATCAAAAAGTTTAGAATAAAAACTAGATATTTTGAAGCGTTTTAAATCAGGAAAAAGGCTGTTGAAATTGGAAGAATACTTGGACTAGCCCCTTCTACAATAAAATCCATTTGTTCTAGAGACGCTGAGAAAATACAAAAATAAAAAATTTGCTGAAACCCCAACATCGTTACAACATAAACAGGTTACAAAAATGAGAAGATGGAGTCACTTCTTAGCATTTGAATAGAAGATCAAAATCGGCGAAGAATGCCATTAAGTCAAATGGTAATTCAGAAGAAAGCTTCAGCTTTATTGGAAGATCTGAAAGAAAATTATCCGTTATCAAGTGTCGAAAGTGCGGATGAAGTTGGAGCAATCAGAGGTTGTTTTGCCTTGAAAGGGGAATCCGCTAGTGCAGATACTTCAGCTGCAGAAAATTTTGAACTTGAATTAAAAGAATTAAATCGCAGTTTAAGTGTCCAAAAATGTAACTGAAGCTATCAGTTGTTATAAGGAAATTTATTTGAAAAAAAAGCTGTTACAGTCCAACAAACTTTAAATAATTTCATACAAAAATCAGCAAGATTAACAACTCCAACTCTAGAAATGGCAGTCGATTTAGATGACTCAAACTCAAATTTAAAAAAATTACCACATTTAGGATTTTTTTATGAATTCCTTATTTTTAATTTTAATCTTTTTATTTTTGAAATGTTTTAATTATGTTTTTCAAGATTTTCTCATGAATTCTTATATTATTATTTTAATAAAAACCGTTTATCATAAAAAATATAAAAAAATTTGATTTTTTATCGAAAAATCTGCATTTAAGATAAAATTATAAACCTCGAAACCAATTAAATAAAAATCAATACAAATGTATGGAAAATCATTCGTCGCGTTACGCAAACCGGGGTATTGGTGTATTTTAAATTTATTTAAATTTTAAAAAACACTTGTTTCTACGTTTTTTAAGTTTTGCTTCCCTATTTATTCAAAGTTTGAGCAATTGTAGTTAGAAAAGTGAGATAAAATTAAATTTTTTTTATTTAAAGCATTTTAGTTTCACATATTTTATTGATTTGAAGGCCGCACAGTGGCCTGTGATCAATTTCCAAAATATTATTGAATTTTAATAACGATCGTAACAAAACTCAGGCGTGTCATGCTGGTAAACACGATAATTTTATACTATTCTATAAAATCGGTGATTTGTTCATGTTTTTAATCGTGAACTGTAATTGATAATGGGATGTGGTCTTTTTTGTTAAGTTGGTAAAATTGGTAAATTATGTGAGATGAGAGGTGTCCCCTTCAAATATTCCTTCTGAACCAGTGCATAGAAAACATTCATAATTTTAATAAAATTATTAAAATTACTATATTTCATTCATTTTTGAAGCAATTCTGCTGATAATGACAGCCAAAGACATGTCCAGAAGCTATTTAGGGGCTTAGATAAGTTAATTTATTAGTGGAAAATGAAGTTTTCCAAGCATATGGACCTCGGGGCTACAAACATATTGTCACTGTTGAGCGTATAAAAAAATTTATCAAATATTTCTGATTAATTTTGTTTGAAATTGTGCTAAAAGTATCAGTTCTATTATCCTAAAGTGAATCGAATTCTCCTGTAACCAGTTTTAGAATCAGTTTAGGGCTCGCTTTCCAACAGATTTCGAATAAAGTTTCATAAAGGTGGGTAAAGTGGAGGGTTTTGATCTAGTAAGAGAGATAATAGTTCTTCCAAATCTTATAGCGCGTATCATTTCGACTTTTTTGTTGCAAAAACCGCGTTTTCTAAATTAATGAAGATATTTCAAAATTACAGAAGCGGTAGACAGAAAACTTAATAGGTCCTTCAAAACACAAACTAGACATTTTACAACAATAAGTCAAGTTTTTTCTTCATCTAATATTCATATAAAATGTCTTAGTAATGAGATAAGTTGATTGGAAGAGGTTGAAAACATATTGGAAAGATCCTCATTCTGTCTTATGTGTGAAGTCTTGATAGAATTTGTGTATCAAAATTTCTTTAAATCTCTGTTTTTGTCTTCTTGTGATTCTTCTTATAGTTTGCCAAGTGATAGTGAACTGAATTCTTGCATTTGTCCCTTTTTCCATTCTGCGTTTCAAGAATAAAATTTGATCAATTTGATTTTTATATCGCACATTGTAGTATCGAATACTTCTAAATACTCCTTTGCAAACGGCAAAAATGAACTGATGATGGGCAAGAATTTTCCCAATGCTCAGAGATATCATTTCCCAAATGTAAATGAACTAATTAAGCCATAGACATATTCCCATCTGCGATAGTTGTGCATGTTGCAGCTGGCGAGATTTACCAACGTCATATGTAACATGTAAAATATCACTAGCCCAACCAAATTTAATTTTTGAATAAAAGTATATTCAATAAGTCTGAACACTGTCGCTAAATCAAAATTAAACTGACCTCCAAACATAAACGTAGGCGTGGCGCCTTGCGTGAAATCTCAGCAGAATCCATAAGTCCCCTTTTAAAATTTTGAACACAGCTTTATTACTTCAAAAGTTATCGCTCTTGCAACGTAAAAGTTCCCACTGATGTACGTAATCTGGTCTTGGGTACTGTAGCAATTAAATTAGCTTTGGAAAATATCTTCCGTCATTTATTGTAACTTCTTTAATTCTAACTGCCTCTTTCAAAAATAAAAACGACCAAATTAGATATTTTTATTTCTTTTCACAAAAAATTTTCCCCAAGTTTCAAAACTTTGCGATACTCTGCCACTCATAATTGTTATTCGATTTCAGAAAGCCTTTTGCGTTCTTAATCATTGAAAAAATTTCCATACGACGCGTTCTTTCGTTTCTTAAAAATCTTTTATAGGATTTTTGATCTTTACAACGATTTTCTTAAAATTCAGCCACTGTGCGACGTAACGCATACAAAAAATTTTACCAACACCAACACAACACATAAACGTACATTGACTGCCTCTAACAATTCAATACTTAAAATACTGAAAACAATCAATATAATAAAGTCTTTGCCAAAATGTGTTTTAGTCTTAATTAAATTTTCGACAGAAGCGGTTGAAATGTCCAAAAATAAGTACGTTTTGGTGGTCCTTGTAGTGTTTGGTATCGTAGCTTTCGCATCAGCGTCGTACCCAATTAAAATAATTTATTCAAAAAAGTTAACGATCACCCTGAACTTAAATCATTTTGACGAAAACGATTCTAGAGTGTGGAAAATGGTTAGTGGTCCAACAATATACTAACTTTAATATTTCGGTGTAATTGTGTCTCAATCTTTAAGCGTTGTAGGGATAATGCTAGATTTTTCAACTCAGGCGGCCCTTTATTCGTATATGTCAGCGAATCGGAAATAGAGGAAGATATCATTGACTATTCGCATATTCATGACATGGCTGAGGAACTTGGAGGTTATATGGTTTCCACTGAGACTCGTTTTTATGGCGAAAGCATACCATTGGCTGATCTGAGTTCTAAAAATCTAAAATATTTAAATGTAGATCAGATATTAGCTGATTTGGCCGGAGTCATAAGCGCCTTTAAATCCAATATTCCTGGCATGAAGAATTCTAAAGTTATATTGTGTGGGAAAAGGTTTGCTGGCAGCTACATTACTTGGTTTAAGCAAAGATTTCCAGAATTAGTGGACGTTGTTTGGGCATCTAGCGCTCCATTGGAAGTGAAGCACAATTTTTTCGGTAAGCAGAAATATTAAAAATTGACATGAGCGAAATTAAATGCTCTTAGCGAATTCATGCGACTAAACCATTCTATTAATTTCTTTATATTTTTCACAATTTGGGATATTATTTTTAAAAAAATTTTAGCATTACTCTTTCGTTACAAGTTTTTACTGAGAAAGTAAACGAACAAACCTATAGTTAAAGACGATTTCCCCCTTTGTTATTTTGTTATTATCGAAAACTCGCAATAGCTTTTTTGTCGGACACCGATTAGTATTTGCGTGAAGACTAAAGAGATATTTCAACTGAAAATTCCTACGAAATGGAATTAATTTTTTAACACAGAAATAGCTTCATTTTCATCTGAAAATTACTGAAATATTATCAGTTATTTATTTTTCTTTTTTGGCAATTAATTTAAGAAAAAATCATTATCGATTAAATACAGGCATGTCGATGTATGTTTCGGAATATCTTACGTCTACTGCAAGGATGTTGTTTTTAGTTTAGTCCTTGAAACACTCAAATTTTTTTAAAATTTCCGTTGCACCTTAAAAGTGTGCAGAAAAAAGACATTTAAAAGGTCCGTTCATTGCAGAGAAACTGGAATCCCGGTAAAAACGGCTTATTTTCGGCATTTTTAAAACAATTCTGTGTGTATGAGTATTTTGTCTTTAATATTTCATGGAAATTTGATATATGTATATATTTCTTTAATTCTAAAAAAAGTCATGTTCGTTGTGGCTTTAAATGTTCATATACGGGATATTTCATTGATCTCTGCTCCAAATCTCTCGTGATTGCCGAACGAATCAAATACAATATGAGAATTCTCTATCGTATATGATTATAAAAAATAGGGTTAGAATGCTTTTATACAAACAGCACAAACAACCAATTATACTCATCATCAATAGTCTATTGTATTTTTCATGCAACATGTACACAATTGAACGCCTCTAATTATTTAAATGATTATTAGTTTACGAAAATATCCCGGAATAATAAATTTCAATATTAAGTATTTCTTTATTTCTTTTTTGTTGTTCAAATATGTAAACATAGTACATACGTACTTAAATATTAAAAAAACAAATTAATTTATTTCAAAAATTAACAAAACCGCACTGGTTTTTGTACGAAACTTTAATTTAATTTGAAAAAGTCCTTAAATAGGATCTAGAGGAAAAAAAGTTTTCCATACATGCAGTTGCTCCATTCAAATTTGTGATTCGGTTTCAGCAACAAACTAGATTTTCGCAACTGCAATAATTTCTGTTGTTTGATTTAGATGCTTTTTCCTTTGTTTTTCTAATCTGTTTTTCTAGAAAATATCAATTATTGCTTTTCTCTGATGGAAATCATTTTGATATATTTTATGAAGAGATTAACAATAGTCAGTCATCATACTGATATTCCACATTCCTGGTATGTTTCTCCATCTCTTTATGTCCTTGTGAAAGCGTTCATTATTTATTTTAGAGGTTTTACATAAACATGCCAAAGTTGAACGCTTTTCAACCGTGATGACTGAAGTCCACTGATAGGTTGGTACTAATTCCATCGAAACGTAGGGATATTGACTCTACACTCTATAAAAAGTAACCAAATTTGTAGATTTTTTAATTTAATATAGAAGTGGGAAAGTTTGCGATAATTTAAATCTATAATATAGATGAGTACTCCAAATTAGAAACGAATTAAAGAACTTAAAAATAGATTTTTATATAAGAAACTCTAAAAAATCTTTTCGGACAACTTTCTCCTTCCAGAATACAAAGAGGAAGCAGGACAAGCGATTAAAATGTTCGGTGATTCCGATTGTTATAATCGAATTAAACATGCATTTGATGAATTGCAATCAATGATTGAAAATAAGAGGGGTGCAGAAGTCAAGAACAAATTGCATAAATGCGATAGGACTACTTTAGATAACTTGTTGGATGTCCCTATAGTAATCGGCGGACTTGCAATAACTCTTTCCCATTCAATATTTGAGTAAGTAAGATGCTTCTATTACAACAAAAAAATGTCGCATTGAATTCTCTCCATCACAGAAGTATTGACATCCCCTCCTTTTGCGAAGATATTATGGAGGAGTCGTCCGATATAAATGCCATAGCAGCTCATTATAATCGAAATGATGATGAGGAGATTTGTTGGGATTTTTTATGTCGTTCTTCTGGTGCATGTGAGCTTATAAAAACTTTATTTTGAATATCGGTCAACATTTATTTTAATAATACATATTTGTGTGTGCAGATACAAAAAGTGGTTCCTATATTGCTTCTTTTCTGAATGAAACGAACCATTGTAAGTTATGCAAAGATTTATTTGGAATTCTAAAGCACAATATTCAATGCACAATATAAAATAATTAAATATTTTTATAGGTCGTCCATACTGGTATCAGGCCTGCAATGAATTGTTTTTATTTCCAACATCCGACTCCCCCGACCAACCTTTCGGTACAAAACCTTCTTTAGAATTCTTTACTACCTTCTGTAAAAATGTATTTGGCACTGAATATACCATAGAGAGTGTTGAGCGGAAAATACGCGATTTCAATGAAAGGTTCGGTGGTCGAAATCCTAAAGTGAATAACGTGTTCTTTACCTATGGGGAGTATGATCCTTATCGACGGTTGGGAATAGAAGATGAAAGAAAAGTAACTACTGTACTCAGTGAGTAGAATAAGAAAATTTTAATACTTTTCAAGACCCTTAAAAACCATTGGTAATTCACTCTTCTCTCTTCAAGATGCAGGTATTGGTGCTGATATGAGTGTGGGTGTGCACTATTATAATGAACCTGAGTTGACACGAGCGGTCTCTGCCTTTGTCAGAGAAGCGCTAAAGCAAAAGACGGAATGATTTTCAAATTTATTGTAACTATAAATCATAAATTGTAGCAATAAAACTTTTGTGTAAAATATTTGTGTACCTCCATTAAACTCGTAATTATTTTGAATTTTATTGTGATTAATTGATTGATTTTAAAAATAAAGGCCCGCCTTCAAGTAAAATGTTTCAAATATATATAATACTATTATATGCGTTACTTTCTGAAACTTTTGAAGCCACTGCTTCAGCCGGCGATGACTGAAACGTTGAATTAAATTTTACATTACCTTGTCAGCGTTCTTGGTATTGACATCAAAGATCCCTATATGCATATAATATTATTATATTTATTTCCAACACTTATAAGGTATATTTGAAGTCGTTTGAATTTTGTAATAAGGAGCTTAATTTTGAGCTTTTTACAATTTAATTTTTAAGTCACGCTTTCACATCGGGGTCAAAACGAGACCAATACTAAATATTAAATATTAATTCGTATGCAAGGCATCATTATCCTGACCTGCCAGCTCCTCGCGAGCAGTGACAGCAGTACTATAGTATAACGGGGGAAAAAAGGAAATATTTGGAATAAAAAAATTTAGGAAATTGCCATTTGAATCAACTTTTTTCAATAGAAGTAAAATAAGTATTTCTATTTTTCATCAAAAACTTAAAAAAAAACTTTGCTACAAGAAACCTGTTAATCGAAATATAAGACCTGGCATGCCGAATTATTCGAATATATAAATTCGCAATCGGTCTATTTTCAGAAAAGCAACATTTATTCTTATTATTTTTAAATAAACAAACACAAACTGGTCGGAAACCTGGTGTCTGCGGCAGGAGTCTAATCTGCGACCTTTGGACTACTAGTCTACTTTACACTACGTACTACACTACCTCTTTTATATTTGCGATAAAGACCATGCAGCTTCCATGAATTTATTATAGCCGCGTCGAATGTATTGACTTCAAGTCGTTTGGCTCTTTCACTGGATGACATATACTTATTGCAGCTGCGATAGAAATATTCAATTTCGAAATATTTATCAACTTCGCGAGGCAGCTTTTGTTCATCATACAATAGGTTTACATTGTCATCCAACGCCTAATTATCGCTAACTGCACCAATGTCAAATGCAAGTATTATATTGATATCAACGGTATCTGCATTTTCACTACATTTGCCTTCTCCGTCCTTGTTATCAGTATATACATATGTATGTATATAGCGGATTATCCATTTAGTGGTATCAAAATCGCTGGCCTAGCCAGGATGTCAGCTGCTAAATATCTGTCACATAAAATGTTATTTATTCAGTAAAAGGTTTGCCGCTTACGATTATGGTTGCCCTAAAAACGCGTAAAAATTTTTGAAACTTACTACACAATGTTGGTTCAAGTGACCTATTTTCAAACATTACGTAGTGATTATGATCGTCATAAGAGACCTACTGGACAAGGAATCGGTGGTGACGTCAACAAGCAAAATTATCGTGGAAACGCGATTGCATACGGAAAAAGTTTATGCTTGGTGAATATTGTGGTCTGGAGGTGTCATTAGGCTGTATTTGCTCGAAAATTAATATGGAAAACCCGTTACCTTCAATTACGACCACCATGATCGTATAGCCAAGCGATTTTTTTTTTTTTGGCCAGTATGAACTGGACGATATGTGGTTCTAATAATACACGAATCACACAACACGACCGATTTTATTTTTATTGCATGCGAGTTTCCAGAACGAGCAATTTCACGTTCTGGCCACCAATATCATGCATGTGTGAGTCCGTCAAATACCATATCTACGCGTATAATCCCTAACGTCGGAGCATTTAAAAACCAATATTCGTTAAATTATTTACTTCAAAAGGATACACTGCTGTAACTAATCTATGTAGAGGTGGTCATTTAAATAATATAGTAATTTGCACGTAATGGCAACCGGCGCAATGCGAATCAATGAAATCCAACATTTCCGAATATTAAATGAATATATAAATAAATAAACAATTTTATTGCTTAAACTCAAATAATGCACAAACAATTTATTCAAAATGATAAACAAAATAAAAGAGATTGGCCTGTTGAGTATTTAAATACGCAAAAAGTAACAGCAACTTTTTGGGCACCCAGGCAAATATTTACGATTTTTACCAAAATCGTGAATATAATATATAAGGCGTCCATATAAAAGGCACAGGTTCCAATCCCATCAGACTCCATTAAAGAGTGAAATGTGTTAATATCGAATGAGGTTAAACTTTAATGCAGTAAGGGAATTTTTTATTTATTTATCGATTATAAGTAGGATGCCAATAAACGTTTCACAGGCACACAAGTCTAATAATTGGACAGGTTTACCATTGCGAGTGATACTTAAATTCAGTGGAAGAACAATACGACAAGCTCCTATTCTTTGTCAGTCATGGTTTTTTGTTATTAAAAGGATTTCTTCTTATAAGGCTTTACCCAACAAGTATACGAGGAACACTTTTCTTAAATAACATATTCTTATAAATTATACTATTTTTTACTTAAACAACAGTGATCGCAAATTATAATTATTATTCGTTTGGTTGCAAATATTCCATATTCAGTTCTGTATTATCTCTGTCCTGCCCTGTCCTTTCGCTTCTTCTTGTAAGTTTTCTGGTCATTTTCCCTCTAGAAAGTCCTTGTTCCCTTTTTCCACAGCTTCCTCTGATAGATTTTTAGTCTGTGTTCCATAAATCATATTCTTGTAATTGATTGTAATAGGGTCCTTTGATGAGCAGAAGTCCTTTTTAGCAGCAGTTATGTGATGATATGATGGATACAGATTTAATGCTTTTTCAATAGCATGCAATCTGAGATGAGTATATCGATATTTTGTTAATTTAAAAGCCAGAAATAATACTAATGGCTCCTCATTTGTAAACTGTTTTCTGAGTTGGATCTGTCAGCGCAATCGACGCTCAACTTCTTTGTATAGATAATTTTTTTTTGTAGATGTAATTTTATTTTGATGCTGCAGGAATTTAAAGTTCAATTTTCCTTTAATGTAATACAAACGTGTGGTTTGAGTTGAGTTGTCCCAAAATACCTCAAGCACAAATTTAACATACCATTTTATACCAATAGGTAGAAAATTGGCACCTCTCCACCTCACCTCTCTCTGGCTGGTTTAGTTTTGTCGATGTTACAAAATTCTAATCGTATACATTTAAAGTTTTGCAAAAATATAGTATTTTAAAAGATATTTTGTAGGATCTACACGGTAGAGTAGACATGCATTACATTTTTGGTAAAAATCCCCTTGTCAATGACATTTCACGATTACTGATAATAGCTTTTCGACCAAACATGAATAAATCGCTGATTTTATACAATTGTATAAAATAATCTTGTTTACCAGCTGACATGCCCTCAATTTCCAATATATTGGCCAAATTTTGGAAACTGATCACAGCAAAAAATTTTGGTTTACGAATTCAATTCTGAGCCACTATGCAGTGGTCAAATCAATAAAATATGTGAAACGAAGAATGCTTTAAATAAAAAGACTTAAATTTTATCTTATTTTTCAACCTACAATTGCTCAAACTTTGAATGAAAAGAAAGGAAAAACTTAAAAAAAATAGAAGCAAGTGTATCGCAAATGTAAATAAAATAATTAATTTTTTTCTTTGCCTTTTGAGCGTTTTAGATGTGAAATCAATAGTTCAACTACCAGAAATGAAGAAATAAACTGAAACTCATGATCATTTCTGTCTGCACAAATCCATTTTCTGAAATTCTCATTTCAAAAATTGTAAAAAACTAACGATTAGTTCTAGAAATCCAGTTGGATCAGAAATACAACGACATTTTGCTTAATGAAGGGCGTTGAAGTTCGGTTATTTATTGACGCATGTTCATTCAAGTTGAAGTTTCATTACTGCAGGTACTTTTGCACTGTATGGAGTGCGACAAACATGTGCTGATATATAAGAACCTGTAACACAGTGTAGTTATAGAAACATTAAGAGTAATGCAAGTGTTTCACTTATATAAAATATTGATAAATCAGATCAGATTATCATTAACTAAACTTTTATTTATTTATCAAATTTGTTTTTCGAGATATTGTCGAAAATAACTATTTAATTTTTTATTGCTGACGTTGGCATAGCCTGCTTTTGATTGGCGCTAAACAAATCATTAGTACCCTTTGGCCAAATCATGTTTGAAAAGCATTCAAACTCATATACATACTTATAGCAAAACCTACAAATACCATATGAGAATCCAAACAGAACTCAATCATATTTTTCTATTTGTAATTTACAAAACAGGTAAGTGTAATAGCTTTAGAAAACTTTTGTACAAACACAACACAACAAACAATTGTAATCGACATGTCTTTTTATTTTTCGCGCTTGGGTGATAATAAAAATATTTTTGAAGGCGATTAATAAGTCGATTATATTTGTTTTTTGCGTTGCGTTGTGTTATGTTGCACAAAGGTTTTCTAAAAATTGGGTAAGCGCCGATGAAATGCAGGCATATACTCAGCAAAGCCAATAACAAACAATAAAATATTAAACTTAAAGTTGTCCAAAAAACTGTGAAGATAATATTTAACAAATGATTTTAAGCATTTCCAATGCCAAATGTAAATCGAAGACTAACACTAGATCTTTCGTTAAAAACAAGATCTTTGTATAAAAATGTATCATCTTTTAGTGGAGTGGGTGGTATTCTTAACTGTTTCTAATAAATTGTGTTCGGACGTATAGTATAATTTACATTATACCATTAAATAAATAAGATTCCATTAAAAATATAAAATATTTTATCCTACAAAAAATTATAAAAAACTTTGTCCAAACGAAAAAATCATGAAATATATACATATATTTTTCGAATAAAAATGGTTGCCTCCTTTGATCGCATTTATTTCCATACCAAGAGTATTTTTCTCGTTCTATATAAAACTATTTACATTTTGAGCAACAATTTTGTTTTAAGATTTTATATTTTTTATTCTTGAATACAAATTGTACCTGAAATTCAAAAATTCCCATGTCCTTTCCTTCAACAACTTGCTGACACACGAGTCAGCAATTTGTTTAGCTTCTATCACTTCCGGAAGGAACTGCTTAGCCAAACAATCAACACAGAAGCCGTGACCAGAACTCAAAACACCAATTTTATCATATGAACAAATAAGACTCCTCTTAATGAGCTCACGGCTGTCGAAGTCGGTCTTATTAAAATCATACGAGTTGAAGCATTTTTATAAGTTTTACCTCGTCCTTACTTTTAGGAACCCATTCTCCTTCAAAAGCTTGATGCGATATTCACTCATCAAATGAATGTTCGAGTATTTGTTGACTATTGCTATTCATGTGCGAATTTGTATCACACGTACTTGCGTACATGGTGTTTGATAAACTGTTTGCTTATCGCTACATCGACAGTTGAGGGTGGATCCGATATGGGAACTCCCCAGATCAACACTCGGCACACAAATACTATCTTATTTCATGTAAAAAATGTTTATATGTTTTTCAATTGCAAATTAAATGAATAAAAATACATCTAACAAAAAAATCAATCCATTAAAATTAATTCCTACTGCTACTGATATACTTCGGCATATTGGGAAGTATCATACGCCCATTATACTCATGGATTAGTGACTGATATATATCGGGTCTCACTATAGTTACTTCAAAACTTTGACAATTGATAGCTGTCATTTTGTTGGAGCTACATCTGTCAAATTGGCTGACGCTTTGATTAAATAAGCCAACAACATACAATAAATTAATTGCACAGAAAAAAATTATTATGTATTAGACAAAAATTTTGTCTAAATAAAATTTTATTTTCAGTCAAACTTTTTTTTGAATTTGATTACTGAAAATAAAACCGAGTTTTTTCTGTGTATAAGAAAATGGAAAACTAAAAAATTAATTACAGTATTTTTACATATCGTTAGGGATATTCTCCCAACTAATTATTCGAAATGATCTTTGTTGTAGTTTAAGTTGTCTATAAGTCTGCATTTCATTCCCAACTCATCAGTTCACTTCAACCATCAGGTTTGAACAGCATTCAACCTGGTATGCCGCAGTAACATGAATTCGACAACGATTTGTGCGCTCATAGAAATATTCAAAACAAAACAAATAATTACGAATACTCATAAGAACATTTAGAAATTTAAAACCAAACACCTTTAATTTAGATTCACTTCTTTTTTCTAACTTTTACAATTGGATGATGCTTTTCAAAATGTATACACAACTGTTATTTGTTCAGATGTTCTCTCAATTGTACAACGATAGTAAAATAAAATGAAAGCAAAGAATGACCGATAATTGCTTTTAATTTTTAAATGCTCATATAAAATACGCTGGAACACAGGTATAACCAACTAAATGCAATTTAGTTCCAAATATTCGAAGTTCGTTATAACCAGATTTTATCATTAAGCGTTTTCTGGATATAAATTTAATTAGAACAATGCGTAAAATATCGTTTGAATTGCCATTATAAAATCGTGCGATTATCGGCCACGACTTTGCTGGGTGGCTCGCATCCGAAATGTTTAATTTTCCATGACTGTCATGGCATGGGTTATGCTGGCTTTGAGAGACGCTGTGCATTGTGGCTTATCATGTAGACTTAAGAGTTAAGACAATTCCACAAGAAAAGGTCTAACAGAGTCAAATCGCATGATCTCACTGGACAGTTAAAATCACCCGCACGTGAAATGATTATCTCCTCAAATCGCCCATGCAGAAATTCTAATGGTGATTGATCTGTATGCCATTCTGTAAAAAGCACATCATACAAGCATCATAAAAGCATATCATACAATTCAGGCGGAGAGAAGTTGATAATCATCAACCTGTAACGCTCGCCATTGAAGGGCCAACGTCGTTCCCAAAGAAATATGGATGAATAGCCCCGCCAACCCAAAATCAACACCAAACAGTAATTTGACAGATCTAGTACCTTTAATCATATGACCGCTATCAACCATCAAATGTTAAAACTCCTTTTTCAATAAATAAAATTATGCAATATTGTGCTTTTCAATGTGTTTATTAGACATACATACATACATATATTTTTACACAAATTTCATTTATTTTACACATACATACATGTTTTATCAATTTGTCAAATATAGAAACGTCGGCAGAATAAACAAACTGATTTATATATTGTTGTGTGTTTTTACTGATCAATCTAAAAAGGATGACATTCGTATACAATTATTAACTTAACGAAATTATAATATTTTAGTGATGCCAGATGTACGTTAATAATTAGAGTTAACAACTCTATATTGGTTAGCACTATGGGCCAACTACTAACTACTGCAACATATATGTACATTAATATTAATATTACTTTTAATCACTCGCCTTAATCTAATAATATTTAATAATCACTTGACCGTCTTGTAACTTTTGTGAATAATTAAGAACACTTTAAGCCTTTTAAAATGCGAGAATATCCACAATTACAAAGCAAATTCAACGTTTAATGAGGTCCTTTTGCAAAAGGGTGCATGTTTCTTGACAGCTCATGTTGCGATGCGATTTGTCGTAACAACACTCTTATAATAAATATCATGAGACTACGATAACACTAATTTTAAGTCTACATGTGACCTAATTCTCCCTTTGTCATTTCAGATATTATGCTTGTCCAACTGCTTGTCAGAAAATTAGTGAAAAAGTTTTGCCATTTTGCTTTGTTCGTTATAAGCGTCAAAAGTTACAATCCTTTTTGTATTTTGTAATTAAAAAGTAGTTCAATATTAGCGAAAGTTCGCTACAACCGTATTTCGTTTGAACTGCATTAATTTCTATGAAATATTTGTACAAAACTGTTGTGAACGGCGATAACTCCTTGCAACGGGTGTATATTATAACCGAACTCCACTGTAAATGAATTTATTACTGAATCTGCGTTTGTGTATTTTATAATTTTTTTTTTGCTAATAATTTAAATTATTTTTTGAATTAAGATCCTTTTAAATATTTCGAGCTACTATTTTGAACATCTTTACGGAAAACGTTTTTCCTAAACGTATGACAAAAAATTGTACTATATGTAAATTATGTGTTTGTTTATTATATATCGATGTCCGCTTTATAATCAATCCTTTTCCCTGTTGGGATATTTTTTACAAGTAGCATCTCTTGCATGTTTAAATAATCCTTTTATCTCTCCACTATTATCACTTTGTTGAATTCAGGTTGGCGTCCAGTGCGTTCTCAGTGGGGCGGAGGTGCGGTTTTCTCCAACGAAGATTTGCCATTTCTTCTTACATAGGACTTGTCTGTGTTGTAAATATCGTTAACCAATCCGAGAATCCAAAAATTTAATCAACTGATTTATTGCCAACTGCGAGTTGTCCTTTTTTCTCCTCATTGTTAAACTTATTTATTTACTATGTACGAGTATATTGGAAATTCCTTTTTAGCTAGAATTGTTCTAACTTTTATTTTGGTCGCTCCATCAAATCCTATATTGCTGATGAAGTTAATGAAGTTGGAGGCAAGGCTAAATGATATAATGCGGTGACTTTTGGAATAATAATTACAAAGTCTTCCCGAAGTCAAAAGTTTTTATTACCAATCTAATATCAGGTAGCAGTTTTCTCTTACAATCACGGATATAATAATTTGCTATAAACTTCCTTTTTCTATTTGTCCGTAGGAAGTTTCTAATGTTTCTTCTAGCCTTCTAGTTACAACAAAAGCCAATAGGTCATCTACATATTTCGTCACTATTCGTGCAAAGTTATATTCAGTAATTCTGTCATTATTACAACCTGTATGACTAGAAGAGCAGGAAATCCTTCTGTAATTCCTTTTGCTGTTCATAAACATTGTCATTTGAAAACCTAATATGACAGCGAGATTAGAGTAACATATTGATAAAGATTTGTCGTTTTTGGGACCGAGCTATTTTCAATCATGAGAGTAAATTTAATGGTAGAAAATATTATCCAAAAAGTATTTTTAGTCAGATCAAAAACAACAGCCCGCAATAGGTTTGAATTTTTTATAAGCTTGACGCCCCCTCTGGACACAAAAAGTCCAAACAATAAACTTAAGCTAATCAGTAGTTCCCCTAATGATAAGTGAATTTTTATTTTAATCGGACTGCCCTCTTATAACCAGCAGATTTATTGATTTTTTTTAAATAGCCCACTGTGCGTCAATAGAACAAAGTTCCTTGCAGGCGACATACATATGTATATTATATAATGAAAATGGGTATTTATATACTTAACAGTCTATAAAGAGGTATATAGATGTATGTATATACATATAACTATTTCTATTATTTTCGAAAAAGAAATTATTTTGTCGTAACTAAAAGTGAATTTATAATATAAATATATAAATATATAAATTTTATATATATATTTTTTTCAATTTAATGCAAGGAATTGACAGATTATAAGCATTAATGGTGCAACACCATTTGGCACTCGTTAAAGCGTAAGTCTGAGTGAAAATTCGCCCGGCACATCAATCAACCTTATTTATTCTTATTATTTTTTGAATTGACAAAAACAAACTGCGAAGATACCTGACGTCTGCGATAAACCTACACTACCTCTTTTATATATGCGATAAAGACCATGTAGCTTCCATGAATTTATTATAGCCGCGTCGAATGCATTTGCTAAATATGGCCAATACCACTTCTCTTATTGAGTTTAAGTCGTTGGGACACTTCTTAGAAGTATGTATTTGCTGACTTAGTGCCAATATTACTATGGCCAATATTACTAACTGCAACAATGTCATCGGACAGTATTATATTGACATCAAAGGAATCTGCAAAGAATCGGTGGTTACGTCAACAAGCAAAATTATCGCATATGGAGCTCGAAGAATCCACAAGTGATTATGGAAAAGCCATTGCATATGTAAAAGGTTTCTGTTTGGTGTGTATTATGGTCTGGAGGAGTCATTTGGCCGTATTTGTTCGAAAACCATTATGGAAAAATCGTTACCATCAATTATGCCCACTATGATGTTATGAAAACCGACTTTATTTTTGTCCAATATGCACTGGACGATTTGTGGTTCTAATAAGACACGGGCCACACAACACGACCGATTTTATTTTTATTGCGTGCGAGTTTCCAGAACGCACAATTTCACGTTCTGGCGGCGTCATTTCGCAATTTGATGCCGTTATACTTATTTGTGTGAGTCCTTCAAAGACCATATCTACGTGTGTAATCCCCTAACGTCGGAGCATTTAAATAATATAGTAATTTGCACGTAATGGCAACCGGCGCAATGCGAATCAATGAAATCTAACATTTCCGAATATTAAATGAATATATAAATAAATAAACAATTTTTTTGCTTAAACTCAAATAATGCACAAAAAGTTATTCAAAATGTATTTAAATACATAAAAAAGCAACAACAACTTCTTGGGCACCAAAATCGTAGCGGCGAAAGTGGGTCAGCACTCACTCAAACACTTATTTTTAATTTCCCAAAGGCGTCCATATAAAAGGCGCAGGTTCCAATCCCATCAGACTCCATTAAAGAGTGAAATCTGTTAATATCGAATGTGGTTAAACTTTAATGCAGTAAGGCAATTTTTTATTTATTTATCGATTATAAGTAGGATGCCAATAAACGTTTCACAGACACACAAGTCTACCAATTGGGCAATTTTACCATTACGAGTTATACTTGGATTCAGTGGAAGAAAAATACGCCAACCTTCTATTGATTGTCAATCATGTTTTTTTTTGTTATTAAAAGTATTTCTTCTTATAAGGCTTTACCCAACAAGTATACGAATAACACTTTTCCTTAAATAACACATTCTTACAAATTATACTCTTTTTTAAATAAACAACAGTGATCGCAAATTATAATTATTATTCGTTTGGTTGGAATATTGCTTGCAAATAGTCCATATTCAGTTCTGTATTATCTGTGTCCTGCCCTGTCCTTTCGCTTCTTCTTGTAAGTGTTCTGGTAATTTGGCCTCTAAAAAGTCTGCTTCTGGTTCCATTTTTCCACAGCTTCCTCTGATAGATTTTTAGTTTGTTTTCCATAAATCATATTCTTGTAATTGATTGTAATAGGGTCCTTTGATGAGCAGAAGTCCTTTTTAACAGCAGTTATGTGATGATATGATGGATACAGATTTAATGCTTTTTCAATAGCATGCAATCTGAGATGAGTATATCGATATTTTGTTAATTTAAAAGCCAGAAATAATACTAATGGCTCCTCATTTGTAAACTGTTTTCTGAGTTGGATCTGTCAGCGCAATCGACGCTCAACTTCTTTGTATAGATAATTTTTTTTTGTAGATGTAATTTTATTTTGATGCTGCAGGAATTTAAAGTTCAATTTTCCTTTAATGTAATACAAACGTGTGGTTTGAGTTGAGTTGTCCCAAAATACCTCAAGCACAAATTTAACATACCATTTTATACCAATAGGTAGAAAATTGGCACCTCTCCACCTCACCTCTCTCTGGCTGGTTTAGTTTTGTCGATGTTACAAAATTCTAATCGTATACATTTAAAGTTTTGCAAAAATATAGTATTTTAAAAGATATTTTGTAGGATCTACACGGTAGAGTAGACATGCATTACATTTTTGGTAAAAATCCCCTTGTCAATGACATTTCACGATTACTGATAATAGCTTTTCGACCAAACATGAACAAATCGCTGATTTGATAGAATTGTGTAAAATAATCCTGTTTACCAGCTGACATGCCCACAATTTCCAATATATTGGCCAGTTGCCTTTTTTTCTACTAATTGTTAAACTTATTTATTTACTATGTACGAGTATATTATTAGAAAGTCCTTTTTAGCTAGAATTTTTCTAATTTTTATTTTGGTCGCAACATCGAATCCTATATTGCTGATGAAGTTAATGAAATTGGAGGCAAGGCCAAATGCTATAATGAGATGACGTTTTGAATAATAGTTACAAAGTCTTCCCGAAGTCAAAAGTTTTTATTACGAATCTAATATCAGGTAGCAGTTTTCTCTTATAATCACGGATATGGTAATTTGCTATAAATTTCCTTTTTCTATTTGTCCATAGGAAGTTTCTAATGCTTCTTCTAATGTTTCTTATACCCTTCTAATTACAGCAATAGCCAATAGGTCAACATTCAGTAATTCTTTCATTATTACAACCGGTATGACTAGAAAAGCAGGAAATCCTTCTGTAATTCCTTTTACTGTTCATAAAAATTGTCTCTAAATCTTAAAATGTCAATATCTCCATGAATAAAGGTTTAGGAATGTTTGCATGTTGCTCTAATGTTTCTTATTTCTTATCGAATGTGTTAAGGACCAAATTCACAGAGATGTTGGTGATCAGAATCGAATGGAACTAATATTTAGTTACAATATTTTTCATTATAAAAAAATAAAAATGGTACATAATCAGATAATTGGTACCCTTTATTGAGTTTACGCGCATCTGATTTTTTCACTTTCGCAAATTTGGCATCAATGCACTCTGTAGTTGTCAAAATCGTTCGTTAAAACCAAATATCTTGGGCTAACAAAACACCAAACGCATCGAACTAGTTTACGCATCGCAATAGAGAGTAACCCTCCTGAAATCTTTGGCGTCCTTAACTTTGTACGTTGAATTTTTCGTTAATTTATTTAAAATATCACTTACTGGTACATACTGGCAAACTTCACGGACGCCGTTGTGATTTATGAGTAAATTGGTCGTAATGGCACCTTTTCCTTATGTACTTAATGAGTGTGCGTCGTTGTAACAGCACTCCACTGTATGTGAGTATACAACTTTTGGTATTTTAGATAAATTGTAAGATGTTTGTTGATGAACTGGTACAAACACCAGTTTAAACTCCATAGCAAATAAAAAAATTTAATAAATAGAAACAAATAATTAAACAAATAAAGAATTTAAAGTCACAAAAACCTGTGCCTTTTGTAATAGAGATCATCAGTAGTGAATAAGAGAATTCGAGCATTATTGGTTGTAATGAAGATAATAAATGTGGCAGCGTTTGGTTGCATTTATTACATTTTTCCAAATCAGTTCCCAAACCCGCTTTGTATCGTGTGCACATGTGATATAGAATTTCTAATGTATCGGTTGCATCGGTTGTAACGTCAATAAATAAACTTTCGAACAAAATTGTGTAAATATCTTGGCACGAGTATAAACGCACTGCTGTTTTACATGATAACAGATAAAGGTAAATTCATTTTTAATATATACGTGCCACAAGGATTTCAATAAAATAAATAATTTACTCGCAATCACAAGCACAGATTCAATAAAAATTTCCCAAAGCATATGAAAAAACAAGTATAACCAGCTGTGCCGAATCCTATATACCCTTCGCCAACTTATAATATTAAAATGCATTAAATATTTTGTTGTGGTTGAAAACTTTAGATCTTTTCCAATAAAATCAATGGCATATCATTTTAACGAAATATGATTATTTTAAGACTAAATTCATTCCTAATTTCGTTCCGTAACACGCTTTACCTTCAATTAAATTTAATTATCAATAGATCGGTTTGTTCGGTTTTGTGAAAAGAGGTGTCAAGTTGGTGTTTAAATTTTTACTTTTTAACAAATCCGGTGTCCATTAGTGTATACCATACAATGAATCAGTAACTCTCCTTAAACCATAATTGTGAAATACAATGTGTCAAGTTTTTGTATCAAGTCGTATTGCAAATGTGATCATATAAAAGCAGCTTTTACAAGACAACACATTTTTTACATCAAGAAAAGTCTAAAAGTGGTCTAAAATTGACACTAAAATATTATAATTGACCTGTAAAATGAAGGGAAAAAATCTATCTAGCCGAGTTAACCACAAGAAGTCGTACGAGTACATTTGAAAACCTAATATGACAGCGAGATTAGAGTAAGATATTGATAAATATTTGTCCTTTTTTGGGACCGAGTTATTTTCAATCATGAGAGTAAATTTAATGGTGGATTCACTAATCGATTCTAAATGACAAGCATATACTAAGTGTTTGCAGAACAGATCATTGCCTCGTTTATATCGGTATTTCTTTCGGGGTATTTTGCATTGCCTAAACGTGCATGTGCATGTCATTGAGAATCCATTAGTAACATTGAACAATTGACTAGGTTTTGTCTGTGTATCTTTTATGGGACGGAGCCATTCAATCAATAAATTAACCAGTATATTTGTACAATTTATGTCTACAGTTTTGGAACTTTCCAGCAGGGAATCTCAATAGTGAAAATGTGATGTTGTGGCAGCGACATTGTCACTAGTATATCTATGTACTTTAGTATATAATTTTCAGCCGGTGCTTGAGCAAATAACATATATGCATACATACATACATACATACATACGTATATATGTAACTGACTAATGCTTACCAAACAATGTCCAAAAATTACGTTGAGTAAACCAACGTGCGCGTTATATTCCAGCAAAATGGCTTAAACGAAGAACGAAAAGCTATTGGGCAGTCGAAAAATTAATGGTCCTAGTCTGACTGCAGAGTACATGTTAACAGCTTTGCAAATTTTGTCAATTTGGAAACTTTTTAAATTTTCTGTTTTTTGGAAAATGTAGTACCAATATGGTGTTGCTTCCAATATGGTCTTGTTGTTGATGCAAGACTCACCTAAATTAAGGCCAACTGGAATAAGATCAAAAACAACATTGAACCAGATACGGATGATATTGGACTTATACTATGTATATTCACAAAGTGAAAATTCAGTAAATAGGAAATTAGTTGTTGTTTTCTACTTATAGAAATTCATCGATCTACTTGCTGTATGATCAAATCTTCTCAGTGTGAAAAAAATGGTAAGACATACAAAGCCCACTAAGCCCTTGCTCTGTGGAAAGCTTACAAGCTACTAACTGATATAATAGTTCTCATGAGTTGTTTATTTTGATGTTCGTGTGAAATAATTGAGAATAGCCGAAGGACTTTCTTGGCTTAGTAATACGAACGGATGTTGCTGGCCTCTACCTTAAAAATATATTTTTATCTGCTCAACAAGTAATAACTCAATACAATGTATAAAAATATAACAACCATAAAATCATTTATATATAGAAGAAAAAAAGTTGTAACAGAAAGTTGATGCAATAGAATTATTGAAATCTGATAAATATTTATCGAAATTTCTTAAAGGTAAATATCGTTATGAAAGTAATCGATCAACAGTTACTTATATCGTTCAATGCACTGAAACATGAAGCATAACAAATTAGACAAATAAGGTTCAAATAATCAAATCAAATAATCACTGCAGATTCATTAAAATATGTGTTAAAAGGTCCGAGCAAGAAGTTATCGGCTGGTTTTGATAATATCCCGGATGATATGAATACGCAATTTTCTATCATATTTAATGACATTCTCATTAGCTCATACTTCCCACATGATTAAAAAAACTATGTAAAAACGATAAGGGGCAGTTTTGAAAGAAAAAAAGGTTTTAATAAATGTGCGGTTCCTAAACGGGTAGTTCGATTCAGATAAAAATTTACACAGCATTAGGGAAGATACTGGTTTGAGTTTCGGTTTAATGGTTTTTGTATATTTCTAGGAGAACTAACAGAAGAAACCCAGGAAACCGAGCACGTTTATAAGTTTGGCTCCAGAAAGTGTTCTAAACAGTCTTAAAACGAAGACATTTTGAACTCTTATTTTACCGTTTGATTTGCTTTATCTTTCAGTTATTTCACTAAACTTGGCTTATCACTTACAAGTTCATACTCATGAATAATTAAATAAATAGTCCACTTAAATAAAATAATGTATTGAAACAATGTCCTTAAAAATTACTCATTCATATTATTAGCAGTCAATATCAGTAGAAAACATTCATTTATTAGTGCTACCTGCATTATTATCACCAATAAAGATTCCTTTGTTGCAGCTACTCTCATCTACTTGCTGCTAAATTACAGTCTTTTCATACAAAAAGTAATACTGAGAAGACGAGTAAATAGGACAGTCATTTTTCTTATAGTCTAAAATGTTTTCAACTACAAGTTATCATTTGTATATGTAGGAAATGATGAAATGAAAAATTCTATCGAGAGATCCCGACGAGAGAAGAACGATGAAGCTGAAAAGACTTAGCAAGCCCGAACTAAGTAGAATAATGGGTGTTGTCACAGGGCACTCTCTACTACTGGCACATCTTTAACGCATGGGAATAGCGAGAGGAGATGAATGTAGTTGATTGATTTTTAACCCTTATATAGGAAAATATTTATCCAAAAATTATTTTTAGTCAGAATAAAAAACAACAGCCTGGAATAAGTTTGCATTTTTTATAAGCTTGACAGCCCCTATGGACACAAAGATGCAAACTATAAACTTTAGCTAATCAGTAGTTCCCCTAATGATAAGTGAATTTTTATTTTAATCGGACTGCCCTCTTATAACCAGCAGATTTATTGAATTTTTTTAAATACCCCACTGTGCGTCAATATAACAAAGTTCCTTACAGGCTATGGACATGTTATTTAATATAAATGCAAAATATGTAGATTAGAATTCATAAGGTTTTGTTTTGATGAATCAAATTCTAATTAAAACAATTCTTTCCAATAGACTAGAAAATTCATTGTATTTTATTTTGGTGTTTTCCTTTTACTTAAAATTTTATTAAAGGTTAAGTTATTCTACCAAGTCAATAACTTTTTATGTTTCTATGCCTGTTGTTATATAACCAAATAAACATATACGAAAGGGCATTAAATATTTTCAGACTAGTGAATAAATTATGATGATTTAATTAACTTTTGATCAATAAAATTTTATTTTATGTGTGTGAAGATAAATTTCGAAATTTATAACCCCAGACCCGAACCAATTGTCATTACAGGGCTCTGTTATGCCGATAACTTAGGACTGTCAACTACGACAAATCTAGGAGTACGGGCTCCAAGTGGAATTAGGGTTTTTATAACATGAACACCTCATGGAAACACAACAGGAAACTTAAATTTTTCACGTACCAAAATGTTGGAATTTTACAAAACATTATTAAGGATTCCAGGAAAATGGAAAAAATGGGCGAATAAAACTTAATGTTATTTAAAGACCTAAAGGTCTTCCATGATCCCTAGTGGTCAAAATATCCCACAATGCGTTTTTTACTGAAAAATGTCCTGTCTACATGATTTTTCAAATTTTGGAATTTCTGTAGAAGATGAATTCCATTGCTTGTAGGAGGTGACACGTAAACTTTTGTCACTGTTGATCTTCAGAATGTGCATATTCTTTGTTCGTAAACTCGTCAACAAAACCAAAATTTGGCAAAGTTACTTACTATATACCTCTGATAATAAGGAACAAGTGATCACGCAGACTTGAGCTTAAAACCAGTTAGTGTCACTATTGTAATTTGCCACTTCCAAAGTACGCGTTAGCAAAATTTCACTAACATTTCCAAATATTTTTAGGAACTTTTCGCTGAAACTTCCTGCATATCTGTTTGCCATTTTTTAATTAAATTTCATTTAGAACAATGCCTGCAGCTTGTGGAATGTATAATAATTTATTCCAAATATAAACGGCTACAGAACGTACAACTTCCAAATTACAAAAATGCCCAACTGCAAAACGGAAAAAACTACGCAATCAGACTTACGTACTTTTTCCTCATTGGCACAGATTCATCGTCTTAACGTCTCAACATTTTTTAAAATAATTTTTTAAGCAAAAACAACCGAATTAAACACATTTTAGAACATAAGACTGATAAATACCTGGGAAATCTCTCAATTGCACTTAAAATTATATTTGTATATATTTAAAAATAATAAGTGCCACAATTAAAGGGAACTCAGGAAAGCAAAAAATAATATGCAACAAGTTATATTTCATTTTCAAAAATATCATTCCAATAGTGTATTAATTCAAAATTGTATATGGTAATTCCATTCGGGTTATTTACTAAGAGATCCAATTAGAAAAAATTTATTGCATTTTTGAACAAGTTTTTCACTTGGAATCTAATCTCTAAAATCACTATGATACAAATTTAGATCTGACATCATAGATCCTGCTTCCAATTTATTTTTTACTAAAGCTAATTTTGAAAAGAGCCGTTCAACGAAAACGACACTGTCTGGTTCGCTTATTATCCCAGTGAAAATGAAAAAGGGAATGACATTTTCAGTGGTTCCAAAGTATCCGTAAGTGCATTTTTCCGACGTCTTAGGAAGTTAAATTGAGAAAATCTTGTTTTAATTTAAAAGAGATACTAATATCTTTAAATTTATAGCAAAACAGTATTTTTCGTTTTTAGCTTTTCCAAACTAAGATTTTCAGACCTTGTCGTTTCTAGCTCGCCTTCTGGGCTTATGTGTATGTAAGTATATTAAATGTATCTTTCATATGTAAATCATTTTTATATCGAATTCTTTCTGAAAAATGTCTAATAATCTTGTTTTGATGAAACCATTTGTGATGACTCAATTTGACACGTAATGTTTGATTTCTTTGTACAATAACAATCCTTCTTGGAAAACGCAAGTTTTTTACAAGTTGGTTGCAGATTTTCCTCAAAAATTCGTGTGTATTGTAATTTTTTTATTAGTTTGGCTTAAAATACAAAACTTTGTTAAAAGTAATTTACTGTCAATATAAAAACTAAAATTTAAATTTTTGAAAAACAGTGATACAAAAAGGGATTTCAAAAAAGGAGCATAAAAGGAGGCAAGACCTCATATCTGTCTTATTTGACAATTTATCGCCATTTGAACGATTTTGACGACATTTCTCCTAAATTTGATGAAATAAAAAGCGGACATAGATTTTCTTATATCTTAATACTTTTAAATTGATGAATATTACTATTGCAAATATTCGTTCGAATTATAAATAATGCATTAGAACTATAAATAATATGAACATGATTATTCAAAGCGAAACCACGGAAATACAAAGTGTTTGATATGCAAAAATTATTCAGAACGGTAATGAGTAATTATTCAAAACTGAATTTGCTAAGGACTGAATGTTTTTATTTCATAGATCTGATAAGGTGAAACAAGTTTGTTACGTTAGGTTAAGTTCAGCAGGCAGCTTTCGCTCACTCGAATCCACGATTTGGGCCCTTTGTAATACCTATAATAGAAAAAAAATGGAAAATAGCAAACAGCAGAGCAAAGAAGACCAAAAGGGCATAACAACCAAAGTCTACAGCAGGCAATGAAGCTACAACCCTCTGACTACGATGGCAAAATATTTCTTAAATTAATAAAATATGTGAAACTAAGAACGTTTTAAATAAAAAGAAAATTAACTTTATCTTACTTTTCTACCTACAATTGCTCAAACTTTGAATAAATAGGGAAGCAAAACTTAAAAAGAGTAGAAACAAGTGTTTTTCAAATTTAAATAAATTTAAAATACACCAATACCCCGGCTTGCGTCGCTAATTGGAACCGGAGAAACGCGATGAATGATTTTCCATACATTTGTATTGATTTTCATTTAATTGGTTCCGAGGTTTGTAATTTTAGCTTAAATGCAGATTTTTCCATAAAAAAATACAATTTTTTTATATTTTTTATGATACAGTTTTTATTAAGATAAAAATATAAAAATTCACGAGAAAAATTTGAAAAAACGACTAAATCATAACAAAAATAAAAAGATTAAAATTAAAAATAAGAATTTCATAAAAAAAACTGAAATGTGGTAATTTTTTAATCCGAGCTTGAGTCATCTAAATCGATTACCATTTCTACAGTTGAATTTGAGAATCGTGCTGATTTTTTTATGAAATTCTTTAAAGTTTGTTGGACTGTAACAGCTTTTTTTCAAATACATTTCCTTATAACAATTGATAGCGTCTGCTACATTTTTGGACACTTTTAAACTGCGATTTAATACTTTTAATTGAAGTTTGAAATTTTCTGCAGCTGAAGTATCTGCACTAGCGGATTCCCCTTTCAAGGCAAACCAACCTTTAGTTGCTCCAACTTCCTCCGCACTTTCGGCACTTGAACAAATGGATTTTATTGTAGAAGGGGCTAGTCCAAGGTTTCTTCCAATATCAACAACGTTTTTCCCTGATTCAAAACGCTTCAAAATGTCTAGTTTATTTTCTTTCTTTTTTGTCGCATTGTTCCAAAGTATTTAGTCTAAACTTTACTTTAGCAATTGTAATTTAGAACGATCTTCAATTTGCAACCAGCGGACAACCTTCACATACATATTTCCATTAGACTTAAACGGGAAATCGCATTTTTCTCTTTTAACTTTGTAGAAACATTTTCATATTAACGACGCAAATCGAAGCCACTATCGACGCAACTTTTCGAAGTCACAAATATTTAAAAAAGACGCAACTTCGAAACGACGCAAAACAAAGCGACGCAAGCTGGGGTATTGGTGTAGTATAAAATAATTCTTAAATCAATAAAAAATATGTGAAACTAAGAATGCTTTAAATAAAAAAAACCTTAATTTTATCTTACTTTTCTACCTACAATTGCTCAAACTTTGAATAAATAGGAAAGCAAAACTTAAAAAACGTAGAAGCAGGTGTTTCATAAATGTAAATAAACTTAAAATAGTTTAAAATATTTCTTAAAAAAGCATTATTTCATTCTTTACTTTGTCTTACAAATTTATTAGTTGTGAAATTATTTTGTCACATACATAAAATTAAAAATAATTTTAATTTCTTATTATTGTTTAAGCTTATAAGAGCTTTTGTACGAATCTAAATTCAAAATTGTTTTCCCTTGAGATCATTTCTACCAGCATAAGTCCATTCACTGAAATTCTATATGACAATGTACTAATTGATTCTAGCAATGCAGATTTTTTCAATGGATATGATTATTGTTGTTTCATGCAATAACGATTTTTACTAAATTTTTACAATATGGTAAAATTTATAATTTAAATATTTAATTGTATGAAGTTTTGAACTGTCGCCAGTGGTTTTATTGTACAAAAATAATTTTGCAATAACTTTTCCTGTGTTGGTGACAGAAGAATGTGCAACTTTTTCAGCTTCTTCTTTTTATTGTATTTTGCAAAAGGAACTTCTTTCTCACATAAACACACAAGATACCTGCGCATGAACGCAGTAGAAGGTTCCTGCAGGAAGCAGTCATAACTAACCAGATTTATCTGGTTTTCACTTTTAGGAAACCATTCTTTAGTCGAAATTTTTAAATTTAAGTATAGTTCTGTCGGAGGAAGTTTTGTTTTAAACACTTTTACTTACGCAGGATTCCAAAGCCAAGATAACAGCAAACACTCGCATTATCTTAAACTTAAGAATTTAATCGCCTGAATCCAATACTAAGACTTGAATTTACTGTTTATATACAAATAGGAAATAATAAAAATATTCTTTCTTCAAATGAATGTAGGAGTATTTGTTGACTATTGCTATTGATGTGCGTATTTGTATTCCACGTACTTGCGTACGTGGTGTTTGATAAACTGTTTGTTTATCGCTCCATTGACTGTTGAGGGTGGATCGGATATGGGAAATGGTACACTCACGCTCCAGATCAACGATCGACAAACACATTCTTTTTAATTCACATAAGTCAAGTCGTGAAGTAAAAAATTCACATGGAATAGTTCCTTCACAGGCACTGAATACTTGCCATGAAAGAATGTTCAAAGCTCTACGATTTACAAAATTTACAAATTTACTTACGAAAATTTAATATAATTTTTAACGATTTTCGTTACTATCATTTCATTATAATTCATTCCTAATTCGTGAAGAATTATAGATTTTTTATTTAAATAAAAACGAAAAATCATGATGTGTGAATAATTGGCGACAGTTTAAAACTTCATACAATTATTTAAATTATAAATTTTACCATATTGTAAAAATTTAGTAAAAATCTTTATTGCATGAAACAACAATAATCATATTCTTTGACTGTCATAAAGAATTTTAGTAAATGGACTTATGCTGGTAAAAATGATCTCCAGAGAAAACAATTTTTAATTTAGATTCGTACGAAAGCTCTTATAAGCTTAAACAATAATAAAAAATTAAAGTTATTTTTAACCTTCTCATTTCCGAATTAAAATGTGCGGGGCTAAAAATTTTTTGAGGACAGATATGTGTTAGTCTTAACTCAAATATGAACTGATAAAAATTGCAAAGTCCTTGGTGTCCTGGTTCGTTAGTTACAGGATGTTGCGTATAGGCAACATTGGCAGTGGCCAGTGACCAAGATTTGTCAAATCGTATGCATTTTGCAGGTTCGGCAGCATACGCTCTTTTATAAGAGCTCGATTCAGAGGCCGTCGAAAGAGTTGGTGATGATGGAACCGATGGTAAAGAACCCGGTATAAAATATTTCTTAAATCAATGTGAACCTTAATTTTATTTTACTTTTCTACCTACAATTGCTCAAACTTTGAATAAATAGGGAAGCAAAACTTGAAAAATGTAGAAGCAAGTGTTTCATAAATGTAAATAAACTTGAAATAGTTTAAAATATTTCTTAAAAAAGCATTATTTCATTGCAAATTTATTACTTGTGAAATCATTTTGGCACATACATAAAATTAAAAATAATTTTAATTTCTTATTATTGTTTAAGCTTATAAGAGCTTTTGTACGAATCTAAATTCAAAATTGTTTTCCCTTGAGATCATTTCTACCAGCATAAGTCCATTCACTGAAATTCTATATGACAATCTAATAATTGATTCTACCAATGCAGTTAGAGATTTTTTCAATGAATATGATTATTGTTGTTTCATTCAATAAAAATTTTACTAAATTTTTACAATATGATAAATTTTATAATTTAAATAATTGTATGTAAGACTTGAATGATTCCAATTTATTGTGGCATATTGTTTATATACCAAATTATGACGATCAACGCTCGGCAAACAAATACTTTTTTATTCACATACATATGTACATAAGTCAAGTCACATAAGTCAAGGAATAGTTTCTTCAGAGGCACTGTCTGTCAGTATGGTTTTGAGGCTCAAAGCATCTAATTATTGGAGGTCAAGAGCGTTTGGCCATGCAAGAATTTGCTTAACCACTAAATAAGCCCTCGAACTTGAATAATATTTCAATCAAATGGTTATAAAGAGGTCAAAAAATAGAACGATATTATTAAATAATTATTTTATTTCCATAGAGTACATAGAATAGAACCCGGGAAGTTACCCGGAAACATTCACAACCTTTTCGTAAGCTACTTGACTGGTCGCAGATTTATTATCAGAAAATGTAACTTTTTAAGGGCACTACTACCAATAGAAACAGGAGTCTCTCCAATTTTGTATATACGTGTCTGACATGGCAATAAACAGTAACCTTCATGTATGTATCAACGTTTGCTGATGAATTGAACACATTTTAATATTGGATAAATGGTTAAAACATGAATAATAAAAGTGAACTACAAAGATCTTTGTACATCACTTTTGCATTGCGAAGGGAACATGTCCCCCATCCAAATTAATGGTCAATCAATACCGCAATGCAATGAAGTCAAATACAATCACAATGAAGTCAAATACAATACAATAGCAATCACTTTTATCGTCGCTTACCATCAAAGTCTCATATAGACGCTAAGCTGATGCGGATGAAATTAAGGGATATTCAAACTAATCGGCTACACTAAGCCCGCATTGCAAACTTCATCTATCACAGCCGCTCCAGCGCAATCATTAAAATCTAGACATTCATTTGGTTAAAACAATGCACAGAGGAGTATTTGACCCAAAAAGCGTGTTTTTTGCTTTAAAAGTTTAACTTTTTTGATAGTTTTAGCTTTAGTTTGATAGAAAAAATTTAGTGGCAGATATTATTGGGTTAGTGTTATTTTTGACACTCCCCGTACACGGTATGCCTCGCTACACGATTGTTGTGTATTTTTAGAAAAATTATTTATTATTACGTATGCCGGTCTCCCCCTCGCACTCCACCAAAATTTGGTTTGCAACTGTACTTTATTCTAATAGCAACTCAAATTAAATTTAGATAGTCGAACTATTGTAGTTGTGTAGATACAGGGAAATAAAACATAGCTTTTTATGGATGTTACAATGTCCCCCTTGTCAAAATTATTATTTATCCAATAGTAAATATTAAAAACAATTGGTCATACGAGACCTATAAGGGATAAACAACCAAATAAACAAAAACATATTCACTTTTAATATTTATTTTATATTATTAAATACTCATCACATGAAAAAATTAAACTAATTAAAAAGTTCAAAATTATGATCATGTCATACGTATTTCATCATGGGCGGCATCATCCGTATCAGGAAGAAGTAGTTTAATAGTATCTGATGAAAAAGGCATTTTTATCTTTCGTGCTTTTTGTGTATTGCAGCTTAAAAAAGGGTCACTGCTCTCTCTCAAAGTTGCAAAACTCTTATAATAAGAATTCTGCGCAATAAGCCATACATACATATATGTTTGTATATTTTTCAAAGTGCATTTTCCCTTTACGTAGTTAATAACCTGATACTTGGGTGCATTTTTTATATACATACGCTTTTAAATTTGGTATGTACAGATCTGGAGACGATCAAGTCTTATATGGACCGCAGGTAAACAAAAACAGTTTAATAGGTGTGTATGCCTGTGGACTTATAATTATTCCTGATAAGACAGTTAGTAAATTTGAATTTATGAACTAAGAACTGAATTTTAAGAAATTCTTTTTTTAAGGGCGGGTAATCCATCACATTGGTAGTTGTTAAAAGTGATGTAAATAATATTTCACATCAATAATTCGAAAAACACACAAGTTTATGACGACAATAACGTACAAGAAAAAGTGCCTTATGAGCAAAAATATAAAAAAAAGATAAAATTTTCAAGGAATCACCAAAAATAATGGCGCAAACTTTTTTTATTTTTTCTTAAATTATTTTATTTGTACAACAACTACTACTATACTATATACTAAATGATATAATATAAAATAAATATTTGAGATAATTTTTTCTTTTTAAATATTAAAAATAGCTGCTAATGGAATCTTTTAGGAAAAAAAATTCAATGTAATACCTCTATTCGTTTAGCCACAAAAAATATCATATAAATATCTTGAAATCGAAAAAATTCAATAAAAACGCATGCAATTTTCTTCACTTTCCTGACTTTAACAGTGTCCCACAACTACAAATCTTAACTTACAATCTTTAAAATGCGCGATATGATGTAGAATTTTGTTTTCTATCGATCTGCGTAATTACTTCTTAGGATTTCATTAAATTAATTTTTGCCTTTTTGGCCAGCTTTTTGGGTCAAATACTCCTCTGTGCGTCTGTCAGTAGGGCAGTGAGGCACAAAGCATCTGATTGTTTTAGGTCAAGAGCTTTTGGCTTTGCAAGAATGTTCAAAGCTCTAGGTATTATTTACAAATTTACTTACGAACATTTAATATAATTTTTTACGATTTTCTATCATTTCGTTATAATTCATTCCTAATTCTTGAGGAATAATAGATTTTTTATTTAAATAAAAACGAAAAATCATATATAAAAAGGAAACTGGAGGGAATGGCTTTAATGTAAATTTCAAAGCGATGGCATGAAGGTGAGATAAGGTCGGACAAATACTCCTATTTTGTATTTTATTTTGGGTCACAAATAGAATGATCAAAGAAAATGAACTGTGACATGGTTGGGCGGGCAGTATAGAGAGTTGCTACCCAGATAGCCTGCTAAACGAAAGCATCACTGGTCGCTGCAGCCGTGCATTAAATGAGAAGAATGTTGGAATGCACTTCTGCGTTAGCACACCTTTATTGTCAGGCAATGTAGGGAAGAATTATCAAGGCTAGTTGGAATTTCTGGCTTTACCTTAGTTTTGATCCACTTTGGTAATGCGCAGGCACACGAGTCAGTTAGATTGAAGCCTGCTTTGAATATTTTTGATTCGGTGTCAGTTGCGATTTGGCTTGACACTATTAAGAGTAGTATCTCTAGGCACTTCCAGCAAAAAGTTGATCATAGATGGCAAAATCTCGACAAACGAGGGGCGCCAATGTGGTGTGGGCCTCCTACAATATAGACCGCATAATGCAAATCGTAAAGCACAGTCCTGAGAATATATGGAGACTGCAGTCAATAATAACAGGTCAGGAGGGGTTAGGAATACATGCAGATCAACTCGTATTACCCTGTAACTGGTACTGTCGCAGCTGCAAGGGTATACAAAAACAAGGAACAATCACTCACCTTTCCCGCGAATGTCCTGCTTAACAATAGATGTCCTATTCAGCTACATACATATATACTGAACGATCTTTGTGAAGTATCGGGATCAAGGCCAAGTAACCTCCTAAAATACTTAACAGCGACAGGGTGGATCTGGTACTCTAAATCAAAGGATCCGTAAAAGTTCTTTGCACATCTGACGATTTGGATAGTCATGTCAAAACGGCAAATTACATGCGACTGTTTTCGTGCAGTGAACTAACATGAAATCAAGCAACCTTTATTGAAAGGAACTGTACATATGGGTTGAATGGCTCTAAAAAAACTTTGAAACTCTCTTTTTTCTAGAGTTGTCAACGGATGTCATATTAAGCCACGCATCATTTATTCGATAAGTATTTCGTTAGTTGATTGTAGAAAGTATTTAATTGATGTTTTTACCGACGGAGGTGACAAGATTTTGAAATGCTTCCACAAAGGAACTTCCACTCAGCAGAGCGTCGGCTTGAGTGGTATTAAATTTTTTTTTGTGAAAGTTACTTTATTATGTATCCTGTATTCCTATATGTCGCGGCTTTCGTCATTTTTATTAAAATTGAATTTTTTAAATAATAAAATTTTAAGTTTTCACTTTATAAATTCATTTCGTCAGAAATATATTATTGGCAAATATTAAAAACAGAAATGTTTTCGCAGAAGGCATAATGAGGAAATGCCTGTAGCTCACAATCAATCGTATTAATTACGTAGGATGTACAAATGTATATGTTAAGACACGGTACTTAGAGGAGCAATTACGGCAGCAGAAAAGTTGGCATTGACGTTGCGTTTCCTGCAACTGGTAATTTCATGATGTAATTATATATTTTTAAAAAAATTGCATTTTTTATTTACTTTTTGCAGGAGAAACATTTCAAAGCCTTGACTACCAAAGCAGAGTTTCAAAGTGTACTATTTCCGGTGTAATTCCAGAAGTTTGCAAAATACCTTGGAAGAAATTGAGTCCATCACATTTAAAGGTAAAACATACATAAATTTCTTTACGGACTACATAATATCAAAAGCTTTATAGCCATATTCATAAAAATGGTTTTTTTTTTCGTAAAATTGTTCGATAAGCTTTTAATAAAGTAGCACAATGGGAGACTATTACAAAGGAATTTGCAATAAAATGGCAATTTCCTGATTGCTTGAATGCTTTAGATGGGAAGTACATAACCTTCCGACCACTACGTAAAGACGGTGCTTTTTTCACAACTACAAGGGAACAAATAACATAATTTTAATGACCCTTGTTGGCGCCAATTGCAGATTTATTTTTGTTAATATTGTTTGTAATAGTTGTTGCAATGCCGCAGGCGTTTTCTTACAAAGCAAGCTGCGTAATATTTTGCAAGAAGGGAAAGATATACAGATGATGCACTTCCTCTGCAAAACCATTTATTAAAGCCGTATCCGTTTCTTACAAATTCCAACGAAAAGCAAATATTTAATAAACGTCTCGCTCGGGCTGAGCATGTTATCGAACATTCCTTTGGCATACTTTCCAACAGATTTCGTGTTTTTCTGTCACATATGAATCTTAAAGTGGAAACAATTACATTTGCTTGCTGCGCACTGCACAACTATTTAATCCAAACGGATGATACGTACGCAGTAAATACGTCGCAATATACATCCAACGAGAGCAACATTAATAATGAAAACCCTTACAATCCTCGAAAGGGTGCGTCAGAAATTATAAGGAAAGAATTCATGGCTTATTTCAACAATGAAGGCAAATTGGATTGGATGTGAAAGCTGAACAGCTCATGAACAGCGTTCGCAATATATTAAAACAAAAATGTATTTCAAATTCATTTTTATTAAATACATACATATATATAAAAATTAAAAAACAAAAAAATCACAGTTCATTACAAGGTGAAATAATAATAAAAGTTGTAGTTATCAGATTCATTTTTAATGATAAAATATTTAAATAGTTTTTTATTGCAAACTTGGTGTGGTACTCTGATGGAGGTGGGAAACAGAAGGCGAATAGTTGTGAAAATGAAAACGCATTTTGAAACATATATTCACATATTTTCCTTAAAGTGAAGCCTTAAATGAAATCATCTTCATCAATAACACCATCCATTGAGAGTTCTAAAATATCCTTAGTAGATGAGGAAGAAGAAGTAGAACTCTTTCGTTTTTGCGCTGAGTTGCTTGTTAGCTTTCGTAATAAACATTGAACCTGCCAGGCAGCATCAGCTTGCTCATCTGGATGAACTTCGTCCATCTGTGTGGCTACAAGCGATCCCAACCATGCGATTTTTTTATCTGTTTTCCTTTCAGCTATAGTTTTTTTTTAAACTGAGAAGGTCCTTCCTCAATGACTTTATATTTCCGTCACGATACAAAAATTATTTACTTAATTACTCAGTGATTAGTAAAGTACCTCAAAGCTTTTCTTAGGCTATTCAACCTCTATTTCATCTAATTAATCATTTGAGGTACTGCTTTCTTCGTCTAAATTATTTTACGACGGGTCTTCAAGCTGTTTTAATAAAAATATTTATTTGTTCGCTATCGTTATTGAACATTTAAGCGGACATATATGTATAAATCTACGTTTTAATGGCCAGTGCGCATTGCAGTGTGCGTTTTTAAAAATGAAAGCTGGTCGAAACACCATAGCTTGGGCACATAGATATCCGATATACCAGCCCCGCTCTTTTGTGAGAGACTGATCAGGCGTTCTAATGTTTCTCCACTTTTTCTTCATGTCCTCCAAAGTAACGAAGCTGTTACATTTTGTCATTTCCTCAACCACATCGTTCATTGCCAGCGCCTTTTTCGTTCTATCCAAATATTCTTTACATTTAATATCATATAGACAGGGATATTCTTGAATTATAACAATGAGCTTCTTTATATGTTCCCGTTTCCAATTTAATTCCATTGTATTTTTCTTTTTTTTCTACGTATATGCACAGACTATACAGATGTGACACGGCCACCTAGCGGTGGCAATGGTCCCTAAGAAATAACCGAATGGCAGCACAATGGCAGCCCAATGGCATCACAAATTTAACCCCCAAATTATGAAGGACAGAGTATTTGTCAAAATGTAACTCTGTCTCTTTTCTTTTGTGGCAATTTGTTTGTTTACATTAAATTATTAGGGATGAAGTGGTTAATATTGGAATTGGCGCCAAAAAAAGCAGAAAGTCATGTTTTGGCGGACTTTCTGACAAAACAAGAAGAAGAAGAACCAAAAAAGAAGAACAAACAGAAGAACAACAGGTGAAAAACCATAAAAATGTAAGTATTTTTTTGTTAATAAATTGTTATTATGTATTAATATTGTATTTTTGTTTCAGGAGTCGCAAATGTGTCATGGGATGCCCAAAAATGGAGAATCTACATCGGTTTCCAGAGGATCCGACAAGGTAAGTTTATATATTTCTTGTATTTTGCGTTTCCGGCCTAAGTTCCAATTAGTATGTATAACCAATTGGAACTTTCATACATATGTGTAGGATACTAAAATAGAGTTATCCATGTTTTTTTTTAAAGTTACAAATGCTATCAGCCGAGCAAGCAACCCTTAGCATTACGTGCTTAACGCTGTTTTACTATCGGAAGCAGATGGAGTTTAGGAAATATGTTATCTATGTCGTACAGTAAAAAGTAGTATAGAGCATGTAGTGATATGTGGTGATTTTCCTGCTACTAGCATTAGCAACTTCTATTTTATTAAAGAAAATATGGATAATATCTCAGTATTCTCAAAAAATAAATTTTTGATGTATAAAATTTGTTATTCTATATATTCTGCAAAATACCTATTAACATGTTAATGTTTGTTATTGGCTTATCTGAGTATACGCCTATATTTCATTTGTGTTGACCAATTCATCATGTTTGTATAAAAGTCTTCTAAAGCTTTTATAATTATATGCTTTGCAAATTACAAATAGAAATACATATATGATTCAGTTTTATTGATTGATAATAATGTGCTTTTTATACAAGTATATGCGTTTGAATGCGTTTCAAACATGAATTGGTCAGCACCAATGAAATATAGGCATATACTAAGATAAGCCAATAACAAACATTAACATGTTAATAGGTATTTTGCAGAATATATAGAATAACAAATTTCATACAGATTATAAACTTTGATTTTAATTTTGCCTTATAAGTACAATATTATCACCCGAAGGGCGATTAATTGTATACAGATGTAATGTTCCTTTAAATTCCAGCATCCACAGGGTTAATGTCTCTGCCCATATTGCGTTGTAACCTGGTCAACAACTCGTGTGCTACGAATAAATTGAAAAGCTTAATTTTATATTAACAAGTAAAATTGTTCCGTTTCAGCTTTTCAACAATACTTACCACCGATACAGGTTTGATTGAAGCCAATAAACTAGCATCCACAGGGTTAATGCTTCTGCCCATATTGCGTTGTAACCTGATCAACAACTCGTGTGATACGAATAAATTGAAAATTTGATTAATTTTACAACCTTTTCGTATTTTTCCAGATTAACAACCATACTTACATATATTTACAAGAGATTCCTTGCTCTGCACAACGTTAGAGGTTCTGTCTGCCGTCCACCAATTTGATTTTGCAGGTAAACAAAACACATGCACATCTAAAAAAAATATTGTATTATACCTACTTTTATTTTACCCTACCATTACAGATTTACCATTCTTTTGATGTTATGACTTCTGGTATCAACAAAAAATACGAATTTATTTTAAATAAATCACTTTAATGTAGTTTTTTCATAAATTTTTCAATAAACAAAAATTTTGCATATTATCTTAATTTGTTTGTTTACATTTTTGTTATTGATTTTTTGGTTTGTATAGTTGCTTTCACACACTGATTATTTTTTAAGATGCCACATATATTCTTACTTCTCATAATTAGCGGTTAAACTACATATGATATGGCCACTTGAGAAACGTCAAAGTTGCTATATCTGGTTATATTTGTGGTATATGTATGTTATATATTTTTAAATCTGAATTTTTTTCGGCTACAAAAATCACAAGTACGAGTATATGAAACAAAACAAGTGTCAAAATATACCTGCAGCTAACTTCACATACATATTGCATATTACGAATTGTGGGAAAAACGAATTGCAAGAGTACATGCTTATGTGTACAATTTTTAGTTCCTCTCTTCCCCTATCGTTCAATGTAAACTGGCACAAACAGGCCAAAATGTTTTCACATAAATTAAGTATTACCTACGAAAATAACGTAAAAGTATGAATTCAAAATTATTGCCAACGTTCAACATTTTTAAAAAGTATAATCGATTTCACTTCTATACAATATCACATACAATGATCTACTTTTCAAACTGCATTAACGTTATAAAATAACATCGTTATCTCTATGAGCAAACAAACGCAAGTGAAAAGGATAATCTAGAAGAAAAGGCTAATCTCGAAGACGCTAGAAAAATTTGAAAATATTCTACAGATGTATACTAGGAAGGGATTAGGGAAATATTAAAAAAAGCAACCACAGCAAACCAGACAAAGCAATAATGAGCCCATTCATTCCATTTATAATCGCATTTCCGAACACGCCAATCAACCACAAAACTCTTCCGAGCAAAAAAAAGCAATGCTGATAGGTACATTAGAGCTTGAAAACGAGCACTAGGTGGCCTACACCACTGGACTACTTATTAAGCTGGAGAGCGTAGGAATAACACAAAATACTAAACTAGCATCATTTGATACAAACTCCAGAGACAATAAACATTGTACATACGCATAAGGCAATTCTCAGCAATACAAAAGACTCAAAATTCAATACGCCAAAAGCGACACTGGAGCAGAACTAAATCAATTTCAATGGGAAAACGGACTAGGAATAGGAAATCCAACATCAGCAATTCTCATCGAAAAGCACGTAGAGGAACTAAAAACAAATTTTGGGATGTCATTCTATGCAAGATACATGAACGATATGATATTTTTACTAGAGGGAAACGACAACAAACAAAAAACAAAAGCTCTGATATATCAGCGTTTGGATATAAAATATACAAAAAACCAAACTCTACAGGCTGATGAGCCGCATTTACTTTTTGAATTAATGAAAAGTCCAGCCCATGCCAGACAAAAAAATCTACTTTCTACGCTTTTTCCTCTCGTGTGAGATGTCCCTACTTCTCAGTAAAGTATAGCCTCTGTAATGTAGAATGTAGCGGGCTAGTGGGCTTGGATCATACTCCAGTTTTTTATGTATGCTATCGCATGCTTTGAAGCCATTGCACAGAGGAGTATTTGACCCAAAAAGCTGGCCAAAATTAATTTAATGAAATCCTAAGAAGTAATTACGCAGATCGATAGAAAACAAAATTCTACATCATATCGCGCATTTTAAAGATTGTAAGTTAAGATTTGTAGTTGTGGGACACTGTTAAAGTCAGGAAAGTGAAGAAAATTGCATGCGTTTTTATTGAATTTTTTCGATTTCAAGATATTTATATGATATTTTTTGTGACTAAACGAATAGAGGTATTACATTGAATTTTTTTTCCTAAAAGATTCCATTAGCAGCTATTTTTAATATTTAAAAAGAAAAAATTATCTCAAATATTTATTTTATATTATATTATTTAGTATATAGTATAGTAGTAGTTGTTGTAAAAATAAAATAATTTAAGAAAAAATAAAAAAAGTTTGCGCCATTATTTTTGGTGATTCCTTGAAAATTTCATCTTTTTTATATTTTTGCTCATAAGGCACTTTTTCTTATACTTTATTGTCGTCATAAACTTGTGTGTTTTTCGAATTATTGATGTGAAATATTATTTACATCACTTTTAACAACTACCAATGTGATGGATTACCCGCCCTTAAAAAAAGAATTTCTTAAAATTCAGTTCTTAGTTCATAAATTCAAATTTACTAACTGTCTTATCAGGAATAATTATAAGTCCACAGGCATACACACCTATTAAACTGTTTTTGTTTACCTGCGGTCCATATAAGACTTGATCGTCTCCAGATCTGTACATACCAAATTTAAAAGCGTTACAGATCAAAATTACATTTAAAAACGGTATAGGTATGTATATAAAAAATGCACCCAAGTATCAGGTTATTAACTACGTAAAGGGAAAATGCACTTTGAAAAATATACAAACATATATGTATGTATGGCTTATTGCGCAGAATTCTTATTATAAGAGTTTTGCAACTTTGAGAGAGAGCAGTGACCCTTTTTTAAGCTGCAATACACAAAAAGCACGAAAGATAAAAATGCCTTTTTCATCAGATACTATTAAACTACTTCTTCCTGATACGGATGATGCCGCCCATGATGAAATACGTATGACATGATCATAATTTTGAACTTTTTAATTAGTTTAATTTTTTCATGTGATGAGTATTTAATAATATAAAATAAATATTAAAAGTGAATATGTTTTTGTTTATTTGGTTGTTTATCCCTTATAGGTCTCGTATGACCAATTGTTTTTAATATTTACTATTGGATAAATAATAATTTTGACAAGGGGGACATTGTAACATCCATAAAAAGCTATGTTTTATTTCCCTGTATCTACACAACTACAATAGTTCGACTATCTAAATTTAATTTGAGTTGCTATTAGAATAAAGTACAGTTGCAAACCAAATTTTGGTGGAGTGCGAGGGGGAGACCGGCATACGTAATAATAAATAATTTTTCTAAAAATACACAACAATCGTGTAGCGAGGCATACCATGTACGGGGAGTGTCAAAAATAACACTAACCCAATAATAATCTGCCACTAAATTTTTTCTATCAAACTAAAGCTAAAACTATCAAAAAAGTTAAACTTTTAAAGCAAAAAACACGCTTTTTGGGTCAAATACTCCTCTGTGCATTGTTTTAACCAAATGAATGTCTAGATTTTAATGATTGCGCTGGAGCGGCTGTGATAGATGAAGTTTGCAATGCGGGCTTAGTGTAGCCGATTAGTTTGAATATCCCTTAATTTCATCCGCATCAGCTTAGCGTCTATATGAGACTTTGATGGTAAGCGACGATAAAAGTGATTGCTATTGTATTGTATTTGACTTCATTGTGATTGTATTTGACTTCATTGCATTGCGGTATTGACTGACCATTGATTTGTATGGGGGACATGTTCCCTTCGCAATGCAAAAGTGATGTACACAGATTTTTGTAGTTCACTTTTATTATTCATGTTTTAACCATTTATCCAATATTAAAATGTGTTCCAATTCATCAGCAAACGTTGATACATACATGAAGGTTACTGTTTATTGCCATGTCAGACACGTATATACAAAATTGGAGAGACTCCTGCTTCCATTGGGTGTAGTGCCCTTAAAAAGTTACATTTTCTGATAATAAATCTGCGACCAGTCAAGTAGCTTACGAAAAGGTTGTGAATGTTTCCGGGTAACTTCCCGGGTTCTATTCTATGTACTCTATGGAAATAAAATAATTATTTAATTTTTATTTTTTGACCTCTTTATAACCATTTGATTGAAATATTATTCAAGTTCGAGGGCTTATTTAGTGGGTCAGCAAATTCTTGCATGGCCAAACGCTATTGACCTCCAATAATCAGATGCTTTGAGCCTCACCGCCATACTGACGGACGTGACAATTATGTGAAGATGAATTAGAACAAGGTTCAGTAAAGTATTCAGTGCCTCTGAAGAAACTATTTCTTGACCTATGTGACTTGACTTACATATGAATGTGAATTAAAAAGTATTTGTTTGCCGAGCGTTGATCGTCATAATTTGGTATATAAACAATATGCCACAATAAATTGGAATCATTCAAGTCTTATATAAATTATTTAAATTATAAAATTTATCATATTGTAAAAATTTAGTAAAAATTTTTATTGAATGAAACAGCAATAATCATATCCATTGAAAAAATCTCTAACTGCATTGCTAGAATCAATTAGTAGATTGTCATATAGAATTTCAGTAAATGGACTTTTGCTGGTAGAAATGATCTCAAGGGAAAACAATTTTGAATTTAGATTCGTACGAAAGCTCTTATAAGCTTAAACAATAATAAGAAATTAAAATTATTTTTAATTTTATGTATGTGACAAAATGATTTCACAACTAATAAATTTGTAAGACAAAGTAAAGAATGAAATAATGCCTTTTTAAGAAATATTTTGAACTATTTCAAGTTTATTTACATTTATGAAACACTTGCTTCTACGTTTTTCAAGTTTTGCTTCCCTATTTATTCAAAGTTTGAGCAATTGTAGGTAGAAAAGTGAGATAAAATTAAGGTTTTTTTATTTAAAGCATTCTTAGTTTCACATATTTAATTGATTTAAGAATTATTTTATACTACACCAATACCCCAGCTTGCGTCGTTTCGAAGTTGCGTCTTTTTTAAATTTTTGTGACTTCGAAAAGTTGCGTCAATAGTGGCTTCGATTCGCGTCGTTAATATGAAAATGTTTCCGCAAAGTTAAAATAGAAAAATGGGATTTCCTGGAAATATATTCGTGAAGGTTGTCTGCTGGTTGCAAGTTGAAAATCGTTCCAAATTACAATTGCTAAAGTAAAGTTTAGACTAAATACTTCGGAATAATGCATCAAAAAGTTTAGAATAAAAACTAGATATTTTGAAGCGTTTTAAATCAGGAAAAAGGCTGTTGAAATTGGAAGAAACCTTGGACTAGCCACTCCTACAATAAAATCCATTTGTTCTAGAGACGCTGATAAAATACAAAAAAGTCAAATGGTAATTCCGAAGAAAGCTTTAGCTTTATTGAAAAATCTGAAAGAAAATTATCCGTTATCAAGTGCCGAAAGTGCGGAGAAAGTTGGAGCGACCAGAGGTTGGTTTGCCTTAAAAGGGGAATCCGCTAGTGCAGATACTTCAGCTGCAGAAAATTTCGAACTTGAATTAAAAGAATTAAATCGCAGTTTAAGTGTCCAAAAATGTAACTGACGCTATCAATTGTTATAAGGAAATTTATTTGAAAAAAAGCTGTTACAGTCCAACAAACTTTAATTAATTTCATACAAAAATCAGCAAGATTGACAACTCCAACTATAGAAATGGTAATCGATTTAGATGACTCAAGCTCAAATTAAAAAAATTACCACATTTAAGTTTTTTTTTTTTATGAATTTCTTATTTTTAATGTTAATCTTTTTATTTTTGTTATGATTTAGTCGTTTTTTCCAATTTTTCTCGTGAATTTTTATATTTTTATTTTAATAAAAACTGTATCATAAAAAATATAAAAAAAATTGTATTTTTTTAGGGAAAAATCTGCATTTAAGCTAAAATTACAAACCTCGGAACCAATTAAATGAAAATCAATACAAATGTATGGAAAATCATTCATCGCGTTTCTCCGGTTCCAATTAGCGACGCAAGCCGGGGTATTGGTGTATTTTAAATTTATTTAAATTTGAAAAACACTTGTTTCTGCTCTTTTTAAGTTTTGCTTCCCTATTTATTCAAAGTTTGAGCAATTGTAGGTAGAAAAGTAAGATAAAGTTAATTTTCTTTTTATTTAAAACGTTCGTAGTTTCACATATTTTATTAATTTAAGAAATATTTTGCCATCGTAGTCAGAGGGTTGTAGCTTCAATGCCTGCTGTAGACTTTGGAGGTTATGCCCTTTTGGTCTTCTTTGCTCTGCTGTTTGCTATTTTCCATTTTCTATCTATTATAGGTATTACAAAGGGCCCACATCGTGGACTCGAGTGAGCGAAACCTGCCTGCTGAACCTAATCTGTTCATATTATTTATAGTTCTAATGCATTATTTATAATTCGAACGTATATTTGCAATAGTAATAGTCATCAGTTTAAAAGTATTAAGATATTAAAAAACTATGTCCGCTTTTTATTTCATCAAATTTAGGAGAAAAGTCGTCAAAATCGTTCAAATGACGATAAATTATCAAATCTGGCATATATGATGTCATGCCTCCTTTTCCCTTTTTTTAAATCCCTCTTTGTATCATCTTTTCTGAAAATTTTCAATTTTAGTTTTAATATTGACAGTAAATTACTTTTAACAAGGTTTTGTATTTTAAGCCAAACTAATAAAAAAATTACAATACACACGAATTTTTGAGGAAAATCTGCAACCAACTCGTAAAAAACTTGCGTTTTCCAAGAAGGATTGTTACTGTACAAATAAATGAAATATTACTTGTCAAATTGAGTCATCACAAATGGTTTCATCAAAACAAGATTATTAGACATTTTTCAGAAAGAATTCGATATAAAAATGATTTACATATGAAAGATACATTTAATATACTTACATACACATAAGCCCAGAAGGCGAGCTAGAAACGACAAGGTACTGAAAATCTTAGTTTGGAAAAGGTAAAAACGAAAAATACTGTTTTGCTGTAAATTTAAAGGATGCTTAAATTTAACAGAGATACTAAACTCTGTTAAATTTAAGCAAGAATTTCTCAACTTAACTTCCTAAGAAGTCGAAAAAATGCACTTACGGATGCTTTGGAACCACTGAAAATGTCATTCCCTTTTCCATTTTCACTGGGATAATAAGCGAACCAGACAGTGTCGTTTTCGTTGAACGGGTCTTTTCAAAATTAGCTTTAGTAAAAAATAAATTGAAAGCAGGATCTATGATGTCAGATCTAAATTTGTATCATAGTGATTTTAGAGATTAGATTCCAAGTGAAAAACTTGTTCAAAAATGCAATAAATTTTTTCTAATTGGATCTCTTAGTAAATAACCCGAATGGAATTACCCTATACAATTTTGAATTAATACACTATTGGAATGATATTTTTGAAAATGAAATATAACTTGTTGCATATTATTTTTTGCTTTCCTGAGTTCCCTTTAATTGTGGCACTTATTATTTTTAAATATATACAAATATAATTTTAAGTGCAATTGAGAGATTTTCCAGGTATTTATCAGTCTTATGTTCTAAAATGTGTTTAATTCGGTTGTTTTTGCTTAAAAAATATATTTTAAAAAATGTTGAGATATTAAGACGATGAATCTGTGCCAATGAGAAAAAAGTACGTAAGTCTGATTGCGTAGTTTTTTCCGTTTTGCAGTTGGGCATTTTTGTAATTTGGAAGTTGTACGTTCTGTAGCCGTTTATATTTGGAATAAATTATTATACATTCCACAAGCTGCAGGCATTGTTCTAAATGAAATTTAATAAAAAAATGGCAAACAGATATGCGGGAACTCCCCAGATCAACACTCGGCACACAAATACTATCTTATTTCATGTAAAAAATTTTTATATGTTTTTCAATTGCAAATTAAATGAATAAAAATACATCTAACAAAAAAATCAATCCATTAAAATTAATTCCTACTGCTACTGATATACTTCGGCATATTGGGAAGTATCATACGCCCATTATACTCATGGATTAGTGACTGATATATATCGGGTCTCACAACAGTTACTTCAGAACTTTGACAATTGATAGCTGTCATTCTGTTGGAGCTACATCTGTCAAATTGGCTGACGCTTTGGTTAAATAAGCCAACAACAAACAATAACTTAATTGTACAGAAAAAAATTATTATGTATTAGACAAAAATTTTGTCTAAATAAACAATAAATTAATTGTACAGAAAAAAATTATTATGTATTAGACAAAAATTTTGTCTAAATAAAATTTTATTTTCAGTCAAACTTTTTTATTGAATTTGATTACTGAAAATAAAACCGAGTTTTTTCTGTGTATAAGAAAATGGAAAACTAAAAAATTCATTACAGTATTTTTACATATCGTTAGGGATATTCTCCCAACTAATTATTCGAAATGATCTTTGTTGTAGTTTAAGTTGTCTATAAGTCTGCATTTCATTCCCAACTCATCAGTTCACTTCAACCATCAGGTTTGAACAGTATTCAACCTGGTATGCCGCAGTAACATGAATTCGACAACGATTTGTGCGCTCATAGAAATATTACAAACAAAACAAATAATTACGAATACTCATAAGAACATTTAGAAATTTAAAACCAAACACCTTTAATTTAGATTCACTTCTTTTTTCTAACTTTTACAATTGGATGATGCTTTTCAAAATGTATACACAACTGTTATTTGTTCAGATGTTCTCTCAATTGTACAACGACAGTAAAATAAAATGAAAGCAAATGATGACCGATAAATGCTTTTACTTTTTAAATGCTCATATAAAATACGCTGGAACACAGGTATAACCAACTAAATGTAAACGGGCAATTTAGTTCCAAATATTCGAAGTTCGTTAAACCAGATTTTTTCATTAAGCGTTTTCTGGATGAAAATTTAATTAGAACAATGTGTAAAATATCATTTGAATTGCCATTATAAAATCGTGCAATTATCCGCCACGACTTTGCTGGGTGGCTCGCATCCGGAATGTTTAATTTTCTATGACTGGGTTATGCTGGACGCTGTGCATTGTGGCTTATCATGTAGACTTAAGAGTTAAGACAATTCCACAAGAAAAGGTCTAACAGAGTCAAATCGCATAATCTCACTGGTCAGTTAACATCGCCCGCACGTGAAATGATTATCTCCTCAAATCGCCCATGCAGAAATTCTAATGGTGATTGATCTGTATGCCATTCTGTAAAAAGCACATCATACAAGCATCATTAAAGCATATCATACAATTCAGGCCGAGAGAAGTTGATAATCATCAACCTGTAACGCTCGCCATTGAAGATCCAACGTCGTGCCCAAAGAAATATGGATGAATAGCCCCGCCAACCCAAGATCCACACCAAACAGTAACTATTTCGGGATGCATGGGACGCTTTATTTGTTGATGTACCCAATCATGCACAAATGGACCACATCGCTGAATGAACGAAACACGCGGAACACTTGCTCGCGTTATTGAACGCTGAATTCGTCCATAGTGATTTGGCAAAACAATAATTAGCGGGCAATTTGACAGATCTAGTACCTTCAATCATATGACCGCTATCAACCATCAAATGTTAAAACTCCTTTTTCAATAAATAAAATTAAGCAACATTGAAATAGATTACTTCTCTTCGTGCTTTTCAATGTGTTTATTAGACATACATACATACATACATATATTTTTACACAAATTTCATTTATTTTACACATACATACATGTTTTATCAATTTGTCAAATATAGAAACGTCGGCAGAATAAACAAACTGATTTATATATGTACATTAATATTAATATTACTTTTAATCACTCGTCTTAATCTAATAATATTTAATAATCACTTGACCGTCTTGTAACTTTTGTGAATAATTAAGAACACTTTAAGCCTTTTAAGATGCGAGAATATCCACAATTACAAAGCAAATTCAACGTTTAATGAGGTCCTTTTGCAAAAGGGTGCATGTTTCTTGACAGCTCATGTTGCGATGCGATTTGTCGTAACAACACTCTTATAATAAATATCATGAGACTACGATAACACTAATTTTAAGTCTACATGTGACCTAATTCTCCCTTTGTCATTTCAGATATTATGCTTGTCCAACTGCTTGTGAAAAAGTTTTGCCATTTTGCTTTGTTCGTTATAAGCGTCAAAAGTTACAATCCTTTTTGTATTTTGTAATTAAAAAGTAGTTCAATATTAGCGAAAGTTCGCTACAACCGTATTTCGTTTGAACTGCATTAATTTCTATGAAATATTTGTACAAAACTGTTGTGAACGGCGATAACTCCTTGCAACGGGTGTATATTATAACCGAACTCCACTGTAAATGAATTTATAACTGAATCTGCGTGTGTGTATTTTATAATTTTTTTTTTTGCTAATAATTTAAATTATTTTTTGAATTAAGATCCTTTTAAATATTTCGAGCTACTATTTTGAACATCTTTACGGAAAACGTTTTTCCTAAACGTATGACAAAAAATTGTACTATATGTAAATTATGTGTTTGTTTATTATATATCGATGTCCGCTTTATAATCAATCCTTTTCCCTGTTGGGATATTTTGTACAAGTAGCATCTCTTGCATGTATCTGTTTAAATAATCCTTTTATCTCTCCACTATTATCACTTTGTTGAATTCAGGTTGGCGTCCAGTGCCTTCTCAGTGGGGCGGAGGTGCGGTTTTCTGCAACGAAGATTTGCCATTTCTTCTTACATCGGATTTGTCTGTGTTGTATATATTCTTAACCAATTCGAGAATCCAAAAATATAATCAACTGATTTATTGCCAACTGCGAGTTGTCCTTTTTTCTACTCATTGTTAAACTTATTTATTTACTATGTACATTGGAAATTCCTTTTTAGCTAGAATTTTTCTAATTTTTATTTTGGTCGCTCCATCAAATCCTATATTGCTGATGAAGTTAATGAAGTTGGAGGCAAGGCTAAATGATATAATGCGGTGACTTTTGGAATAATAATTACAAAGTCTTCCCGAAGTCAAAAGTTTTTATTACCAATCTAATATCAGGTAGCAGTTTTCCCTTACAATCACGGATATAATAATTTGCTGTAAACTTCCTTTTTCTATTTGTCCGTAGGAAGTTTCTAATGTTTCTTCTAGCCTTCTAGTTACAACAATAGCCAAAGTGCAAAGTTATATTCAGTAATTCTGTCATTATTACAACCTGTATGACTAGAAGAGCAGGAAATCCTTCTGTAATTCCTTTTGCTGTTCATAAACATTGTCTCTAAATCTTAAAATGTCAATATCTCCATGAATAAAGGTTTAGGAATGTTTACATGTTGCTTTAATGTTTCTTATTTCTTATCGAATGTGTTAATGCCCAAATTCACAGAGATGTTGGAGGTCAGAATCGAATGGAACTAATATTTCGTTACACTATTTTTTTATTATTGTGTATTCTAGACCTGAAATCTTTGGCGTCCTTAACTTTGTACGTTGAATTTTTCGTTAATTTATTTAAAATATCACTTACTGGCAAACTTCATGTGACGGCGATGTGCTTGATGAGTAAATTGGTCGTAATGGCACCTTTTCCTTATGTACTTAATGAGTGTGCGTCGTTGTAACAGAACGACGCACGTATTTTAGATGATATCGTAAGACGTTTGTTGATGAACTGGTACAAAGACCAGTTTAAACTCCATAGCAAATAAATAAATTTAATAAATAGAAACAAATAATTAAACAAATAAAGAATTTAAAGTCACGAAAACCTGTGCCTTTTGTAATAGAGATCATCAGTAGTGAATAAGAGAATTTGAGCATTATTGGTTGTAATGAAGATAATAAATGTGGCAGCGTTTGGTTGCATTTATTACATTTTTCCGAATTCAGTTCCCAAACCCGCTTTGTATCGTGTGCACATGTGATATAGAATTTCTAAAGTATCGGTTGTATCGTCAATAAATAAAATAAATTTTCGAACAAAATTGTGTAAACATCTTGGCACGAGTATAAACGCACTACAGTTTTACATGATAACAGATAAAGGTAAATTCATTTTTAATACATATGTACGTGCCACAAGGATTTCAATAAAATAAATAATTTACTCGCAATCACAAGCACAGATTCAATAAAAATTTCCCAAAGCATATGAAACAGCAAGTATAACCAGCTGTGCCGAATCCTATATTCCCTTCGCCAACTTATGATATTAAAATGCATTAAATATTTTGTTGTGGTTGAAAACTTTAGATCTTTTCCAATAAAATCAATGGCATATCATTTTAACGAAATATGATTATTTTAAGACTGAATTCATTCCTAATTTCGTTCCGTAACACGCTTTACCTTCAATTAAATTTAATTATCAATAGATCGGTTTGTTCGGTTTTGTGAAAAGAGGTGTCAAGTTGGTGAGTACATTTGAAAACCTAATATGACAGCGAGATTAGAGTAAGATATTGATAAATATTTGACCTTTTTTGGGACCGAGTTATTTTCAAACATGAGAGTAAATTTAATGGTGGATTCACTAATCGATTCTAAATGACAAGCATATACTAAGTGTTTGCAGAACAGATCATTGCCTCGTTTATATCGGTATTTCTTTCGGGGTATTTTGCATTGCCTAAACGTGCATGTGCATGTCATTGAGAATCCATTAGTAACATTGAACAATTGACTAGGTTTTGTCTGTGTATCTTTTATGGGACCATACGGAGCCATTCAATCCATAAATTAACCAGTATATTTCTACAATTTATGTCTACAGTTTTGGAACTTTCCAGCAGGGAATCTCAATAGTGAAAATGTGATGTTGTGGCAGCGACATTGTCACTAGTATATTTATGTACTTTAGTCTATACTTTTCAGCCGGTGCTTGAGCAAATAACATACTTATATGCATACATACATACATACATACATACGTATATATGTAATTGGAAATTCTTACCAAACAATGTTCAAAAATTACGTTGAGTTAACCAACGTGCGCGTTATATTCCAGCAAAATGGCTTAAAAGAAGAACGAAAAGCTATTGGGCAGTCGAAAAATTAATGGTCCTAGTCTGACTGCAGAGTACATGTTAACAAAATTTGGCAATAATACTCTATTGAAAACTAAATACATAGTTTTGGTAGACATATGTATGTATGTATGTACATATTAGGTATTAGATGAGAAAAACTTTGCAAATTTTGTCAATTTGGAAACTTTTTAAATTTTCTGTTTTTTGGAAAATGTAGTACCAATATGGTGTTGCTTCCAATATGGTCTTGTTGTTGATGCTAGACTCACCAAAATTAAGGCCAACTGGAATAAGATCAAAAACAACATTGAACCAGATACGGATGATATTGGACTTATACTATGTATATTCACAAAGTGAAAATTCAGTAAATAGGAAATTAGTTGTTGTTTTCTACTTATAGAAATTCATCGATCTACTTGCTGTATGATCAAATCTTCTCAGTGTGAAAAAAATGGTAAGACATACAAAGCCCACTAAGCCCTTGCTCTGTGGAAAGCTTACAAGCTACTAACTGATATAATAGTTCTCATGAGTTGTTTACTTTGATGTTCGTGTGAAATAATTGAGAATAGCCGAAGGACTTTCTTGGCTTAGTAATACGAACGGATGTTGCTGGCCTCTACCTTAAAAATATATTTTTATCTGCTCAACAAGTAATAACTCAATACAATGTATAAAAATATAACAACCATAAAATCATTTATATATAGAAGAAAAAAAGTTGTAACAGAAAGTTGATGCAATAGAATTATTGAAATCTGATAAATATTTATCGAAATTTCTTGAAGGTAAATATCGTTATGAAAGTAATCGATCAACAGTTACTTATATCGTTCAAGGCACTGAAACATGAAGCATAACAAATTAGACAAAAAAGGTTCAAATAATCACTTCATAACTGCAGATTCATTAAAATATGTGTTAAAAGGTCCGAGCAAGAAGTTATCGGCTGGTTTTGATAATATCCCGGATGATATGAATACGCAATTTTCTATCATATTTAATGACATTCTCATTAGCTCATACTTCCCACGTGATTAAAAAAAACTATGTAAAAACGATAAGGGGCAGTTTTGAAAGAAAAAAAGGTTTTAATAAATGTGCGGTTCCTAAACGGGTAGTTCGATTCAGATAAAAATTTACACAGCATTAGGGAAGATACTGGTTTGAGTTTCGGTTTAATGGTTTTTGTATATTTCTAGGAGAACTAACAGAAGAAACCCAGGAAACCGAGCACGTTTATAAGTTTGGCTCCAGAAAGTGTTCTAAACAGTCTTAAAACGAAGACATTTTGAACTCTTATTTTACCGTTTGATTTGCTTTATCTTTCAGTTATTTCACTAAACTTGGCTTATCACTTACAAGTTCATACTCATGAATAATTAAATAAATAGTCCACTTAAATAAAATAATGTATTGAAACAATGTTCTTAAAAATTACTCATTCATATTATTAGCAGTCAATATCAGTAGAAAACATTCATTTATTAGTGCTACCTGCATTATTATCACCAATAACGATTCCTTTGTTGCAGCTACTCTCATCTACTTGCTGCTAAATTACAGTCTTTTCATACAAAAAGTAATACTGAGAAGACGAGTAAATAGGACAGTCATTTTTCTTATAGTCTAAAATGTATTCAACTACAAGTTATCATTTGCATATGTAGGAAATGATGAAATGAAAAATTCTATGGAGAGATCCCGACGAGAGAAGAACGAGGAAGCTGAAAAGACTTAGCAAGCCCGAACTAAGTAGAATAATGCGTGTTGTCACAGGGCACTCTCTACTACTGGCACATCTTAAACGCATGGGAATAGCGAGAGGAGATGAATGTAGTTGATTGATTTTTAACCCTTATATAGGAAAATATTTATCCAAAAATTATTTTTAGTCAGATCAAAAACAACAGCCTGGAATAAGTTTGCATTTTTCATAAGCTTGACACCGCCTATGGACACAAAGAGGCAAACTATAAACTTTAGCTAATCAGTAGTTCCCCTAATGATAAGTGAATTTTTATTTTAATCGGACTGCCCTCTTATAACCAGCAGATTTATTGAATTTTTTTTTAAATACCCCACTGTGCGTCAATATAACAAAGTTCCTTACAGGCTATGGACATGTTATTTAATATAAATGCAAAATATGTAGATTAGAATTCATAAGGTTTTGTTTTGATGAATCAAATTCTAATTAAAACAATTCTTTCCAATAGACTAGAAAATTCATTGTATTTTATTTTGGTGTTTTCCTTTTACTTAAAATTTTATTAAAGGTTAAGTTATTCTACCAAGTCAATAACTTTTTATGTTTCTATGCCTGTTGTTATATAAACAAATAAACATATACGAACGGGCATTAAATATTTTCAGACTAGTGAATAAATTATGACGATTTAATTAACTTTTGATCAATAAAATTTTATTTTATGTGTGTGAAGATAAATTTCGAAATTTATAACCCCAGACACGAACCAATTGTCATTACAGGGCTCTGTTATGCCGATAACTTAGGACTGTCAACTACGACAAATCTAGGAGTACGGGCTCCAAGTGGAATTAGGGTTTTTATAACATGAACACCTCATGGAAACACAACAGGAAACTTAAATTTTTCACGTACCAAAATGTTGGAATTTTACAAAACATTATTAAGGATTCCAGGAAAATGGAAAAGATGGGCGAATAAAACTTTATGTTATTTAAAGTCTTAAAGTCAAAAAGTCTTCCATGATCCCTTATGGCCAAATGTCCAGTTTAAATGAATTTTAAAATTTTGGAATTTCTCTAGAAGATGAATTCCATTGCTTGTAGATGACACATGTAAACTTTTCTCACTGTTGATCTTCAGAACTCGTTAATGTGCATATTATGGGTACAGATTGTACTTCATGATGATATCCATGGTAGATTTGATTATTTAGATAAATTTTGAAAAACATTCGATAAATTAAAAAAATTCAGGCAGCACTATTAAAAATTATTCAACTTCTTTGTTCGTAAACTCGTCAACAAAACCAAAATTTGGCAAAGTTACTTACTATATACCTCTGATAATAAGGAACAAGTGATCACGCAGACTTGAGCTTAAAACCAGTTAGTGTCACTATTGTAATTTGCCACTTCCAAAGTACGCGTTAGCAAAATTTCACTAACATTTCCGAATATTTTTAGGAACTTTTCGCTGAAACTTCCTGCATATCTGTTTGCCATTTTTTAATTAAATTTCATTTAGAACAATGCCTGCAGCTTGTGGAATGCATAATAATTTATTCCAAATATAAACGGCTGCAGAACGTACAACTTCCAAATTACGAAAATGCTCAACTGCAAAACGGAAAAACTACGCAATCCGACTTACGTAATTTTTCCTCATTGGCACAGATTCATCGGCTTAATATCTCAACATTTTTTAAAATATATTTTTTAAGCAAAAACAACCGAATTAAACACATTTTAGAACATAAGACTGATAAATACCTGGAAAATCTCTCAATTGCACTTAAAATTATATTTGTATATATTTAAAAATAATAAGTGGCACAATTAAAGGGAACTCAAGAAAGAAAAAAGTAATATGCAACAAGTTATATTTCATTTTCAAAAATATCATTCCAATAGTGTATTAATTCAAAATTGTATAGGGTAATCCCATAAGGGTTATTTACTAAGACATACAATAAGAACATCATAGATCCTGCTTCCAATTTATTTGATAATTTATTTTTTACTAAAGCTAATTTTGAAAATGGAAAAGGGAATGACATTTTCAGTGGTTCCAAAGTATCCGTAAGTGCATTTTTTCGACTTCTTAGGAAGTTAAGTTAAGAAAATCTTGGTTAAATTTAAAAGAGATACTAATATCTTTAAATTTCCAGCAAAACACTATTTTTCGTTTTTACCTTTTCCAAATTTAGATTTTCAGTACCTTGTCGTTTCTAGCTCGCCTTCAGGGCTTATGTGTATATTAAATGTATCTTTCATATGTAAATCATTTTTATATCGAATTCTTTCTGAAAAATGTCTAATAATCTTGTTTTGATGAAACCATTTGTAATGACTAAATTTTACACGTAATGTTTGATTTCTTTGTACAATAACAATCCTTCTTGGAAAACGCAAGTTTTTTACAAGTTGGTTGCACATTTTCTTCAAAAATTTATTAATTTGGCTTAAAATACAAAACTATGATAAAAGTAATTTACTGTCAATATTAAAACTAAAATTGAAAGTTTTCAGAAAAGATGATACAAAGAGGGATTTAAAAAAAGGGAAAAGGAGGCATGACATCATATATGCCAGATTTGATAATTTATCGTCATTTGAACGATTTTGACGCCTTTTCTCCTAAATTTGATGAAATGAAAAGTGGACATAGTTTTTCTTATATCTTAATACTTTTAAATTGATGAATATTACTATTGCAAATATTCGTTCGAATTATAAATAATGCATTAGAACTATAAATAATATGAACAGGATTATTCAAACCGAAACCATGGAAATACAAAGTGTTTGATATGCAAAAATTATTCAGAACGGTAATGAGTAATTATTCAAAACTGAATTTGCTAAGGACTGAATGTTTTTATTTCATAGATCTGATAAGGTGAAACAAGTTTGTTACGTTAGGTTAAGTTCAGCAGGCAGCTTTCGCTCACTCGAGTCCACGATTTGGGCCCTTTGTAATACCTATAATAGAAAAAAAAATGGAAAATAGCAAACAGCAGAGCAAAGAAGACCAAAAGGGCATAACAACCAAAGTCTACAGCAGGCATTGAAGCTACAACCCTCTGACTACGATGGCAAAATATTTCTTAAATTAATAAAATATGTGAAACTAAGAACGTTTTAAATAAAAAGAAAATTAACTTTATCTTACTTTTCTACCTACAATTGCTCAAACTTTGAATAAATAGGGAAGCAAAACTTAAAAAAAGTAGAAACAAGTGTTTTTCAAATGTAAATAAATTTAAAATACACCAATACCGCGGTTTGCGCCGATAATTGTGACCAGAGAAATGCGACGCAAACCGAAGAATGATTTTCCATACATTTGTATTGATTTTCATTTAATTGGTTCCGAGGTTTGTAATTTTAGCTTAAATGCAGATTTTTCCATAAAAAAAAATAACGGCCTGTTTGCGATGTCGAAAGAGAACTCATGCGAAAGAAAGCTAGTCACTCACATTCGAATCAATTTGAGTTTGTCTATGTCACTCACTTTCGTTCGCAGCTACTTACGTCCAATTTTTGTATCTTACGTGTTAATAAAGCAAAGTAGTGCAAACTTATAAGTATAATTGTTTTACAGCAATTTCCTCTAAAAATACAAAAAATACTACTAAATTGTTTGAAGTCAAATGCAACTCCTTTTGAAATTAATCAGCTGTCGAAATAAAAAAAATGTAACCAAAACAAAATAAAAGTTTACAAAATAAAAAAAATATAACTACAACCACCTGTTTCCTGCATACTTTTTTGTTGTCAGCTATTTTCTTTTTGGTTCTAGATTTCAAATCAGATTTCAAATCTGCAAACAATATGTGTCATTTTTGCAAGTAGCAAATACAAAATAAGTACCTATGTATGTATGTATGTACATATATGTATATGTATATGTAGGCAATAACCCACCCCAAATGTATGAATGTATGTATGTACTCACAACTAAAAAAGCTATTTGTTATTAAAATTTTTTTTCATAAAATATTTGTTTATTTATATATTTTTTCAAAAAATTATTGTCATTCGAACACAAAATAACTGGTGCCTGATTTTGAAATTTGTGTTCGCAAAGTTGACAACAACTTCGAAATAGACAAACGCATTTTTGTATGAAAACACTTACGTTTTCATTCGAGTTGTCGTTCGAGTCATCGTTCGCATAGAACCAATTTAGGTAAACCCAAATCAGTTTTCTTTCGCTTAGATTGCGAAAGAAATTTTTCTTTCGACATCAGCAAACAGGCCGTAAGTAAATTTTTATTAAAATTTAAGTTGTATTTAAATGTGTACATATGTATGTATGTATGTACATATGTCAGCTTATCAGAGCTTATCAGTCATAAATTAAAAGTCTTATTTAACCGGTGTAAAAATATGGCTTCCAAGAAACCTTCCAAACAGCTGTTTGATGTAAACAAAGAAATATTTAAATTCTTGGACAATATAAAATTTAAAAAATAAACATTTAAAAACCCAAAACATTTAAATAAAACATTTTATGGATTTATTTGTCATAAATTTACATATTGAAGCTTATTTTTGTGAAATGTAAAAAAAAAATTGTCAATGGCCGCACATCTGCAGAAGAAAAACAAATCATCAAAACGTATTTAATTTAAATAGACTTTAAATATGCAATGTTGTCTATTAAAGTATCATTTAGATTTCATGTCAAAAAGTACTGAATAACTGAATTTTGTATTTAAGTAGAATTTAAAGATAAATGATATTTAAAGATGTACTATTTTTTAAATATATTTACTTTTTTAATATATTTTAAATATTTTGTTATTATTGATTAATAACATTTTATGCTTAAAAATCAATGTTTAAAAAAAGTTTTTTAAATGATATATTCAGAATTTTTAAATATAAGTAGTACTGTGTTCAAACATTCGTCTTAATTAAGCCAAATAACTTTTGAATTGAGTTATCGACTTTGGTATTCCAATTTCCTTTATTAAATTAGAAGTTTACAGCTGAAATGGTTTAACTAAGAAACTTTTTTCAATACTCATGTTTTGAATAGAAGGATTAATCTCATTATATTTGCAAATTTATTTGACCAATTTTCTATATTAAAAAAAATCTTTTTTACGTCATTTAATTTTGTCATTTTACAGAACCTTCTCTCTCATCCCACTGAAAAGGCTTCACAAAGTTTGCATGGGGAATTTAATTTAATTGATTGTGAAATAAAGTACTAATTGTACAACATATTAATTGAGTTTTTCTATTCTTGGTTGAGCTCCAGCAATGCCTTAATTGGGCAATTAAGTGGATGTATGAACATAGAACAAATATAAATATCCTTGGATTATTTTAATTAGTTCAAATCCATAATATCTAATTTTCCATTATTACCCGATGTAATTGCTGCACAATAAAAACGATTTAATGTGTAATTTCATATATTTATATACATGGTTTTTCGGAAATTCATTGTTGCAAGGATGATGGATGTGGAGGAACATCATCGTATATTAATAATAACACTCTACAAGATATAAAATGCTTGCACCGCAACACCATAGGTTGCGAAGTATTAACGGGAGTAGTTCGCAATAAAAGAATTTTGACTCCACGAATAAATTTACCATTTTCTGGAACAATTCTTCCATTTAAATTTAGCGGACACAATTTCCAATTACACCCGCATTTGCTATGACCATTAACAAGTCACAGGCAGTGTTGCCAGTAGTAGGGAAATTTCCCTATTGTAGGGATTTTTTTGCCTAAAAATGGTCTGTAGGGAAAAAAGTACAGATATTTTATTTTAATCGATATGTAGGGAAATTTAATTATTCATATATAATATACGATCTAAAATAGATATTTAATACAAAGAACAAAATTAAAATCAGTTATTGTGAATGTACGAAGCTCATAAACCTAACTTAGGTTACCTAAGAGTGGCTACACCAAAAAGTTATGTGTTGGTGTGGCATCACTAATAATCTGTACTGTTTGTCAGTTATTTTTTTGTTTTACTTCACTCTCTTTTCTACGCACACTGAGTTCACTCATGCACGCTTGCTGCCAGTCATTAGAAGAAGAAGAGTGTTTTTAACCAGAACAAGTGTTTTAATTGTTTTTCCACCAATTTTTGCACAACACAAAAATATTTGTGTTTGTGTTTTTGATATTTAAGCTGAAATTTTACCAACTTTTATGCAATTTAATATACTTGTAAGTATGAAAATGCGCACACGATCCTTAACCATAATATAGAATACACCTTTTTATGTTTCCATAGGAAAATGTCATCATCAGAATTATCAGACAACGATTCGGAGAACAAAAAGTATCGTAAGCAGCGATTCCGTCCAAACTGGCTGCAAACTGCTGAATTTAAGGGTTGGTTGGAAAGTTTCGAAGATGACGTCTTTAAATGCAGATGCAAAGCATGCAATAAGCTTCTTAATTGTGGAAAATCAGACTTATTGAAACACACTGCTACTAGTAAGCATATACAAAAAGTTAAAGCTGCAAAGATCTCCAAACCATTGCCAACTTTTTTGAGAAACCAATTTCAAAAGAAACTGAAAATTTTGAAGTTCGTATGAGTATGTTTTTTGCGGAGCATAACGTTGCCATACACGTCATAGATCATTTGATGCCTCTTCTAAAAGAAATTGTACCAGATTCAGAAATAATCAAAAACTGCCAATTAGGACGAACCAAATGCACCCGAATAATAGAAAATATTTTGGCGAAAGTAGAAAAAGAGAAATTGATTGAAAAACTAAAACACAAACGCTTTTCTGTGTTTATAGATGAAAGCACTGACATTTCATCGAAAAAATCAATGTGTGTCCTCGTACGTTTTTTTGATGAGATGCAAGAACGAAGCATTGTACAGTTATTGGATTTGTTGCCTGTAGGAAGCGATGGTAGCGCTGATGCACTTTATAAAATATTTAAGACTTGTATGATCAGTCACGAAATTCCACTAAGTAACATTACCGGCCTTTGCACTGATGGAGTCAATACAATGGTAGGTCAATATAATTCATTTGCATCCACATTATTAGAGGACGTTCCCGATGCGATCACCATTAAATGCATATGTCATTCAGCAGCCATAATAGCCAATAATGCATGCTTAATGTTACCAAGAGCTCCTGAAGATTTAATCAGACAAATAGGAACATACATATCTGGAAGCTCAAAAAGATGTTCCCAGCTTGGAGATTTTCAGGAGATATTTTATGAAGAAAAGCGAAAGATTTTGAGGACTTCGGACACCAGATGGCTCTCACGCCAAAAATGTATTGAGAGAGTATTGTTAAATTGGAATGCTCTTTTTGAATATTTTAAATTTGCTTTAAATCAAGATAAGCTAAAATCCGCAGAGCTTATATATAATGAACTTTCAAATGAATGCACTAAGGCATATCTTCTGTTTTTGAAATATGTACTTGTCTATTTCAATTCATTGAATGCACTCTTCCAATCAAAAAAAAACTTTGGTTCACGTACTTCATTCGGAGTCAAGAAAAATATTTTTCAAAATGGGACAAAATTTCATTAAAAAGACTGAGCTGAAACTCCATTGTGATTTAAGATCACCACATATATCTTTGCCTATAAATGAAATTTATGTCGGAAATGAATGCGAAGATCTGCTTAAAAGTATTCCAAAGTCAGAAGCTTACAAGACAAAGTCTGACTGTTTAAAATTTTACATTACAGCCATGGTGGAAACGAAAAAAAGGCTTGAACTGAAAGATGATACAATTTTTAAAGAAATGGAATTTTTAACACCAGAGATAGCTCTAGGTTGCAATAAAATTAATTATGAATTCATATTAATTTGTCAAAAGTTTAAAATCAATGTAAATGATTTAGAACAAGAATGGTTGACATTGGAATTCAACTTTTCTGAGAGTCAGAAAGTTGACATGAGAAAAATGGATATTGAAAAGTTTTGGTCCAAAATATACAAATTAAAAAATTTTAACGATGAACTAGTTTTTCCAAATTTTTCAAGATTAGTACACATTTTAATGAGTTTACCACACGCCAATGCAGACGCCGAGCGAATATTCTCAACCGTTACGGATGTACGTACAAAAAAACGTAATAAGCTAAGTCACGAGGTCTTAAATTCAATATGTATTTTGAGATCATACTTACAAAATAATTCATTGGATTGTATACGCTTCAAATGTGATAGCAATCATTTCAATAAAATGAAATATAAAGAGCTTTATAACTTACCATAATTTGAATCTTATCATATTATATGTCTTGTTCATGAATATATTTCCTTTATTTCTTTAATATGTACCTGAAGTAAGAGTACAACGTTTTGTTTATGTTTTTATTATAAAATGAATAAAAAAGGATTAAATTTAAAAATAGTATTAGTTTGGCAATTTATTATATATGTGGGGTCGAATGTGGGGAATTTTCTGTTTTACGTAGGGAAAAAATAGGGATTTTTTTATATAGTAGGGATTTATATTTTTTTTCGTGGCAACACTGGTCACAGGGGCAAACATTTGAAAAGATAGGTGTCGTTTTGAGACTACCTATATTTGCTCATGGACAATTATATGTAGCTGCGAGTAGAGTTCGTTCATTCGACGAAATTTTATATTTCAAATGAAAATGGTCAAGGAAACATACTCAATGGGCCTTTTCACACAAGACTATTTTTTAATCCGCACAACTTTTGTTCGGCAATACTGCTATTGACGTTGAATTCGTCACTCACAATTGCCAGTACCTACTTGGTGTACCAATGTATTATATGAATTCGCTGCTCGTATATAAACAAGCGACCAAAATTCCTTTTCTGTCATATAATATGACTCATATTCTATTGTTTATCATTTCATAACAAAGCGTCGGCGTCATTCGGGGGTTGCCAAAAAACAAAACACAGAATAACAATTATTCTGTGTTTTGATCAAGAAGTGTGAAGTCGAAAACTGTTAAGATGAATAACAACATGAATTCTTCGCCAAGAAAAATAAAGCGTGTTAATTTTGAGAACTCCGAAAGTAAGTATTTTTTTGTATAGGCTATTGTACATATTATATTTTAAATAATTATTTTGTTTTCAGACAGACAAACTAACCCGCAAATTTCCAACAACGACTTATTTGAAAAACTAAATGAAGTGATGCAAGCAACAAAAAACATTCAATTACAGATAAACTTTTTGCAAGGTAATTATTTAAGATCTATAGATACATTTAAATAAACTACATTTACCAATTACAATTACCAAAAACATTATACCAATTAAATATACAAATCAATAAATATATGCATATGTGTTTTTTAGGCCAAATGAAATTCGTTGCTGAAGCCCTGGCAGAAAACAAGGTCTTAACAATGAAATGTTTGCGGCAATCTCGTGATGACGACTCACTTGCAGATATTTTTCCAATTCGGAGTGAGGAAAATCTTGTTCATTTCGATAATCGAATCAATCCGGACAACAAGAAACAATATGTAAGATTATTTGTTCTTTCATTATTAAAGTAGATATGAGTAATGTTTCCAATTATATTTTTTAGATTAAAGCAATGAGGTGTATATTTGAACCTGCCGGTGTTCAAAAAAATCTAAGACGTATTTTGGGTGACGATGTCATTATGGCCTATAACGTCGATGGTATTCAAGGGAAGAAAAGCTTTAAAGAACACAAAAAATATTTTCAGTACTTTCAGGTAAAAAACACTTAATATTTTGACTGAATGTAAATTGACAATAAATTTTTAATCATTTCAGAAGCGGTCTCAATGACCAATATTAACAGTATTGGGCCAGCGGATGAACACATCCGAAAAGCAATACAAATTCAGAAGAGGCGCATATTCAAAAACATGTCGCTGGAGAGGAAAGCTGAGAGAAAGAATAACATAAATTTTAACTTTTTATTTGTTAACTGTTGATGTGAATTAATGTGATTTTTTTTAACTTTTCTTTTGCATTCTTTTGTTTTTTATATTAAGCTTTATGATATTCTTTTTTTGTTGTTTTTATGTGAATTAAAGTTTTTGTTCTATTTTTAATGTTAGTTTTATAAGATTTAAAAGACTGTAAACGCTGTGAATTAAAAAAAATACAATATTATATAAAACCATAAACCATTAGACATTTTTAATATATCATTACTGAGCATTTATGAAGTAGTTCGTTATCCAACGTTAAAGAAACCGTTCATTATTTAAATGCGGCTTCAGTATTCTTTTCATCATAGTATTTTTGTGAATGAAAGCTATGATGAATATTCGTCACTGTTTTCGTCAACGGAATGTAAGCAAGGAGGTGGCGATTATACACTCGCAATGACATTCCTATGTTAAATTCGTCACTCAAACGCACTGCGTAGGTATTGCCGAGCAAGTACAGGTCATTGCTTTGTGCATAATGATATAATGACTTATGGAATGTATCCGCGGACAAGCGGGTTATTTCGCAGAACCTGTTTTCATAAGTGTGTATGTGTTAGTTTTGTCCTGCTTGTGGGAGGTTGAAGCTGGTTGAAAAAATTGTGCCAACCAAAAACCACTCTCTTCCCCGAAAATGCCTACAAACTGCGATTTTATGCCAGCACAATTAGTCTTGTGTGAAAAGGCCCAATGACAATAGAGTTTTTACGAAGAATATTGCATATAAAGAAACTTTCCTTAGATAAAGATGGCAGTCGTGCAACTACTTTAAATATTTTGAATAAAATGAATTTTAATTACTTTTAGTTTTTCTTCAATTAATCAAAAAATTTTAATATTTTTAATATAGGCAATAAATTTATGTTTCTTAAATGAACATCAAAACCGTTTCTATTATTTATTTGGAAAGCTCACATTAATAGATGCAACTATTTAAGAATGGAGTAATAAATATGACATTTTATCTGAGCGGTTTTGTATTATTGCAATAATGGTTGAATTTCAACCAATGGGCGAACACTAGTTTATATTTCCCGCACAAGCAAAACGTATCATATTTTTCCAAGCAATTAGAAAGTTTATTTGTTATTTAGTGTCCACAAATTAAATATTTGGTACATCAATAAAATTTACTACTTAAACTTCATGTTATTCCTATTGTGTAAATCGGCTTTGCTTTAAAAATATTGGTGATTGATTCAGCAGGGCTATAGCTAATGAAATGAAACTTCTGTGTAAATATTTAAAAACATTACCAACTCTACTTACAAACCTTAAAATTGTTAATTTGCTTTTTATTTTTATAATCACAAACATGTGTAAAATGGAAAATCCTGAATGATATTTTTCTTTTAAAACAATAAAAAACAATTATAACAAAAAGAATAATAATAATCGTAATAATCCCTTCACAGAACTGCCTGGACTGCACTGCAACAATACAATAATAAAGTAAATTCCAAAACTATTTAAGGAACCTCTTGCCAAACTGAATTTGATAAGGGTCATTGTAATTGGAATAATTACGAAATTTGCTGTCATCGTTTTATTAATAAAAATTACATTTACAGATTTCTGTATTGTGTATTGACATAAATTGAAATTTTACACAAGAAATGTTTTTAAAATAAAATAATAAATTAGTCTCATAAAATTAATTTTGTAGGATATTTTAATAATTATTATAAATATATTCAAAATTAACCCTTGAGCTCATTTCATGTTGTGATAATATTTTTTGATAGCACTTCAGACCGTTAGGGAGCCAGTGAAGAAAATTTTTTGCCCGCTTAAAAGAAGGGTTTCAAATAGAAACACACCGTAAAGAGCTCGTGCTGACTGACATTAAAGTTCCTAAAAAATTTTCTGTCAAATACCGAGTCATTATATTTATGTACAAAAGTCGGGGCCGGTGATGGGGAACTTAAATCGCTCTAAAACAAATCCCAGACATAAACTTTCAAAACATTATTTTATTGAGAAAAATATTTTTTTTTGTACCGTGTAATTTTCCAGGTGAAATTTTCAAGAGTATTGGTGTTTGGTGAAGTCATAACTATAACGTTTATAAATTTTTAAATTGCTCGATAACCTTTAAAATTGTGTCTTTTTTTAGGCCACAAAAGCTATAGCACTGTTATTTTTTTAAATATACTAGAGCTCATGTTGAATGATCAAATGCCCAAAGTCGACTAATTTTAGAGAGGGGCTCAAACATTAATATATTTCATAGCCAATGCAAACTTTTATAACTTTGATTGCTTTACAATTACAATCGACAAGTGACAATTGACTACTATTGACAGCCATTTGCCATTTTCAAGCCCTTAAAAAAAAGCTGGAACGTATCAACAATAGTCAATTGCAAGACGTAAACAATATATTTTTCAATAATTATTTGTTGATGTCTTTTGAAGATCTTAAGACGGAGTTTAGAATTCAAGAAGGAGATTCATTATTTTGCAAATGTGTGAATTGCAGTAACATACATGATATATTTAGCGTTGTAGCCGATAGTAAAGAAAGTAAGAGCCCTTTATTTCCCGGTATTTCCGATAAAATGTTAGCAATGGCTTATGCCAAAGCTGAAAACTATTACCTGGTCTTTTGTTTTTCTGAAAATAGACCGATTGCGAATAATTTATCCATTCGAATAATTCGGCAAGCCAAATCTTATATGTCGATTAACCGGTTTTTTTTTTAAATATCTTTTAAGTTTTTGATAGAAATATTTATTTTACTTCTATTTGATAAAGTTGCCTCAAATGGCAATTTCCTGATTATTTTTATTCCAAATACTTCCTTTTTTCCCGCCGTTATACTATAATACTGCTGTCACTGCTCGCGAGGGCCTGGCAGGTCAGGATAATGATGCCTCGCATACGACCTTATATTTAATATTTAGTGTTGGTCTCGTTTTGACCCCGATGTGAAAGGGTGACTTAAAAATTAAAATGCAAAAAGCTCAAAATTAAGCTCCTTATTACAAAATTCAGACGACTTCAAATATATCTTAGTGTTGGAAATAAATATAATAATATTATATGCATACAGAGATCTTTGATGTCAATACCAAGAACGCTGACATGGTAATGTAAAATTTAATTTAACGTTTCAGTCATCGCCGGCTGAAGCATCGGCTTTAAGCGTTTCAGGAAGTAACGCATATAATAGTATTATATATATTTGAAACATTTTACTTGAAGGCGGGCCTTTATTTCTAAAATCAATCAATTAATCACAATAAAATTCAAAATAATAACGAGTTTAATGCAGATACACAAAAGTTTTATTGGTGCAATTTACGATTTATAGTTTTGTTTTAGCACTTTTCTGACAAAGGCAGAGACCGCTTGTCTCACAGTTTTTACATTTTCATTATTCACAAAGTCATTCATATCTTCACCTATACCTTGATCTTGAAGAGAGAAAAGTAAATTATCAATGGTTTTTAAGGGTCTTGAAAAGTATTAAAATTTTCTTATTCTACTCACTGAGTACAATAGTAGTTTTTCCTTCATCTGCTATTCCCAACCGTCGATAAGGATCATACTGGCCATAGGTAAAGAACACGTTATTCACTTTAGGATTTCGACCACCAAACCTTTTATTGAAATCGCGTATTTTCCGCTCAGCACTCTCTATGGTATATTCAGTGCCAAAGAAATCACTACACTTGGTGGTAAAGAATTCTAAAGAAGGTTTTGTACCGAAAGGCTGGTAAGCGGAGTCGGATGTTCCAAAAGAAAACAATTCATTGCATTGCTGATAAAAGTACGGACCCTCTATAAAAATATTGAAATTTTTATATTAAATAAATCTTTGCATGAATTACAATAGTTCGTCTCACCCATACTTCCAATAAAAGAGGTAAGCTGGAATTTTTCAAAATATGATCCTGTCATACAATTCCCCTTAGTTATTGTGTACGCAGCTATGGCATCTATATCGGACGGCCCCTCCATTATCAACTTGCAAACGTTGGAGATGCGAGAAATTCTGTGATGTAGAGACTTCAGTGCTACATTTTTTTTGTTGTAATAGAAGCGTCTTACTCATATAGTAACATGTAAAAATCATATTCAATTGTTTCCATTAGTGAAGATACATCCAACCAGTTGTCAAGTCTATTTGAATCGCATACATGAAATTTGCTCCTGACTTCCGCAATCCTATTATTGTCAATCATTGATTGCAGTTCATCAAATGCACGTTTAATTCGATTATAACATTCAGGACCTCCGAACATTTCGATCGCTTGTCCTGCTACCTCTTTGAATTCTGAAAGGAGAATTTTCTCCGAAAAGGTTTTTAAGAATTTCTTATATAAAAATTTATTTTTTAGTTCTTCGATTCTTTACTAATTTGAAGCATGGTATTTCTTATACCATGATTTGAAGTACTCGTCCAGAAATTTAAATAAATTTTAAATTTTCACATTTTAATATTAAATTAATAATTCAAAAATTTGGTTACTTTTTATAGAGTAAGCTTTCTGTATGCCCACGTTTCGATGGACATAGAGAAAGCTATCAGTGGACTTCAGTCATCATGGTTAAATAAATAAATAAATAATGATCGCTTTCACAAGGATATACAGAGATGAAGAAACATACCAGGAATATGAAATATCAATATGATGAGTGACTATTGTTGGTCGTTTCGTAAAAAATATCTATCAGAGAAAAGCAATGAATGATATTTTCTAGAGAAACAGATCAGAAAAACAAAGAAGAAAGCGTCTAAATCAAACAACAGAAATTATTGCAGTTGCGAAAATCTAGTTTTTTGCTGAAACCGAGTATACGATAGAGAATTCTCATATTGTATTTGATTCGTTTCACATAAGCATACGTTGTGTTGCAAGAACTAAACTAAAAACAACATCCTTGCAATATACTTAAGATATCCCGAATAATACATACTGATTTTTGCTCAAATTAGTTGTCCAAAAAGCATGAAAATAACTAATAATATTTCAGTAATTATCAGAAAATGCAGCAATTTTTATATTAAAAAATTAGTTCCATTTCGTTGGAATTTTTAATTAGATTGACGCGCATACGAATCGGTGTTCGATAAAAAAGCGATTGCGAGTTTTCGATTAAAAAAACCAATGGGGGAAATCGTCTTTAACTATAGGTTTGTTCGTTTACTTTCTCAGTAAAAATTTGTAACGAGAGAGTAATGTTAAAAATTTTTTAAAATAATCTTTCAAATTGCGAAAAATATAAGGAAATTAATCAAATGCTTTAGTCGCATCAATTCGCTAAGAGAATTTACTTTCGCTCATGTCAACTTTTAATTATTCTGCTTACCGAAAAAATTGAGCTTCACTTCCAAGGAAGCGCCAGCTGCCCAAACACCGTCCGCTAATTCTGGATATCTTTGCTTAAACCAAGTAACGTAGCTGCCAGCAAAATATCTCCCAAACAGTATAACTTTAGAAGACCTCATGCCAGGAGTGGTGGATTTAATGGTGCGTATGACTACGGCCAAATCAGCTAATATCTGATCTACATTTAAATATTTCAGATTTTCAGAACTCAGATCAGCAACTGGTCTGCTTTCGCCATAAAAACGAGTCTCAGTGCTAACCAAATAACCTCCATGTTCCTTAGCCATGTCATAAATATGCCCACCTTCAATGGGTTGTACCTCTACTTCCATTGAGCTGACATATAAGAATAAAGGGCCGTCTGAGTAGAAAACTTCAGCATTAGCCATACAACGCTTAAAAAGACACAATTATACCGAAATATTAAAGTTAGTATCTTGTTGGACCACTAACCATTTTCCATGTTCTAGAATCGTTTTCGTCAAAATGATTTACTTTCTGTTTGATCTCTAATTTTATTGAATGATCTACTAGGGCTCCTTGCGCTGTTGCGAAATCTACGATACCAAACACTGCAAGGACCACCAAAACGTACTTATTTTTAGACATTTCAACCGCTTCTGTCGAAAATTTAATTAAGACTAAAACCACACGTTGGCAAAGACTTTATTATATTAATTGTTTTCAGTATTTTAACTATTGAATTGTTAAAGGCAGTCAATGTACGTTTATGTATTGTGTTGGTGTTGGTGAAATTTTTTGTATGCGTTACGTCGCACAGTGGTCGAATTTTCAGAAAATATCAAAAATCAGAAATCAAAAATCCTATGAAAGATTTTGATGAAACGGTAGAACGCGTCGTATTGAAATATTTTTCACTAAATAAAACCCCAAAACGCTTTTTGAAATCGAATAACAATAATAAGTGGCAGAGTATCTCAAAGTTTTGAAACTTGGGGAAGATTTTTTGTGAAAAGAAATAAAAAAGTGTAATTTGGTCGTTTGTATTTTTGCAACAGGCATTCAGAATTAAAGAAGTTACAATAAATGACGGAAGATATTTCCCAAAAACTGATTTAATTGCTACAGTACCGAAGACCAGATTACGTACATCAGTGGGACATTTTATATTTCAAGAGCGAGAGACACGCACTATATTTTTGGTAAAACTGAATTTTACCAACTTAACAAAAAAGATCACATCCCATTAACAATTACAGTTCACGATTACTGATAATTTTTTTTTTTTGGTCAAACGTGAACAAATTGCCGATTTTATAGAATAGTATAAAATTATCGTGTTTACCAGCATGACACGCCCACAATTACCAATATCGACCAAAGTTATTGAGGTACCTGAGTTTTGTTACGTTATTAACTGTCAATAAAATTTTGGAAATTGATGACAGCAAAAAATTAAGATTTTGGCTAACAAATTCAATTCCTGAGCCACTGTGCGGCGGTTAAATCAATAAAATATTTGAAACTAAGAATGCTTTATATTAAAAACTTTAATTTTATCTCACTTTTCTACCTACAATTGCTCAAACTTTGAATAAATAGGGAAGCAAAACTTAAAAAAGTAGAAACAAGTGTTTTTCAAATTTTAATAAATTTAAAATACACCAGTACCCCGGTTTGCATAACTGATTGGGACCGGAGAAACGCGACGAATGATTTTCCATACATTTATATTGATTTTCATTTAATTGGTTCCGAGGTTCATAATTTTAGCAAAAATGCAGATTTGTCAATAAAAAATTAAATTTTTTAATACATATTTTTTATTATCAACAGTTTTTATAAATAAAAATATAAAAACTCACGAGAAAAACTTGAAAAAACATAACTAAAGCATAACAAAAATAAAAAGATTAAAATTAAAAATAAGGAATTCATAAAAAAATAGCAAAAAAATACAAGCCTGTGTTAGATAACACGGGCGCATAGGTCAGACGTAGAATACGTTAGTCATTTTACAATTAAAATATATGAATTATATATAATTTTTCGTAAATGATTTAAATCTATCTAATATATACGCATACAGCATATGTATATACGCATATAGTGAGCGTATACATACATACATCACCAATCCCTTGTATTAATGTACATACACACATTTACACGCTGTTCTCAGAAGTAAACAAAGGACAGCAAAGATCTGTAAACTTTCAAGCGCACACAAGTGACCACGCTCCCCTCCCATCATTTATGTTCCAACACAAACGAACTAACAACCGACCGACCCAACAAAACGAAATGTACACACACACACATTTACACGCTGCTCGATAAATAAACAAAGCACAGCAAAGCCAAAATCATTTGATTTCACAACAACAACAAAAACAACAGCGGCATTTACAAACCAACAACAACAGCGGCATGTACAAAAAAAGTCTAAAATATCATGCTCTAAAATATTTATTTCCCTAACTACTTATGTACATAAAACTTTTATATATAGACATATAATTTTTTTAATGTAATTCGAAACAAAACATATGTATTACTAAAACTGAGTAACGTATAAAAATTGCTAAAATATGTTTTAATATATAAGTAAAAGTGGGTGTAAGTTGACAAACATTTTCTCAAAATTCTGTGCTCAAGATCAACACCCCTACCTTACCGTATAACGTATTCTACGTTAAAAACTGAAATGTGGTAATTTTTTAATTCGAGCTTGAGTCATCTAAATCTTTTACCAATTCTACAGTTGAATTTGAAAATCTTGCTGATTTTTTATGAAATTATTTAAAGTTTGTTGGACTGTAACAGCTTTTTTCAAATACATTTCCTTATAACAATTGATCGCGTCTGTTACATTTTTGGACACTTTTAAACTGCGATTTAATTGTTTTAATTCAAGTTTGAAATTTTAAAGTATCTGCACTAGCGGATTCCCCTTTCAAGGCAAACCAACCTCTGGTCGCTCCAACTTCCTCCGCACTTTCGGCACTTGATAACGGATAATTTTCTTTCAGATCTTCCAAGAAAGTTGAAGCTTTCTTCAGAATTACCATTTCACTTAGTGGCATTCTTCGCCGATTTTGATCTTCTATTCAAATGCTAAGAAGTGACTCCATCTTCTCATTTTTGTAACCAGTTTATGTTATAATATTGCTTTCGGCAATATTTTTGTATTTTTTCAGCGTCTCTAGAACAAATGGATTTTATTGTAGAAGGGGCTAGTCCAAGGTTTCTTCCAATATCAACAGCCTTTTTCCTGATCTAAAACGTTTCAAAATATCTAGTTTTTGTTCTAAGTTTTTTGATGCATTATTCCAAAGTATTTAGTCTAAACTTTACTTTAGCAATTGTAATTTGGAACGATCTTCAACTTGCAACGAACATATTTCCAGGAAATCCCATTTTTCTATTTTAACTTTGCGGAAACATTTTCATACTAACGACGAAAATCGAAGCCACTATTGACGCAACTTTTCGAAGTCACAAAAATTTAAAAAAGACACAACTTCGAAACGACGCAAAACAAAGCGACGCAAGCTGGGGTATTGGTGTAGTATAAAATAATTCTTAAATCAATTAAATATGTGAAGCTAAGAATGCTTTAAATAAAAAAACTTTAATTTTATCTCACTTTTCTACCTACAATTGCTCAAACTTTGAATAAATAGGGAAGCAAAACTTGAAAAACGTAGAAGCAAGTGTTTCGCAAATGTAAATAAACTTAAAATAGTTTAAAATATTTCTTAAAAAAGCATTATTTCATTCTTTGCTCTTGTCTTACAAATTTATTGGTTATGTAATCATTTTGTCACATACATAAAATTAAAAATAATTTTAATTTCTTATTATTGTTTAAGCTTATAAGAGCTTTTGTACGAATCTAAATTCAAAATTGTTTTCCCTTGAGATCATTTCTACCAGCATAAGTCCATTTACTGAAATTCTATATGACAATCTAATAATTGATTCTACCAATGCAGTTAGAGGTTTTTTCAATGAATATGATTATTGTTGTTTCATTAAATAAACAATTTTAATAAATTTTTACAATATGATAAATTTTATAATTTAAATAATTGCATAAATTTAATTTAAATAATTGTATGTAAGACTTGAATGATTCCAATTTATTGTGGCATATTGTTTATATACCAAATTATGACGATCAACGCTCGGCAAACAAATACTTTTTAATTCACATTCATATGTAAGTCAAGTCACATAGGTCAAGAAATAGTTTCTTCAGAGGCACTGAATACTTTACTGAACCTTGTTCTAATTCATCTTCACATAATTGTCACGTCTGTCAGTAGGGCAGTGAGGCACAAAGCATCTGATTGTTTTAGGTCAAGAGCTTTTGGCTTTGCAAGAATGTTCAAAGCTCTAGGTATTATTTACAAATTTACTTACGAACATTTAATATATTTTTTTACGATTTTCTATCATTTCGTTATAATTCATTCCTAATTCTTGAGGAATAATAGATTTTTTATTTAAATAAAAACGAAAAATCATATATAAAAAGGAAATTGGGAATGGCTTTAATGTAAATTTCAAAGCGATGGCATGAAGGTGAGATAAGGTCGGACAAATACTCCTATTTTGTATTTTATTTTGGGTCACAAATAGAATGATCAAAGAAAATGAACTGTGACATGGTTGGGCGGGCAGTATAGAAGCACTACATCTGATAAACCGGCGAAAGTGTTGCTCGTATAGTGTATTGTGGTACGTCTTAATCTTATATATTTTTTTGAAAGGCGATGTGCTTGCGGTGCTACCCAGATAGCGATGAGAGTTGCTACTCAGATAGCGTGCTAAACGAAAGCATCACTAGTCGCTGCAGCCGTGCATTAAATGAGAAGAATGTTGGAATGCACTTCTGCGTTAGCACACCTTTATTGTCAGGCAATGTAGGGAAGAATTATCAAGGCTAGTTGGAATTTCTGGCTTTACCTTAGTTTTTATCCACTTTGGTAATGCGCAGGCACACCAGTCAGTTAGATTGAAGCCTGCTTTGTATATTTTTAATTCGGTGTCAGTTGCGATTTGGCTTGACACGAGATAAGAGATGACAAAATCTCGACAAACGAGGGGCGCCAAGGTGGTGTGGGCCTCCTACAATATAGACCGCATAATGCAAATTGTAAAGCACAGTCTTGAGACTGCAGTCAATAATAACAGGTCAGGAGGGGTTAGGAATACATGCAGATCAACTCGTATTACCCTGTAACGGGTACTGGAGGAGCTGCAAGGGTATACAAAAACAAGAAACAATCTCGCACCTTTCCCGCGAATGTCCTGCCTTAACAATAAAAATACAAAGATTCCTATTCAGCTACATACATATATGAAGGACGATCTTTGTGAAGTATCGGGATCAAGGCCAAGTAACCTCGGCTACAGGGTGGATCTGGTACTCTAAATCAAAGGATCTGTACAAGTTCTCTGCACATCTGACGATTTGTATTGTCATGTCAAAACGACAAACTCCACGTGACTGTTTTTGGCAACCTTTAATGAAAGGAACTGTACATATGGGTTGAATGGCTTTAAAAAAACATTGAAACCCTCTTTTTCTAGAGTGCCGAATCACATATTTTTAACGGCTGTCATATTAACCACGCATCATTTATTCGATAAGTATTTCGTCCATCGTATCTATATTAGTTGATTGTAAGTAAGTAATTAAGTAAGTAATTACTTAATTAGTTCATTGTAAAAAGTATTTAATTGATGTTTTTACCGACGGAGGTGACAAGATTTTGAAATGCTTCCACAAAGGAACTTCCACTCAGCAGAGCGTCGGCTTGAGTGGTATTAAATTTTTTTTGTGAAAGTTACTTTATTATGTATCCTGTATTCCTATATGTCGCAGCTTTCGTCATTTTTATTAAAATTGAATTTTTTAAACAATAATATTTATAGTTTTCACTTTATAAATTCATTTCGTCACAAATATATTATTGGCAAATATTAAAAACAGAAATGTTTTCGGAGAAGGCATAATGAGGAAATGCCTGTAGCTCACAATCAATCGTATTATTTAACAACGTAGTGTACAATAGTAGTATTTTGTACATTTACTAAGTCAAAGTTGAACATACAAATGTCTTAGAAAAAGTCTTTGCAGCTTCGGGGCTTCTTTGGATATTGCCAAACTTGGCTTTTTTAATCTTTTTTCCACTAAACGATCTATTCTACTCGATTTATAATTTGTGCAGTAGAAACACTAGAAACAGGCCAAAATGTTTTCACATAAATTAAGTATTACCTACGAAAATAACTTTGATAGAGATAAAATATGAATTAATTGAATTATTTTATTGAGTTTGAGGTGTTCTTTTTTAACAATGTATTTATTTTGTTTCAATTTTTCAATATTTCAACACCCTGTGGGTGTCTTCTTCAGGAAAAAAATATTTTATATAATTTGAAACAAAAACAAAAAAAGTTTAAATGTTTTTTTTATTTTCAATACAAAATACTGACAATTGTGGAAATGAATAAACATTTTTAAAATGAAATATTTTTCTTTTTAGTGTCCGTTTTTGCTTTTATATATTAAATGCCTATAACTTGTGGCAAAACACGAGGTTTGTAGTTATTTTCTTTATCAAAACAATTGTATTTTCAAAGTCCGGGTAATGACTTTTATTAATGCAATGAGTTAACAAAGCTGTTTTTTGCGAAGAAATATTATTTTTATGTTTTTGGTCCGATCTATGTCCTGCTAATCTTGTCTAGTTTATTTTTAGTGGTACCTATATATACTTCTGAACATAGGTCATTGTTATTTCCTTTGCATGGAATTTTGTATATCACATTTGGCATATCTAACTTTTCAACTCTATCTTTAGTTCTACTACTGTATTACAAATTCTATGGGACATTCTATATTTTTTTCTATCAAATATATTTGATTTTTCCAACCTTTCAGACAAACCTGGAGCATAGGTTAATGACTTATAAATTTTAAGCTCAAAATCTATATTTTTCTCCGTCTTGTATTATACGAATACTGGTTAATTAATTTGTAAGTCAGATCTATTATCAATTAATATATTCTTAATTATTTTTTTATTCTTTTTATGAAATTGAAAATCACTAATTTTTAAAACTCTTTCTGTTAAGTTTCTAGCTGTATTAAATATTATCCTTTTAGGGTGCTTAGAATGGAAACTAAGGATTCTTCCAGAAGGTGTTGGTTTTGGTACCAATCTGTTAATAAATGTCCCTCTTTCCAAGTTCCAATAATATCATCAATTTATAAAATATGAATTCAAAATTATTGCCAATGTTCAACATTTTTAAAAAGTATAATCGATTTCAGTTCTATACAATGTCACTAACATATGGTACATACAATGATCTACATTTAACTACTTTTTAAACTGCGTTAACGTTATAAAACAATATCGTTATCTCTATGAGCGAATAAATGCATCTACAAATACGCAAATTACATGTGTGACATATTTTTAGTTTAAGTTTCACAACGGAGAGACTCGAAATGACAGTTCAAAAAATCAAAAATGTGAATGAGGGAATTAAGAAAAAGTCAAAAGCTAAGCTAGAAGAAGCTAGAAAAATTAGAAAAGATTCTACAGATGTATGTACACTAGGCAGGGATTAGGGAAATATTAAAAAAGGCAACCACAGCAAACCAGACAAAGCAATCATGAGCCCATTCATTCCATTTATAATCGCATTACCGAACACGGCAATGAACCAAAAACATCTTCCGAGCAAAAAAAAGCAATGCTGATAGGTATATTAGAGCTGGAAAACGAGCACAAGGTGGCCTACACCATACGGCTTCGCATTCTTCGCCGATTTTGATCTTCTGTCCAAATGCTAAGAAGTGACTCCATCTTTTCATTTTTGTAATTTGTTTATGTTGTAACGATGTTGCGGTTTCGGCAATTTTTTATTTTTGTATTTTCTCAGCGTCTCTAGAACAAATGGATTTTATTGTAGAAGTGGCTAGTCCAAGGTTTCTTCCAATATCAACAGCCTTTTTCTTGATCTAAAACGTTTCAAAATATCTAGTTTTTATTCTAAACTTTTTGATGCATTATTCCGAAGTATTTAGTCTAAACTTTACTTTAGCAATTGTAATTTGGAACGATCTTCAACCAGCAGACAACCTTCACGAACATATTTCCAGAAAATCCCATTTTTCTATTTTAACTTTGTAGAAACATTTTCATATTAACGACGCAAATCGAAGCCACTATCGCCGCAACTTTTCGAAGTCACAAAAATTTTAAAAAGACGCAACTTCGAAACGACGCAAAACAAAGCGACGCAAGCTGGGCTATTGGTATAGTATAAAATAATTCTTAAATCAATTAAATATGTGAAGCTAAGAATGCTTTAAATAAAAAAACTTTAATTTTATCTCACTTTTCTACCTACAATTGCTCAAACTTTGAATAAATAGGGAAGCAAAACTTGAAAAACGTAGAAGCAAGTGTTTCGCAAATGTAAATAAACTTAAAATAGTTTAAAATATTTCTTAAAAAGGCATTATTTTATTCTTTACTTTGTCTCACAAATTTATTAGTTGTGAAATCATTTTGTCACATACATAAAATTAAAAATAATTTTAATTTCTTATTATTGTTTAAGCTTATAAGAGCTTTTGTACGAATCTAAATTCAAAATTGTTTTCCCTTGAGATCATTTCTACCAGCATAAGTCCATTTACTGAAATTCTATATGACAATCTACTAATTGATTCTAGCAATGCAGTTAGAGATTTTTTCAATGAATATGATTATTGTTGTTTCATTCAATAAAGATTTTTACTAAATTTTTACAATATGGTAAAATTTATAATTTAAATATTTAATTGTATAAAGTTTTATACTGTCGCCAGTGGTTGTATTCTACAAAAATAATTTTGCAATAACTTTTCCTGTGTTGGTGACAGAAGAATGTGCAACTTTTTCAGCTTCTTCTTTTTATTGTATTTTGCAAATGGAACTTCTTTCTCACATAAACACACAAGATACCTGCGCATGAACGCAGTAGAAGGTTCCTGCAGGAAGCAGTCATAACTAACCAGATTTATCTGGTTTTCACTTTTAGGAAACCATTCTTTAGTCGAAATTTTTAAATTTAAGTATAGTTCTGTCGGAGGAGGTTTTGTTTTAAACACTTTTACTTACGCTGGATTCCAAAGCCAAGATAGCAGCAAACTCTGGCATTATCTTAAACTTAAGAATTTAATCGTCTGAATCCAATACTAAGACTTGAATTTACTGTTTATATACAAATAGGAAATAATAAAAATATTCTTTCTTCAAATGAATGTAGGAGTATTTGTTGACTATTGCTATTGATGTGCGAATTTGTATTCCACGTACTTGCGTACGTGGTGTTTGATAAACTGTTTGTTTATCGCTCCATTGACTGTTGAGGGTGGATCGGATATGGGAAATGGTACACTCACGCTCCAGATCAACGATCGACAAACACATTCTTTTTAATTCACATAAGTCAAGTCGTGAAGTAGAAAATTCACATGGAATAGTTCCTTCACTGGCACTGAATACATGCCATGAAAGAATGTTCAAAGCTCTAGGATTTACAAAATTTACAAATTTACTTTCGAAAATTTAATATAATTTTTAACGATTTTCGTTACTATCATTTCATTATAATTCATTCCTAATTCGTGAGGAATAATATATTTTTTATTTAAATAAAAACGAAAAATCATGATGTGTGAATAATTGGCGACAGTTCAAAACTTCATACAATTATTTAAATTATAAATTTTACCATATTGTAAAAATTTAGTAAAAATCTTTATTGCATGAAACAACAATAATCATATTCTTTGATTGTCGTAAAGAATTTAGTAAATGGACTTATGCTGGTAGAAATGATCTCCAGAGAAAACAATTTTTAATTTAGATTCGTACGAAAGCTCTTATAAGCTTAAACAATAATAAAAAATTAAAGTTATTTTTAACCTTCTCATTTCCGAATTAAAATGTGCGGGGCTAAAAATTTTTTGAGGACAGATATGTGTTAGTCTTAACTCAAATATGAACTGATAAAAATTGCAAAGTCCTTGGTGTCCTGGTTCGTTAGTTACAGGATGTTGCGTATAGGCAATATTGTTTTATTTTATTATTATATATTATTTTTTTAAAGCATTTTTATTGAAACTTAAGTATGATAAGAGACAAAACATTTTTTTTGTGGATTGCAACACAAATAAACATTGCATTTGCTACATTTGTAACGCGGATAACCAGTGTGGCATAGCCTGTATCTGCCTTTTGCTCCCCATTTTACCCAGTGACCAAGATTTGTCAATTCGTATGCATTTTTCAGGTTCGGCAGCATACGCTCTTTTATAAGAGCTCGATTCAGAGGCCGTCGAAAGAGTTGGTGATGATGGAACCGATGGTAAAGAACCCGGTGATGATGGGGTTGACTCCATCGTTGAAAGGATTGATAATGGACGACCTCTTTTCCTTGGAATATTGGATGCTAAATATAAAACAATGTCTGATGATATTCCCAAACCAAAAGACGCACACGTTCCTTCTCCAATGTAGAGGGTAAAATCATAAATAATGCCAGCACACTACCCCTAGAAGACATTTTGAAGCCCCACTTGTGGGGCTTATTTGGCAGATATTGTTTCAAACTGTGTTGACCCAATGAAAAATATATTTTGAATTAGATAGAAATCTATTACATATGAGTACATATAATTAATTACCTTTATATAACTTATCATAGCCAGGTTGCCATGGGCGTAGCTAGGTATGGGCCTAGAGGGCCGTGGCACCCACCTAATTCTATAACAATTTTTTTTACATGCATGCAATATAAAATTATTAAAAAATGCACAGGGTATTGTGGACGGATTGCTTTTTTCTATTCAAGAAAACACAGCTAATTTAGGAATAGAAATGTCTGTTCCAAGGATAGTCTCTCGTCAAACGCACCGTTCAAATCCCCTATTTTTATCATGCTGAATACTGGAAGCGATCTATATACATTCCTTATATAGATTCTTTAATTTCATCACTGGACAGAAGATTTAATGAAGAGAATAGGCCAACGTTTGCAATTCATTGTTTGCACCCTTCAAACATGCTTTCTTTGAAGCTGGAAGAGCTTAAAAATGCCACAAAAACGTTTGAGCATTTTTATGAGTTGGATGATTTGGAAGGAGAAATTGAGCTTTGGTATAATTCTTGGCAACAAAAAAATGGGTAAAGACGAATTAGCCGACTTAGAGCTGGCGAGTATTTTGAAAGACGTTGGATAATTTTATCCAAATATAAGGAAGGCGTTATTAATTTCATTGTCACAGTCGTGCACTACTGCAACTGTTGAGCGGTCATTTAGCACTTTAAGGCGAGTAAAAACATGGGTGCGCTCAACAATAACTGAAGCTCGTTTAAATGGTAAAATAATATGCAATTTTAATTATTATCAAAAAATAAGTATATTGTATATTGCAGGACTATGTATGTTAAGCGTCCACCGAAGATTGGTAACCGAGAAGGATGAATTTTTGAAAAAAATTCTAGCAAAATTTTCAGAAGATCCCCGCAGATTACTCCTCAAATATATCGAAATTGCAATAATCATAAAAAAATCATAATTTTCGTGGCACCACCCTATTTCATATCCTGGCTACGCCCTTGCAGGTTGCCCCTTTTCAACTAGGCGAATAATTCGATTGGTTGTTTTACCTCATTGCAGCGCACTTCGCTTTTCCAACTGGTATTACATTACATTACCTCTACACTCCTCTACCTCAAACTTTTCAAATCAATTTTTTCCGTCACTTCCTGTACAACCTCTTCATTTTCAATTTCTTTTCCGTCATTTTCTTTGCTAATTAGTTGCTCAATCAGACCAACTTCCATATTTTCGCCCCTATCAATCATATTTTTCAATGTTTCTTCGATGAGGTTTTCGAAAGTTGATGTAGTTTCCTGCTCTTCTTCTTCATTTTCCTCATCCGCAGAATCATCCCAGTCAAAATGAACAATTTTTTTTAATTTCTGTCTGTGTAAGACCTTTTGGACGTATCTAAATATGAACATATGTATATAAATAAATGTACATTGTTCGGAAATTACCTCAATTGACAAATGTTGCCTATAGGCAACAGCACTTTTAAAAAATTATTATAAATAAACTAAACACTTTTTTCATCATTTATTTGTTTTTTTTTTTTTAAATAACTCTCTTTCATATTGACAAAAGGCTCACATGGAAGACTCATGTAAAGGCAAAAAACGAGCATCTTAAAATCAAAACCAAACGTCTTTATTGGCTTCTACACCCCAGGTCTCAAGTAAGCATTGAAACAAAATTAATAATATATAAAACTATACTTAAACCAGTGTGGACTTACGGCATTCAATTGTGGGGAACTGCCAGTAACTCTAATGTTGAAATTCTTCAGCGCTATCAAAATAAAACATTAAGACTTATTGTTAATGCTCCAAAGTTTGTTTCAAATCAAACTATACACTATGACCTAAACGTACCAAAAGTCAAAGACGAAATAAGGAATTATAGTGGAAACTATCTCAATAGATTAAGTAACCACTGCAACCCACTAGCGATATCCCTACTTGATGATACTGAAGAAGTGAGAAGACTGAAGAGATACCATATACTTGACTTACCATTTATTTAACATATACTATTAAAATATTTATTGATATGTAAGATTATTTTAGTATAATATCTAAATTTTAAAATAATTGAGAAAAAGGAAATGTATTGAATGAATGTTGTTGTTTTCACTGGAGAGCAACAATAACTTGAAATATTATTATATCTAATTTGCTTATTATCCTCAATAATAGGATGATTGTAAATAAAGATTATTAAAAAAAAAATAACTCTCTTACCTTTATTTATTTATATTGTTCACTTGGTTTTACAATGAAACAGTTATTTCAATGATTTTAAACACTTTTTTCAGAAACACTTTTTTCGCGAAACGAACTTGACAATTTCACTATACGGAGAACGCCTACTGAATGAACACGTTCCGTTCCACAAATCACGTAAAAGAACACCTACTCTCGCTTTATCTCTTGGTGCAACAGAAATACCTCTCAGAGAAACTGTGAAATATTTGGGAATAGAGCTCGATAAAAACTTAACGTTTAAACATCTTATACTCCAAACGTATGAAAAAACTGTCCAATGTGGAAGGGCTCTGCTTCCTTTACTAAACCGAAGGTCAACTCTAAATAGGAAAGACAAAATACTGCTCTACAATAATTTGCCGTATGCTCTATGTGCATACGGCCAATTATGACATATGGATGTCAAGTGTGGTCAAAAAGATGTGTCAAAACATATTTGAAAAAGCTCCAGGTCATACAAAACAAGAATCTGAAGATTATATTCAACCTACCAAGACGATACTCAACAAATAGATTACCAACAGGAAAAGTTTGTAACAGTGATCAAAAATATCACACAAAGATTTGAAACCCGCAACAGGATTTCAAATTCCGCCTTGATAAGAAATTTGTAATATTATTTTCTTCTCCAACTTTATATATATAAAGTTGACAGAAGACTTAATGTAAAAATTTCTCTTAATTCCTATCAGGTTTTTTATCTATTTTTTCCCTATAATGTAAATAAAATCTTTTAAATGTTTATTTTAAGTTAATTCTAAATCATTTATATTTGTTGCAATACTAATATAGTAATAACTCAAAATATGTGTATAAGAAATTTGTATGTACATATATATTTTTACCTGTGATGATGATAGATTAATAAAAATTAATTAAAAAAAAGAATGAACACGCGCACAGCTTACAATAAAACAAATCGCGGGCATGAAAGGGTTAATTTTATGTAAGTATGTGACAAAATGATTTCACAACTAATAAATTTGTAAGGCAAAGTAAAGAATGAAATAATGCTTTTTTAAGAAATATTTTAACTATTTTAAGTTTATTTACATTTGCGAAACACTTGCTTCTACGTTTTTTAAGTTTTGCTTCCCTATTTATTCAAAGTTTGAGCAATTGTAGGTAGAAAAAAAATAAAATTAAGGTTCACATTGATTTAAGAATTATTTTATACTACACCAATACCCCAGCTTGCGTCGCTTTGTTTTGCGTCGCACAGAGGAGTATTTGACCCAAAAAGCTGGCCAAAAAGGCAAAAATTAATTTGATGAAATCGTAAGAAGTAATTACGCAGATCGATAGAAAACAAAATTCTACATCATATCGCGCATTTTAAAGATTGTAAGTTAAGATTTGTAGTTGTGGGACACTGTTAAAGTCAGGAAAGTGAAGAAAATTGCATGCGTTTTTATTGAATTTTTTCGATTTCAAGATATTTATATGATATTTTTTGTGGCTAAACGAATAGAGGTATTACATTGAATTAATACAATACAATAAAAGCACGAAAGATAAAAAAGCCTTTTTCATCAGACACTATTAAACTGCTTCTTCCTGATACCGATGATGCCGCCCATGATGAAATACGTATGACATGATCATAATTTTGAACTTTTTAATTAGTTTAATTTTTTTATATGATGAGTATTTAATAATATAAAATAAATATTAAAAGTGAATATGTTTTTGTTTATTTGGTTGTTTATTCCTTATAGGAAGCCAAGCTACGAGACCAATTTTATTAATATTTAATATTGGATAAATAATAATTTTGACAAGCGGGACATTGTAACATCCATAAAAAGCTGTTTTATTTCCCTGTATCTACACAACTACAATAGTTCGACTATCTAAATTTAATTTGAGTTGCTCTTAGAATAAAGTACAGTTGCAAACCAAATTTTGGTGGAGTGCGAGGGGGAGACCGGCATACGTAATAATAAATAATTTTTCTAAAAGTACACAACAATAGTGTAGCGAGGCATACCGTGTACGGAGAGTGTCAAAAATAACACTAACCCAATAATAATCTGCCACTAAATTTTTTCTATCAAACTAAAGCTAAAACTATCAAAAAAGTTAAACTTTTAAAACAAAAAACACGCTTTTTGGGTCAAATACTCCTCTGTGCATTGTTTTAACCAAATGAATGTCTAGATTTTAATGATTGCGCTGGAGCGGCTGTGATAGAAGAAGCTTGCAATCCGGGCTTAGTGTAGCCGATTAGTTTGAGTAGAATTTAATTTCATCTGCATCAGCTTTGCGTCTATATGAGATTTTCATATTAAGCGACGAAGAGCATTGTTGGGTTATTTGACTTCATTGCGTTGCGGTATTGATTGACCATTAATTTGGATGGAGGACATGTTCCCTTCGCAATGCAAAAGTGACGTACACAGGTTTTTGAAGTTCACTTTTATTATTCATGTTTTAACCATTTATCCAATATTAAAATGTGTTCCAATTCATCAGCAAACGTTGATATATGAAGGTTACTGCTTATTGCCATGTCAGACACATATATACATCAAATACAAGATTGGAGTGACTCCTGCTTCTATTGGTAGTAGTGCCCTTAAAAAGTTACATTTTCTGATAATAAATCTGCGACCAGTCAAGTAGCTTACGAAAAGGTTGTGAATGTTTCCGGGTAACTTCCCGGGTTCTATTCTATGTACTCTATGGAAATAAAATAATTATTTAATTTTTATTTTTTGACCTTTTTTGAACTTGAATAATATTTCAATCAAATGGTTATATTTGATTGAAATATTATTCAAGTTCGAGGGCTTATTTAGTGGGTCAGCAAATTCTTGCATGGCCAAACGCTCTTGACCTCCAATAATTAGATGCTTTGAGCCTCACAGCCATACTGACAGACAGTGCCTCTGAAGAAACTATTTCTTGACCTATGTGACTTGACTTACATATGAATGTGAATTAAAAAGAATTTGTTTGCCGAGCGTTGATCGTCATAATTTGGTATATAAACAATATGCCACAATAAATTGGAATCATTCAAATTATAAAATTTATCATATTGTAAAAATTTAGTAAAAATTTTTATTGAATGAAACAACAATAATCATATTCATTGAAAAAATCTCTAACTGCATTGCTAGAATCAATTAGTAGATTGTCATATAGAATTTCAGTAAATGGACTTATGCTGGTAGAAATGATCTCAAGAGAAAACAATTTTGAATTTAGATTCGTACAAAAGCTCTTATAAGCTTAAACAATAATAAGAAATTAAAATTATTTTTAATTTTATGTATGTGACAAAATGATTACATAACCAATAAATTTGTAAGACAAGAGCAAAGAATGAAATAATGCTTTTTTAAGAAATATTTTAAACTATTTTAAGTTTATTTACATTTGCGAAACACTTGCTTCTACGCTTTTCAAGTTTTGCTTCCCTATTTATTCAAAGTTTGAGCAATTGTAGGTAGAAAAGTGAGATAAAATTAAAGTTTTTTTATTTAAAGCATTCTTAGCTTCACATATTTAATTGATTTAAGAATTATTTTATACTATACCAATAGCCCAGCTTGCGTCGCTTTGTTTTGCGTCGGTGTTGGTTTTGGTACCAATCTGTTAATAAATGTCCCTCTCTCCAAGTTCCAATAATATCATCAATTTATAAAATATGAATTCAAAATTATTGCCAATGTTCAACATTTTTAAAAAGTATAATCGATTTCAGTTCTATACAATGTCACTAACATATGGTACATACAATGATCTACATTTAACTACTTTTTAAACTGCGTTAACGTTATAAAACAATGTCGTTATCTCTATGAGCGAATAAATGCATCTACAAATACGCAAATTACATGTGTGACATATTTTTAGTTTAAGTTTCACAACGGAGAGACTCGAAATGACAGTTCAAAAAATCAAAAATGTGAATGAGGGAATTAAGAAAAAGTCAAAAGCTAAGCTAGAAGAAGCTAGAAAAATTAGAAAAGATTCTACAGATGTATGTACACTAGGCAGGGATTAGGGAAATATTAAAAAAGGCAACCACAGCAAACCAGACAAAGCAATCATGAGCCCATTCATTCCATTTATAATCGCATTACCGAACACGCCAATGAACCAAAAACATCTTCCGAGCAAAAAAAAGCAATGCTGATAGGTATATTAGAGCTGGAAAACGAGCACAAGGTGGCCTACACCATACGGCTTCGCATTCTTCGCCGATTTTGATCTTCTGTCCAAATGCTAAGAAGTGACTCCATCTTTTCATTTTTGTAATTTGTTTATGTTGTAACGATGTTGCGGTTTCGGCAATTTTTTATTTTTGTATTTTCTCAGCGTCTCTAGAACAAATGGATTTTATTGTAGAAGTGGCTAGTCCAAGGTTTCTTCCAATATCAACAGCCTTTTTCTTGATCTAAAACGTTTCAAAATATCTAGTTTTTATTCTAAACTTTTTGATGCATTATTCCGAAGTATTTAGTCTAAACTTTACTTTAGCAATTGTAATTTGGAACGATCTTCAACCAGCAGACAACCTTCACGAACATATTTCCAGAAAATCCCATTTTTCTATTTTAACTTTGTAGAAACATTTTCATATTAACGACGCAAATCGAAGCCACTATCGCCGCAACTTTTCGAAGTCACAAAAATTTTAAAAAGACGCAACTTCGAAACGACGCAAAACAAAGCGACGCAAGCTGGGCTATTGGTATAGTATAAAATAATTCTTAAATCAATTAAATATGTGAAGCTAAGAATGCTTTAAATAAAAAAACTTTAATTTTATCTCACTTTTCTACCTACAATTGCTCAAACTTTGAATAAATAGGGAAGCAAAACTTGAAAAACGTAGAAGCAAGTGTTTCGCAAATGTAAATAAACTTAAAATAGTTTAAAATATTTCTTAAAAAAGCATTATTTCATTCTTTGCTCTTGTCTTACAAATTTATTGGTTATGTAATCATTTTGTCACATACATAAAATTAAAAATAATTTTAATTTCTTATTATTGTTTAAGCTTATAAGAGCTTTTGTACGAATCTAAATTCAAAATTGTTTTCCCTTGAGATCATTTCTACCAGCATAAGTCCATTTACTGAAATTCTATATGACAATCTAATAATTGATTCTAGCAATGCAGATTTTTTCAATGAATATAATTATTGTTGTTTCATTCAATAAAAATTTTTACTAAATTTTTACAATATGATAAATTTTATAATTTAAATAATTGTATAAATTTAATTTAAATAATTGTGTGTAAGACTTGAATGATTCCAATTTATTGTGGCATATTGTTTATATACCAAATTATGACGATCAACGCTCGGCAAACAAATTCTTTTTAATTCACATTCATATGTAAGTCAAGTCATATAGGTCAAGAAATAGTTTCTTCAGAGGCACTGAATACTTTACTGAACCTTGTTCTAATTCATCTTCACATAATTGTCACGTCCGTCAGTATGGCGGTGAGGCTCAAAGCATCTGATTATTGGAGGTCAATAGCGTTTGGCCATGCAAGAATTTGCTGAACCACTAAATAAGACCTCGAGCTTGAATAATATTTCAATCAAATGGTTATAAAGAGGTCAAAAAATAAAAATTAAATAATTATTTTATTTCCATAGAGTACATAGAATAGAACCCGGGAAGTTACCCGGAAACATTCACAACCTTTTCGTAAGCTACTTGACTGGTCGCAGATTTATTATCAGAAAATGTAACTTTTTAAGGGCACTACAACCAATAGAAACAGGAGTCTCTCCAATTTTGTATATATGTACGTGTCTGACATGGCAATAAACAGTAACCTTCATGTATGTATCAACGTTTGCTGATGAATTGAACACATTTTAATATTGGATAAATGGTTAAAACATGAATAATAAAAGTGAACTACAAAAATCTGCGTACATCACTTTTGCATTGCGAAGGGAACATGTCCCCCATCCAAATCAATGGTCAGTCAATACCGCAATGCAATGAAGTCAAATAACCCAACAATCATCTTCGTCGCTTAATATGAAAATCTCATATAGACGCAAAGCTGATGCAGATGAAATTAAATTCTACTCAAACTAATCGGCTACACTAAGCCCGGATTGCAAACTTCTTCTATCACAGCCGCTCCAGCGCAATCATTAAAATCTAGACATTCATTTGGTTAAAACAATGCACAAAAGAGTATTTGACCCAAAAAGCGTGTTTTTTGTTTTAAAAGTTTAACTTTTTTGATAGTTTTAGCTTTAGTTTGATAGAGAAAATTTAGTGGCAGATTATTATTGGGTTAGTGTTATTTTTGACACTCCCCGTACACGGTATGCCTCGCTACACGATTGTTGTGTACTTTTAGAAAAATTATTTATTATTACGTATGCCGGTCTCCCCCTCGCACTCCACCAAAATTTGGTTCGCAACTGTACTTTATTCTAATAGCAACTAAAATTAAATTTAGATAGTCGAACTATTGTAGTTGTGTAGATACAGGGAAATAAAACAGCTTTTTATGGATGTTACAATGTCCCGCTTGTCAAAATTATTATTTATCCAATATTAAATATTAATAAAATTGGTCTCGTAGCTTGGCTTCCTATAAGGAATGAACAACCAAATAAACAAAAACATATTCACTTTTAATATTTATTTTATATTATTAAATACTCATCATATAAAAAAATTAAACTAATTAAAAAGTTCAAAATTATGATCATGTCATACGTATTTCATCATGGGCGGCATCATCGGTATCAGGAAGAAGCAGTTTAATAGTGTCTGATGAAAAAGGCTTTTTTATCTTTCGTGCTTTTATTGTATTGTATTAATTCAATGTAATACCTCTATTCGTTTAGCCACAAAAAATATCATATAAATATCTTGAAATCGAAAAAATTCAATAACAGTGACTTTAACAGTGTCCCACAACTACAAATCTTAACTTACAATCTTTAAAATGCGCGATATCATGTAGAATTTTGTTTTCTATCGATCTGCGTAATTACTTCTTACGATTTCATCAAATTAATTTTTGCCTTTTTGGCCAGCTTTTTGGGTCAAATACTCCTCTGTGCGACGCAAAACAAAGCGACGCAAGCTGGGGTATTGGCGTAGTATAAAATAATTCTTAAATCAATGTGAACCTTAATTTTATTTTACTTTTCTACCTACAATCGCTCAAACCTTGAATAAATAGGGAAGCAAAACTTGAAAAACGTAGAAGCAAGTGTTTCGCAAATGTAAATAAACTTAAAATAGTTTAAAATATTTCTTAAAAAAGCATTATTTCATTCTTTGCTTTGCCTTACAAATTTATTAGTTGTGAAATCATTTTGTCACATACTTACATAAAATTAACCCTTTCATGCCCGCGATTTGTTTTATTGTAAGCTGTGCGCGTGTTCATTCTTTTTTTTAATTAATTTTTATTAATCTATCATCATCACAGGTAAAAATATATATGTACATACAAATTTCTTATACACATATTTTGAGTTATTACTATATTAGTATTGCAACAAATATAAATGATTTAGAATTAACTTAAAATAAACATTTAAAAGATTTTATTTACATTATAGGGAAAAAATAGATAAAAAACCTGATAGGAATTAAGAGAAATTTTTACATTAAGTCTTCTGTCAACTTTATATGTATAAAGTTGGAGAAGAAAATAATATTACAAATTTCTTATCAAGGCGGAATTTGAAATCCTGTTGCGGGTTTCAAATCTTTGTGTGATATTTTTGATCACTGTGACAAACTTTTCCTGTTGGTATATTCTATGTAATCTATTTGTTGAGTATCGTCTTGGTAGGTTGAATATAATCTTCAGATTCTTGTTTTGTATGACCTGGAGCTTTTTCAAATATGTTTTGACACATCTTTTTGACCACACTTGACATCCATATGTCATAATTGGCCGTATGCACATAGAGCATACGGCAAATTATTGTAGAGCAGTATTTTGTCTTTCCTATTTAGAGTTGACCTTCGGTTTAGTAAAGGAAGCAGAGCCCTTCCACATCGGACAGCTTTTTCATACGTTTGCAGAATAAGATGTTTAAACGTTAAGTTTTATCGAGCTCTATTCCCAAATATTTCACAGTTTCTCTGAGAGGTATTTCTGTTGCACCAAGAGATAAAGCGAGAGTAGGTGTTCTTTTAGGTGATTTGTGGAACGGAACGTGTTCATTCAGTAGGCGTTCTCCGTATAGTGAAATTTTCAAGTTCGTTTCGCGAAAAAAGTGTTTCTGAAAAAGGTGTTTAAAATCATTGAAATAACTGTTTCATTGTAAAACCAAGTGAACAATACAAATAAATAAAGGTAAGAGAGTTATTTAAAAAAAATAAATGATGAAAAAAGTGTTTAGTTTGTTTTTAATAATTTTCTAAAAGTGCTGTTGCCTATAGGCAACATTCGTCAATTGTGGTAATTTCCGAACAATGTACATTTATTTATATATATTGGTATTTAGATAGATCCAAGAGGTCTTACACAGACTGGAAAAGAATCTGCGGATGAGGAACTAATTGAGCAACTAATTAGCAAAGAAAATGACGGAAAAGAAATTGAAAATGAAGAGGTTGTACAGGAAGTGACGGAAAAAAATTGATTTGAAAAGTTTGAGGTGGAGGAGTGTAGAGGTAATGTAATGTAATACCAGTTGGAAAAGCGAAGTGCGCAGCAATGAGGTAAAACAACCAATCGAATTATTCGCCTAGTTCAAAAGGGGCAACCTGGCTATGATAAGTTATATAAAGGTAATTATTATTATTATTATTAATTATATAACTTAATAATAAATTAATTATTATAAAGTTAGAGATTGAGCGCTAGCTACCAAGGCCATCAGCTCCTGTTAGTAATAAGAAAGCCGGAAAAATAAAGATGAATTCAAATTGAGTTATAAATATTTAGTAATTTTAACAGTTTAAGTAAATTGTTTATATTATCTTTTGTAGTATGTTTTAAAAGATTGCTGAAAGAGTAATTATTTTTTGTGCATATAGATTTAACATAACAACATTCGTCAATTAAGTGCTGCATTGATATTCTTGAGCTGCTACAGAAACTGCATAGGGGTGGTTGAGTTCTTTCCATCAGGTGTCGGTGTGTTAATCGGCAGTGACCTAGTCTTAAACGTGTGTATTTTTGTAGATATGATCTTGGTATATCGGGTGGGTATGTGGGTGATTCACCATTTGGATTGAATTTTTTATAAAGATGGGTATAAGCATTCCAATAGCGATTTCGTTTACTCGAAAAAAGTTTGCGAACTGTAGAGTATATCGTGCATTTATTTTGAGTATTTTCTACTATTAGTGGTATATTAAAGGCTTCTTTTGCTGCACGATCGGCTTTTTCATTGCCAGGAATCCCGGAGTGGCCCGGTATCCACATAAGTTTAATTTTGTCCGAAAATCGAATCAGATTGTCTCTTATTTCGCAGATCGTATCCTCTCTGTTGGATAAGTTTAGTATTGCAGTTGCACATGATTTAGAGTCGGAACAGATTACATACTTTGATCTCTGTTTTTTTATCCATTTGATAGCATTTATAATGGCAATAGCTTCTGCAATAAATATTGAACTATTTACATCCAGCAGGCCTACCTGTATCGTATCAAGGTTGTTGTCTATTATGGCGTATGAAACACCATTCTCGCTCTTCGAACCGTCTGTATAGCAAAAATTCCATCCACATGCAGAATATTCACACTTTTTCTGCAAGAAAACAGCTAAGTAAATTTCAACTGATGTTGAGTCTTTAGGGTAGGAAATAAATGATGGGTCAATACTATTGTGTGTAAGTAGCCAAGGGGGCCGCAGACAGTTAAATTTTTTTATTGGTTTTGGATTAATATTTGTTAAAACAATGTATTCGGTGATTCTTTGAACAGTTGATTTTAAATTTTTGTTGCATTTCGAATTCGGCTTATAATGTAGTATTTGATTTTCTGTGGGCATAAGAAGTTTCGTTGCTAATTTTGCCGTATTTATTTCAATAAGCGTTTCAAGAGAAGGTAACCCGCATTCTATTAGTATATTGGGAATTGGTGTCGTTTTAAAGGCACCAATGGCAAATCGTGCGGCATCGTGATATGTTGTTTGGATTTTTCTTAAATCTGCTTTCGCCGCATAACCATATAGTGGAAGACCGTATTAAATTTTTGATATTAACAGAGATTTTATAATTCTTATTAAGGTTTTTTGGTGACAATTACTGTTGATACTGGAAATACATTTAATTAGATTCAATCTCTTTACTAGGGCATTTTTTAGGTACAGAATGTGTTCTTTCCAGCGGTATTTGCTGTCAAAGATCAGTCCTAATATTTTCATTCTGTTTACTGTTTGAATAGTATGAGTTTGAAAGGATAACGGTGGCTGTAAGCAACTCCTCTTACGGCAAAAGTGTATAGCACTGGTTTTGTCCAATGAGATTTTTGCACCAATTTTTTAAATCAGTAGTAAGATTGTAAATCTTTAGCTGGTCAAGCGGCTGTTGCTGTTTGTTTAATTTTATTATGATACATAGGTCGTCTGCATACAGGCAGTGATTAAAGCTTGGGTGTTTTAGAATTACAGAGTTAAGTTTTTCGTATCCTATTTGAAATAAAATAACAGATATAGGAGATCCCTGCGGTATACCATTTTGAAGGGGGAAAATTGGAGAGTATGTATCATTAATTTTTATTTTAAATTTTCTGTTGCTCAAAAAGTTAAAGATTAACTTTAGCATTTTTGGTCCAATTCGACACTCCTTTTGTTGTGTAATAATGCTGTGAATACCAATTCTATCAAAAGCTTTTTCAAAGTCCATAGATAAAATAGTAATATGACCGTTTATGGAAAGAGATTTCGTTATTTGTTGGTCTAAGTAAAGTAAAACATCGCTTGTGCCTTTACGAGGTTTAAAAGCCATTTGTTTAGGGTGTATAAGTTTGTTATTTTGGAGAAACCATGACAGTCTATTAGCAATAATTTTTTCCAATAGTTTACTTAAACATGGAAGTAAAGATATAGGTCTATAGCCGTTCAGCTCGTTTTTTTCTTTGCCTACTTTAGGGAGAGGTATAACAGTGGCAACTTTCCAATCTTGAGGTATGACTCCCGAATTAAACACATTGTTGAGGAATTTTACGATTATCTTTTTACATGAGGTTGGCGTATTTTTAAGCATGGGATAGTTAATTTTATCAAACCCAGCAGTTTTTCCTTTAAGGGAGTTTAGTGCTGTGTTAACCTCTATTAATGTGATATCAGACTCAATAAATTTCGCAGAGGACTGGGGCGAGTAATTTTGTGTAATATTTATCTGATTTTTGCTGTTTATAAAGGTTTGACTAAAGTTAGCATCACTAGATTGAAGTGACCATTCCATTCCAAATAAAGTTGCTATATCTTCTGGTTGTGTGTAGATGTTATTTAAATGTTTTATACTATTAATACTGTGCTTTATATTTTTTCCGTATAACTTGTTTACATTACGCCACACAGCTTGAATAGATGTTGATGGATTTAATTCGGATGTGAATTTGTAAAAAGAATCCTTTTTCGCCATTTTAGCATGTTTCTTAAAAATCGCATTGGCTTTCCGGTATTCTATACTATTTTCTATGGTAGGATTTCTTTTAAACTTATGCCAATTAGTCTGTTTTGCTTTTCGCAGAAGCGATAGATTTTTGTTCCACCAATGTACCAATTTAGGTTTTGCGCTTTTGTTATTCTTCGGGATTGATTCGTTGGCGGAAGCAATTAAAATTCTTTTTAGTTTTGCAGCAACTTGGTTGTTATTTTTTGATAAGTCTATATTAAGAATTTTAGTGTTAATTAGATCATTATATTTAGTCCAATTTGCAAAATCTGTATTAAAATTATGATTTCTATTGGCAGTCTTATTCGAGTAATCGGAGTTCCTTTTATATGTTATATATATCGGGAGGTGGTCACTACCATGTAAATTGATGTCTAAATCCCAAGTGAGGAAAGGGTACAGAACTGATGATGCAATAGATATGTCGACATGCGTAAAGGTAGAGTGGGTAGAGTAGTGCGTAGGAGAACCATTATTTAAAATAATTAGATTTGAATGTTGGTAAAATTGTTCAACCAGCTTACCACGTTGGTCGGAGTTTTTTGAACCCCATATAGTGTTTTGGGCGTTTAAATCTGCCAATATTAGAGTAGCAGAATCAATATGATAGCTAAGTGCGTCTAAATCAGCGTTTGATATTGTTTGCGTTGGTGAAGCATATAATGACAATATGTTTAATTTAGTTTCGGCTTCAATTTTTACGCCAACTGCGTAAAAGCTTAAATCAGGCTTATAAAATTTGTGTTGGATAGATCTTTTCAGTAGTATAGCAGTTCCGCCTTTGGCACGAGAATTATTAGTGTTATTTAAGCAAAATACGTAGTTGTTAAGATTTATGATGTTAGACTTAGGATGAGTTTCTTGTAAGGCTATCACATCTGGTGATTTATTATTAATTATTAGTTGTAATTCGTGTAAGTTGTTGTAGTATCCGTTCATATTCCATTGAAGTATATTTAGGACCATAATTTAGTTATAAAAAGACTGGTGAAACTTTAATTGGACTAGATACATATACATATATCACCAGTGAAATATAGTATTATATCAAAGTGATATACTATATGAGATCCATTTTGTTCTTTGAGTTAGCATTGTAATCCGATACATTATTCAATGTTGGGTTATCAGTTTTATTGTGTTTAATTTTTAAATGTTGATTGTTGTTAGGAGTGGATTTTATTGAAATTTCTTTTGTTACTTGATTAAGAGAATAAGTCTGTTCTAAGATAGAGCTTGTTGTTGTAATGTTGTTTAACTTTTTATTATTGATTGCATTTACAATTTCTTGATTAGTTACTGCAGCCATTAATTCATCTGGTTGTTTTTTCTGTGCGTTAATTCGTTTTTTGCGTTTTTCAATTGCTTCTTCTAGTGATTCCTTTGGTATATCTGTTATTATACCTTCATTTATTTCATTAGCTTTTTTGTTTGCTTCAAAAAAGGTACAGTTATTTGTTATTTTGATTTTAATAGTTAATTGACGTTTTATGATTGTTGGACAGCTTTTGTTAAGAGCATTGTGTTCATGTTTACAGTTTACGCATTCAATTTTTGAGCACGGTATTGGGTCGTGAATGCTGGAAGCACAAACTTCACATTTAGTTTCGGATTTGCAGTGTTTTTTGGTGTGGCCCAATTTGAAGCAGTTTTTACATTGTAGAGGTTGGGGGATGTAGGGGTTTACTTTTACAACAAGAAAACCTAATTTGATCTCCGATGGTACTGCGTAACGATCAAAAGAAAGAATATGTAGACACGTATTTGTGAGCTTGTTATCTATAAATTTTTTTACTTTGTGGCATTCTATTACCCCTTGGTCGCTTAGACCTTCAGTAATTTCTACTTCGGACAGATTTTTTAACGATGGTGCAAAAACAACTCCTTTAGTCGTATTTAAGGTAGGATGTAACATAACTGTCACTGGACAGATACCAATTAATTCTTTTGTTTTCAAAAATTTATTAGTTTGGATATTATTTTTTGTAACAATCAACAAATCACCATCACGATTGAATGATACTTTCTCCACTTTTTCACTTGTGACCGCCTCTAGGGCTTTAGATACAAGAAATATATTAAAGTCTTTTAATGGTTTGTCCTTTATGTTACTTTTAATTAGTATATATTTAGGGTTATAGCTTTTAGATTTTTGAGTGCAATCTAGTCGAGGAAAATCGTTCATGTTATTAATATCCATATTGCCAAGCCTTTTACGTTTGGGGATGGGGTCCGGATCGGGGTCGAGAGGGGCAAAGTAATTGCCCCCATATTTGGAGCTCATGATTTTATGAATGTAGACTTGTTAATATACTTATGTAGTTCAATAAAAAATTTAAAGTTTTATTTAACGAAATTATAACAAAGATGAAAGGAGATAAGAAACACCAATTAGAAAAACCAAGTCTTTATTCGGTGAGAGCACGTTGTGAATTGCGAAAAATATTCAATTTAAATTATTTTTTTTTTTAATTCAAATTCTTTTTTTAAATTTTCAGTTCTTATAAAATTTTGAAAAAGGTAATTAATTATATGTACTCATATGTAATAGATTTCTATCTAATTCAAAATATATTTTTCATTGGGTCAACACAGGGCTTCAAAATGTTCTCTAGGGCTAGTGTGCTGGCATTATTTATGATTTTACCCTCTACATTGGAGAAGGAACGTGTGCGTCTTTTGGTTTGGGTATATCATCAGACATTGTTTTATATTTAGCATCTAATATTCCAAGGAAAAGAGGTCGTCCATTATCAATCCTTTCAACGATGGAGTCAACCCCATCATCACCGGGTTCTTTACCATCGGTTCCATCATCACCAACTCTTTCGACGGCCTCTGAATCGAGCTCTTATAAAAGAGCGTATGCTGCCGAACCTGAAAAATGCATACGAATTGACAAATCTTGGTCACTGGGTAAAATGGGGAGCAAAAGGCAGATACAGGCTATGCCACACTGGTTATCCGCGTTACAAATGTAGCAAATGCAATGTTTATTTGTGTTGCAATCCACAAAAAAAATGTTTTGTCTCTTATCATACTTAAGTTTCAATAAAAATGCTTTAAAAAAATAATATATAATAATAAAATAAAACAATATTGCCTATACGCAACATCCTGTAACTAACGAACCAGGACACCAAGGACTTTGCAATTTTTATCAGTTCATATTTGAGTTAAGACTAACACATATCTGTCCTCAAAAAATTTTTAGCCCCGCACATTTTAATTCGGAAATGAGAAGGTTAAAAATAACTTTAATTTTTTATTATTGTTTAAGCTTATAAGAGCTTTCGTACGAATCTAAATTAAAAATTGTTTTCTCTGGAGATCATTTCTACCAGCATAAGTCCATTTACTAAATTCTTTACGACAATCAAAGAATATGATTATTGTTGTTTCATGCAATAAAGATTTTTACTAAATTTTTACAATATGGTAAAATTTATAATTTAAATAATTGTATGAAGTTTTGAACTGTCGCCAATTATTCACACATCATGATTTTTCGTTTTTATTTAAATAAAAAATATATTATTCCTCACGAATTAGGAATGAATTATAATGAAATGATAGTAACGAAAATCGTTAAAAATTATATTAAATTTTCGAAAGTAAATTTGTAAATTTTGTAAATCCTAGAGCTTTGAACATTCTTTCATGGCATGTATTCAGTGCCAGTGAAGGAACTATTCCATGTGAATTTTCTACTTCACGACTTGACTTATGTGAATTAAAAAGAATGTGTTTGTCGATCGTTGATCTGGAGCGTGAGTGTACCATTTCCCATATCCGATCCACCCTCAACAGTCAATGGAGCGATAAACAAACAGTTTATCAAACACCACGTACGCAAGTACGTGGAATACAAATTCGCACATCAATAGCAATAGTCAACAAATACTCCTACATTCATTTGAAGAAAGAATATTTTTACTATTTCCTATTCGTATATAAACAATATGCCACAGTAAATTCAAGTCTTAGTATTGGATTCAGACGATTAAATTCTTAAGTTTAAGATAATGCGAGTGTTTGCTGTTATCTTGGCTTTAGAATCCTGCGTAAGTAAAAGTGTTTAAAAGGAAACCTCCTCCGACAGAACTATACTTAAATTTAAAAATTTGGACTGAAGAATGGTTTCCTAAAAGTGAAAACCAGATAAATCTGGTCAGTTATGACTGCTTCCTGCAGGAACCTTCTACTGCGTTCATGCGCAGGTATCTTGTGTGTTTATGTGAGAAAGAATTTCCTTTTGCGAAATACAATAAGAAGAAGAAGCTCAAAAAGTTGCACATTCTTCTGTCACCAACACAGGAAAAGTTATTGCAAAATTATTTTTGTACAATACAACCACTGGCGACAGTTCAAAACTTCATACAATTAAATATTTAAATTATAAATTTTACCATATTGTAAAAATTTAGTAAAAATTTTTATTGACTGAAACAAAAATAATCATATTCATTGAAAAAATCTGCATTGCTAGAATCAATTAGTACATTGTCATATAGAATTTCCGTAAATGGACTTATGCTGGTAGAAATGATCTCAAGGGAAAACAATTTTGAATTTAGATTCGTACAAAAGCTCTTATAAGCTTAAACAATAATAAAAAATTAAAATTATTTTAATTTTATGTATGTGCCAAAATGATTTCACAACTAATAAATTTGTAAGACAAAGTAAAGAATGAAATAATGCTTTTTTAAGAAATATTTTAAACTATTTCAAGTTTATTTACATTTGCGAAACACTTGCTTCTACGTTTTTTAACTTTTGCTTCCCTATTTATTCAAAGTTTGAGCAATGGTAGGTAGAAAAGTAAGATAAAATTAAGGTTTTTTTTATTTAAAGCATTCTTAGTTTCACATATTTTTTATTGATTTAAGAATTATTTTATACTACACCAATACCCCAGCTTGCGTCGCTTTGTTTTGCGTCGTTTCGAAGTTGCGTCTTTTTTAAATATTTGTGACTTCGAAAAGTTGCGTCGATAGTGGCTTCAATTTGCGTCGTTAATATGAAAATGTTTCCGCAAAGTTAAAATAGAAAAATGGGATTTCCTGGAAATATGTTCGTGAAGGTTGTCTGCTGGTTGCAAGTTGAAGTTCGTCCCAAATTACAATTGCTAAAGTAAAGTTTAGACTAAATACTTTGGAATAATTCATCAAAGAGCTTAGAATAAAAACTAGATATTTTGAAACGTTTTAGATGAAGAAAAAAGGCTGTTGATATTGGAAGAAACCTTGGACTAGCCACTTCTACAATAAAATCCATTTGTTCTAGAGACGCTGAGCAAATACAAAAATAAAAAATTGCTGAAACCCCAACATCGTTACAACATAAACAGGTTACAAAAATGAGAAGATGGAGTCACTTCTTAGCATTTGAATAGAAGATCAAAATCGGCGAAGAATGCCATTAAGTCAAATGGTAAGTCAGAAGAAAGCTTCAGCTTTATTGGAAGATCTGAAAGAAAATTATCCGTTATCAAGTGTCGAAAGTGCGGATGAAGTTGGAGCAATCAGAGGTTGTTTTGCCTTGAAACGGGAATCCGCTAGTGCAGATACTTCAGCTGCAGAAAATTTCAAACTTGAATTAAAAGAATTAAATCGCAGTTTAAGTGTCCAAAAATGTAACTGACGCTAACAATTGTTATAAGGAAATTTATTTGAAAAAAAGCTGTTACAGTCCAACAAACTTTAATTAATTTCATACAAAAATCAGCAAGATTGACAATCCAATTCTAGAAATGGCAGTCGATTTAGGTGACTCAAACTCAAATTAAAAAAAATTACCACATTTAGGATTTTTTTATGAATTCCTTATTTTTAATTTTAATCTTTTTATTTTTGAAATGCTTTAATTATGTTTTTCAAGATTTTCTCGTGAATTCTTATATTATTATTTTAATAAAAACTTTTTTTGTAATGGAAAGCCCAAATTACACCTCACTAACTTACAACAGTGTTGCCATTAAGAAATCTTAAACCTAAAATATAAATTAACAAAGCTAATGGCTTGTAGCAAAAATTAATAAATATACATACTTATACAGTGGAATCCCGATAATTCGTAATCGCAAGGGACCAGCCATTTCTTACGAATTATAGGGGTTTTCGATTTAGCGGGGGTTCGATTTAACGGGGTTAAAATAAAATAAATACGAATTAACGGGGTTTTTCAATTTATTTACTAAAATGATAAAAAACATAAAAAACAATTATTAAAAATAAAATACAAAATAAATAAAATAAATACATAAAATACGTGTAATTTTAATAGCAAACAAAAAACAATAAAATAAAAATAAAACTGACAAATTCATTTAAAAAATAAACCAGTTTCATCTGTGTTGAAAATGTCTTTTGCATCATAATCTTTTGTCAAATGATTAAGTTTTTCTTTCCATTCTGAACATATATTTTCATTAACTGCCGAACTTTCACCGCAGATTTTATGTTATTCCGTTTTTTTAAAGCGATCGAGCCAACCACTGCTTGCTTTAAAATCATTTAGATTTAACTTTTTTGCAAAACATACTACTTTTTCGGATAGTAATGGACCACTAATCTCCATTGTCAATGGCTGCAAAAATTTTTTGTTTTTCTAACACCGATAGAGTTTTGTGCGTGCCCTTTGGCATTTTTCTTTATTATACATGTAACAAACTGATCTTAAGAAAATAAACACACACACAAGCAAAAGCAAAAGCCACCAAAAAAAAAAATGGCGGAAAAAATCATTCTTTCCATGTTTCTGTTGTTTTTATTACGAATTATAAGTGGTAGTTAGAATACAATTACGATTTATAAGAGGTAAAGAAGATTTTATTTGTAAAAAAAAATTACGAATTATCGAGGGGACCAAAATGTATAGAAATTTTACGAATTAACGAGATTTTTTCAAGGGACCGGAAGTTTATTACGAATTATTGGGAATTATGATTTATCGGGGTACGAATTATCGGGATTTGACTGTAGTAACAAATCAAACAAGTTTGTCATAAGTTAAAAACAAACTAAGCAAATTAAAAAACATGTGTATAGTTGGTAAACAATAGATAACAATGGCAACACTGTTGTAAGTTAGTGAGGTATAATTTGGGCTTTCCATTACAAAAAAAGTTTTCACAAATTGTGATACGATGAATCAAAAAAATTCACGTATTCTATTTACAGTGAAAAAGTTTGTATAAATAGCTGAAATATACATCAACTGACACCACAGAAGTGGACCAAACACAAGAACGCTGATGATGAAAGTGTAGCGGCTTTCGAAAACAGCATGTTGTTCCGTTCTGCTAGTGTTTGTCAGAATGATTTACACATGTGTCTTTGGTATAATTTGTTCTTTGATAACTATCACATGTAATTTGGCCGATTGAACTAAGTAGCCTATCTAAATTTAAAATAAAAAATCACAAACAGAAAGGAAAAATGTTCATAAATAAAGAGAAATCTTAAACCTAAAATAAAAAAAATTTATTTTTTATCGAAAAATCTGTATTTAAGCTAAAATTATAAACCTCGGAACCAATTAAATGAAAATCAATACAAATGTATGGAAAATCATTCGTCGTGTTTCACCGGTTCCAATTAGCGACGCAAACCGGGGTATTGGTGTATTTTAAATTTATTTAAATTTGAAAAACACTTGTCTCTACTTTTTTTAAGTTTTGCTTCCCTATTTATTCAAAGTTTGAGCAATTGTAGGTAGAAAAGTAATTTTCTTTTTATTTAAAACGTTCTTAGTTTCACATATTTTTATTGATTTAAGAAATATTTTATACTACACCAATACCCCAGCTTGCGTCGCTTTGTTTTGCGTCGTTTCGAAGTTGCGTCTTTTTTAAATTTTTGTGACTTTGAAAAGTTGCGTCGATAGTGGCTTCGATTTGCGTCGTTAATATGAAAATGTTTCCGCAAAGTTAAAATAGAAAAATGGGATTTCCTGGAAATATGTTCGTGAAGGTTGTCTGCTGGTTGCAAGTTGAAGATCGTTCCAAATTACAATTGCTAAAGTAAAGTTTAGACTAAATACTTTGGAATAATTCATCAAAGAGCTTAGAATAAAAACTAGATATTTTGAAACGTTTTAGATGAAGAAAAAAGGCTGTTGATATTGGAAGAAACCTTGGACTAGCCACTTCTACAATAAAATCCATTTGTTCTAGAGACGCTGAGAAAATACAAAAATAAAAAATTGCTGAAAGTCAGCTTAGAGTCGATGTGGTGTTTCCATGTAAGCCGCCGGTCAAGGTGTATACCAAGGTATTTCACCTGTGAATGTTGAGGCACAACTTGGTTGTTGATTCGAATGGGGGAACAAGTGTCTCTTCGTAGAGTAAATGTGACATGAACACACTTTTGTTCATTTACTTTTATTCTCCATAAGTTCAACCACAGTTCCAACAGCTTAATATGTTCCTGAAGATAACGGGATGCCTCGTGAGGGTTTTCATGCATACTAAGGCAGGCTGTATCATCAGCAAATGTAGAAGTGAGGAACCATTAGCATTATTTCTGGATTTTAAATTAACAAAATATCGATATACTCATCTCAGATTGCATGCGATTGAAAAAGCATTAAATCTGTATCCATCATATCATCACATAACTGCTGCTAAAAAGGACTTCTGCTCATCAAAGGACCCTATTACAATCAATTACAAGAATATGATTTATGGAAAACAAACTAAAAATCTATCAGAGGAAGCTGTGGAAAAATGGAACCAGAAATACAGACTTTTTAGAGGCCAAATTACCAGAACACTTACAAGAAGAAGCGAAAGGACAGGGCAGGACACAGATAATACAGAACTGAATATGGACTATTTGCAAGCAATATTCCAACCAAACGAATAATAATTATAATTTGCGATCACTGTTGTTTATTTAAAAAAGAGTATAATTTGTAAGAATGTGTTATTTAAGGAAAAGTGTTATTCGTATACTTGTTGGGTAAAGCCTTATAAGAAGAAATACTTTTAATAACAAAAAAAAAAAAACATGATTGACAATCAATAGAAGGTTGGCGTATTTTTCTTCCACTGAATCTAAGTATAACTCGTAATGGTAAAATTGCCCAATTGGTAGACTTGTGTATCTGTGAAACGTTTATTGGCATCCTACTTATAATCGATAAATAAATAAAAAATTCCCTTACTGCATTAAAGTTTAACCACATTTGATATTAACATATTTCACTCTTTAATGTAGTCTGATGGGATTTGAACCTGCGCCTTTTATATGGACGCCTTTGGGAAATTAAAAATAAGTGTTTGAGTGAGTGCTGACCCACTTTCGCCGCTACGATTTTGGTAAAAATCGTAAATATTTGCCTGGGTGCCCAAAAAGTTGCTGTTGCTTTTTTGCGTATTTAAATACTCAACAGGCCAATCTCTTTTATTTTGTTTATCATTTTGAATAAATTGTTTGTGCATTATTTGAGTTTAAGCAATAAAATTGTTTATTTATTTATATATTCATTTAATATTCGAAAATGTTGGATTTCATTGATTCGCATTGCACCGGTTGCCATTGCGTGCAAATTACTATATTATTTAAATGCTCCGACGTTAGATATGGTCTTTGAAGGACTCACACAAAAAAGTCTAACGGCATCAAATTGCGAAATGACGCCGCCAGAACGTGAAATTGTGCGTTCTGGAAACTCGCATGCAATAAAGACAAACTCGGTCGTGTTGTGTTCATATTTGCAAAAGAAGTTGGTTTCCATACGATCATAGTGGTCGTAATTGACGGTAACGGTTTTTTCCATAATGGTTTTCGACGAAATACATCCTAATGACACCTCCAGACCATAATACACACCAAACAGAAACTTTTTCCGTATGCAATCACTTCTGGGATCTTCGAGCTCCATATACGATAATTTTACTTGTTGACGTAACCACCGCCTATGACGACCATAATCACTACGTAATGTTCGAAAATAGGTCATTGAACCAACATTTTGTAGTAAGTTTCAACAATTTTTCGCGTTTTTAGGGCAACCATAATCGTAAGCAGCAAACCTTTTACTGAATAAATAACATTTTAGGTGACATCCTGGCTAGGCCATCAACTTTGATATCACTAAATGGATAATCCGCTATATACATATATACTGATAAAAACGGCAGTTTGTAGTTGTTATTTTAAAAATAATAAGAATAAATGTTGCTTTTCTGAAAATAGACCGATTGCGAATAATTCATATATTCGAGTAAGTCGGCACGCTAGGTCTTATATGTCGATTTTTGTATAAAAGTTTTTTTTTTTAGTTTTTAGTGAAAAATAGAAATATGTACTTATTTTACTTTTGTTTAAAAAATTTGATTCAAATGGCAATTTCCTATTTTTTTTTATTCCAAATACTTCCTTTTTTTCTGCCTTCTACTATAATACTGCTGTCACTGCACGCGAAGGGCTGGCAGGATAGGACTGCAGATAATGCCTATATAGATTTTGACAGTGTTCAAAGTTAGAATGATTTAGTGGTGGTCTCGTTTTGACCCAGGTGTGAAAACGTGACTTAAAAATTAAACTGTAAAAAGCTCAAAATGAAGCTCCTTATTACAAAATTCAACCGACTTCAAATATAGCCTCTAAAGTGTTCGAAATAAATATTATAATATCTCCTACAGAGATCTTTGAAGTCAGTACCAAGAGCGCTGATAACGTAATGCAAAATTTAATTTAACGTTTCAGTTATCGCCGGCTGAAGCACCGGCTTCAAACGTTTCAGGAAGTAACGCATAATAACGAGTTTAATGGAGTTACACAAATATTTTACACAAAAGTTTTATTGCTGCAATTTACGATTTATAGTTACAATAAATTTCAAAAACATTCCGCCTTTAGTTTTAGCACTTTTCTGACAAAGGCAGAGATCGCTTGTCTCACAGTTTTTACATTTTCATTATTCACGTCCTTATTCATATCATCGTCCTTATTCATATCATATTCATATGATCTAGAAGAGAGTAAAGTAAATTATCAGTGGTTTTAAGGGTCTCGAAAAGTATTAAAATTTTCTTATTCTACTCACTGAGTACAATAGTAACTTGTCCTTCATCTTCTGTAAGTACGTATGTACTATGTTTAAATATATGAACAACAAAAAAGAAATAAAGAAATACTTAATATTGAAATTTATTATTCCATTATTATTATTTTAACAATTAGAGACAAAATACTCATACATACAGGATTGCATTAAAAATGGCGAAAATAAGTCCTTTTACCGGGATTCCAGTTTCTCTACAATGAACGGACCTTTTAAATGTCTTTTTTCTGCACACTTTTAAGGTGCAACGGGAAATTTTAAAAAAATTTTAGTGTTTCAAGGACTAAACTAAAAACAACATCCTTGCAATAGACGTAAGATATTCCGAAACATACATCGACATGTCTGTATTTAATCGATAATGGTTTTTTCTTAAATTAATTGCCAAAAAAGCAAACAAATTACTGATAATAGTCCAGTAATTTTCAGATGAAAATGCAGCTATTTCTGTGTTAAAAAATTAATCCCATTTCGTAGGAATTTTCAATTAAAATATCCCTTTAGTTTTCACGTACATACGACTCGGTGTTTGACAAAAAATCGATTGGGGGAAATCGTCTTTAACTTTAGGTTTGTTCGTTTACTTTCTCAGTAAAAACTTGTAACAAGAGAGTTTTTTTTTTAAATCTTTATTTACATTTGCAATCTATCTTAACCTAAGATAATAAGCAAACTTGCTGTATAATAATTTAACATTGATAATTGTACTCTTTGTAGTACAACTATAAGTTAATAATCATTACAATTTAGTGACAATTGATAAAAAGCTTTGACATACTATGCACATAGATATAATATATTTAGATTTAGGCGGTAAATTTAAATTATTATTAACATTAACGGACAATGTACACATTTTCTAACATAAATACATACTTACATTTAACAAAAACAGTGTAATTAAGGAAGGTACGCACAACATAGTAGTTTACATTATTTGACTTATAAGTTTTATATGTTATCTTCTAAATGGTAAATCTAAAATATGGTATCGTTTCAGTCTTTTAGTTTCATTTGTGTCGTCTAACAAGGAAATAGCCATGGTATTAGCATGATTGCTTAATCGGTTCAAGTACCTTTCGCTGTGGTTTCTGATTTCCTCCTTTACACTTGGAATATTTAAGTCGTTATGTATGGCATCGTTTGTTATGAACCATGGTGCTTGTGTAATAAGACGTAGAGTTTTTGATTGGTAGCGTTGTATTATCTCTATATTAGAGTTACTCGATGTTCCCCATAGTTGGATACCGTAAGTCCAGACTGGTTTTAAAATTGTTTTGTACAGTTTCAATTTATTGGTAATATTTAGTTGTGATTTTGGGCCCAGTAGCCATGAAAGATGCCTACTCTTTATTTTTAGCTGCTGTTGTTTTGCTTTTATGTGATCTTTCCAGGTTAGCCTTCTATCTAAATGCATACCTAGGTATTTAACTGATTCCTTCTTTGGGATCTGATTGTTGTTGATAGTAAGATCTGGAGTATCTCCTCCATTTTCCATTTTTCTAGCCATGTTTCTAACAAGTTCAACATATTTTGGAGTAAGTATGAAGCCATAGTTGGTGAATCATGTGTAGCCAGTAGGGCGGTATCGTCAGCGTAAGTTACAATGAATATTTCACTAGATAAGGGCATGTCTGCAGTATATGTCGTGTATAAAACTGGGCTTAATACACTGCCCTGTGGTACCCCAGCTCTAATTTCAAATATAGATGACATTTCATCATTTATTTTGACATAATATGTTCTGTTTTCTAAAAAAGCTTTTATAATAAAGTAAAATGGGGCTGGGAAAAGTGATTTAATTTTTGACAGTAATCCATTATGCCAAATTCTATCAAAGGCTTGCTCAATATCAAGAAAAACCGCTGAGCAGTATTTTTTTCTTCCAAACAGCTGCGTATAGTGTTCACAACTCTATGTATTTGTTCCGGCGTGCCATGCTTATGTCGGAAGCCAAATTGATGTTCTGGTATTATGCTGAGATCTTCAATGACAGTTTGTAAACGTTTAAGGAAAAGTTTTTCAAATATTTTAGAGTAACAAGAGAGTAATGCTAAAATTTTTTGAAAAGAATCTCCCAAATTGTGAAAAATATAAGGAAATTAATCGAATGCTTTAGTCGCATGAATTCGCTAAGAGCATTTACTTTCGCTCATGTCAATTTTTAATATTTCTGCTTAACGAAAAAATTAAACTTCACTTCCAAGGGTGCGCTAGATGCCCAAACACCGTCCGCCAATTCGGGATATTTTTATTTAAACCACGTAACACAGCTGCCACCATACTCAAAACCACACAATATAACTTTAGAAGACTTCATGCCAGGAATGGTGGCTTTAATGGTGCGTATGACTACGGCTAAATCAGCTAATATCTGATCTACATTTAAATATTTTAGATTTTTAGAACTCAGATCAGCAAGTGGTCTGCTTTTTCCGTAAAACCGAGGCTCTGTGATAACCAAATAACCTCCATGTTCCTTAAGCCTCTCATAAATATGCCCATTTTTAATAAAGGGTGTCCCAAGAAGAACGCAATTTTTAAATCTGGCAACATTCGAAGTGTCATTGTTTGACATTTGAACTTTTGTTATTGTTTGCTAGTAGAAGGTACGAGGTTAGTAAAAATGGAGCGCTACACGAATGAACAACGCATTCTCATTGTGAAATTGTTTTACCAAAATGGTGAAAGTTTTGCGGCTACAGTTCGCAAATTGCGATCAATTTGGGGTCACAATAATGCTCCAAAAGAGTCAACTGTAAAGAGATTAATGGATAAATTTGCCGAAACTGGGTCTGTTAGTGATGTAAAGACAACAACGCGCCATCGACCAGGTCGTTCGACCGAAAATGTCGCAGCTGTATGTGATGATGTCGCTCAAACTGCATCCACCTCAATTCGACACCGAGCTCAGCAAATTGGTGTCTCCAAATCCACTTTGCAGCGAATTTTGACGAAAGATTTGCATCTTCATGCATACAAAGTTCAATTGACTCAGGAACTGAAGCCAGCTGACCATGGATAGCGAAGGGAGTTCGTTAATTGGGTATTGGAGAGACAACATGAAAATGCTGATTTTGCCGATAAAATCATCTTCAGTGGCGAGGCCCATTTTCATCTTGATGGCTTCGTCAATAGGCAGAATTGTCGCATTTGGGGTGAGGAAAATCCTCGAGTGATTCACGAGAAGCAAATGCATCCTCAACGTGTCACTGTGTGGTGTGGTTTTTGGGCTGGAGGAATCATTGGACCTTTTTTTTATGAAAATGAGGCAGGTCAAGCGCAAACAGTCAATGGTGTTCGGTATCGTGAAATGATAACCAGTTTTTTCTTGCCTAGAACTGAAGAAATGAATGTGGAGGGCATGTGGTTCCAACAAGACGGCGTCACATGTCATACAGCCAGAGAAACAATTCAATTGCTGCATCAGTCATTTCCCGGTCGTGTTATTTCGCGTTTTGGAGATCAGAATTGGCCGCCTAGATCGTGCGATTTAACACCATTAGATTTTTTTCTTTGGGGTTTTTTGAAGTCGATGGTTTACGCGAATAAGCCGACGACGCACAGGGGGGCCTTTTGACTTTTTTCGTTGCAAAAATTATAACTTTTGAACTGATAAAGATATTTAAAAATTTTAAAAAGCATTTAAAAGGAAACTCCTTTGGCTTTAATATACATGATTTGCACGGTCATAGGTTAGGCGCGGCACTGTGCACAGTGTCTGTTTTCGACTGTTTTTGTTACAAACATCATAACTTTTAAGGTAAGAAAGATATTTTAATAAAAATGAGTATCATTATTGGCCATAGCTTTATGGAGGCACTATGCACAGTGGTTTTATGTTGAAAACATCATAATGTTTATTTAAAAAAGAGTATAATTTGTAAGAATGTGTTATTTAAGGAAAAGTGTTATTCGTATACTTGTTGGGTAAAGCCTTATAAGAAGAAATACTTTTAATAACAAAAAAAAAACATGATTGACAATCAATAGAAGGTTGGCGTATTTTTCTTCCACTGAATCTAAGTATAACTCGTAATGGTAAAATTGCCCAATTGGTAGACTTGTGTATCTGTGAAACGTTTATTGGCATCCTACTTATAATCGATAAATAAATAAAAAATTCCCTTACTGCATTAAAGTTTAACCACATTTGATATTAACATATTTCACTCTTTAATGTAGTCTGATGGGATTTGAACCTGCGCCTTTTATATGGACGCCTTTGGGAAATTAAAAATAAGTGTTTGAGTGAGTGCTGACCAACTCTCGCCGCTACGATTTTGGTGAAATTCGTAAATATTTGCCTGGGTGCCCAAAAAGTTGCTGTTGCTTTTTGCGTATTTAAATACTCAACAGGCCAATCTCTTTTATTTTGTTTATCATTTTCAATAAATTTTTTGTGCATTATTTAAGTTTAGGCAATAAAATTGTTTATTTATTTATATATTCATTTAATATTCGGAAATGTTGGATTTCATTGATTCGCATTGCGCCGGTTGCCATTACGTGCAAATTACTATATTATTTAAATGACCACATCTACATAGATTGGTTACAGCAGTGTATCCTTTTGAAGTAAATAATTTAACGAATATTGGTTTTTAAATGCTCCGACGTTAGGGGATTATACGCGTAGATATGGTATTTGACGGACTCACACATGCATGATATTGGTGGCCAGAACGTGAAATTGCTCGTTCTGGAAACTCGCATGCAATAAAAATAAAATCGGTCGTGTTGTGTGATTCGTGTATTATTAGAACCACATATCGTCCAGTTCATACTGGCCAAAAAAAAAATCGCTTGGCTATACGATCATGGTGGTCGTAATTGAAGGTAACGGGTTTTCCATATTAATTTTCGAGCAAATACAGCCTAATGACACCTCCAGACCACAATATTCACCAAGCATAAACTTTTTCCGTATGCAATCGCGTTTCCACGATAATTTTGCTTGTTGACGTCACCACCGATTCCTTGTCCAGTAGGTCTCTTATGACGATCATAATCACTACGTAATGTTTGAAAATAGGTCACTTGAACCAACATTGTGTAGTAAGTTTCAAAAAATTTTACGCGTTTTTAGGGCAACCATAATCGTAAGCGGCAAACCTTTTACTGAATAAATAACATTTTATGTGACAGATATTTAGCAGCTGACATCCTGGATAGGCCAGCGATTTTGATACCACTAAATGGATAATCCGCTATATACATACATATGTATATACTGATAACAAGGACGGAGAAGGCAAATGTAGTGAAAATGCAGATACCGTTGATATCAATATAATACTTGCATTTGACATTGGTGCAGTTAGCGATAATTAGGCGTTGGATGACAATGTAAACCTATTGTATGATGAACAAAAGCTGCCTCGCGAAGTTGATAAATATTTCGAAATTGAATATTTCTATCGCAGCTGCAATAAGTATATGTCATCCAGTGAAAGAGCCAAACGACTTGAAGTCAATGCATTCGACGCGGCTATAATAAATTCATAGAAGCTGCATGGTCTTTATCGCAAATATAAAAGAGGTAGTGTAGTACGTAGTGTAAAGTAGACTAGTAGTCCAAAGGTCGCAAATTTGACTCCTGCCGCAGACACCATGTGTCCCATCAGTTTGTGTTTGTTTATTTAAAAATAATAAGAATAAATGTTGCTTTTCTGAAAATAGACCGATTGCGAATTTATATATTCGAATAATTCGGCATGCCAGGTCTTATATTTCGATTAACCGGTTTCTTGTAGAAAAGTTTTTTTTAAGTTTTTGATGAAAAATAGAAATATTTATTTTACTACTGTTTAAAAAAGTTGATTCAAATGGCAACTTCCTAATTTTTTTTATTCCAAATATTTCCTTTTTTCCCCCGTTATACTATAGTACTGCTGTCACTGCTCGCGAGGAGCTGGCAGGTCAGGATAATGATGCCTTGCATACGAATTAATATTTAATATTTAGTATTGGTCTCGTTTTGACCCCGATGTGAAAGCGTGACTTAAAAATTAAATTGTAAAAAGCTCAAAATTAAGCTCCTTATTACAAAATTCAAACGACTTCAAATATACCTTATAAGTGTTGGAAATAAATATAATAATATTATATGCATATAGGGATCTTTGATGTCAATACCAAGAACGCTGACAAGGTAATGTAAAATTTAATTCAACGTTTCAGTCATCGCCGGCTGAAGCAGTGGCTTCAAAAGTTTCAGAAAGTAACGCATATAATAGTATTATATATATTTGAAACATTTTACTTAAAGGCGAACGTTTATTTTTAAAATCAATCAATTAATCACAATAAAATTCAAAATAATAACGAGTTTGATGGAGGTACACAAATATTTTTCACAAAAGTTTTATTGCTGCAATTTACGATTTATAGTTACAATAAATTTGAAAATCATTCCGTCTTTTGTTTTAGCACTTCTCTGACAAAGGCAGAGACCGCTCGTGTCAACTCAAGTTTATTACTATAGTGCACACCCACTCTCATATCAGCACCAATACCTGCATCTTGAAGAGAGAAGAGTGAATTACCAATGGTTTTTAACGGTCTTGAAAAGTATTAAAATTTTCTTATTCTACTCACTGAGTACAGTAGTTACTTTTCTTTCATCTTCTATTCCCAACCGTCGATAAGGATCATACTCCCCATAGGTAAAGAACACGTTATTCACTTTAGGATTTCGACCACCAAACCTTTCATTGAAATCGCGTATTTTCCGCTCAACACTCTCTATGGTATATTCAGTGCCAAATACATTTTTACAGAAGGTAGTAAAGAATTCTAAAGAAGGTTTTGTACCCAAAGGTTGGTTGGGGGAGTCGGATGTTGGAAATAAAAACAATTCATTGCAGGCCTGATACCAGTATGGACGACCTATAAAAATATTGAATTATTTTATATTGTGCATTGAATATTGTGCTTTAGAATTCCAAATAAATCTTTGCATAACTTACAATGGTTCCTTTCATTCAGAAGAAAACCAATATAGGAACCATTTTTTGTATCTGCACACACAAATATGTATTATTAAAATAAATGGTGACCGATATTCAAAATAAAGTTTTTATAAGCTCACATGCACCAGAAGAACGACATGAAAAATCCCAACAAATCTCCTTATCCTCATTTCGATTATAATGAGCTGCTATGGCATTTATATCGGACGACTCCTCCATAATCTCTTGGCAAAAGAAGGGGATGTCAATACTTCTGTGATGGAGAGAATTCAATGCTACATTTTTTTGTTGTAATAGAAGCATCTTACTTACTCAAATATTGAATGGGAAAGAATTAGTGCAAGTCCGCCGATTACTATAGGGACATCCAACAAGTTATCTAAAGTAGTCCTATCGCATTTATGCAATTTGTTCTTGACTTCTGCACCCCTCTTATTTTCAATCATTGATTGCAATTCATCAAATGCATGTTTAATTCGATTATAACAATCGGAATCACCGAACATTTTAATCGCTTGTCCTGCTTCCTCTTTGTATTCTGGAAGGAGAAAGTTGTCCGAAAAGATTTTTTAGAGTTTCTTATATAAAAATCTATTTTTAAGTTCTTTAATTCGTTTCTAATTTGGAGTACTCATCTATATTATAGATTTAAATTATCGCAAATTTTCCCACTTCTATATTAAATTAAAAAATCTACAAATTTGGTTACTTTTTATAGAGTGTAGAGTCAATATCCCTACGTTTCGATGGAATTAGTACCAACCTATCAGTGGACTTCAGTCATCACGGTTGAAAAGCGTTCAACTTTGGCATGTTTATGTAAAACCTCTAAAATAAATAATGAACGCTTTCACAAGGACATAAAGAGATGGAGAAACATACCAGGAATGTGGAATATCAGTATGATGACTGACTATTGTTAATCTCTTCATAAAATATATCAAAATGATTTCCATCAGAGAAAAGCAATAATTGATATTTTCTAGAAAAACAGATTAGAAAAACAAAGGAAAAAGCATCTAAATCAAACAACAGAAATTATTGCAGTTGCGAAAATCTAGTTTGTTGCTGAAACCGAATCACAAATTTGAATGGAGCAACTGCATGTATGGAAAACTTTTTTTCCTCTAGATCCTATTTAAGGACTTTTTCAAATTAAATTAAAGTTTCGTACAAAAACCAGTGCGGTTTTGTTAATTTTTGAAATAAATTAATTTGTTTTTTTAATATTTAAGTACGTATGTACTATGTTTACATATTTGAACAACAAAAAAGAAATAAAGAAATACTTAATATTGAAATTTATTATTCCGGGATATTTTCGTAAACTAATAATCATTTAAATAATTAGAGGCGTTCAATTGTGTACATGTTGCATGAAAAATACAATAGACTATTGATGATGAGTATAATTGGTTGTTTGTGCTGTTTGTATAAAAGCATTCTAACCCTATTTTTTATAATCATATACGATAGAGAATTCTCATATTGTATTTGATTCGTTCGGCAATCACGAGAGATTTGGAGCAGAGATCAATGAAATATCCCGTATATGAACATTTAAAGCCACAACGAACATGACTTTTTTTAGAAATAAAGAAATATATACATATATCAAATTTCCATGAAATATTAAATACAAAATACTCATACACACAGAATTGTTTTAAAAATGCCGAAAATAAGCCGTTTTTACCGGGATTCCAGTTTCTCTGCAATGAACGGACCTTTTAAATGTCTTTTTTCTGCACACTTTTAAGGTGCAACGGGAAATTTTAAAAAAATTTGAGTGTTTCAAGGACTAAACTAAAAACAACATCCTTGCAGTAGACGTAAGATATTCCGAAACATACATCGACATGCCTGTATTTAATCGATAATGATTTTTTCTTAAATTAATTGCCAAAAAAGAAAAAAAAAAATAACTGATAATATTTCAGTAATTTTCAGATGAAAATGAAGCTATTTCTGTGTTAAAAAATTAATTCCATTTCGTAGGAATTTTCAGTTGAAATATCTCTTTACTTTTCACGCAAATACGAATGCGAGTTTTCGATAATAACAAAATAACAAAGGGGGAAATCGTCTTTAACTATAGGTTTGTTCGTTTACTTTCTCAGTAAAAACTTGTAACGAAAGAGTAATGCTAAAATTTTTTTAAAAATAATATCCCAAATTGTGAAAAATATAAAGAAATTAATAGAATGGTTTAGTCGCATGAATTCGCTAAGAGCATTTACTTTCGCTCATGTCAATTTTTAATTATTCTGCTTACCGAAAAAATTGTGCTTCACTTCCAAGGGAGCGCTAGATGCCCAAACACCGTCCGCTAATTCTGGATATCTTTGCTTAAACCAAGTAACGTAGCTGCCGGCAAACCTTTTCCCACACAATATAACTTTAGAATTCTTCATGCCAGGAATATTGGATTTAAAGGCGCTTATGACTCCGGCCAAATCAGCTAATATCTGATCTACATTTAAATATTTTAGATTTTTAGAACTCAGATCAGCCAATGGTATGCTTTCGCCATAAAAACGAGTCTCAGTGGAAACCATATAACCTCCAAGTTCCTCAGCCATGTCAAGAATATGCGAATATTCAACGATATCTTCCTCTATTACCGATTCGCTGACATATACGAATAAAGGGCCGCCTGAGTTGAAAAATCTAGCATTATCCCTACAACGCTCAAAGATTGAGACACAATTACACCGAAATATTAAAGTTAGTATATTGTTGGAACACTAACCATTTTCCACACTCTAGAATCGTTTTCGTCAAAATGATTTAAGTTCAGGGTGATCGTTAACTCTTTTGAATAATTATTTTTAAATGGGTACCACGCTGATGCGAAAGCTACGATACCAAACACTACAAGGACCACCAAAACGTACTTATTTTTAGACATTTCAACCGCTTCTGTCGAAAATTTAATTATATATTTTATATATCAGTCACTAATCCATGAGTATAATGGGCGTATGATACTTCCCAATATGCCGAAGTATATCAGTAGCAGTAGGAATAAATTTTAATGGATTGATTTTTTTGTTAGATGTATTTTTATTCATTTAATTTGCAATTGAAAAACATATAAACATTTTTTACATGAAATAAGTATTTGTGTGCCGAGTGTTGATCTGGGGAGTTCCCATATCGGATCCACCCTCAACTGTCGATGTAGCGATAAGCAAACAGTTTATCAAACACCATGTACGCAAGTACGTGTGATACAAATTCGCACATGAATAGCAATAGTCAACAAATACTCGAACATTCATTTGATGAGTGAATATCGCATCAAGCTTTTGAAGGAGAATGGGTTCCTAAAAGTAAGGACGAGGTAAAACTTATAAAAATGCTTCAACTCGTATGATTTTAATAAGACCGACTTCGACAGCCGTGAGCTCATGAAGAGGAATCTTATTTGTTCATATGATAAAATTGGTGTTTTGAGGTCTGGTCACGGCTTCTGCATTGATTGTTTGGCTAATCAGTTCCTTCCGGAAGTGATAGAAGCTAAACAAATTGCTGACTCGTGTGTCAGCAAGTTGTTGAAGGAAAGGACGTGGGAATTTTTGAATTTCAGGTACAATTTGTATTCAAGAATAAAAAATATAAAATCTTAAAACAAAATTGTTGCTCAAAATGTAAATAGTTTTATATAGAACGAGAAAAATACTCTTGGTATGGAAATAAATGCGATCAAAGGAGGCAACCATTTTTATTCGAAAAATATATGTATATATTTCATGATTTTTTCGTTTGGACAAAGTTTTTTATAATTTTTGTAGGATAAAATATTTTATATTTTTAATGGGATCTTATTTATTTAATGGTATAATATAAATGATACTATACGTCCGAACACAATTTATTAGAAACAGTTAAGAATACCACCCACTCCACTAAAAGATGATACATTTTTATACAAAGATCTTGTTTTTAACGAAAGATCTAGTGTTAGTCTTCGATTTACATTTGGCAATTGGAAATGCTTAAAATCATTTGTTAAATATTATCTTCACAGTTTTTTGGACAACTTTAAGTTTAATATTTTATTGTTTGTTATTGGCTTTGCTGAGTATATGCCTGCATTTCATCGGCGCTTACCCAATTTTTAGAAAACCTTTGTGCAACATAACAACGCAACCCAACAAACAAATATAATCGACTTATTAATCGCCTTCAAAAATACTTTTATTATCACCCAAGCGCGAAAAATAAAAAGACTCATGTCGATTACAATTGTTTGTTGTGTTGTGTTTGTACAAAAGTTTTCTAAAGCTATTACACTTACCTGTTTTGTAAATTACAAAAAGAAAAATATAATTGAGTTCTGTTTGGATTCTCATATGGTATTTGTAGGTTTTGCTATAAGTATGTATATGAGTTTGAATGCTTTTCAAACATGATTTGGCGAAAGGGTACTAATGATTTGTTTAGCGCCAATCAAAAGCAGGCTATGCCAACGTCAGCAATAAAAAATTAAATAGTTATTTTCGACAATATCTCGAAAAACAAATTTGATAAATAAATAAAAGTTTAGTTAATGATAATCTGATCTGATTTATCAATATTTTATATAAGTGAAACACTTGCATTACTCTTAATGTTTCTATAACTGGATTTCTAGAACTAATCGTTAGTTTTTTACAATTATTGAAATGAGAATTTCAGAAAATTTATTTGTACCAGACCTGTGAAAACTGCAATCAATATTGGCATTGAAATCAAAGTGATTTCAACTAAACTGATTTCATTTTTTGATTTCAAAATGATTTCAGATTTGAAAATGAAATCTTGGCAAAATTGCAATATTTTGTGATTGAATTTGAAATCATTTTTTTTAGAAATCATTGATTGCAATTAATTTAATTGCAATCAATTCGATTGCAATCAAATTTTTGTTGAAATCATGCGGTTTCAATGAATTCCCTGAAATCACAACTAAAGTGAAAGTTCTACGAAATAATATATACTTGGAATTTATAATCTAGAGGTTTCTACTAGAATATGGTGGAAACCTCAAAATTTTGGTGAAAACCACCAGATTTTAGTGAAAACCACTAAGTTTTAGTATTATACCAGAAAAATAAAAGTCAAAAAATATTTATTAATGTTGTGAATTTATTAAAAAAATTCAACAAATATAACATGAAAAAACAAACAATCCACCTTATTATGATTGTCAACGTCGACGGTACACCAAGTCGACATCAATATATTATTGATAGGATATTACTACTACTATGGCTTATAAAATTACAATTGGGCATCAATATTAGTTAATTATTGCCTACAAGGAGTTCAGAACTGCTGTCTTTTTTTACTGTCGACTTGATGTGACGTCGACGTTGACAATCATAATAAGGGGGATTATAAAAAAAAATTATGTTTACCAATTTTACGAAATTTTAAACGTCAAACAAAAATTTACATTGTTGGTATTTCAAAGTTATCAGAGTCATCTTTGTTTCTAGAAGAAGGAGTTTTATTTGAAGAGAACGAAGATTTTGATTTTGATTCCGATTTAATTTTGATTGCAATTACTGGATTTGATTGCAATTAAGTAATTGCAATCAAATCGATTGCAATCAAATTTGATAGGGAAATTAAAAATAAGTGTTTGAGTGAGTGCTGACCAACTCTCGCCGCTACGATTTTGGTGAAATTCGTAAATATTTACCTGGGTGCCCAAAAATTGCTGTTGCTTTTTGCGTATTTAAATACTCAACAGGCCAATCTCTTTTATTTTGTTTATCATTTTCAATAAATTTTTTGTGCATTATTTAAGTTTAGGCAATAAAATTGTTTATTTATTTATATATTCATTTAATATTCGGAAATGTTGGATTTCATTGATTCGCATTGCGCCGGTTGCCATTACGTGCAAATTACTATATTATTTAAATGACCACATCTACATAGATTGGTTACAGCAGTGTATCCTTTTGAAGTAAATAATTTAACGAATATTGGTTTTTAAATGCTCCGACGTTAGGGGATTATACGCGTAGATATGGTATTTGACGGACTCACACATGCATGATATTGGTGGCCAGAACGTGAAATTGCTCGTTCTGGAAACTCGCATGCAATAAAAATAAAATCGGTCGTGTTGTGTGATTCGTGTATTATTAGAACCACATATCGTCCAGTTCATACTGGCCAAAAAAAAAATCGCTTGGCTATACGATCATGGTGGTCGTAATTGAAGGTAACGGGTTTTCCATATTAATTTTCGAGCAAATACAGCCTAATGACACCTCCAGACCACAATATTCACCAAGCATAAACTTTTTCCGTATGCAATCGCGTTTCCACGATAATTTTGCTTGTTGACGTCACCACCGATTCCTTGTCCAGTAGGTCTCTTATGACGATCATAATCACTACGTAATGTTTGAAAATAGGTCACTTGAACCAACATTGTGTAGTAAGTTTCAAAAAATTTTACGCGTTTTTAGGGCAACCATAATCGTAAGCGGCAAACCTTTTACTGAATAAATAACATTTTATGTGACAGATATTTAGCAGCTGACATCCTGGATAGGCCAGCGATTTTGATACCACTAAATGGATAATCCGCTATATACATACATATGTATATACTGATAACAAGGACGGAGAAGGCAAATGTAGTGAAAATGCAGATACCGTTGATATCAATATAATACTTGCATTTGACATTGGTGCAGTTAGCGATAATTAGGCGTTGGATGACAATGTAAACCTATTGTATGATGAACAAAAGCTGCCTCGCGAAGTTGATAAATATTTCGAAATTGAATATTTCTATCGCAGCTGCAATAAGTATATGTCATCCAGTGAAAGAGCCAAACGACTTGAAGTCAATGCATTCGACGCGGCTATAATAAATTCATAGAAGCTGCATGGTCTTTATCGCAAATATAAAAGAGGTAGTGTAGTACGTAGTGTAAAGTAGACTAGTAGTCCAAAGGTCGCAAATTTGACTCCTGCCGCAGACACCATGTGTCCCATCAGTTTGTGTTTGTTTATTTAAAAATAATAAGAATAAATGTTGCTTTTCTGAAAATAGACCGATTGCGAATTTATATATTCGAATAATTCGGCATGCCAGGTCTTATATTTCGATTAACCGGTTTCTTGTAGAAAAGTTTTTTTTAAGTTTTTGATGAAAAATAGAAATATTTATTTTACTACTGTTTAAAAAAGTTGATTCAAATGGCAACTTCCTAATTTTTTTTATTCCAAATATTTCCTTTTTCCCCCGTTATACTATAATACTGCTGTCACTGCGCTTGAGGAGCTGGCAGGTCAGGATAATGATGCCTTGCATACGAATTAATATTTAATATTTAGTATTGGTCTCGTTTTGACCCCGATGTGAAAGCGTGACTTAAAAATTAAATTGTAAAAAGCTCAAAATGAAGCTCCTTATTACAAAATTCAAACGACTTCAAATATACCTTATAAGTGTTGGAAATAAATATAATAATATTATATGCATACAGAGATCTTTGATGTCAATACCAAGAACGCTGACAAGGTAATGTAAAATTTAATTCAACGTTTCAGTCATCGCCGTTTCAGAAAGTAACGCATATAATAGTATTATATATATTTGAAACATTTTACTTAAAGGCGAACGTTTATTTTTAAAATCAATCAATTAGTCACAATAAAATTCAAAATAATAACGAGTTTGATGGAGGTACACAAATATTTTTCACAAAAGTTTTATTGCTGCAATTTACGATTTATAGTTACAATAAATTTGAAAATCATTCCGTCTTTTGTTTTAGCACTTCTCTGACAAAGGCAGAGACCGCTCGTGTCAACTCAAGTTTATTACTATAGTGCACACCCACTCTCATATCAGCACCAATACCTGCATCTTGAAGAGAGAAGAGTGAATTACCAATGGTTTTTAACGGTCTTGAAAAGTATTAAAATTTTCTTATTCTACTCACTGAGTACAGTAGTTACTTTTCTTTCATCTTCTATTCCCAACCGTCGATAAGGATCATACTCCCCATAGGTAAAGAACACGTTATTCACTTTAGGATTTCGACCACCAAACCTTTCATTGAAATCGCGTATTTTCCGCTCAACACTCTCTATGGTATATTCAGTGCCAAATACATTTTTACAGAAGGTAGTAAAGAATTCTAAAGAAGGTTTTGTACCCAAAGGTTGGTTGGGGGAGTCGGATGTTGGAAATAAAAACAATTCATTGCAGGCCTGATACCAGTATGGACGACCTATAAAAATATTGAATTATTTTATATTGTGCATTGAATATTGTGCTTTAGAATTCCAAATAAATCTTTGCATAACTTACAATGGTTCCTTTCATTCAGAAGAAAACCAATATAGGAACCATTTTTTGTATCTGCACACACAAATATGTATTATTAAAATAAATGGTGACCGATATTCAAAATAAAGTTTTTATAAGCTCACATGCACCAGAAGAACGACATGAAAAATCCCAACAAATCTCCTTATCCTCATTTCGATTATAATGAGCTGCTATGGCATTTATATCGGACGACTCCTCCATAATCTCTTGGCAAAAGAAGGGGATGTCAATACTTCTGTGATGGAGAGAATTCAATGCTACATTTTTTTGTTGTAATAGAAGCATCTTACTTACTCAAATATTGAATGGGAAAGAATTAGTGCAAGTCCGCCGATTACTATAGGGACATCCAACAAGTTATCTAAAGTAGTCCTATCGCATTTATGCAATTTGTTCTTGACTTCTGCACCCCTCTTATTTTCAATCATTGATTGCAATTCATCAAATGCATGTTTAATTCGATTATAACAATCGGAATTACCGAACATTTTAATCGCTTGTCCTGCTTCCTCTTTGTATTCTGGAAGGAGAAAGTTGTCCGAAAAGATTTTTTAGAGTTTCTTATATAAAAATCTATTTTTAAGTTCTTTAATTCGTTTCTAATTTGGAGTACTCATCTATATTATAGATTTAAATTATCGCAAATTTTCCCACTTCTATATTAAATTAAAAAATCTACAAATTTGGTTACTTTTTATAGAGTGTAGAGTCAATATCCCTACGTTTCGATGGAATTAGTACCAACCTATCAGTGGACTTCAGTCATCACGGTTGAAAAGCGTTCAACTTTGGCATGTTTATGTAAAACCTCTAAAATAAATAATGAACGCTTTCACAAGGACATAAAGAGATGGAGAAACATACCAGGAATGTGGAATATCAGTATGATGACTGACTATTGTTAATCTCTTCATAAAATATATCAAAATGAATTCCATCAGAGAAAAGCAATAATTGATATTTTCTAGAGAAACAGATCAGAAAAACAAAGAAAAAAGCATCTAAATCAAACAACAGAAATTATTGCAGTTGCGAAAATCTAGTTTGTTGCTGAAACCGAATCACATATTTGATTGGAGGAACTGCATGTATGGAAAACTTTTTTTCCTCTAGATCCTATTTAAGGACTTTTTCAAATTAAATTAAAGTTTCGTACAAAAACCAGTGCGGTTTTGTTAATTTTTGAAATAAATTAATTTGTTTTTTTAATATTTAAGTACGTATGTACTATGTTTACATATTTGAACAACAAAAAAGAAATAAAGAAATACTTAATATTGAAATTTATTATTCCGGGATATTTTCGTAAACTAATAATCATTTAAATAATTAGAGGCGTTCAATTGTGTACATGTTGCATGAAAAATACAATAGACTATTGATGATGAGTATAATTGGTTGTTTGTGCTGTTTGTATAAAAGCATTCTAACCCTATTTTTTATAATCATATACGATAGAGAATTCTCATATTGTATTTGATTCGTTCGGCAATCACGAGAGATTTGGAGCAGAGATCAATGAAATATCCCGTATATGAACATTTAAAGCCACAACGAACATGACTTTTTTTAGAAATAAAGAAATATATACATATATCAAATTTCCATGAAATATTAAATACAAAATACTCATACACACAGAATTGTTTTAAAAATGCCGAAAATAAGCCGTTTTTACCGGGATTCCAGTTTCTCTGCAATGAACGGACCTTTTAAATGTCTTTTTTCTGCACACTTTTAAGGTGCAACGGGAAATTTTAAAAAAATTTGAGTGTTTCAAGGACTAAACTAAAAACAACATCCTTGCAGTAGACGTAAGATATTCCGAAACATACATCGACATGCCTGTATTTAATCGATAATGATTTTTTCTTAAATTAATTGCCAAAAAAGAAAAAAAATAACTGATAATATTTCAGTAATTTTCAGATGAAAATGAAGCTATTTCTGTGTTATAAAATTAATTCCATTTCGTAGGAATTTTCAGTTGAAATATCTCTTTACTTTTCACGCAAATACGAATGCGAGTTTTCGATAATAACAAAATAACAAAGGGGGAAATCGTCTTTAACTATAGGTTTGTTCGTTTACTTTCTCAGTAAAAACTTGTAACGAAAGAGTAATGCTAAAATTTTTTTAAAAATAATATCCCAAATTGTGAAAAATATAAAGAAATTAATAGAATGGTTTAGTCGCATGAATTCGCTAAGAGCATTTACTTTCGCTCATGTCAATTTTTAATTATTCTGCTTACCGAAAAAATTGTGCTTCACTTCCAAGGGAGCGCTAGATGCCCAAACACCGTCCGCTAATTCTGGATATCTTTGCTTAAACCAAGTAACGTAGCTGCCGGCAAACCTTTTCCCACACAATATAACTTTAGAATTCTTCATGCCAGGAATATTGGATTTAAAGGCGCTTATGACTCCGGCCAAATCAGCTAATATCTGATCTACATTTAAATATTTTAGATTTTTAGAACTCAGATCAGCCAATGGTATGCTTTCGCCATAAAAACGAGTCTCAGTGGAAACCATATAACCTCCAAGGTCCTCAGCCATGTCAAGAATATGCGAATATTCAACGATATCTTCCTCTATTACCGATTCGCTGACATATACGAATAAAGGGCCGCCTGAGTTGAAAAATCTAGCATTATCCCTACAACGCTTAAAGATTGAGACACAATTACACCGAAATATTAAAGTTAGTATATTGTTGGACCACTAACCATTTTCCACACTCTAGAATCGTTTTCGTCAAAATGATTTAAGTTCAGGGTGATCGTTAACTCTTTTGAATAATTAATTTTAAATGGGTACCACGCTGATGCGAAAGCTACGATACCAAACACTACAAGGACCACCAAAACGTACTTATTTTTAGACATTTCAACCGCTTCTGTCGAAAATTTAATTAAGACTAAAACACATTTTGGCAAAGACTTTATTATATTGATTGTTTTCAGTATTTTAAGTATTGAATTGTTAGAGGCAGTCAATGTACGTTTATGTATTGTGTTGGTGTTGGTAAAATTTTTTGTATGCGTTACGTCGCACAGTGGCTGAATTTTCAAAAAATCGTTGCAAAGATCAAAAATCCTATGAAAGATTTTTAAGAAACGAAAGAACGCCTCGTATGGAAATTTTTTCAATGATTAAGAACGCAAAAGGCTTTCTGAAATCGAATAACAATTATGAGTGGCAGAGTATCTCAAAGTTTTGAAACTTGGGGAAGATTTTTTGTGAAAAGAAATAAAAATATCTAATTTGGTCGTTTTTATTTTTGAAACAGGAAGTTAGAATTAAAGAAGTTACAACAAATGACGGAAGATATTTCCCAAAGCTAATTTAATTGCTACAGTACCGAAGACCAGATTACGTACATCAGTGGGAACTTTTACGTTGTAAGAGCGATAACTTTTGAAGTAATAAAGCTGTGTTCAAAATTTTAAAAGTGGACTTATGGATTCTGCTGAGATTTCACGCAAGGCGCCACGCCTACGTTTATGTTTGGAGGTCAGTTTAATTTTGATTTAGCGACAGTGTTCAGACTTATTGAATATACTTTTATTCAAAAATTAAATTTGGTTGGGCTAGTGATATTTTACATGTTACATATGACGTTGGTAAATCTCGCCAGCTGCAACATGCACAACTATCGCAGATGGAAATACTTATGTCTATGGCTTCATTTACATTTGGGAAGTGATATCTTTGAGCATTGGAAAAATTCTTGCCCATCATCAGTTTATTTTTGCCGTTTGCAAAGGAGTATTTGGAAGTATTCAAGACTACAATGTGCGATGGAAAAATCAAATTGATCAAGTTTTATCCTTGAAACGCAGAATGGAAAAAGGGACAAATGCAAGAATTCCGCTTCTGTAATTTTGAAATATCTTCATTAATTTAAAAAATTCGGTCTTTGCAACAAATAAGTCCAAATGATACGCACAGTGGACCAGAGTCGCTCGTCGTAGGCCAAAGCTCTAAGTTTAGCGATCGCTGAGGAATTCAGGGGTAAAATTGAACTTTAGTTTTTATTTTACATTTGCATAAATTTCTCTTCCGCATTTTTAGAAATGCCATGTAAATAAACCATTTTAATAATACCCGCGGTAAGATTTTGGAGAACTATTATCTCTTTTAATAGATCAAGACGGTCCACTTTACCCAGTTCTATGAAACTTTATTCGAAATCTGTTTATATCTGTTGGAAAACGAGCCTAAAACTGATTCCAAAACCGGTTACAGGAGATTTCGACTCACTTTAGGGTAATAGAACTGATACTTTTCGCACAATTTCAAACAAAATTAATCACAAATATTCGACAAATTCTTTTATACGCTCAACAGTGACATTCCGTTTATAGTCCTGGGGTCCATATGCTTGGAAAACTTCATTTTCCACCAATAAATTAAGTGATCTAAGCCCCTAAATAGCCTCTTAGAAAATTGGCTGTCAAATATCAGCAAAATTGGTTCAAAAATGATTGATATATAGTAATTTGAGTAATTTTATTAAAATTAGGAAAGTATTCTACACACTGGCCCAGATTGGTATAGTTGAAGAGGACACCTCTCACCTCACATATTTTATACTTGAATTTTACCAACTTAACAAAAAAGACCACATCCCATTAACAATTACAGTTCACGATTACTGATAATTTTTTTTTTTTTGGGCAAACGTGAACAAATCGCCGATTTTATAGAATAGTATAAAATGATCGTGTTTACCAGCATGACACGCTCACAATTACCAATATCGACCAAAGTTTTTGGGGTACCTGAGTTTTGTTATGCTCATTATTAAATGGCATTAAAATTTTGGAAATTGATGACAGCAAAAAATTCAGATTTTGGCTAACGAATTCAACTCCCGAGCCACTGCGGTTAAATCAATAAAATATTTTAAACTAAGAATGCTTTAAATAAAAAAACTTTAATTTTATTTTACTTTTCTACTTACAATTGCTCAAACTTTGAATAAATAGGGAAGCAAAACTTAAAAAACGTAGAAGCAAGTGTTTCATAAATGTAAATAAATTTAAAATACACCAATATCCCGGTTTGCGTCGCTAATTGGGACCGGAGAAACGCGACGAATGATTTTCCATACATTTATATTGATTTTCATTTAATTGGTTCCGAGGTTTGTAATTTTAGCTTAGAAAGCAGAATTTTCGTAAAAAAATACAATTTTTTTATATTTTTATGATAAACAATTTTTATTAAAACAAAAATATAAGAATTCATGAGAAAATCTTAAAAAACATAATTAAAGCATTTCAAAAATAAAAGGATTAAAATTAAAACTAAGGAATTCATAAAAAAATCCTAAATGTGGTAATTTTTTTTAATTTGAGTTTGAGTCATCTAAATCGACTGCCATTTCTACAGTTGAATTTGAGAATCTTGCTGATTTTTTATGAAATTATTTAAAGTTTGTTGGACTGTAACAGCTTTTTTTCAAATAAATTTCCTTATAACAATTGATAGCGTCAGTTACACTTTTGGACACTTAAACTGCGATTTAATTCTTTTAATTCAAGTTCGAAATTTTCTGCAGCTGAAGTATCTGCACTAGCGGATTCCCCTTTCAAGGCGAACCAACCTCTGATTGCTCCAACTTCATCCGCACTTTCGACACTTGATAACGGATAATTTTCTTTCAGATCTTCCAATAAAGCTGAAGCTTTCTTCTGACTTACCATTTGACTTAATGGCATTCTTCGCCGATTTTGATCTTCTATTCAAATGCTAAGAAGTGACTCCATCTTCTCATTTTTGTAACCTGTTTATGTTGTAACGATGTTGGGGTTTCAGCAAATTTTTTATTTTTGTATTTTCTCAGCGTCTCTAGAACAAATGGATTTTATTGTAGAAGTGGCTAGTCCAAGGTTTCTTCCAATATCAACAGCCTTTTTCTTGATCTAAAACGTTTCAAAATATCTAGTTTTTATTCTAAACTTTTTGATGCATTATTCCGAAGTATTTAGTCTAAACTTTACTTTAGCAATTGTAATTTGGAACGATCTTCAACCAGCAGACAACCTTCACGAACATATTTCCAGAAAATCCCATTTTTCTATTTTAACTTTGTAGAAACATTTTCATATTAACGACGCAAATCGAAGCCACTATCGCCGCAACTTTTCGAAGTCACAAAAATTTTAAAAAGACGCAACTTCGAAACGACACAAAACAAAGCGACGCAAGCTGGGGTATTGGTGTAGTATAAAATAATTCTTAAATCAATTAAATATGTGAAGCTAAGAATGCTTTAAATAAAAAAACCTTAATTTTATCTCACTTTTCTACCAACAATTGCTCAAACTTTGAATAAATAGGGAAGCAAAACTTAAAAAACCTAGAAGCAAGTGTTTCGCAAATGTAAATAAACTTAAAATAGTTTAAAATATTTCTTAAAAAAGCATTATTTCATTCTTTGCTCTTGTCTTACAAATTTATTGGTTATGTAATCATTTTGTCACATACATAAAATTAAAAATATTTTTAATTTCTTATTATTGTTTAAGCTTATAAGATCTTTTGTACGAATCTAAATTCAAAATTGTTTTCACTTGAGATCATTTCTACCAGCATAAGTCCATTTACTGAAATTCTATATGACAATGTACTAATTGATTCTAGCAATGCAGATTTTTTCAATGAATATGATATTGTTGTTTCATTCAATAAACAATTTTAAAAGATTTTTACAAATGGTAAATTTTGTAATTTAAGTAATTGTATGAAGTTAATTTAAATAATTTATATAAGACTTGAATGATTCCAATTTATTGTGGCATATTGTTTATATACCAAATTATGACGATCAACGCTCGGCAAACAAATACTTTTTAATTCACATTCATATGTAAGTCAAGTCACATATGTCAAGAAATAGTTTCTTCAGAGGCACTGAATACTTTACTGAACCTTGTTCTAATTCATCTTCACATAATTGTCACGTCCGTCAGTATGGCGGTGAGGCTCAAAGCATCTGATTATTGGAGGTCAATAGCGTTTGGCCATGCAAGAATTTGCTGAACCACTAAATAAGACCTCGAGCTTGAATAATATTTCAATCAAATGGTTATAAAGAGGTCAAAAAATAGAACGATATTATTAAATAATTATTTTATTTCCATAGAGTACATAGAATAGAACCCGGGAAGTTACCCGGAAACATTCACAATCTTTTCGTAAGCTACTTGACTGGTCGCAGATTTATTATCAGAAAATGTAACATTTTAAGGGCACTACAACCAATAGAAGCAGGAGTCACTCCAATCTTGTATTTGATGTATATATGTGTCTGACATGGCCATTAGCAGTAACCTTCATATATCAACGTTTGCTGATGAATTGGAACACATTTTAATATTGGATAAATGGTTAAAACATGAATAATAAAAGTGAACTACAAAAATCTGTGTACGTCACTTTTGCATTGCGAAGGGAACATGTCCCCCATCCAAATCAATGGTCAATCAATACCGCAACGCAATGAAGTCAAATAACCCAACAATCATCTTCGTCGCTTAATATGAAAATCTCATATAGACGCAAAGCTGATGCAGATGAAATTAAATTCTACTCAAACTAATCGGCTACACTAAGCCCGGATTGCAAACTTCTTCTATCACAGCCGCTCCAGCGCAATCATTAAAATCTAGACATTCATTTGGTTAAAACAATGCACAGAGGAGTATTTGACCCAAAAAGCGTGTTTTTTGTTTTAAAAGTTTAACTTTTTTGATAGTTTTAGCTTTAGTTTGATAGAAAAAATTTAGTGGCAGATTATTATTGGGTTAGTGTTATTTTTGACACTCCCCGTACACGGTATGCCTCGCTACACTATTGTTGTGTACTTTTAGAAAAATTATTTATTATTACGTATGCCGGTCTCCCCCTCGCACTCCACCAAAATTTGGTTTGCAACTGTACTTTATTCTAATAGCAACTCAAATTAAATTTAGATAGTCGAACTATTGTAGTTGTGTAGATACAGGGAAATAAAACAGCTTTTTATGGATGTTACAATGTCCCGCTTGTCAAAATTATTATTTATCCAATATTAAATATTAATAAAATTGGTCTCGTAGCTTGGCTTCCTATAAGGAATGAACAACCAAATAAACAAAAACATATTCACTTTTAATATTTATTTTATATTATTAAATACTCATCATATAAAAAAATTAAACTAATTAAAAAGTTCAAAATTATGATCATGTCATACGTATTTCATCATGGGCGGCATCATCGGTATCAGGAAGAAGCAGTTTAATAGTGTCTGATGAAAAAGGCTTTTTTATCTTTCGTGCTTTTATTGTATTGTATTAATTCAATGTAATACCTCTATTCGTTTAGCCACAAAAAATATCATATAAATATCTTGAAATCGAAAAAATTCAATAAAAACGCATGCAATTTTCTTCACTTTCCTGACTTTAACAGTGTCCCACAACTACAAATCTTAACTTACAATCTTTAAAATGCGCGATATCATGTAGAATTTTGTTTTCTATCGATCTGCGTAATTACTTCTTACGATTTCATCAAATTAATTTTTGCCTTTTTGGCCAGCTTTTTGGGTCAAATACTCCTCTGTGCGACGCAAAACAAAGCGACGCAAGCTGGGGTATTGGCGTAGTATAAAATAATTCTTAAATCAATGTGAACCTTAATTTTATTTTACTTTTCTACCTACAATCGCTCAAACCTTGAATAAATAGGGAAGCAAAACTTGAAAAACGTAGAAGCAAGTGTTTCGCAAATGTAAATAAACTTAAAATAGTTTAAAATATTTCTTAAAAAAGCATTATTTCATTCTTTGCTTTGCCTTACAAATTTATTAGTTGTGAAATCATTTTGTCACATACTTACATAAAATTAACCCTTTCATGCCCGCGATTTGTTTTATTGTAAGCTGTGCGCGTGTTCATTCTTTTTTTTAATTAATTTTTATTAATCTATCATCATCACAGGTAAAAATATATATGTACATACATACAAATTTCTTATACACATATTTTGAGTTATTACTATATTAGTATTGCAACAAATATAAATGATTTAGAATTAACTTAAAATAAACATTTAAAAGATTTTATTTACATTATAGGGAAAAAATAGATAAAAAACCTGATAGGAATTAAGAGAAATTTTTACATTAAGTCTTCTGTCAACTTTATATATATAAAGTTGGAGAAGAAAATAATATTACAAATTTCTTATCAAGGCGGAATTTGAAATCCTGTTGCGGGTTTCAAATCTTTGTGTGATATTTTTGATCACTGTTACAAACTTTTCCTGTTGGTAATCTATTTGTTGAGTATCGTCTTGGTAGGTTGAATATAATCTTCAGATTCTTGTTTTGTATGACCTGGAGCTTTTTCAAATATGTTTTGACACATCTTTTTGACCACACTTGACATCCATATGTCATAATTGGCCGTATGCACATAGAGCATACGGCAAATTATTGTAGAGCAGTATTTTGTCTTTCCTATTTAGAGTTGACCTTCGGTTTAGTAAAGGAAGCAGAGCCCTTCCACATCGGACAGCTTTTTCATACGTTTGCAGAATAAGATGTTTAAACGTTAAGTTTTTATCGAGCTCTATTCCCAAATATTTCACAGTTTCTCTGAGAGGTATTTCTGTTGCACCAAGAGATAAAGCGAGAGTAGGTGTTCTTTTACGTGATTTGTGGAACGGAACGTGTTCATTCAGTAGGCGTTCTCCGTATAGTGAAATTGTCAAGTTCGTTTCGCGAAAAAAGTGTTTCTGAAAAAAGTGTTTAAAATCATTGAAATAACTGTTTCATTGTAAAACCAAGTGAACAATATAAATAAATAAAGGTAAGAGAGTTATTAAAATAAATGATGAAAAAAGTGTTTAGTTTTTTTATAATAATTTTCTAAAAGTGCTGTTGCCTATAGGCAACATTTGTCAATTGAGGTAATTTCCGAACAATGTACATTTATTTATATACATATGTTCATATTTAGATACGTCCAAAAGGTCTTACACAGACAGAAATTAAAAAAAATTGTTAATTTTGACTGGGATGATTCTGCGGATGAGGAAAATGAAGAAGAAAAGCAGGAAACTACATCAACTTTCGAAAACCTCATCGAAGAAACATTGAAAAATGTGATTGATACGGGCGAAAATATGGAAGTTGGTCTGATTGAGCAACTAATTAGCAAAAAAAAATGACGGAAAAGAAATTGAAAATGAACAGGTTGTACAGGAAGTGACGGAAAAAATTGATTTGAAAAGTTTGAGGTGGAGGAGTGTAGAGGTAATGTAATGTAATACCAGTTGGAAAAGCGAAGTGCGCTGCAGTGAGGTAAAACAACCAATCGAATTATTCGCCTAGTTGAAAAGGGGCAACCTGCAAGGGCGTAGCCAGGATATGAAATAGGGTGGTGCCACGAAAATTATGATTTTTTATGATTATTGCAATTTCGATCTATTTGAGGAGTAATCTGCGGGGATCTTCTGAAAATTTTGCTAGAATTTTTTTCAAAAATTCATCCTTCTCGGTTACCAATCTTCGGTGGACGCTTAACATACATAGTCCTGCAATATACAATATACTTATTTTTTGATAATAATTAAAATTGCATATTATTTTACCATTTAAACGAGCTTCAGTCATTGTTGAGCGCACCCATGTTTTTACTCGCCTTAAAGTGCTAAATGACCGCTCAACAGTTGCAGTAGTGCACGACTGTGACAATGAAATTAATAACGCCAGCTCTAAGTCGGCTAATTCGTCTTTACCCATTTTTTTGTTGCCAAGAATTATACCAAAGCTCAATTTCTCCTTCCAAATCATCCAACTCATAAAAATGATCAAACGTTTTTGTGGCATTTTTAAGCTCTTCCAGCTTCAAAGAAAGCATGTTTGAAGGGTGCAAACAATGAATTGCAAACGCTGGCCTATTCTCTTCATTAAATCTTCTGTCCAGTGATGAAATTAAAGAATCTATATAAGGAATGTATATAGATCGCTTCCAGTATTCAGCATGATAAAAATAGGGGATTTGAACGGTGCGTTTGACGAGAGACTATCCTTGGAACAGACATTTCTATTCCTAAATTAGCTGTGTTTTCTTGAATAGAAAAAAGCAATCCGTCCACAATACCCTGTGCATTTTTTAATAATTTTATATTGCATGCATGTAAAAAAAATTGTTATAGAATTAGGTGGGTGCCACGGCCCTCTAGGCCCATACCTAGCTACGCCCATGGCAACCTGGCTATTATAAGTTATATAAAGGTAATTAATTATATGTACTCATATGTAATAGATTTCTATCTAATTCAAAATATATTTTTCATTGGGTCAACACAGTTTGAAACAATATCTGCCAAATAAGCCCCACAAGTGGGGCTTCAAAATGTCTTCTAGGGCTAGTGTGCTGGCATTATTTATGATTTTACCCTCTACATTGGAGAAGGAATGTGTGCGTCTTTTGGTTTGGGAATATCATCAGACATTGTTTTATATTTAGCATCCAATATTCCAAGGAAAAGAGGTCGTCCATTATCAATCCTTTCAACGATGGAGTCAACCCCATCATCACCATCGGTTCCATCATCACTAACTCTTTCGACGGCCTCTGAATCGAGCTCTTATAAAAGAGCGTATGCTGCCGAACCTGCAAAATGCATACGATTTGACAAATCTTGGTCACTGGGTAAAATGGGGAGCAAAAGGCAGATACAGGCTATGCCACACTGGTTATCCGCGTTACAAATGTAGCAAATGCAATGTTTATTTGTGTTGCAATCCACAAAAAAAATGTTTTGTCTCTTATCATACTTAAGTTTCAATAAAAATGCTTTAAAAAAATAAAAACATGTTTCTTTAAATTTACCACCACTGCCAAATGTTGCCTATACGCAACATCCTGTAACTAACGAACCAGGACACCAAGGACTTTGCTATTTTTATCAGTTCATATTTGAGTTAAGACTAACACATATCTGTCCTCAAAAAATTTTTAGCCCCGCACATTTTAATTCGGAAATGGGAAGGTTAAAAATAACTTTAATTTTTTATTATTGTTTAAGCTTATAAGAGCTTTCGTACGAATCTAAATTAAAAATTGTTTTCTCTGGAGATCATTTCTACCAGCATAAGTCCATTTACTGAAATTCTATATGACAATCTAATAATTGATTCTAGCAATGCAGTTAGAGATTTTTTCAATGAATATGATTATTGTTGTTTCATTCAATAAACAATTTTACAAAATTTTTACAAATGGTAAATTTTGTAATTTAAATAATTTATATAAGACTTGAATGATTCCAATTTATTGTGGCATATTGTTTATATACCAAATTATGACGATCAACGCTCGGCAAACAAATACTTTTTAATTCACATTCATATGTAAGTCAAGTCACATAGGTCAAGAAATAGTTTCTTCAGAGGCACTGAATACTTTACTGAACCTTGTTCTAATTCATCTTCACATAATTGTCACGTCTGTCAGTAGGGCAGTGAGGCACAAAGCATCTGATTGTTTTAGGTCAAGAGCTTTTGGCTTTGCAAGAATGTTCAAAGCTCTAGGTATTATTTACAAATTTACTTACGAACATTTAATATAATTTTTTACGATTTTCTATCATTTCGTTATAATTCATTCCTAATTCTTGAGGAATAATAGATTTTTTATTTAAATAAAAACGAAAAATCATGATGTGTGAATAATTGTATAAAAAGGAAACTGGAGGGAACGGCTTTAATGTAAATTTCAAAGCGATTGCATGAAGGTGAGATAAGTCCGGACAAATACTCCTATTTTGTATTTTATTTTGGGTCACAAATAGAATGATCAAAGAAAATTAACTGTGACATGGTTGGGCGGGCAGTATACATACAAGCACTACATCCGCTCCGATAAACCGGCGAAAGTGTTGCTCGTATAGTGTATTGTGGTACGTCTTAATCTAATATATTTTTGTGAAAGGCGATGTGCTTACGGTGCACCCAGTGAGAAGGGTTAAAATCCACCGAGAGTTGCTATCCAAATAGCGTGATAAACGAAAGCATCACTGGTCGCTGCAGCCGTGCACACCTTTATTGTCAGGCAATGTAGTGAAGAATTGTCAATGCTTTTCTGGCTTTACCTTAGTTTTGATTCACTTTGGTAATGCGCAGGCACACGAGTCAGTTAGATTGAAGAGTGCTTTGGATTCGGTGTCAGTTGCGATTTGGCTTGACACTATTAAGAGTAGTATCTCTAGGCACTTCCAGCAAAAAGTTGATCATAGATTGCAAAATCTCGACAAACTAGGGGCGCCAATGTGGTGTAGGCCTCCTACAATATAGACCGCATAATGCAAATCGTAAAGCACAGTCCTGAGAATATATGGAGACTGCAGTAACTAATAACAGGTCAGGAATTGTTAGGAATACATGCAGGTCAACTCGCATTACCCTGTAAACGGGTACTGGAGGACCTGCAAGGGTATAAAAAACAAGAAACAATCTCGCACCTTTCCCGCGAATGTCCTGCTTTAACAATAAAAAACAAAAAGATTCCAATTCAGCTACATACATATATACTGGACGATCTTTGTGAAGTGTCGGGATCAAGGCCAAGTAACCTCCTGAAATACTTTACAGCGACAGGGTGGATCTGGTACTCTAAATCAAATTATCCGTAAAGTTCTCTGCACATCTGACGATTTGTATAGTCATGTCAAAACGGCAAATTACACGTGACTGTTTTCGTGCAATGAACTAACATGAAACCAAGCAACCTTTATTGAAAGGAACTGTACATATGGGTTGAATGGCTCTAAAAAAACTTTGAAACTCTCTTTTTTCTAGAGTTGTCAACGGATGTCATATTAAGCCACGCATCATTTATTCGATAAGTATTTCGTTAGTTGATTGTAGAAAGTATTTAATTGATGTTTTTACCGACGGAGGTGACAAGATTTTGAAATGCTTCCACAAAGGAACTTCCACTCAGCAGAGCGTCTAATTGAGTGGTATTAAATTTTTCTTGTGAAAGTTACTTTATTATGTATCCTGTATTCCTATATGTAGAAGCTTTCGTAATTTTTATTCAAATTTAATTTTTTATTGCTGAGTTTTTAGACTTGTCTTTAAATTTAAATTTAAATTGCATTTAAATATATACATACATATGTCAGCTTATCAGAGCTTATCAGTCATAAATTAAAAGTCTTATTTAACCGGTATAAAAATATGGCTTCCAAGAAACCTTCCAAACAGCTGTTTGGTGTAAACAAAGAAATATTTAAATTCTTGGACAATATAAAATTTAAAAAATAAACATTTAAAAACCCAAAACATTTAAATAAAACATTTTATGGATTTACTTGTCATAAATTTACATATAGAAGCTCATTTTTGTGAAATGTAAGAACAAATTTGTCAATGGCCGCACATCTGCAGAAGAAAAACAAATCATCAAAACGTATTTAATTTAAATAGACTTTAAATATGCAACGTTGTCTATTAAAGTATCATTTAAATTTCATGTAAAAAATTGTGTCTTTTTTAGGCCAAAAAAAGCTATTGCACTGGTAATTTTTTAAATATACTAGAGCTTATGTTGAATGATCAAATGCCCAAAGTCGACTAATTTTAGAGGGAGACTCAAACATTAATACATTTCATAGCCAATGCAAACTTTTATAACTTTGATTGCTTTTAATTGCAATTGACAATTTGCCATTTCCAAGGGCTTAAAGAAAGTTAGAATTTATCAGCAATAGTCAATTGCAAGACGTAAATAATATATTTTTCAGTAATTATTTGTTGATGTCTTTTGAAGATCTTAAGAAGGAGTTTAGAATTATTTTGCAGTAACATACATAGCGTTGTAGCCGATAGTAAAGAAAGTAAGGGCCCTGGTTATGACAACTCATCACCAAAATTTGCAAATGATAGTATTTACGGTATTTCCGATAAAATGTTAGTAATGGCTTATGCCAAAGCCGAAAATCTGTTACCTGGTCTTTTGTTTTTCTGAAAATAGACCGATTGCGAATAATTTATCCATTCGAATAATTCGGCAAGCCAAATCTTATATGTCGATTAACCGGTTTTTTTTTATAAAATGTCTTTTAAGTTTTTGATGGGAATATTTATTTTACTTCTATTTAATAAAGTTGCTTCAAATGGCAATTTCCTGATTATTTTTATTCCAAATACTTCCTTCTTTCCCGCCGTTATACTATAATACTGCTGTTACTGCTCGCGAGGGGCTGGCAGGATAGGATAATGATGCCTCGCATACGAATCAATATTTAATATTTAGTGGTGGTCTCGTTTTGATCCCGATGTGAAAGCGTGACTTAAAAATTAAAATGTAAAAAGCTCAAAATGAAACTCCTTATTACAAAATTCAAACGACTTCAAATATACCTTATAAGTGTTGGAAATAAATATATGTAATAATAGGTCTGTTTGTTTACGTGATATTTTGTAACAAATTGTGCAAAATGTTGCTGGATGTTGTTCGTTTACTTTCTCCAGCAAGAAAATTTATTTAAATTGAGAGAAGGAGAGTCAGAAAATTGACATTTGAATAACTGAGAACTTGCAAAATCTTGCTGAAGAAATTTTGTTCAGTAAAATTTTGCAAGATAGAACAGATGTTTTGACTGCTTCTTCTTACCAATTAAAAAGTAAACCAAAAAGTTTTATTTGTGAAATATTTTGCTAAAAGTTTTCAAAGTAATAAGAAAACAAAACAAAAGTTTAATTGTATTTGTTAAAATATTTTAAATTGAAATAAAAATAGGTGATTACTTTATATAAACAATGGAAAAGTAAGTAAAAGTTAAATTTAAGTTCATTATTTAAAAACTGTAGTTACAGATGTGAAGCCAGCACAAACAAACACAGCAGTCAGGGGTTTCATGAATTGTCAGAAGCTTCAGGAACAACATATACAGCTTCCAGTTCCAATCCTTCGCAAAATAGAGGCATATTGTTGAATATGATAATGGAATTAATGGACACATTATCTTCAGAAAGTGAAGACGAAGAAGAAGTGATTTTAAATCAATTACTTAAAGTAAATTCCTGTAATTATGTTAAACATTTAATGATCAAAAGACATAAACGGAATTCCATAAATGTTCCTGGAGAACATAAAACATCAAGCCTCTTGGCCATTTAACTTTTTTTTTTTTGTTGTCAACTTTAAATTGGGTTTTTGGACAAAATATGTATTTATGTATTTATGTATTCACACTAGAAACCACAAAAACTTGAATTGAAGCTATAAATATTTATTTATTTATTGAAAACTTCATTTCTTCATATGAACATAAGTACACATGAACATTCTTTTGAAATAGCATTATTCATCAGCTGTTTAGCAAAATAACTGGCAAAATCCTGCAAAATGCTGTTCGCGAACTTTTTTGTAAATTTTTATAATTGAGAGCAATTGAGAGTAAATTTGGTAATTTTCTCTATCACGAAGCTGCTGGATAAATATTGCTGGAAAAGTAAACAAACAGACCTAATATTATGTGTATGCATACAGAGATCTTTGATGTCAATACCAAGAACGCTGACAAGGTAATGTAAAATTTAATTCAACGTTTCAGTCATCGCCAGCTGAAGCACCGTTTCAGCAAGTAACGTATATACAGTATGCAAAAGCCATATTCGTACACCCGAAAAAAAATATAGGTATTTTAAAAATCGACCGTTAGATGGCGGTGTATTCATTTAATAGAGAGCAAAACCCGTATTCGTACAGGTGGCAGCGCTATATTTTTTGTATTGTTAACAGAAGTTGGAAACTCTGTTTTATTTGTGTGGTTCCACATTTTTTTGTTGTGGTCTTTGTTTTCATAAAATATCATAGTCAGTTGAATTATTATAAATAGTTGGGAAAATTCAACATGGGCAGAAAATCAAGTTAACTTTCAAATGAACAACGAAAAGTAGTAATTGATCTACACAATGATGGAAAATCTTTGCGGGAAATTGCCCAAATAATGAAGCGCAGTGCTTCTACTAGGGTTGCCAGATTCAAATGGCCTTTTGTCTGGAATTTTGAATAAATAGCTGGATTTTATAAAAAAAATCTGGATTTAGTGAATCCCCAAATATGAGGAATAAATTCGGTTAAATTCATTTATTTATTCATTGCATTAAAAAAACATTTATAATTCAGCCTTTTTCATAAACATAGAATAAAGCAAATTAAATTGAATGTACAGAACATAACACAATTTTAATTCAATCTTTTCTTACAAATTAAATTAACAAAATAAAGCAAAACAGTTTTAATGCATTATAGATAATACATATAATAATTTCAGGATCTGTATTTTTATTTATTTTGCCACATATATTTTGTATTTTTAGACACAGATTTTCTTAGTTCTGTTCCTTCAGGTGATATCAAAAAGTTTTGAAAATATTTAAAATTTTCATCAAAATTCAGCCTTATTAAAAGTTCTGCACGTATGAGATCAAAGGACACTCTATTTCTTTCTTTGGAATATAAATTATTCAATACACTGAAGGGTCTTTCACAATAACAATTATTGACTGGTATTGCAAGTACAAATGCTATTATTTTATATGTATATGTACATAGGTTCTCAAGATTACCTTTGTTACACGTTTTGAAAAATCTTGCCCATATCTTTTGGCAATTAATCACCAACTTTCCGAACACAACAAAAATCTGAATATAATTTGTCGTTATCAATTGCGTGAGATATATTTAAAAGCTTTGGTAGATTGGATAATGCATCCCATGACATTATTGATTTTTTTTTTAATTTAAAACGGAAATTTGGTTAAAAATCGAGTTATCTTCAAAATTATATCGTTCAGTTAAATAATGAATAGATGTTAATAAAAATGAATCTACTTCTGACTTGAACTGTTCTCTTTCATCAGCAGGCATACATTAAAAATCGACAACACTTTGCTTCCATAAAAAGAGTCACTTAGTCTACTTTGCAAGCTGCTCCTAAGATTCTTCATTGTCGTGTAACTCCAAAATTGAACATGAGTCACTTTCTAGAGATAAAATTGTAGAATTGAATACATGCATAACATTATGAATAAAGTACAAGGAAGCTTCCGAAACACCTTCTACGAAACATTCCTCATCTTCGTTAATTAGTTCATCATCAGATTATATTACATTATATGCAAGGGAGTCCCAGAGCACTTTTCGACAATTTTGTTTTCCTTTCGGTAGAAAATACCTTTTACTCATACTTCATACAATTATTTATAACGTGGCAATTACAATTCGCTTTGATGATTTGATTGTTAACGTTTTGAAGTTTTTGAAATATAGAATTGTGTATCCCGTAATTCACAGATACGTTGTCAGCACTATATGCAACTATTTGCTCGACGCTAAGGTTGTTATTGCCCGTAATTCTCATAATGTGGTCAAATATATCTTTTGAAGATTCATTGCAGTCTTCATAGAAATCAAGACTTTTTTCGTTATTCCGCTTTCAACATCAAAATATTGAAGCGTATATTGATATGTTTTAACATTTCCAATATTTGATGCGTCACTGCTTACTTGAAAAAACCAATTCTCTTTGAGGGCATTAACTACTTTTTCTTGTGCACACGGGGCCAGCACATTTCGTGTAATAGCTGCTGCTTTGGTTCGACCACAAGTGATTTCATTTGCAATTTTATTAGCGCTGTATATGACAGAACTTAATTTAATTTGGCAGTCCAAGCTATTATAACTATGTAAGCCCATGAACTACGTTGTGAAAAACGGACATCAATTCAGCTCGGGAAATGTTTTCCTCATCTTGCAATTCCTTTGGAACAACGTAGTTTGAAATTCTATGAGACAATTTAGCAGAAAATTCCATTTTGGTATGCCCTTTTGTATTCATATGCTTGTTTAATGACCGACTTCCTTCGTATTTCACACATATTTCGATTTGGCACAGTTTGCAAAAGCCGGTATAGTCATCCTTCTTTCTGAGCCACTTTGAATAATCTCCTGCCGTAATCCATTTATCGGAAACGTTTGTGAATTTTCTTTTTTTAGACGGTCCAGCTTCCTCATGGCTCTCCATGTTTATGAAAGCTGCAATGTGTCAACTATTCGTATTGTAAAAATAATAAAATGGAAATAGGGTCTTTAATATCTTGAACGAACGTTTGCTTGCAGTGTGAAACTTTGTATTTACATTTGCTGTCGATCAGCTGTTAACAATTGTCAGATTATCAGTATTGATCACACAAATCAGAGATGGGGCAATATGAAAATATTGCGTACTATTCTTTTTTCCCTTTTGGGTGTAATTAAGTGCTAAAACACAATTCGCAGTCAACGAATTATTGAGAATGAAATAGATAAATAACAAAACGTATAGTCTATGCTATTGAAATATTATTAAAAAATCTATATTTAGCTAGAAAAATTATTGAATAGCTTGTAACTGGACTTGACATAGAATATCTGGAAAATCCAGCCCATTCCAGCTCGTCTGGCAACCCTAGCTTCTACTATCGAATACGTGGTTTCTAAATTTAAAACAAGTGAACAATTTAAAAAATCGAAACGAAATGTAAATCGATGCAAGTTAACAAGAAGACATTGCTCATTCCTACGTCGCCAAGTTCGTATCGATCCTTCTATAAGTGGAGTAACACTGGTTGCAAGTTTGGTACAGAACTTTGGAATTCACGTTACACCCCCAAATAGTTTGCATACACGGAGTCGTCACTGGCCGCGTTATGTCGGGCTCCCAAAGATGGTATACCGACTAAAAAAACCTCCTTATGTCCTCTTCTTGGAAAATGGTTCCACCCCGGAACCGCTGTGATGCATTACTTCGGGGTGGTTTCCTCTTGGCTGTGATTTCAGCTCTCTTCCCCTTTGGACCTGCGTCTCTGCTTGAGTTGATCTGTGCCTAGTCTGCTGCCTCTAGATCAGGTTTCTTCCTCTTTAGGATGTATTCGCAGTACTTTGATACTGTTCGCCAGCTGTTTTCGTCCTGGGACATGCGATCCACAAGAGACTCAGCTTTTATTTCTCCTATTAAGACCTCGAGTTCTCTTCTTTTCTCGTCCCATTTACAACATCCAAAGAAAGTGTGTTCGGCGTCATCGATTACATTTCTTTCTTCGTACAAGCAGTATGGTGTACTACACTTGCCTATGTTGTTTAGGTTTGGGGTTGCTTTTCAGCATCAGGAGTTGGAAATCTACATCTTATTGATGGAATTATGACAGCAAGGGATTATATAAATATTTTAAAGCAAAATTTTAAGCAAAGTGCAGAAAAATGGGCATTTCCAGCGATAATTTCCAGGATAATGACCCCAAACACACTGCACTGGATTCCCGACTCTGGATCCTGTATAACTGCCCAAAATACCTCAAAATCATTTCCCAATTTCACCTATTAATATGCATCATAATGCAATAGAAGTAGTAATTGAGTTTTATGAATACGCCAAGAATTTTACAACAAATGATGTTCATTATAACTACAGGCTTGTGATTATCTTACTTTAAATTCTATTATTGAAAGTGTAAATTGGTCTAGTGTGTTGGATAAATCTATTGTTTCCATTTGCTATGATAATTTCTTAAGTAATATTTTACAAACCTAACGCTTATAAATTACTTTGGTACACCAAAAGATTAAAAAAAATGAAAAATCTTAGAAACAAGTTCTATAAAAAATTTAGAGCATCCATTAGTGAATCGGACAAACGAAATTATCTTCACTATGAACGAGAATTTAATTTTTTAAATAAGTTTCTTTACAATCAATATATTTTGCGTATAAATAATTCCATTAAATTTAATCCTAAATGTTTTTGGACTTACGTAAACTCCAAAAGAAATAAATCATCAATTCCGGTTACAATGCAATATGATGACATGCGTTCTGATACAGTGAAGGATTCTCTTGATTTATTTGCAAAATTTTTTCAAAGCAATTTTAGCAGTGATCATAATCATACGGATTTTAATCTTGATAATGTTTTAACATTCTTTGACTTTGGTTCATTTCAGATCTCGGAAGAAGATGTTCGCACTGGAATTTTTAAACTCTCGAACTCATATAAGTGTGATTTGGATTGTATTTCTGTGTTTCTGTTAAGAAAACTTGCTTAGTTGCAAACTACAGACCAATTGCTAAATTAACAAATATTGCTAAAGTTTTTGAGCATATCGTGTATGACAAAATATTTTTTAATTTGAAAAGATATTTTACTCCATCCCAGCATGGTTTTATTCCTGGTAGATCTACTACTACTAATTTAGCAGTTTTTACACAATTTTATACATCTCACCTTGAAAGTGGTGCTCAAATTGACTCTATTTACACTGATTTTGCTAAAGCCTTTGACCGTGTTCCACATGATTTGCTACTACTAAAATTATCGAAAATTGGTTTCCACTCTCAAATGCTTAGATGGTTTCGGCATTATCAAATTTATAGACATTGCGTTGTCACTATTAATGGTCTCTGCTCTGATCCTTTTATTCCTACTTCCGGTATTCCTCAAGGTAGTGTTTTAGGTCCATTACTTTTTAACATTTTTATTAATGATATCTTCCACTGTTTCCACTACTCTAAATGTCTTCTGTATGCCGATGACTTAAAGATTTTTAAGCCTATTTTCTGTATTCGTGATTCTTAGGAATTACAGGAAGATGTTAGTAGAGTTGTAGCATGGTCTGAATTAAATGGCCTTCCTTTTAATATTAAAAAATGTAGACATATGACTTTTTATAGATGCCGCCATACTTTAAATAATTCTTATCTAATGAACAATCAAAGTATACAAATTGTTAATGAGATCCGTGACCTTGGTGTTGTTTTTGATAATAAATTATCTTTTGTTAATCACCTAAGTTATATAACTCCGAGAGCTTATTCTCTTCTAAGCTTTCTTAAGCGGAATACTATGAATTTTGATTTTTATACTAAAAAAATTATTTTTTCATCGTTTGTACGATCTTTATTGGAATATGCTTCCTTTATTTGGAGCCCTAATGCTAAGATACACATATATCGCCTGGAAAAAGTTCAAATTAAGTTTCTAAAATTTGTGTTTTCTTCTTTGTATTTTTCAACTCCTTTAACTTCTTATGAGCATAGATGTATATGGATCTCAATGAAATCCTTAGAAGTCCGCAGAAAAATCTCTGCTCTGTTATTCCTTCATGGAATTGTCAATAGTAATATTGACTGTACTGAGTTACTTGCTAATATAAAAATATCCGTTCCTCAGAGATCTCTTAGGAAATATTACTTTTTTCATATTAAATTTCATAGAACAGATTATGCAATTAATGAGCCAATTAATAAATCACTGAAATTATTTAACAGCTATTGTCAATACTTAGATATATCGCTGCCAAATAGTATCTTTAAATCGCAATTAAATAACTAATTTTAGTTGTACATTTACTTTAAGTTGCTAGTCAGTAAGATTATTATTGTATCCATTGACTTAAATAAATAAATAAAATAAATAAAACGCCACCACAAAGTTCAGATCTCAATCCTATTGAGAATTTGTGGTCGATTTTCAAGAAAAAATTGAAACATTACGATATCAGAAACGTAAATGACCTGAAAGTAGCACTGAGAACGGAATGGAATAAAATATCACCACAATTAACTTCCAAACTAGTGGAGTCGATGCCAAGACGACTTAATGCTGTTTTTCCTTAGTGAGGCCTGTCCTTGAATATGCATCCGTTGTATGGGACCCAGTGTATACGTCAATGTAACTCAATCGAGTCTGTGCAAAAACTATTTTTGTTATTCTGTCTACGTAGTCTTCACTGGAATCCACTAGACCTTCCACCATATACCAGTCGTCTTGCACTCATTAAACTGCCAACCCTTAAAAGCCGGAGGACTATGTTAAGTGTATCTTTTATTTTAAAACTGATTAATGGTGATATTTCTTCATTTTTCCTACTCAACAATATTGCATTGAATGTACCTTACCGACCTTCAAGACACTATGAGTTGCTTTCTATCAAATACTTTAGGACTAACTATGCAAATGCTGATCCATTTCCAATTTAACAAATGCTACAGAATTATTGATTTTTCTTTAAATCTAAATTCATTTAAATTTCAAATTATTACATTTTTTAATGCTTTGTAATGCCTATGTTTTTAATGTTTTTAATTTTGTATGTATGTTTGTATGTCAAATTGCATAATTGTAAATTTAAAACTTCTGTCTGTAAGGATGATTTAACCATAGACATGAATAAATAAATAAATAAATAAATAAATAAAAAACAAAAAGGATATCCAACAAAATATTAATAATATTTATCAAATTCGTTATTCGAGATATTCTCCAAAATAACCATTTTAATATTATATTGTTTGTTGTTGGCTTAGCTAGGTATATGCCTGCATTTCATTGGCGCTAACCAAATCATCAGTACCCTTTAGCCAAATCATGATTGAAAGCATTCAAACCTTGTATACTTAAGCCACAGACTACAAACAATATATGAGAATTCAAACAGAACACAATCATGATTTGGCTAAAGGGTACTGATGATTTGGTTAGCGCCAATGAAATGCAGGCATATACCTAGCTAAGCCAACAACAAACAATATAATAACAAAATATTAATCTTAATATAATAGTAATATATATATATATATATATATATATATATATATATATATATATATATATATATATATATATATATATATATATATATATATATATATATATATATATATATATATATATATATATATATATATATATATATATATATATATATATATATATATATATATATATATATATATATATATATATATATATATGTAATAGTAATATATATAATATATGTATATTTGAAACATTTTACTTGAAGGCGAGCGTTTATTTTATAATCAATCAATTAATCACAATAAAATTCAAAATAATAACGAGTTTAATGGAGATACACAAAAGTTTTATTGGTGCAATTTACGATTTATAGTTTTGTTTTAGCACTTTTCTGACAAAGGCAGAGACCGCTTGTCTCACAGTTTGTACATTTTCATTATTCACGTAGTTACTCATATCATCACCAATACCTTGATCTTGAAGAGAGAAAACTAAATTATCAATGGTTTTTAAGGGTCTCGAAAAGAAAGAAAATTTTCTTATTCTACTCACTGAGTACAATAGTAGCTTTTCCTTCATCTTCTACTCCCAACCGTCGACAACGATCATACTGCCCATAGGTAAAGAACACGTTATTCACTTTAGGATTTCGGCCACCAAACCTTTTATTGAAATCGCGTATTTTCCCCTCAACAATCTTTATTGTACATTCAGTGCCAAATACATCAGTACACATGTTAGTAAAGAACTTTAAAGAATGTTTTGTACCGAAAGGCTGGTAGGCGGAGTCGGATGTTGAAAATGAGAAAAATTCATTGCAGAGCTGATACCAGTGCGGACGTACTATAAATAATATTGAATTATATTATCTTGTGCGTTGAATATTGTGCGTTAGAATTCCAAATAAATCTTTGCATAACTTACAATAGTTCGTTTTAGCCATAATGAAACCAATATATGAACCATTTTTGGTATCTGCACACACAAATATGTATTATTAAAATAAATGGTGACAGAGATTCAAAAGAAATTTTCAATAAGCTCACCCGTATTTCTGTAAAAATTTGAACACTGGTACACTTTTAAATATGAAGCATATGTAAAATCCAAACAATTCCCGTTAGTCTCATTTGGATTGTAATATCCAAAGGTGTGACCTGCTATGCCATCTATATCGGATGGCATAGCATTTTTTTGTTGTAATAAAAGGATCTTACGCAAGCGGTAAAATGTAAAGCATCAATCCAAGTCTGTCGATTAGTGTAGAGATATCCAACCAGTTGTCTAATCTAGTCGAACCACATACACGGAATTTGGTCATGACTTCCGCGCTCCTATTATTGTCAATCATTGATTGCAAAAATTTACGTTTAATTCGATCATAACATTCAGAACCACCGATCATATTAATCGCTTGTCCTGCTTTCCCTCCCCCCGGGGGGCACGGTCAATACATCTTGTCTTGGTGGCTTGGTGTTGTGCTTCCTGGGGTATAGGGTTATCAGGTTTCCGCACCTAGGCCTTTTTGCTGATAACCCCTAAAAACTTGTATGTTGCTACCCAACCCCTGAATTAATAGGGCAACGGGCGCGCATGCAAGTAAATTAAAGGTAAAAGTGGCTTCGCTCACTCGTCCGGATGGGTAATATGGTCTTTCCAGACCTTGACCTTTGGCCAATTACCCCTAGAACTTATTATGTTACTACCCAATCCCTGAAATAACAGGGCAACGGGCGTGCATATAAGAAATAAAATGAAGTAGCTCTGCCTATGCTTGTCTGGGTAGAGGTGCTATCGATACCTCAGGTTTGCATGAGACCTGAAATCGGAGGTGTTTTTAACACGCGGCTGACCAGAGTCCTATCTGGTGCCACGGGAACCAGTAGCCCCTAGGACTTGTCCTAGTCTGGTTGTTGGTGAGGCCCCTTCGGGGATCACGTGGTGGCTGTGGTTAAAACCCAAAGACACGCGGGAAGAGGTATGGGTCAGGTGAGTGTGTCTGCCATTGTTGTGGAGGCTTTTGTAGATGCTCTCTTCAGGCCATATATCTCTAGATGTTGTTGCTATTCGACAGTGCTGCTCTAACGTTTGCGGGCCGTTGGGGTGGCTTGGAGGTTAGATAGCTCCAGCACTTTAGCAAGGTGTCTGTACAAGGTTCTGCAGCCTGTACAGAATTGCTACCAATGTTGTCCCTATTGGGGGCACATTTAGGACCGCCCCCTGACGGTGGTGAACGGCTTTATTCACCCTTGTGCAGGAGTGCACCGTCAGGTTAGGCCTTCGGGCAGGTACTGACGTGAATCTTTTGCAACTCTGTCCTGCTTTCCCTCTGTATTCTGGAAGGAGAAAGTTATCCGAAAAGATTTTTTAGATTTTCTTATATAAAAACCTATTTTTTAAGTTCTTTAATTCGTTTCTAATTTGAAGTACTCATCCAGAAAATAGATTTGAATTATCGCAAACTTTTTTAATTTTATATTAAATTAAAAATTCTAAAAATTTGGTTACTTTTTATAGAGTGTAGAGTCAATATCCCTACGTTTCTATGGAGCTAGTACCAACCTATCTGTGGACTTCAGTCATCACGGTTGAAATGCGTTCAACTTTCGCATGTTTATGTGAAAAATCTCAAATAAATAATGACCGCTTTCACAAGGACATAAAGAGATGGAGAAACATACCAGGAATGTGGAATATCAGTATGATGACTGACTATTGTTAATCTCTTCATAAAATATATCAAAATGAATTCCATCAGAGAAAAGCAATAATTGATATTTTCTAGAGAAACAGATCAGAAAAACAAAGAAAAAAGCATCTAAATCAAACAACAGAAATTATTGCAGTTGCGAAAATCTAGTTTGTTGCTGAAACCGAATCACAAATTTGAATGGAGCAACTGCATGTATGGAAAACTTTTTTTCCTCTAGATCCTATTTAAGGACTTTTTCAAATTAAATTAAAGTTTCGTACAAAAACCAGTGCGGTTTTGTTAATTCTTGAAATAAATTAATTTGTTTTTTTTAATATGTAAGTACGTGTGTATATTTAAATATATGAACAACAAAAAAGAAATAAAGAAAATAAGAAAAAAGAAAAAATAAAGAAAATATTGAAATTTATTATTCCGGGATATTCCGGGATAATAATCATTTCAACAATTAGAGACAAAATACTCATACATACAGGATTGTATTAATAATGCCGAAAATAAGCCCCTTTTGCCGGGATTCCAGTTTCTCTACAATGAACGGACCTTTTAAATGTCTTTTTTCTGCACACTTTTAAGGTGGAACGGGAAATTTTAAAAAAATTTGAGTGTTTCAAGGACTAAACTAAAAACAACATCCTTGCAATAGACGTAAGATATTCCGAAACATACATCGACATGTCTGTATTTAAAAGCAAACAAATAACTGATAATAGTCCAGTAATTTTCAGATGAAAATGCAGCTATTTCTGTGTTAAAAAATTAATTCCATTTCGTTGGAATTTTCAATTAAAATATCTCTTTAGTTTTCACGCAAATATGAATCGGTGTTTGACAAAAAATCGATTGGGGGAAATCCTCTTTAACTTTAGGTTTGTTCGTTTACTTTCTCAGTAAAAACTTGTAACAAGTGAGTAATGTTAAAATTTTTTGAAAATAATCTTCCAAATTGTGGAAAATATAAGGAAATTATTCGAATGCTTCAGTCGCATGAATTCGCTAAGAGAATTTACTTTCGCTCATGTCGACTTTTAATTATTCTGCTTACCGAAAAAATTGTGCTTCACTTCCAAGGGAGCGCTAGATGCCCAAACACCGTCCGCTAATTCTGGATATCTTTGCTTAAACCAAGTAACGTAGCTGCCGGCAAAATATGTCCCACAAAGTATAACTTTAGAAGTCTTCAAGCCAGTAGTGGTGGATTCAATGGTGCGTATGACTACGGCCTAATCAGCTAATATCTGATCTACATTTAAATATTTTAGATTTTTAGAACTCAGATCAGCCAATGGTCTGCTTTCGTCATTAAAAGGAGTCTCAGTGGTAACCAAATAACCTCCATGTTCCTTAGCCATGTTATAAATATGCCCGAATTGAATGGGTTCTACCTCTATTTCCGTTTGGCTGACATATACGAATAGAGGGCCGCGTGAGTAGAACAATTCAGCATTAGCCATACAACTCTTAAAGAGACACAATTACACCGAAATATTAAAGTTAGTATCTTGTTGGACCACTAACCATTTTCCATATTCTAGAATCGTTTTCGTCAAAATGATTTAAGTTCTGTTTGATCTCTAATTTTATTAAATTATTTACTAGAAGTGTTCGCGCTGTTGCGAAATCTACGATACTAAACACTGCACAGTGGGTTCGATGACACCGAAAGTGGCGATTAATTCATGGGAGGCGTAATTTAAATTTTTTTGAAAATTTTTTTCAAATCGTTAAATATATGTAAAAAGGCGTATTCTGAAAAAAAGATACGCGGAAAGAAATTTTTTTTACGATTTTATAGACATTTTTATTTTTCGGAAAATTATAGTTTGTTTCAGAATTTTCGCCGTAATTTTAAAATGGAAAGTGATTTTATAAAGAATGAGAAGCAAACGAAAGCTTATACTGTCTTCTTTCTAAAAAATAAAAAAATAAATATATAGTTTGGATAAATATGAACATAAGTTTAATTTAAAGTCTGAATTTGGGTTTTGAAGGATTTCGAGAATTTTACAACTTTTTTAAAAAAGTAACGAAATAAATTTTTATAATTTTTTTTCTTTATCAGTAATTGTTAAACACTTAAAAAAAACCATATTAAAAAAAAAAATTTAAAAAAAATTTTTTTGTCTGTTTGGGAACGTTTTTTCAATTTTTTGGAAAATTGGCTTAATTTACAAATTTTATTGTAAATTTAAAATAGAAAGCTATAAATGATTAAATAAAATTTAAAATTAAAATATATTGAATATATTATTAAAAAGATAAATTAAAAATAATATATACATATATAAATATTTCTACATAATTGATTTAAACTCCTATTTGTCCTTACGACAAAATTTCATGAGTTCTAAAATTTGTAATATTGAAATTTATTATTCGGGAGAATATCCCCACTAATCGTTAGAAACAATTAGTTTTTTTGCAAAATGCATTGAAAAAATGTTTGCTGTGGCTTTAGCTCTTCATATGCCGACATTTCATTGGTTGCTAAAACCAAATCGTCAGACTGCTTAAACTTCACTGACGATTTGGTTTAAGCAACCAATGAAATGTCGGCATATGAAGAGCTAAAGCCAAAACAAACATTTTTTCAATGCAATTTGTATATAATGTTAATAAAAAACAATATTTTAATTTTTTTATGGATTTTGTTTATATTTAAGAAAAAATTATATATTATACACTAATTGTTTTAACAATCTGCATCATAATCTTCCTCATCTGTATCATTATGTTCATCCTCACCTTCATCATAATAATCTTCACTATCATTACTCTCACTATCATGTGTTTCTTGAGAAATAATAGGCGATAGCAAAAGCTGTAGTTCGGAATTTGATAATTGTTGCTTTTCTTTCCGCTCATTTTGTTTATTTATACTAGATATGAATGGATCTGAACTGAGCAAAAATCTATTTAGAATATCTTCATTCGACTTTTCTCGGCTGCATTTGCGAGCAAAGTGTTCCCTATAATTTGTAAAATCCTTATTGTTTCAGCATGGCTATTTAATCTATAATACTGATTTTAATGCAAAACAATCAGTTTCATTTGTTAAAATTATTAGCAAGCCATTTTTTGTTATAAATTTTCGTTATAATGTTTTTTTTTTTTTTTTTTAATTTAGCACTCTCGTGAATGGAGATGACTGAAACTTGTTCACGCACCTATCTCTATTGAAATTAAAATTATCCGACAACAATAACAATAATAGTAAACATTGAGCGAATGACTATAGCAAAACAAGGGTTAGGTTAGGTTGATTGTAGGGGTGTGATAGCCCATGTCATACGACATACACTTAAGCCAGTGAAGGCTTGTTGTGCGCTCCCTTTAATTATCAGACACAAACTGCCAGAGTTCTGCGGCAGGATTCGAACCTGCGACCTTCGCACTACGAGTTTAGTAAACTACCTTCTAGTCTACGAAGGCCAGTATAGCAAAACAAAATACACGTTAGTTTTGTTAAATACATGACTGAAAAAACACGACTTCAAACAGAAAAGTGTTAATAGCAAAAAATGGAGCAACAAAACCGCAAAATTTCTTTCTTGCATTGTCAAGCTAAGATTCCATACTTTTAGGAAATATATGATTTAAAACCCAACCTTACCTAACGTAGAAGTTATGGTTCACGAAACATCAAAAATAGGCCAATTTTAGACCTTTTTTAAAAAAATCGCCAAAAATATTTTCACACATATTTTCAAAAACACTACATCATTTTTATACACTTAAATACCTGAAGTTGAAGGTTCCATTCTTAAAATAACACTTTGTTAACGTTAAATTAGGAAATTACGGACTCGTTTAATGCAAAATTTTACTTTTTTCGCTTTTTAAAAAAATTGCTGGTGAAACTTTTTGTATGCGTTACGTTGGACAGTGGTCGAGTTTTTAGTAAATCGTTGCAAAAATCAAAAATCCTATGAAAGATTTTGATGAAACGGAAGAACGCGTCTTATTAAAATTTTTATTATTTTTATTTTTGGTGAAAATAAATAAAAAAGTGTAATTTAATTTAATTGCTACAGTACCGAAGGCCAGATTACGTACATCAGTGGGACATTTTACATTTCAAGAGCGATAACTTCTGAAGTAATAAAACTGTGTTCAAAATTTTAAAAGTGGACTTAAGAATTCTGCTGAGATTTCACGCAAGGCGCCACGCCTACGTTTATGTTTGGAGGTCAGTTTGATTTAGCAACAGTGTTCAGACTCATTGAACATACTTTTATTCAAAACTTAAATTTGGTTTGGCTAGTGATATTTTACATGTTACATATGACGTTGGTAAATCTCGCCAGCTGCAACATGCACAACTATCGCAGATGGAAATACTTATGTCTATGGCTTCATTTACATTTGGGAAGTGATATCTTTGAGCATTGGGAAAATTCTTGCCCATCATCAGTTTATTTTTGCCGTTTGCAAAGGAGCATTTGGAAGTATTCAAGACTACAATGTGCGATGGAAAAATCAAATTGATCAAGTTTTATCCTTGAAACGCAGAATGGAAAAAGGGACAAATGCGAGAATTCCGCTTCTGTAATTTTGAAATATCTTCAGTAATTTAAAAAATTCGGTCTTTGCAACAAATAAGTCCAAATGATACGCACAGTGGACCAGAGTCGCTCGTCGTAGGCCAAAGCTCTAAGTTTAGCGATCGCTGAGGAATTCAGGGGTAAAATTGAACTTTAGTTTTTATTTTACATTTGCATAAATTTCTCTTCCGCATTTTTAGAAATGCCATGTAAATAAACCATTTTAATAATACCCGCGGTAAGATTTTGGAGAACTATTATCTCTTTTAATAGATCAAGATGGTCCACTTTACCCAGTTCTATGAAACTTTATTCGAAATCTGTTTATATCTGTTGGAAAACGAGCCTAAAACTGATTCCGTTTGTAGCCCTGAGGTCCGGTCCATATGCTTGGAAAACTTCATTTTCCACTATAAATGAAGTGATCTAAGCCCCTAAATAGCCTCTTAGATAATTGGCTGTCAAATATCAGCAAAATTGGTTCAAAAATGATTGATATATAGTAATTTGAGTAATTTTATTAAAATTAGGAAAGTATTCTACGCACTGGTCCAGATTGGTATAGTTGAAGAGGACACCTCTCACCTCACATATTTTATAGGATCTACACGTTAGAGAAGACACGCATTATATTTTTGTTAAAACTTTAATTTTACCAACTTAACAAAAAAGACCATATCCCATTAACAATTACAGTTCACGATTACTGATAATTTTTTTTTTTTGGTCAAACGTGAACAAATTGCCGATTTTATAGAATAGTATAAAATTATCGTGTTTACCAGCATGACACGCCCACAATTACCAATATCGACTAAAGTTATTGAGGTACCTGAGTTTTGTTACGTTATTAACTGTCAATAAAATTTTGGAAATTGATGACAGCAAAAAATTAAGATTTTGGCAACAAATTCAATTCCTGAGCCACTGTGCGGCGGTTAAATCAATAAAATATTTTAAACTAAGAATGCTTTAAATAAAAAAACTTTAATTTTATTTTACTTTTCTACTTACAATTGCTCAAACTTTGAATAAATAGGGAAGCAAAACTTAAAAAACGTAGAAGCAAGTGTTTCATAAATGTAAATAAATTTAAAATACACCAATATCCCGGTTTGCGTCGCTAATTGGGACCGGAGAAACGCGACGAATGATTTTCCATACATTTATATTGATTTTCATTTAATTGGTTCCGAGGTTTGTAATTTTAGCTTAGAAAGCAGAATTTTCGTAAAAAAATACAATTTTTTTATATTTTTATGATAAACAATTTTTATTAAAACAAAAATATAAGAATTCATGAGAAAATCTTAAAAAACATAATTAAAGCATTTCAAAAATAAAAGGATTAAAATTAAAACTAAGGAATTCATAAAAAAATCCTAAATGTGGTAATTTTTTTTAATTTGAGTTTGAGTCATCTAAATCGTCTGCCATTTCTACAGTTGAATTTGAGAATCTTGCTGATTTTTTATGAAATTATTTAGAGTTTGTTGGACTGTAACAGCTTTTTTGCAAATAAATTTCCTTATAACAATTGATAGCGTCAGTTATACTTTTGGACACTTAAGCTGCGATTTAATTCTTTTAATTCAAGTTCGAAATTTTCTGCAGCTGAAGTATCTGCACTAGCAGATTCCCCTTTCAAGGCAAACCAACCTCTGATTGCTCCAACTTCATCCGCACTTTCGACACTTGATAACGGATAATTTTCTTTCAGATCTTCCAATAAAGCTGAAGCTTTCTTCTGAATTACCATTTGACTTAATGGCATTCTTCGCCGATTTTGATCTTCTATTCAAATGCTAAGAAGTGACTCCATCTTCTCATTTTTGTAACCTGTTTATGTTGTAACGATGTTGGGGTTTCAGCAAATTTTTTATTTTTGTATTTTCTCAGCGTCTCTAGAACAAATGGATTTTATTGTAGAAGTGGCTAGTCCAAGGTTTCTTCCAATATCAACAGCCTTTTTCTTGATCTAAAACGTTTCAAAATATCTAGTTTTTATTCTAAACTTTTTGATGCATTATTCCGAAGTATTTAGTCTAAACTTTACTTTAGCAATTGTAATTTGGAACGATCTTCAACCAGCAGACAACCTTCACGAACATATTTCCAGAAAATCCCATTTTTCTATTTTAACTTTGTAGAAACATTTTCATATTAACGACGCAAATCGAAGCCACTATCGCCGCAACTTTTCGAAGTCACAAAAATTTTAAAAAGACGCAACTTCGAAACGACACAAAACAAAGCGACGCAAGCTGGGGTATTGGTGTAGTATAAAATAATTCTTAAATCAATTAAATATGTGAAGCTAAGAATGCTTTAAATAAAAAAACCTTAATTTTATCTCACTTTTCTACCTACAATTGCTCAAACTTTGAATAAATAGGGAAGCAAAACTTAAAAAACCTAGAAGCAAGTGTTTCGCAAATGTAAATAAACTTAAAATAGTTTAAAATATTTCTTAAAAAAGCATTATTTCATTCTTTGCTCTTGTCTTACAAATTTATTGGTTATGTAATCATTTTGTCACATACATAAAATTAAAAATATTTTTAATTTCTTATTATTGTTTAAGCTTATAAGATCTTTTGTACGAATCTAAATTCAAAATTGTTTTCCCTTGAGATCATTTCTACCAGCATAAGTCCATTTACTGAAATTCTATATGACAATGTACTAATTGATTCTAGCAATGCAGATTTTTTCAAAGAATATGATATTGTTGTTTCATTCAATAAACAATTTTAAAAAATTTTTACAATTGGTAAATTTTGTAATTTAAGTAATTGTATGAAGTTAATTTAAATAATTTATATAAGACTTGAATGATTCCAATTTATTGTGGCATATTGTTTATATACCAAATTATGACGATCAACGCTCGGCAAACAAATACTTTTTAATTCACATTCATATGTAAGTCAAGTCACATAGGTCAAGAAATAGTTTCTTCAGAGGCACTGAATACTTTACTGAACCTTGTTCTAATTCATCTTCACATAATTGTCACGTCCGTCAGTATGGCGGTGAGGCTCAAAGCATCTGATTATTGGAGGTCAATAGCGTTTGGCCATGCAAGAATTTGCTGAACCACTAAATAAGACCTCGAGCTTGAATAATATTTCAATCAAATGGTTATAAAGAGGTCAAAAAATAGAACGATATTATTAAATAATTATTTTATTTCCATAGAGTACATAGAATAGAACCCGGGAAGTTACCCGGAAACATTCACAACCTTTTCGTAAGCTACTTGACTGGTCGCAGATTTATTATCAGAAAATGTAACTTTTTAAGGGCACTACAACCAATAGAAGCAGGAGTCACTCCAATCTTGTATTTGATGTATATATGTGTCTGACATGGCCATTAGCAGTAACCTTCATATATCAACGTTTGCTGATGAATTGGAACACATTTTAATATTGGATAAATGGTTAAAACATGAATAATAAAAGTGAACTTCAAAAACCTGTGTACGTCACTTTTGCATTGCGAAGGGAACATGTCCTCCATCCAAATTAATGGTCAATCAATACCGCAACGCAATGAAGTCAAATAACCCAACAATGCTCTTCGTCGCTTAATATGAAAATCTCATATAGACGCAAAGCTGATGCAGATGAAATTAAATTCTACTCAAACTAATCGGCTACACTAAGCCCGGATTGCAAGCTTCTTCTATCACAGCCGCTCCAGCGCAATCATTAAAATCTAGACATTCATTTGGTTAAAACAATGCACAGAGGAGTATTTGACCCAAAAAGCGTGTTTTTTGTTTTAAAAGTTTAACTTTTTTGATAGTTTTAGCTTTAGTTTGATAGAAAAAATTTAGTGGCAGATTATTATTGGGTTAGTGTTATTTTTGACACTCTCCGTACACGGTATGCCTCGCTACACTATTGTTGTGTACTTTTAGAAAAATTATTTATTATTACGTATGCCGGTCTCCCCCTCGCACTCCACCAAAATTTGGTTTGCAACTGTACTTTATTCTAAGAGCAACTCAAATTAAATTTAGATAGTCGAACTATTGTAGTTGTGTAGATACAGGGAAATAAAACAGCTTTTTATGGATGTTACAATGTCCCGCTTGTCAAAATTATTATTTATCCAATATTAAATATTAATAAAATTGGTCTCGTAGCTTGGCTTCCTATAAGGAATGAACAACCAAATAAACAAAAACATATTCACTTTTAATATTTATTTTATATTATTAAATACTCATCATATAAAAAAATTAAACTAATTAAAAAGTTCAAAATTATGATCATGTCATACGTATTTCATCATGGGCGGCATCATCGGTATCAGGAAGAAGCAGTTTAATAGTGTCTGATGAAAAAGGCTTTTTTATCTTTCGTGCTTTTATTGTATTGTATTAATTCAATGTAATACCTCTATTCGTTTAGCCACAAAAAATATCATATAAATATCTTGAAATCGAAAAAATTCAATAAAAACGCATGCAATTTTCTTCACTTTCCTGACTTTAACAGTGTCCCACAACTACAAATCTTAACTTACAATCTTTAAAATGCGCGATATCATGTAGAATTTTGTTTTCTATCGATCTGCGTAATTACTTCTTACGATTTCATCAAATTAATTTTTGCCTTTTTGGCCAGCTTTTTGGGTCAAATACTCCTCTGTGCGACGCAAAACAAAGCGACGCAAGCTGGGGTATTGGCGTAGTATAAAATAATTCTTAAATCAATGTGAACCTTAATTTTATTTTACTTTTCTACCTACAATCGCTCAAACCTTGAATAAATAGGGAAGCAAAACTTGAAAAACGTAGAAGCAAGTGTTTCGCAAATGTAAATAAACTTAAAATAGTTTAAAATATTTCTTAAAAAAGCATTATTTCATTCTTTGCTTTGCCTTACAAATTTATTAGTTGTGAAATCATTTTGTCACATACTTACATAAAATTAACCCTTTCATGCCCGCGATTTGTTTTATTGTAAGCTGTGCGCGTGTTCATTCTTTTTTTTAATTAATTTTTATTAATCTATCATCATCACAGGTAAAAATATATATGTACATACAAATTTCTTATACACATATTTTGAGTTATTACTATATTAGTATTGCAACAAATATAAATGATTTAGAATTAACTTAAAATAAACATTTAAAAGATTTTATTTACATTATAGGGAAAAAATAGATAAAAAACCTGATAGGAATTAAGAGAAATTTCTACATTCTTCTTCTGTCAACTTTATATGTATAAAGTTGGAGAAGAAAATAATATTACAAATTTCTTATCAAGGCGGAATTTGAAATCCTGTTGCGGGTTTCAAATCTTTGTGTGATATTTTTGATCACTGTGACAAACTTTTCCTGTTGGTAATCTATTTGTTGAGTATCGTCTTGGTAGGTTGAATATAATCTTCAGATTCTTGTTTTGTATGACCTGGAGCTTTTTCAAATATGTTTTGACACATCTTTTTGACCACACTTGACATCCATATGTCATAATTGGCCGTATGCACATAGAGCATACGGCAAATTATTGTAGAGCAGTATTTTGTCTTTCCTATTTAGAGTTGACCTTCGGTTTAGTAAAGGAAGCAGAGCCCTTCCACATCGGACAGCTTTTTCATACGTTTGCAGAATAAGATGTTTAAACGTTAAGTTTTATCGAGCTCTATTCCCAAATATTTCACAGTTTCTCTGAGAGGTATTTCTGTTGCACCAAGAGATAAAGCGAGAGTAGGTGTTCTTTTACGTGATTTGTGGAACGGAACGTGTTCATTCAGTAGGCGTTCTCCGTATAGTGAAATTGTCAAGTTCGTTTCGCGAAAAAAGTGTTTCTGAAAAAAGTGTTTAAAATCATTGAAATAACTGTTTCATTGTAAAACCAAGTGAACAATATAAATAAATAAAGGTAAGAGAGTTATTTTTTTTTTAATAATCTTTATTTACAATCATCCTATTATTGAGGATAATAAGCAAATTAGATATAATAATATTTCAAGTTATTGTTGCTCTCCAGTGAAAACAACAACATTCATTCAATACATTTCCTTTTTCTCAATTATTTTAAAATTTAGATATTATACTAAAATAATCTTACATATCAATAAATATTTTAATAGTATATGTTAAATAAATGGTAAGTCAAGTATATGGTATCTCTTCAGTCTTCTCACTTCTTCAGTATCATCAAGTAGGGATATCGCTAGTGGGTTGCAGTGGTTACTTAATCTATTGAGATAGTTTCCACTATAATTCCTTATTTCGTCTTTGACTTTTGGTACGTTTAGGTCATAGTGTATAGTTTGATTTGAAACAAACTTTGGAGCATTAACAATAAGTCTTAATGTTTTATTTTGATAGCGCTGAAGAATTTCAACATTAGAGTTACTGGCAGTTCCCCACAATTGAATGCCGTAAGTCCACACTGGTTTAAGTATAGTTTTATATATTATTAATTTTGTTTCAATGCTTACTTGAGACCTGGGGTGTAGAAGCCAATAAAGACGTTTGGTTTTGATTTTAAGATGCTCGTTTTTTGCCTTTACATGAGTCTTCCATGTGAGCCTTTTGTCAATATGAAAGAGAGTTATTTAAAAAAAAAAAACAAATAAATGATGAAAAAAGTGTTTAGTTTGTTTATAATAATTTTCTAAAAGTGCTGTTGCCTATAGGCAACATTTGTCAATTGTGGTAATTTCCGAACAATGTACATTTATTTATATATATTCATATTTAGATACGTCCAAAAGGTCTTACACAGACAGAAATTTAAAAAAAATTTTCATTTTGACTGGGATGATTCTGCGGATGAGGAAAATGAAGAAGAATAGCAGGAAACAACATCAACTTTCGAAAACATCATCGAAGAAACATTGAAAAATGTGATTGATAAGGGCGAAAATATGGAAGTTGGTCTGATTGAGCAACTAATTAGCAAAAAAAAAAATGACGGAAAAGAAATTGAAAATGAAGAGGTTGTACAGGAAGTGACGGAAAAAATTGATTTGAAAAGTTTGAGATGGAGGAGTGTAGAGGTAATGTAATGTAATACCAGTTGGAAAAGCGAAGTGCGCTGCAATGAGGTAAAACAACCAATCGAATTATTCGCCTAGTTGAAAAGGGGCAACCTGCAAGGGCGTAGCCAGGATATGAAATAGGGTGGTGCCACGAAAATTATGATTTTTTATGATTATTGCAATTTCGATCTATTTGAGGAGTAATCTGCGGGGATCTTCTGAAAATTTTGCTAGAATTTTTTTCAAAAATTCATCCTTCTCGGTTACCAATCTTCGGTGGACGCTTAACATACATAGTCCTGCAATATACAATATACTTATTTTTTGATAATAATTAAAATTGCATATTATTTTACCATTTAAACGAGCTTCAGTCATTGTTGAGCGCACCCATGTTTTTACTCGCCTTAAAGTGCTAAATGACCGCTCAACAGTTGCAGTAGTGCACGACTGTGACAATGAAATTAATAACGCCAGCTCTAAGTCGGCTAATTCGTCTTTACCCATTTTTTTGTTGCCAAGAATTATACCAAAGCTCAATTTCTCCTTCCAAATCATCCAACTCATAAAAATGCTCAAACGTTTTTGTGGCATTTTTAAGCTCTTCCAGCTTCAAAGAAAGCATGTTTGAAGGGTGCAAACAATGAATTGCAAACGTTGGCCTATTCTCTTCATTAAATCTTCTGTCCAGTGATGAAATTAAAGAATCTATATAAGGAATGTATATAGATCGCTTCCAGTATTCAGCATGATAAAAATAGGGGATTTGAACGGTGCGTTTGACGAGAGACTATCCTTGGAACAGACATTTCTATTCCTAAATTAGCTGTGTTTTCTTGAATAGAAAAAAGCAATCCGTCCACAATACCCTGTGCATTTTTTAATAATTTTATATTGCATGCATGTAAAAAAAATTGTTATAGAATTAGGTGGGTGCCACGGCCCTCTAGGCCCATACCTAGCTACGCCCATGGCAACCTGGCTATTATAAGTTATATAAAGGTAATTAATTATATGTACTCATATGTAATAGATTTCTATCTAATTCAAAATATATTTTTCATTGGGTCAACACAGTTTGAAACAATATCTGCCAAATAAGCCCCACAAGTGGGGCTTCAAAATGTCTTCTAGGGCTAGTGTGCTGGCATTATTTATGATTTTACCCTCTACATTGGAGAAGGAACGTGTGCGTCTTTTGGTTTGGGAATATCATCAGACATTGTTTTATATTTAGCATCCAATATTCCAAGGAAAAGAGGTCGTCCATTATCAATCCTTTCAACGATGGAGTCAACCCCATCATCACCGGGTTCTTTACCATCGGTTCCATCATCACCAACTCTTTCGACGGCCTCTGAATCGAGCTCTTATAAAAGAGCGTATGCTGCCGAACCTGCAAAATGCATACGATTTGACAAATCTTGGTCACTGGGTAAAATGGGGAGCAAAAGGCAGATACAGGCTATGCCACACTGGTTATCCGCGTTACAAATGTAGCAAATGCAATGTTTATTTGTGTTGCAATCCACAAAAAAAATGTTTTGTCTCTTATCATACTTAAGTTTCAATAAAAATGCTTTAAAAAAATAAAAACATGTTTCTTTAAATTTACCACCACTGCCCAATGTTGCCTATACGCAACATCCTGTAACTAACGAACCAGGACACCAAGGACTTTACAGAGAGGCCCTAACCACTTACAACAAGGAGCTAAGGAAGTCCAAGAGAAAATCATGGAAACTTTTCTGTGAAGATCTTAAGGACGTCCCGGCCACAGCCAGGCTGCACAAAGCACTTTCGAAGGGGGGCACGAACCCGATAAGCACACTGAAGGGGCCAGACGGCACCTATACAGATACTTTCAAAGGGACACTAGAGCTTCTACTTAGAACTCACTTTCCTGATTGCAGGTTTGGAGCTTCGGACGCTGAAACTCCAGCGGCATGGCCGCATGCTCAGCGAAGGGCGACGAACCAGGTCATCAGGAAAATAGTGACCTTTGAGAGGATAAAATGGGCTGTAAATTCTTTCAGACCTTACAAATCACCGGGGCCGGATGGTATCTTTCCGGCCCTGTTGTCAAGAGGTGGTACCATCCTCTATCGGAAGATGGTTAACATATTTCGATCAAGTTTAACAATAGGACATGTCCCAAGGACTTGGAGAGCGGTAGGGGTTATATTCATACCCAAGGGTGGAAACAGACCCCCAGAATCTCCCAAGTCCTACAGACCAATTAGTCTATCATCTTTTATGTTGAAGACGATTGAAAAACTATTGGACCAATACCTCAGGACGGAGGTACTTTCCATGAGACCTCTGCATAGGCTCCAATTTGCCTACCAGAAGGGCAAATCAACTACCACGGCACTGCACAATATTGTTCGGGATATTGAAAAGGCCATGGAATCGAAGGAAATAGCCCTGTGTGCATTCATGGACATTGAGGGTGCCTTCGACAATGCGAACTTCCACGCAATGGAAACAGCACTCACTACTAGAGGAGCTGATCCTGTGATAGTACGATGGGTCAGCTGCATGCTGAACCAAAGGTCGATTAGGGCCTCACTTGGATCCACGGATCTCACAGTCACCGCGGTTAAGGGATGCCCACAGGGCGGAGTATTATCTCCCCTTCTATGGTCTGTATTAGTGGATGACCTGATCGGGCTACTTAACCGGAGGGGACACAGAACCATCGGCTATGCGGACGATATCTCCGTAATAATCAGGGGGAACCATGCAGGGACGATTACGGACCAAATGCAAGACGCCCTAGACAAGATGCATGAATGGTGCACTTCGGAAGGGCTATCTGTTAACCCAGCGAAGACGATCATTGTACCATTTACCAGGAAAAGGGTGATTAATTTACCCAGTCTCTGGATGGGTGGCATCGAGATAGTTCCCAAGGAGAGGGTAAAATATCTGGGTCTCGTCTTGGATATGAAACTCACTTGGGAACCGCACCTCGAGTCAGTACTGGGAAAGGCCACGAGGAGCCTTTGGACAGCGAGGCAACTACTTGGCAGATCCTTGTGTCTGAGCCCCAAAATGACCTTCTGGATATATATCCAGATGGTGAGACCAACCATACTGTACGGGGCTCTGGTATGGTGGAGGAAGACTGAGCAACGGACAACTATATCGAGACTGTGCAGGTTACAAAGACTTGCATGCCTATGCGTCACAGGGGCCATGAAAACAACCCCAACGTTGGGTATGGAAGCTCTTCTGAACCTTGCACCGCTCCATCTGGCTATACAAGAGGAGGCAGCTATAAGGGCAATCTCTATCTACGGAAAAGAGAACCTTAGGGCGGGAAACCTAACTGATCATCTGGCTATCCTCAGGGGAATCGGGGACATACTTGATATGTCTCAGGCGGGCGACCATATGGACCCGGTGTACTGTTTCGACAGGAAATACAGGGTCCTCTTCCCCACAAGAGAAGAATGGTGCGCAAACCCAGGATGGCTAAGAGATGGATCGCAAATGTGGTACACGGACGGCTCAAAAACGCTCCAAGGAGTTGGGGCGGGAATAGTGGGGCCTAGAGCACACAGGTCTATAACATTGAGCAAGGATACGACAATTTTCCAAGCGGAACTTTACGCGATACTGGAAACTGTGGAGATCCTATCCGAGAGAGGACACAGGGGAATACGGGTTAAGATATTCTCGGACAGCCAATCGGTTCTTAAGGCCCTGAGAGGCTGTACGTACATGTCCAGATTATTACTGGAATGTCAAAACAGGCTCAATGACCTGGCGACTCATAATCAGATTACTCTGATATGGGTACCAGGGCATCAGGGGCATGCCGGGAATGAGATGGCGGACATCTGTGCGAGAAGAGGGGCTGAGGGGAACTTCATTGGACCCACCCCTTCTTTTGGTTTCAACAAAAGTCTCCTTAAAGGGGAGATTTCGAAATGGACATCGTCCAGGATTGCACAACATTGGAATGACATCAATGGATTATGTCACTCCAAGAAATTCCTACGCTTTGACGCTGGGAGGGCGGATCTGGCTCTAAGACTGGACAGAAAAAGCCTACGGACGCTGGTAGGGGCGCTCACAGGCCATTACACCTGCAAAGCCCACCTATACAGAATGGGCTTATCTGACACGGACATCTGCAGATTTTGCGGTGAAGATGAGGAGTCGATGGAACACTTGATAACAAATTGTGGAGCATTGTGCCACAGGAGACACAGGACTCTACATGCATATACGCTGAGTGAAGAGGATCTGCTAATGCTCCCACTGAAGGAGCTGATCCTATTTGCGAACGTATTAAACCGTTAAGGACAGGGGAAGCACAATAGATCAGCAATGGTCGCAGTGCAAAAGGCTATCCTGGGCCAAACCCCATTTCATTACTTACTTACTTACTTAGGACTTTGCAATTTTTATCAGTTCATATTTGAGTTAAGACTAACACATATCTGTCCTCAAAAAATTTTTAGCCCCGCACATTTTAATTCGGAAATGAGAAGGTTAAAAATAACTTTAATTTTTTATTATTGTTTAAGCTTATAAGAGCTTTCGTACGAATCTAAATTAAAAATTGTTTTCTCTGGAGATCATTTCTACCAGCATAAGTCCATTTACTAAATTCTTTACGACAATCAAAGAATATGATTATTGTTGTTTCATGCAATAAAGATTTTTACTAAATTTTTACAATATGGTAAAATTTATAATTTAAATAATTGTATGAAGTTTTGAACTGTCGCCAATTATTCACACATCATGATTTTTCGTTTTTATTTAAATAAAAAATCTATTATTCCTCACGAATTAGGAATGAATTATAATGAAATGATAGTAACGAAAATCGTTAAAAATTATATTAAATTTTCGAAAGTAAATTTGTAAATTTTGTAAATCCTAGAGCTTTGAACATTCTTTCATGGCATGTATTCAGTGCCAGTGAAGGAACTATTCCATGTGAATTTTCTACTTCACGACTTGACTTATGTGAATTAAAAAGAATGTGTTTGTCGATCGTTGATCTGGAGCGTGAGTGTACCATTTCCCATATCCGATCCACCCTCAACAGTCAATGGAGCGATAAACAAACAGTTTATCAAACACCACGTACGCAAGTACGTGGAATACAAATTCGCACATCAATAGCAATAGTCAACAAATACTCCTACATTCATTTGAAGAAAGAATATTTTTATTATTTCCTATTTGTATATAAACAGTAAATTCAAGTCTTAGTATTGGATTCAGACGATTAAATTCTTAAGTTTAAGATAATGCCAGAGTTTGCTGCTATCTTGGCTTTGGAATCCAGCGTAAGTAAAAGTGTTTAAAACAAAACCTCCTCCGACAGAACTATACTTAAATTTAAAAATTTCGACTAAAGAATGGTTTCCTAAAAGTGAAAACCAGATAAATCTGGTTAGTTATGACTGCTTCCTGCAGGAACCTTCTACTGCGTTCATGCGCAGGTATCTTGTGTGTTTATGTGAGAAAGAAGTTCCATTTGCAAAATACAATAAAAAGAAGAAGCTGAAAAAGTTGCACATTCTTCTGTCACCAACACAGGAAAAGTTATTGCAAAATTATTTTTGTAGAATACAACCACTGGCGACAGTATAAAACTTTATACAATTAAATATTTAAATTATAAATTTTACCATATTGTAAAAATTTAGTAAAAATCTTTATTGAATGAAACATCAATAATCATATTCATTGAAAAATCTCTAACTGCATTGCTAGAATCAATTAGTAGATTGTCATATAGAAGTTCAGTAAATGGAAAATGGTAGAAATGATCTCAAGGGAAAACAATTTTGAATTTAGATTCGTACAAAAGCTCTTATAAGCTTAAACAATAATAAGAAATTAAAATCATTTTTAATTTTATGTATGTGACAAAATGATTACATAACCAATAAATTTGTAAGACAAGAGCAAAGAATGAAATAATGCTTTTTTAAGAAATATTTTAAACTATTTTAAGTTTATTTACATTTGCGAAACACTTGCTTCTACGTTTTTTAAGTTTTGCTTCCCTATTTATTCAAAGTTTGAGCAATTGTAGGTAGAAAAGTGAGATAAAATTAAGGTTTTTTTATTTAAAGCATTCTTAGCTTCACATATTTAATTGATTTAAGAATTATTTTATACTACACCAATACCCCAGCTTGCGTCGCTTTGTTTTGTGTCGTTTCGAAGTTGCGTCTTTTTAAAATTTTTGTGACTTCGAAAAGTTGCGGCGATAGTGGCTTCGATTTGCGTCGTTAATATGAAAATGTTTCTACAAAGTTAAAATAGAAAAATGGTATTTTCTGGAAATATGTTCGTGAAGGTTGTCTGCTGGTTGAAGATCGTTCCAAATTACAATTGCTAAAGTAAAGTTTAGACTAAATACTTCGGAATAATGCATCAAAAAGTTTAGAATAAAAACTAGATATTTTGAAACGTTTTAGATCAAGAAAAAGGCTGTTGATATTGCAAGAAACCTTGGACTATCCACTTCTACAATAAAATCCATTTGTTCTAGAGACGCTGAGAAAATACAAAAATAAAAAATTGCTGAAACCCCAACATCGTTACAACATAAACAGGTTACAAAAATGAGAAGATGGAGTCACTTCTTAGCATTTGGACAGAAGATCAAAATCGGCGAAGAATGCGAAGTCGTATGGGTTAGGCCACCTTGTGCTCGTTTTCCAGCTCTAATGTACCTATCAGCATTGCTTTTTTTTGCTCGGAAGATGTTTTTGGTTCATTGGCGTGTTCGGTAATGCGATTATAAATGGAATGAATGGGCTCATGATTGCTTTGTCTGGTTTGCTGTGGTTGCCTTTTTTAATATTTCCCTAATCCCTGCCTAATGTACATACATCTGTAGAATCTTTTCTAATTTTTCTAGCTTCTTCTAGCTTAGCTTTTGACTTTTTCTTAATTCCCTCATTCACATTTTTGATTTTTTGAACTGTCATTTCGAGTCTCTCCGTTGTGAAACTTAAACTAAAAATATGTCACACATGTAATTTGCGTATTTGTAGATGCATTTATTCGCTCATAGAGATAACGATATTGTTTTATAACGTTAACGCAGTTTAAAAAGTAGTTAAATGTAGATCATTGTATGTACCATATGTTAGTGACATTGTATAGAACTGAAATCGATTATACTTTTTAAAAATGTTGAACATTGGCAATAATTTTGAATTCATATTTTATAAATTGATGATATTATTGGAACTTGGAAAGAGGGACATTTATTAACAGATTGGTACCAAAACCAACACCTTCTGGAAGAATCCTTAGTTTCCATTCTAAGCACCCTAAAAGGATAATATTTAATACAGCTAGAAACTTAATAGAAAGGGTTTTAAAAATTAGTGATTTTCAATTTCATAAAAAGAATAAAAAAATAATTAAGAATATATTAATTGATAATAGATCTGACTTACAAATTAATTAACCAGTTTTCGTATAATACAAGAAGGAGAAAAAATATAGATTCTGAGCTTAAAATTTACAAGTCGTTAACCTATGCTCCAGGTTTGTCTGAAAGGGTGGAAAAATCAAATATTTGATAGATTCAGATAATTTAGCTCAAAGTTTTAGGCATTTAACATATAAAAGCAAAAACGGACACTAAAAAGAAAAATATTTCATTTTAAAAATGTTTATTCATTTCCACAATTGTCAATATTTTGTATTGAAAATAAAAAAAAAAAAATTTAAACTTTTTTTGTTTTTGTTTCAAATTATATAAAATATTTTTTTCCTGAAGAAGACACCCACAGGGTGTTGAAATATTGAAAAATTGAAACAAAATAAATACATTGTTAAAAAAGAACACCTCAAACTCAATAAAATAATTCAATTAATTCATATTTTATCTCTATCAAAGTTATTTTCGTAGGTAATACTTAATTTATGTGAAAACATTTTGGCCTGTTTCTAGTGTTTCTACTGCACAAATTATAAATCGAGTAGAATAGATCGTTTAGTGGAAAAAAGATTAAAAAAGCCAAGTTTGGCAATATCCAAAAAAGCCCCAAAGCTGCAAAGACGTTTTCTAAGACATTTGTATGTTCAACTTTGACTTAGTAAATGTACAAAATACTACTATTGTACACTACGTTGTTAAATAATACGATTGATTGTGAGCTACAGGCATTTCCTCATTATGCCTTCTCCGAAAACATTTCTGTTTTTAATATTTGCCAATAATATATTTGTGACGAAATGAATTTATAAAGTGAAAACTATAAATATTATTGTTTAAAAAATTCAATTTTAATAAAAATGACGAAAGCTGCGACATATAGGAATACAGGATACATAATAAAGTAACTTTCACAAAAAAAATTTAATACCACTCAAGCCGACGCTCTGCTGAGTGGAAGTTCCTTTGTGGAAGCATTTCAAAATCTTGTCACCTCCGTCGGTAAAAACATCAATTAAATACTTTTTACAATGAACTAATTAAGTAATTACTTACTTATAAATGATGCGTGGTTAATATGACAGCCGTTAAAAATATGTGATTCGGCACTCTAGAAAAAGAAGGTTTCAATGTTTTTTTAAAGCCATTCAACCCATATGTACAGTTCCTTTCATTAAAGGTTGCCAAAAACAGTCACGTGGAGTTTGTCGTTTTGACATGACAATACAAATCGTCAGATGTGCAGAGAACTTGTACAGATCCTTTGATTTAGAGTACCAGATCCACCCTGTAGCCGAGGTTACTTGGCCTTGATCCCGATACTTCACAAAGATCGTCCTTCATATATGTATGTAGCTGAATAGGAATCTTTGTATTTTTATTGTTAAGGCAGGACATTCGCGGGAAAGGTGCGAGATTGTTTCTTGTTTTTGTATACCCTTGCAGCTCCTCCAGTACCCGTTACAGGGTAATACGAGTTGATCTGCATGTATTCCTAACCCCTCCTGACCTGTTATTATTGACTGCAGTCTCAAGACTGTGCTTTACAATTTGCATTATGCGGTCTATATTGTAGGAGGCCCACACCACCTTGGCGCCCCTCGTTTGTCGAGATTTTGTCATCTCTTATCTCGTGTCAAGCCAAATCGCAACTGACATCGAATTAAAAATATACAAAGCAGGCTTCAATCTAACTGACTGGTGTGCCTGCGCATTACCAAAGTGGATAAAAACTAAGGTAAAGCCAGAAATTCCAACTAGCCTTGATAATTCTTCCCTACATTGCCTGACAATAAAGGTGTGCTAACGCAGAAGTGCATTCCAACATTCTTCTCATTTAATGCACGGCTGCAGCGACTAGTGATGTTTTCGTTTAGCACGCTATCTGAGTAGCAACTCTCATCGCTATCTGGGTAGCACCGCAAGCACATCGCCTTTCAAAAAAATATATAAGATTAAGACGTACCACAATACACTATACGAGCAACACTTTCGCCGGTTTATCAGATGTAGTGCTTCTATACTGCCCGCCCAACCATGTCACAGTTCATTTTCTTTGATCATTCTATTTGTGACCCAAAATAAAATACAAAATAGGAGTATTTGTCCGACCTTATCTCACCTTCATGCCATCGCTTTGAAATTTACATTAAAGCCATTCCCTCCAGTTTCCTTTTTATATATGATTTTTCGTTTTTATTTAAATAAAAAATCTATTATTCCTCAAGAATTAGGAATGAATTATAACGAAATGATAGAAAATCGTAAAAAATTATATTAAATGTTCGTAAGTAAATTTGTAAATAATACCTAGAGCTTTGAACATTCTTGCAAAGCCAAAAGCTCTTGACCTAAAACAATCAGATGCTTTGTGCCTCACTGCCCTACTGACAGATGCACAGAGGAGTATTTGACGCAAAAAGCTGGCCAAAAAGGCAAAAATTAATTTGATGAAATCCTAAGAAGTAATTTCGCAGATCGATAGAAAACAAAATTCTACATCATATCGCGCATTTTAAAGACTGTAAGTTAAGATTTGTAGTTGTGGGACACTGTTAAAGTCAGGAAAGTGAAGAAAATTGCATGCGTTTTTATTGAATTTTTTCGATTTCAAGATATTTATATGATATTTTTTGTGGCTAAACGAATAGAGGTATTACATTGAATTTTTTTTCCTAAAAGATTCCATTAGCAGCTATTTTTAATATTTAAAAAGAAAAAATTATCTCAAATATTTATTTTATATTATATTATTTAGTATATAGTATAGTAGTAGTTGTTGTACAAATAAAATAATTTAAGAAAAAATAAAAAAAGTTTGCGCCATTATTTTTGGTGATTCATTGAAAATGTTATCCTTTTTCATATTTTTGCTCATAAGGCACTTTTCTTGTACTTTATTGTCGTCATAAACTTGTGTGTTTTTCGAATTATTGATGTGAAATATTATTTACATCACTTTTAACAACTACCAATGTGATGGATTACCCGCCCTTAAAAAAAGAATTTCTTAAAATTCAGTTCTTAGTTCATAAATTCAAATTTACTAACTGTCTTATCAGGAATAATTATAAGTCCACAGGCATACACACCTATTAAACTGTTTTTGTTTACCTGCGGTCCATATGAGACTTGATCGTCTCCAGATCTGTACATACCAAATTTAAAAGCGTTACAGATCAAAATTACATTTAAAAACGGTATAGGTATGTATATAAAAAATGCACCCAAGTATCAGGTTATTAACTACGTAAAGGGAAAATGCACTTTGAAAAATATACAAACATACATATATGTATGGCTTATTGCGCAGAATTCTTATTATAAGAGTTTTGCAACTTTGAGAGAGAGCAGTGACCCTTTTTTAAGCTGCAATACACAAAAAACACGAAAGATAAAAATGCCTTTTTCATCAGACACTATTAACTACTTCTTCCTGATACGGATGATGCCGTCCATGATGAAATACGTATGACATGATCATAATTTTGAACTTTTTAATTAGTTTAATTTTTTCATGTGATGAGTATTTAATAATATAAAATAAATATTAAAAGTGAATATGTTTTTGTTTATTTTGTTGTTTATCCCTTATAGGTCTCGTAGGACCAATTATTTTTTATATTTACTATTGGATAAATAATAATTTTGACAAGGGGGACATTGTAACATCCATAAAAAGCTATGTTTTATTTCCCTGTATCTACACAACTACAATAGTTCGACTATCTAAATTTAATTTGAGTTGCTCTTAGAATAAAGTACAGTTGCAAACCAAATTTTGGCGGAGTGCGAGGGGGAGACCGGCATACGTAATAATAAATAATTTTTCTAAAAATACACAACAATAGTGTAGCGAGGCATACCGTGTACGGGAAGTGTCAAAAATAACACTAAACCAATAATAATCTGTGTGGCTGTGATAGATGAAGTTTGCAATCCGGGCTTAGTGTAGCCGATTAGTTTTAATATCCCTTAATTTCATCCGCATCAGCTTAGCGTCTATATGAGACTTTGATGGTAAGCGACGATAAAAGTGATTGCTGGGTTATTTGACTTCATTGCATTGCGGTATTGATTGACCATTGATTTGGATGGGGGACATGTTCCCTTCGCAATGCAAAAGTGATGTACACAGATTTTTGTAGTTCACTTTTATTATTCATGTTTTAACCATTTATCCAATATTAAAATGTGTCCCAATTCATCAGCAAACGTTGATATATGAAGGTTACTGCTTATGGCCATGTCAGACACATATATACATCAAATACAAGATTGGAGAGACTCCTGCTTCCATTGGGTGTAGTGCCCTTAAAAAGTTACATTTTCTGATGATAAATCTGCGACCAGTCAAGTAGCTTACGAAAAGGTTGTGAATGTTTCCGGGTAACTTCCCGGGTTCTATTCTATGTACTCTATGGAAATAAAATAATTATTTAATTTTTATTTTTTGACCTCTTTATAACCATTTGATTGAAATATTATTCAAGCTCGAGGTCTTATTTAGTGGTTCAGCAAATTCTTGCATGGCCAAATGCTATTGACCTCCAATAATCAGATGCTTTGAGCCTCAAAGCCATACTGACAGACAGTGCCTCTGAAGAAACTATTTCTTGACCTATGTGACTTGACTTACATATGAATGTGAATTAAAAAGTATTTGTTTGCCGAGAGTTGATCGTCTTATATACAATTATTTAAATTATAAAATTTATCATATTGTAAAAATTTAGTAAAAATTTTTATTGAATGAAACAACAATAATCATATCCATTGAAAAAATCTGCATTGCTAGAATCAATTAGTACATTGTCATATAGAATTTCAGTAAATGGACTTATGCTGGTAGAAATGATCTCAAGGGAAAACAATTTTGAATTTAGATTCGTACGAAAGCGCTTATAAGCTTAAACAATAATAAAAAATTAAAATTATTTTTAATTCTATGTATATGACAAAATGATTACACAACTAATAAATTTGTAAGACAAGAGCAAAGAATGAAATAATGCTTTTTTAAGAAATATTTTAAACTATTTTAAGTTTATTTACATTTGCGAAACACTTGCTTCTACGTTTTTTAAGTTTTGCTTCCCTATTTATTCAAAGTTTGAGCAATTGTAGGTAGAAAAGTGAGATAAAATTAAGGTTTTTTTATTTAAAGCATTCTTAGCTTCACATATTTAATTGATTTAAGAATTATTTTATACTACACCAATACCCCAGCTTGCGTCGCTTTGTTTTGTATCGTTTCGATGTTGCGTCTTTTTAAAATTTTTGTGACTTCGAAAAGTTGCGTCAATAGTGGCTTCAATTTGCGTCGTTAATATGAAAATGTTTCCGCAAAGTTAAAATAGAAAAATGGGATTTCCTGGAAATATGTTCATGAAGGTTGTCTGCTGGTTGCAATTGAAGATCGTTCCAAATTACAATTGCTAAAGTAAAGTTTAGACTAAATACTTTGGAACAATGCGACAAAAAAGAAAGAAAATAAACTAGACATTTTGAAGCGTTCTGAATCAGGGAAAAACGTTGTTGATATTGGGAGAAACCTTGGACTAGCCCCTTCTACAATAAAATCCATTTGTTCAAGTGCCGAAAGTGCGGAGGAAGTTGGAGCAACTAGAGGTTGGTTTGCCTTGAAAGGGGAATCCGCTAGTGCAGATACTTCAGCTGCAGAAAATTTCAAACTTCAATTAAAAGTATTAAATCGCAGTTTAAAAGTGTCCAAAAATGTAGCAGACGCTACCAATTGTTATAAGGAAATGTATTTGAAAAAAAGCTGTTACAGTCCAACAAACTTTAAAGAATTTCATAAAAAAATCGGCAAGATTCTCAAATTCAACTGTAGAAATGACTCAAGCTCGAATTAAAAAATTACCACATTTCAGTTTTTTTTTATGAAATCCTTATTTTTAATTTTAATCTTTTTATTTTTGTTATGATTTAGTCGTTTTTTCAAATTTTTCTCGTGAATTTTTATATTTTTATTTTAATAAAAACTGTATCATAAAAAATGTAAAAAAATTTGTATTTTTTAGGGAAAAATCTGCATTTAAGCTAAAATTACAAACCTCGGAACCAATTAAATGAAAATCAATACAAATGTATGGAAAATCATTCATCGCGTTTCTCCGGTTCCAATTAGCGACGCAAGCCGGGGTATTGGTGTATTTTAAATTTATTTAAATTTGAAAAACACTTGTTTCTACTCTTTTTAAGTTTTGCTTCCCTATTTATTCAAAGTTTGAGCAATTGTAGGTAGAAAAGTAAGATAAAGTTAATTTTCTTTTTATTTAAAACGTTCTTAGTTTCACATATTTTATTAATTTAAGAAATATTTTGCCATCGTAGTCAGAGGGTTGTAGCTTCAATGCCTGCTGTAGACTTTGGTTGTTATGCCCTTTTGGTCTTCTTTGCTCTGCTGTTTGCTATTTTCCATTTTTTTTTTCTATTATAGGTATTACAAAGGGCCCAAATCGTGGACTCGAGGAGCGAAAGCTGCCTGCTGAACTTAACCTAACGTAACAAACTTGTTTCACCTTATCAGATCTATGAAATAAAAACATTCAGTCCTTAGCAAATTCAGTTTTGAATAATTACTCATTACCGTTCTGAATAATTTTTGCATATCAAACACTTTGTATTTCCGTGGTTTCGGTTTGAATAATCCTGTTCATATTATTTATAGTTCTAATGCATTATTTATAATTCGAACGAATATTTGCAATAGTAATATTCATCAATTTAAAAGTATTAAGATATAAGAAAATCTATGTCCGCTTTTTATTTCATTAAATTTAGGAGAAATGTCGTTAAAATCGTTCAAATGGCGATAAATTGTCAAATAAGACAGATATGAGGTCTTGCCTCCTTTTATGCTCCTTTTTTGAAATCCCTTTTTGTATCACCGTTTTTCAAAAATTTAAATTTTAGTTTTTATATTGACAGTAAATTACTTTTAACAAAGTTTTGTATTTTAAGCCAAACTAATAAAAAAATTACAATACACACGAATTTTTGAGGAAAATCTGCAACCAACTCGTAAAAAACTTGCGTTTTCCAAGAAGGATTGTTATTGTACAAAGAAATCAAACATTACGTGTCAAATTTAGTCATTACAAATGGTTTCATCAAAACAAGATTATTAGACATTTTTCAGAAAGAATTCGATATAAAAATGATTTACATATGAAAGATACATTTAATATACTTACATACACATAAGCCCAGAAGGCGAGCTAGAAACGACAAGGTACTGAAAATCTAAATTTGGAAAAACTAAAAACGAAAAATACTGTTTTCGTGTAAATTTAAAGGATGATTAAATTTAACAGAGATACTAAACTCTGTTAAATTTAAGCAAGAATTTCTCAATTTAACTTCCTAAGAAGTCGAAAAAATGCACTTACGTATGCTTTGGAACCACTGAAAATGTCATTCCCTTTTCCATTTTCACTGGGATAATAAGCGAACCAGACAGTGTCGTTTTCGTTGAACGGGTCTTTTCAAAATTAGCTTTAGTAAAAAATAAATTATCAAATAAATTGGAAGCAGGATCTATGATGTTCTTATTGTATGTCTTAGTAAATAACCCTTATGGGATTACCCTATACAATTTTGAATTAATACACTATTGGAATGATATTTTTGAAAATGAAATATAACTTGTTGCATATTATTTTTTGCTTTCCTGAGTTCCCTTTAATTGTGGCACTTATTATTTTTAAATATATACAAATATAATTTTAAGTGCAATTGAGAGATTTTCCAGGTATTTATCAGTCTTATGTTCTAAAATGTGTTTAATTCGGTTGTTTTTGCTTAAAAAATTATTTTAAAAAATGTTGAGATATTAAGACGATGAATCTGTGCCAATGAGGAAAAAGTACGTAAGTCTGATTGCGTAGTTTTTTCCGTTTTGCAGTTGGGCATTTTTGTAATTTGGAAGTTGTACGTTCTGTAGCCGTTTATATTTGGAATAAATTATTATACATTCCACAAGCTGCAGGCATTGTTCTAAATGAAATTTAATTAAAAAATGGCAAACAGATATGCGGGAACTCCCCAGATCAACACTCGGCACACAAATACTATCTTATTTCATGTAAAAAATTTTTATATGTTTTTCAATTGCAAATTAAATGAATAAAAATACATCTAACAAAAAAATCAATCCATTAAAATTAATTCCTACTGCTACTGATATACTTCGGCATATTGGGAAGTATCATACGCCCATTATACTCATGGATTAGTGACTGATATATATCGGGTCTCACTGTAGTTACTTCAGAACTTTGACAATTGATAGCTGTCATTTTGTTGGAGCTACATCTGTCAAATTGGCTGACGCTTTGGTTAAATAAGCCAACAACAAACAATAAATTAATTGCACAGAAAAAAATTATTATGTATTAGACAAAAATTTTGTCTAAATAAAATTTTATTTTCAGTCAAACTTTTTTATTGAATTTGATTACTGAAAATAAAACCGAGTTTTTTCTGTGTATAAGAAAATGGAAAACTAAAAAATTCATTACAGTATTTTTACATATCGTTAGGGATATTCTCCCAACTAGTTATTCGAAATGATCTTTGTTGTAGTTTAAGTTGTCTATAAGTCTGCATTTCATTCCCAACTCATCAGTTCACTTCAACCATCAGGTTTGAACAGCATTCAACCTGGTATGCCGCAGTAACATGAATTCGACAACGATTTGTGCGCTCATAGAAATATTCAAAACAAAACAAATAATTACGAATACTCATAAGAACATTTAGAAATTTAAAACCAAACACCTTTAATTTAGATTCACTTCTTTTTTCTAACTTTTACAATTGGATGATGCTTTTCAAAATGTATACACAACTGTTATTTGTTCAGATGTTCTCTCAATTGTACAACGATAGTAAAATAAAATGAAAGCAAAGAATGACCGATAATTGCTTTTAATTTTTAAATGCTCATATAAAATACGCTGGAACACAGGTATAACCAACTAAATGCAATTTAGTTCCAAATATTCGAAGTTCGTTATAACCAGATTTTATCATTAAGCGTTTTCTGGATATAAATTTAATTAAAACAATGTGTAAAATATCATTAGAATTGCCATTATAAAATCGTGCGATTATCGGCCACGACTTTGCTGGGTGGCTCGCATCCGAAATGTTTAATTTTCCATGACTGTCATGGCATGGGTTATGCTGGCTTTGAGAGACGCTGTGCATTGTGGCTTATCATGTAGACTTAAGAGTTAAGACAATTCCACAAGAAAAGGTCTAACAGAGTCAAATCGCATGATCTCACTGGACAGTTAAAATCACCCGCACGTGAAATGATTATCTCCTCAAATCACCCATGCAGAAATTCTAATGGTGATTGATCTGTATGCCATTCTGTAAAAAGCACATCATACAAGCATCATAAAAGCATATCATACAATTCAGGCGGAGAGAAGTTGATAATCATCAACCTGTAACGCTCGCCATTGAAGGGCCAACGTCGTTCCCAAAGAAATATGGATGAATAGCCCCGCCAACCCAAAATCCACACCAGACAGTAATTTGACAGATCTAGTACCTTCAATCATATGACCGCTATCAACCATCAAATGTTAAAACTCCTTTTTCAATAAATAAAATTAAGCAACATTGAAATAGATTACTTCTCTTCGTGCTTTTCAATGTGTTTATTAGACATACATACATACATATATTTTTACACAAATTTCATTTATTTTACACATACATACATGTTTTATCAATTTGTCAAATATAGAAACGTCGGCAGAATAAACAAACTGATTTATATATTGTTGTGTGTTTTTACTGATCAATCTAAAAAGGATGACATTCGTATACAATTATTAACTTAACGAAATTATAATATTTTAGTGATGCCAGATGTACGTTAATAATTAGAGTTAACAACTCTATATTGGTTAGCACTATGGGCCAACTACTAACTACTGCAACATATATGTACATTAATATTAATATTACTTTTAATCACTCGTCTTAATCTAATAATATTTAATAATCACTTGACGGTCTTGTAACTTTTGTGAATAATTAAGAACACTTTAAGCCTTTTAAGATGCGAGAATATCCACAATTACAAAGCAAATTCAACGTTTAATGAGGTCCTTTTGCAAAAGGGTGCATGTTTCTTGACAGCTCATGTTGCGATGCGATTTGTCGTAACAACACTCTTATAATAAATATCATGAGACTACGATAACACTAATTTTAAGTCTACATGTGACCTAATTCTCCCTTTGTCATTTCAGATATTATGCTTGTCCAACTGCATGTCAGAAAATTAGTGAAAAAGTTTTGCTATTTTGCTTTGTTCGTTATAAGCGTCAAAAGTTACAATCCTTTTTGTATTTTGTAACTAAAAAGTAGTTCAATATTAGCGAAAGTTCGCTACAACCGTATTTCGTTTGAACTGCATTAATTTCTATGAAATATTTGTACAAAACTGTTGTGAACGGCGATAACTCCTTGCAACGGGTGTATATTATAACCGAACTCCACTGTAAATGAATTTATTACTGAATCTGCGTGTGTGTATTTTATAATTTTTTTTTTGCTAATAATTTAAATTATTTTTTGAATTAAGATCCTTTTAAATATTTCGAGCTACTATTTTGAACATCTTTACGGAAAACGTTTTTCCTAAACGTATGACAAAAAATTGTACTATATGTAAATTATGTGTTTGTTTATTATATATCGATGTCCGCTTTATAATCAATCCTTTTCCCTGTTGGGATATTTTTTACAAGTAGCATCTCTTGCATGTATCTGTTTAAATAATCCTTTTATCTCTCCACTATTATCACTTTGTTGAATTCAGGTTGGCGTCCAGTGCCTTCTCAGTGGGGCGGAGGTGCGGTTTTCTGCAACGAAGATTTGCCATTTCTTCTTACATCGGATTTGTCTGTGTTGTATATATTCTTAACCAATTCGAGAATCCAAAAATATAATCAACTGATTTATTGCCAACTGCGAGTTGTCCTTTTTTCTACTCATTGTTAAACTTATTTATTTACTATGTACATTGGAAATTCCTTTTTAGCTAGAATTTTTCTAATTTTTATTTTGGTCGCTCCATCAAATCCTATATTGCTGATGAAGTTAATGAAGTTGGAGGCAAGGCTAAATGATATAATGCGGTGACTTTTGGAATAATAATTACAAAGTCTTCCCGAAGTCAAAAGTTTTTATTACCAATCTAATATCAGGTAGCAGTTTTCTCTTACAATCACGGATATAATAATTTGCTATAAACTTCCTTTTTCTATTTGTCCGTAGGAAGTTTCTAATGTTTCTTCTAGCCTTCTAGTTACAACAATAGCCAATAGGTCATCTACATATTTCGTCACTATTCGTGCAAAGTTATATTCAGTAATTCTGTCATTATTACAACCTGTATGACTAGAAGAGCAGGAAATCCTTCTGTAATTCCTTTTGCTGTTCATAAATATTGTCTCTAAATCTTAAAATGTCAATATCTCCATGAATAAAGGTTTAGGAATGTTTGCATGTTGCTTTAATGTTTCTTATTTCTTATCGAAGGTGTTAATGCCCAATGGAGGTCAGAATCGAATGGAACTAATATTTCGTTACACTATTTTTTTATTATTGTGTATTCTGGACCTGAAATCTTTGGCGTCCTTAACTTTGTACGCTGAATTTTTCGTTAATGAGTAAATTGGTCGTAATGGAACCTTTTCCTTATGTACTTAATGAGTGTGCGTCGTTGTAACAGAACTCCACTGTATGTGAGTATACAACTTTTGGTATTTTAGATAATATCGTAAGATGTTTGTTGATGAACTGGTACAAAGACCAGTTTAAACTCCATAGCAAATAAATAAATTTAATAAATAGAAACAAATAATTAAACAAATAAAGAATTTAAAGTCACAAAAACCTGTGCCTTTTGTAATAGAGATCATCAGTAGTGAATAAGAGAATTCGAGCATTATTGGTTGCAATGAAGATAATAAATGTGGCAGCGTTTGGTTGCATTTATTACATTTTTCCGAATTCAGTTCCCAAACCCGCTTTGTATCGTGTGCACATGTGATATAGAATTTCTAAAGTATCGGTTGTATCGTCAATAAATAAAATAAATTTTCGAACAAAATTGTGTAAACATCTTGGCACGAGTATAAACGCACTACAGTTTTACATGATAACAGATAAAGGTAAATTCATTTTTAATACATACGTGCCACAAGGATTTCAATAAAATAAATAATTTGCTCGCAATCACAAGCACAGATTCAATAAAAATTTCCCAAAGCATATGAAAAAACAAGTATAACCGGCTGTGCCGAATCCTATACACCCTTCGCCAACTTATGATATTTAAATGCATTAAATATTTTGTTGTGGTTGAAAACTTTAGATCTTTTCCAATAAAATCAATGGCATATCATTTTAACGAAATATGATTATTTTAAGACTAAATTCATTCCTAATTTCGTTTCGTAACACGCTTTACCTTCAATTAAATTTAATTATCAATAGAGCGGTTTGTTCGGTTTTGTGAAAAGAGGTGTCAAGTTGTTGTGTTAAATTTTTACTTTTTAACAAATCCGGTGTCCATTAGTGTATACCATACAATGAATCAATAACTCTCCTTAAACCATAATACAATGTGTCAAGTTTTTGTATCAAGTCGTATTGCAAATGTGATCATATAAAAGCAGCTTTTACAAGACAACACATTTTTTACATCAAGAAAAGTCTAAAAGTCGTCTAAAATTGACACTAAAATATTATAATTGATCTGTAAAATGAAGGGAAAAAATCTATCTAGCCGAGTTAATCACAAGAAGCCGTACGAGTACATTTCAAAACCTAATACAGCGAGATTAGAGTAAGATATTGATAAATATTTGACCTTTTTTGTGACCGAGTTATTTTCAATCATGAGAGTAAATTTAATGGTAGAAATATTTATCCAAAAAATATTTTTAGTCAGATAAAAAACAGGAGCCTGAATAGGTTTGAATTTTTTTTATAAGCTTGACGCCCCCTGTGGACACAAAGAAGCAAACTTTAAAGTTAAGCTAATCAGTAGTTCCCCTAATGATAAGTGAATTTTTATTTTAATCGGACTGCCCTCTTATAACCAGCAGATTTATTGAATTTTTTTTAAATATGTACCTCACTGTGCGTCAATATAACAAAGTTCCTTACAGGCTATGGACATGTTATTTAACATGAATGCAAAATATGTAGATTAGAATTCATAAGATTTTGTTTTGATGAATCAAATTCTATTAAGAACAATTCTTTCCAATAGACTAGAAAATTCATTGTATTTTATTTTGGTGTTTTCCTTTTACTTAAAATTTTATTAAAGGTTAAGTTATTCTACCAAGTCAATAACTTTTTATGTTTCTATGCCTGTTGTTATATAAACAAATAAACATATACGAACGGGCATTAAATATTTTCAGACTAGTGAATAAATTATGACGATTTAATTAACTTTTGATCAATAAAATTTTATTTTATGTGTGTGAAGATAAATTTCGAAATTTATAACCCCAGACACGAACCAATTGTCATTACAGGGCTCTGTTACGCCAATAACTTAGGACTGTTAACTACGACAAATCTAGGAGTACGGGCTCCAAGTGGAATTAGGGTTTTTATAACATGAACACCTCATGGAAACACAACAGGAAACTTAAATTTTTCACATACCAAAATGTTGGAATTTTACAAAACATTATTAAGGATTCCAGGAAAATGGAAAAAATGGGCGAATAAAACTTAATGTTATTTAAAGACCTAAAGGTCTTCCATGATCCCTAGTGGTCAAAATATCCCACAATGCGTTTTTTACTGAAAAATTTTGGAATTTCTGTAGAAGATGAATTCCATTGCTTGTAGGAGGTGACATGTAAACTTTTCTCACTGTTCATCTTCAGAACTCGTTAATGTGCATATTTGGGCACAGATTGTATTTCTTAGCCCACAGTTTTAACATCCTTATTTAACGTGGAGTTGCTGATGATGATATCTACTGTAGATTTGATTATTAAAATCAATTTTCAAAAACATCGAAGAAATTAAAAAAATTCAGGCAGCACTATTAAAAATTATTCAACTTCTTTGTTCGTAAACTCGTCAACAAAACCAAAATTTGGCAAAGTTACTTACTATATACCTCTGATAATAAGGAACAAGTGATCACGCAGACTTGAGCTTAAAACCAGTTAGTGTCACTATTGTAATTTGCCACTTCCAAAGTACGCGTTAGCAAAATTTCACTAACAATTCCAAATATTTTTAGGAACTTTTCGCTGAAACTTCCTGCATATCTGTTTGCCATTTTTTAATTAAATTTCATTTAGAACAATGCCTGCAGCTTGTGGAATGTATAATAATTTATTCCAAATATAAACGGCTACAGAACGTACAACTTCCAAATTACGAAAATGCTCAGCTGCAAAACGGAAAAACTACGCAATCAGACTTACGTACTTTTTCCTCATTGGCACAGATTCATCGTCTTAATATCTCAACATTTTTTAAAATATATTTTTTAAGCAAAAACAACCGAATTAAACACATTTTAGAACATAAGACTGATAAATACCTGGAAAATCTCTCAATTGCACTTAAAATTATATTTGTACTAGCTGACCCGGGCAAACGTTGTTTTGCCTTCAAATTTTATTTCCTCTGCTAGTCCAGTTTCGTTGCAAAGTCAAGGCGGATTGATATTTCGAAGAAGAATGAAAGGTGCACTAAATCGACATAGCAATTATTGTTCAAATACAGGATCGGGCTAATTAACGCCACTACACGCTGATTAAGGACCCAACGCCTTCAGCGAAACACAGCATAGGCTTATCGCGCTAATCTCTATCGGGCAAAACACAAAAAAATAAATATTGGGCCATCTGTCGCCCCATAGAGCATGTATATAAAGTTTGGTCAAAATCGGTGCAGTAGTTTTTGAGTTCAGCGATCACGAACATACACGTAATTTTAATATATGTAGAGATATATTTAAAAATAATAAGTGCCACAATTAAAGGGAACTCAAGAAAGAAAAAAGTAATATGCAACAAGTTATATTTCATTTTCAAAAATATCATTCCAATAGTGTATTAATTCAAAATTGTATAGGGTAATTCCATTCGGGTTATTTACTAAGAGATCCAATTAGAAAAAATTTATTGCATTTTTGAACAAGTTTTTCACTTGGAATCTAATCTCTAAAATCACTATGATACAAATTTAGATCTGACATCATAGATCCTGCTTCCAATTTATTTTTTACTAAAGCTAATTTTGAAAAGAGCCGTTCAACGAAAACGCCACTGTCTGGTTCGCTTATTATCCCAGTGAAAATGAAAAAGGGAATGACATTTTCAGTGGTTCCAAAGTATCCGTAAGTGCATTTTTTCGACCTCTTAGGAAGTTAAATTGAGAAAATCTTGTTTTAATTTAAAAGAGATACTAATATCTTTAAATTTACAGGAAAAAAGTTATTTTTCGGTTTTAATTTTTCCAAACTTAGATTTTCAGTACCTTGTCGTTTCTAGCTCGCCTTCTGGGCTTATGTGTATGTAAGTATATTAAATGTATCTTTCATATGTAAATCATTTTTATGTCGAATTCTTTCTGAAAAATGTCTAATAATCTTGGTATAATGAAACCATTTGTGATGACTCAATTTGACAAGTAATGTTTGATTTATTTGTACAGTAACAATCCTTCTTGGAAAACGCAAGTTTTTTACAAGTTGGTTGCATATTTTCCTCCAAAATTTATTAATTTGGTTTAAAATACAAAACTATGATAAAAGTAATTTACTGTCAATATTAAAACTAAAATTAAAAATTTTCAGAAAAGATGATACAAAGAGGGATTTAAAAAAAGGGAAAAGGAGGCATGATATCATATATGCCAGATTTGATAAGTTATCGTCATTTGAACGATTTTGACGACATTTCTCCTAAATTTGATGAAATAAAAAGCGGACATAGATTTTCTTATATCTTAATACTTTTAAATTGATGAATATTACTATTGCAAATATTCGTTCGAATTATAAATAATGCATTAGAACTATAAATAATATGAACAGGATTATTCAAACCGAAACCACGGAAATACAAAGTGTTTGATATGCAAAAATTATTCAGAACGGTAATGAGTAATTATTCAAAACTGAATTTTCTAAGGACTGAATGTTTTTATTTCATAGATCTGATAAGGTGAAACAAGTTTGTTACGTTAGGTTAAGTTCAGCAGGCAGCTTTCGCTCACTCGAGTCCACGATTTGGGCCCTTTGTAATACCTATAATAGAAAAAAATGGAAAATAGCAAACAGCAGAGCAAAGAAGACCAAAAGGGCATAACAACCAAAGTCTACAGCAGGCATTGAAGCTACAACCCTCTGACTACGATGGCAAAATATTTCTTAAATTAATAAAATATGTGAAACTAAGAACGTTTTAAATAAAAAGAAAATTAACTTTATCTTACTTTTCTACCTACAATTGCTCAAACTTTGAATAAATAGGGAAGCAAAACTTAAAAAAAGTAGAAACAAGTGTTTTTCAAATTTAAATAAATTTAAAATACACCAATACACCGGTTAGCGTCGCTAAAACCGGAACCGGAACCAGTGAAACACGACGAATGATTTTCCATACATTTGTATTGATTTTCATTTAATTGGTTCCGAGGTTTATAATTTTAGCTTAAATGTAGATTTTTCGATAAAAAATAAAATTTTTTTTTTATATTTTTTATGATAAACAGTTTTTATTAAAATAAAAATATAAAAATTCACGAGAAAAATAAAAAAAAAACATAACTAAAGCATAACAAAAATAAAAAGATTAAAATTAAAAATAAGAAATTCATAAAAAAAACTTAAATGTGGTAATTTTTTTAATTTGAGCTTGAGTCATCTAAATCGATTACCATTTCTACAGTTGAATTTGAGAATCGTGCTGATTTTTTTATGAAATTCTTTAAAGTTTGTTGGACTGTAACAGCTTTTTTGCAAATAAATTTCCTTATAACAATTGATAGCGTCAGTTATACTTTTGGACACTTAAGCTGCGATTTAATTCTTTTAATTCAAGTTCGAAATTTTCTGCAGCTGAAGTATCTGCACTAGCAGATTCCCCTTTCAAGGCAAACCAACCTCTGATTGCTCCAACTTCATCCGCACTTTCGACACTTGATAACGGATAATTTTCTTTCAGATCTTCCAATAAAGCTGAAGCTTTCTTCTGAATTACCATTTGACTTAATGGCATTCTTCGCCGATTTTGATCTTCTATTCAAATGCTAAGAAGTGACTCCATCTTCTCATTTTTGTAACCTGTTTATGTTGTAACGATGTTGGGGTTTCAGCAAATTTTTTATTTTTGTATTTTCTCAGCGTCTCTAGAACAAATGGATTTTATTGTAGAAGTGGCTAGTCCAAGGTTTCTTCCAATATCAACAGCCTTTTTCCTGATTTAAAACGCTTCAAAATATCTAGTTTTTATTCTAAACTTTTTGATGCATTATTCCGAAGTATTTAGTCTAAACTTTACTTTAGCAATTGTAATTTGGAACGATTTTCAACTTGCAACCAGCAGACAACCTTCACGAACATATTTCCAGGAAATCCCATTTTGCTATTTTAACTTTGCGGAAACATTTTCATATTAACGACGCAAATCGAAGCCACTATTGACGCAACTTTTCGAAGTCACAAAAATTTTAAAAAGACGCAACTTCGAAACGACGCAAGCTGGGGTATTGGTGTAGTATAAAATAATTCTTAAATCAATTAAATATGTGAAACTAAGAATGCTTAAAATAAAAAAACCTTAATTTTATCTCACTTTTCTACCTACAATTGCTCAAACTTTGAATAAATAGGGAAGCAAAACTTGAAAAACGTAGAAGCAAGTGTTTCATAAATGTAAATAAACTTGAAATAGTTTAAAATATTTCTTAAAAAAGCATTATTTCATTGCAAATTTATTACTTGTGAAATCATTTTGTCACATACATAAAATTAAAAATAATTTTAATTTCTTATTATTGTTTAAGCTTATAAGAGCTTTCGTACGAATCTAAATTCAAAATTGTTCTCCCTTGAGATCATTTCTACCAGCATAAGTCCATTTACTGAAATTCTATATGACAATCTAATAATTGATTCTAGCAATGCAGTTAGAGATTTTTTCAATGGATATGATTATTGTTGTTTCATTCAATAAAAATTTTTACTAAATTTTTACAATATGATAAATTTTATAATTTAAATAATTTATATACCAAATTATGACGATCAACGCTCGGCAAACAAATACTTTTTAATTCACATTCATATGTAAGTCAAGTCACATAGGTCAAGAAATAGATTCTTCAGAGGCACTAAATACTTTACTGAACCTTGTTCTAATTCATCTTCACATAATTGTCACGTCCGTCAGTATGGCGGTGAGGCTCAAAGCATCTGATTATTGGAGGTCAATAGCGTTTGGCCATGCAAGAATTTGCTGAACCACTAAATAAGACCTCGAGCTTGAATAATATTTCAATCAAATGGTTATAAAGAGGTCCAAAAATAGAACGATAGTATTAAATAATTATTTTATTTCCATAGAGTACATAGAATAGAACCCGGGAAGTTACCCGGAAACATTCACAACCTTTTCGTAAGCTACTTGACTGGTCGCAGATTTATTATCAGAAAATGTAACTTTTTAAGGGCACTACACCCAATGGAAGCAGGAGTCTCTCCAATCTTGTATTTGATGTATATATGTGTCTGACATGGCCATAAGCAGTAACCTTCATGTATGTATCAACGTTTGCTGATGAATTGGGACACATTTTAATATTGGATAAATGGTTAAAACATGAATAATAAAAGTGAACTACAAAAATCTGTGTACATCACTTTTGCATTGCGAAGGGAACATGTCCCCCATCCAAATCAATGGTCAGTCAATACCGCAATGCAATGAAGGCAAATAACCCAGCAATCACTTTTATCGTCGCTTACCATCAAAGTCTCATATAGACGCTAAGCTGATGCGGATGAAATTAAGGGATATTCAAACTAATCGGCTACACTAAGCCCGGATTGCAAACTTCATCTATCACAGCCACACAGATTATTATTGGTTTAGTGTTATTTTTGACACTTCCCGTACACGGTATGCCTCGCTACACTATTGTTGTGTATTTTTAGAAAAATTATTTATTATTACGTATGCCGGTCTCCCCCTCGCACTCCACCAAAATTTGGTTTGCAACTGTACTTTATTCTAATAGCAACTCAAATTAAATTTAGATAGTCGAACTATTGTAGTTGTGTAGATACAGGGAAATAAAACATAGCTTTTTATGGATGTTACAATGTCCCCCTTGTCAAAATTATTATTTATCCAATAGTAAATATTAAAAACAATTGGTCATACGAGACCTATAAGGGATAAACAACCAAATAAACAAAAACATATTCACTTTTAATATTTATTTTATATTATTAAATACTCATCACATGAAAAAATTAAACTAATTAAAAAGTTCAAAATTATGATCATGTCATACGTATTTCATCATGGGCGGCATCATCCGTATCAGGAAGAAGTAGTTTAATAGTATCTGATGAAAAAGGCATTTTTATCTTTCGTGCTTTTTGTGTATTGCAGCTTAAAAAAGGGTCACTGCTCTCTCTCAAAGTTGCAAAACTCTTATAATAAGAATTCTGCGCAATAAGCCATACATATATGTTTGTATATTTTTCAAAGTGCATTTTCCCTTTACGTAGTTAATAACCTGATACTTGGGTGCATTTTTTATATACATACCTATACCGTTTTTAAATGTAATTTTGATCTGTAACGCTTTTAAATTTGGTATGTACAGATCTGGAGACGATCAAGTCTCATATGGACCGCAGGTAAACAAAAACAGTTTAATAGGTGTGTATGCCTGTGGACTTATAATTATTCCTGATAAGACAGTTAGTAAATTTGAATTTATGAACTAAGAACTGAATTTTAAGAAATTCTTTTTTTAAGGGCGGGTAATCCATCACATTGGTAGTTGTTAAAAGTGATGTAAATAATATTTCCCATCAATAATTCGAAAAACACACAAGTATATGACGACAATAAAGTATAAGAAAAAGTGCCTTATGAGCAAAAATATAAAAAAAGATAACATTTTCAAGGAATCACCAAAAATAATGGCGCAAAATTTTTTTATTTTTTCTTAAATTATTTTATTTGTACAACAACTACTACTATACTATATACTAAATGATATAATATAAAATAAATATTTGAGATAATTTTTTCTTTTTAAATATTAAAAATAGCTGCTAATGGAAACTTTCAGGAAAAAAAATTCAATGTAATACCTCTATTCGTTTAGCCACAAAAAATATCATATAAATATCTTGAAATCGAAAAAATTCAATAAAAACGCATGCAATTTTCTTCACTTTCCTGACTTTAACAGTGTCCCACAACTACAAATCTTAACTTACAATCTTTAAAATGCGCGATATGATGTAGAATTTTGTTTTCTATGGATCTGCGTAATTACTTCTTAGGATTTCATTAAATTAATTTTTGCCTTTTTGGCCAGCTTTTTGGGTCAAATACTCCTCTGTGCGTCTGTCAGTAGGGCAGTGAGGCACAAAGCATCTGATTGTTTTAGGTCAAGAGCTTTTGGCTTTGCAAGAATGTTCAAAGCTCTAGGTATTATTTACAAATTTACTTACGAACATTTAATATAATTTTTTACGATTTTCTATCATTTCGTTATAATTCATTCCTAATTCTTGAGGAATAATAGATTTTTTATTTAAATAAAAACGAAAAATCATATATAAAAAGGAAACTGGAGGGAATGGCTTTAATGTAAATTTCAAAGCGATGGCATGAAGGTGAGATAAGATCCGACAAATACTCCTATTTTGTATTTTATTTTGGGTCACAAATAGAATGATCAAAGAAAATGAACTGTGACATGGTTGGGCGGGCAGTATAGAGAGTTGCTACCCAGATAGCCTGCTAAACGAAAGCATCACTGGTCGCTGCAGCCGTGCATTAAATGAGAAGAATGTTGGAATGCACTTCTGCGTTAGCACACTTTATTGTCAGGCAATGTAGGGAAGAATTATCAAGGCTAGTTGGAATTTCTGGCTTTACCTTAGTTTTGATCCACTTTGGTAATGCGCAGGCACACGAGTCAGTTAGATTGAAGCCTGCTTTGAATATTTTTGATTCGGTGTCAGTTGTGATTTGGCTTGACACTATTAAGAGTAGTATCTCTAGGCACTTCCAGCAAAAAGTTGATCATAGATGGCAAAATCTCGACAAACGAGGGGCGCCAATGTGGTGTGGGCCTCCTACAATATAGACCGCATAATGCAAATCGTAAAGCACAGTCCTGAGAATATATGGAGACTGCAGTCAATAATAACAGGTCAGGAGGGGTTAGGAATACCTGCAGATCAACTCGTATTACCCTGTAACTGGTACTGTCACAGCTGCAAGGGTATACAAAAACAAGGAACAATCACTCACCTTTCCCGCGAATGTCCTGCTTAACAATAGATGTCCTATTCAGCTACATACATATATACTGAACGATCTTTGTGAAGTATCGGGATCAAGGCCAAGTAACCTCCTAAAATACTTAACAGCGACAGGGTGGATCTGGTACTCTAAATCAAAGGATCCGTAAAAGTTCTTTGCACATCTGACGATTTGGATAGTCATGTCAAAACGGCAAATTACATGCGACTGTTTTCGTGCAGTGAACTAACATGAAACCAAGCAACCTTTATTGAAGGGAACTGTACATATGGGTTGAATGGCTCTAAAAAAAACTTTGAAACTCTCTTTTTTCTAGAGTTGTCGACGGATGTCATATTAAGCCACGCATCATTTATTCGGTAAGTATTTCGTTGATTGTAGAAAGTATTTAATTGATGTTTTTACCGACGGAGGTGACAAGATTTTGAAATGCTTCCACAAAGGAACTTCCACTCAGCAGAGCGTCGGCTTGAGTGGTATTAAATTTTTCTTGTGAAAGTTACTTTATTATGTATCCTGTATTCCTATATGTCGCGGCTTTCGTCATTTTTATTAAAATTGAATTTTTTAAATAATAAAATTTTAAGTTTTCACTTTATAAATTCATTTCGTCAGAAATATATTATTGGCAAATATTAAAAACAGAAATGTTTTCGCAGAAGGCATAATGAGGAAATGCCTGTAGCTCACAATCAATCGTATTAATTACGTAGGATGTACAAATGTACATGTTAAGACACGGTACTTAGAGGAGCAATTACGGCAGCAGAAAAGTTGGCATTGACGTTGCGTTTCCTGCAACTGGTAATTTCATGATGTAATTATATATTTTTAAAAAAATTGCATTTTTTATTTACTTTTTGCAGGAGAAACATTTCAAAGCCTTGACTACCAAAGCAGAGTTTCAAAGTGTACTATTTCCGGTGTAATTCCAGAAGTTTGCAAAATACCTTGGAAGAAATTGAGTCCATCACATTTAAATGTAAAACATACATAAATTTCTTTACGGACTTCATAATATCAAAAGCTTTATAGCCATATTCATAAAAATGTTTTTTTTTTCATAAAATTGTTCGATAAGCTTTTAATAAAGTAGCACAATGGGAGACTATTAAAAAGGAATTTGCAATAAAATGGCAATTTCCTAATTGCTTGAATGCTTTAGATGGGAAGTACATAACCTTCCGACCACTACGTAAAGACGGTGCTTTTTTCACAACTACAAGGGAACAAATAACATAATTTTAATGACCCTTGTTGGCGCCAATTGCAGATTTATTTTTGTTAATATTGTTTGTAATGGTTGTTGCAATGCCGCAGGCGTTTTCTTACAAAGCAAGCTGAGTAATATTTTGCAAGAAGGGAAAGATATACAGATGATGCACTTCCTCTGCAAAACCATTTATTAAAGCCGTATCCGTTTCTTACAAATTCAAACGAAAAGCAAATATTTAATAAACGTCTCGCTCGGGCTGAGCATGTTATCGAACATTCCTTTGGCATACTTTCCAACAGATTTCGTGTTTTTCTGTCACATATGAATCTTAAAGTGGAAACAATTACATTTGCTTGCTGCGCACTGCACAACTATTTAATCCAAACGGATGATACGTACGCAGTAAATACGTCGCAATATACATCCAACGAGAGCAACATTAATAATGAAAACCCTTACAATCCTCGAAAGGGTGCGTCAGAAATTATAAGGAAAGAATTCATGGCTTATTTCAACAATGAAGGCAAATTGGATTGGATGTGAAAGCTGAACAGCTCATGAACAGCGTTCGCAATATATTAAAACAAAAATGTATTTCAAATTCATTTTTATTAAATACATACATATATATAAAAATTAAAAAACAAAAAAATCACAGTTCATTACAAGGTGAAATAATAATAAAAGTTGTAGTTATCAGATTCATTTTTAATGATAAAATATTTAAATAGTTTTTTATTGCAAACTTGGTGTGGTACTCTGATGGAGGTGGGAAACAGAAGGCGAATAGTTGTGAAAATGAAAACGCATTTTGAAAGATATATTCACATATTTTCCTTAAAGTGAAGCCTTAAATGAAATCATCTCCATCAATAACACCATCCATTGAGAGTTCTAAAATATCCTTCGTAGATGAGGAAGAAGAAGTAGAACTCTTTCGTTTTTGCGCTGAGTTGCTTGTTAGCTTTCGTAATAAACATTGAACCTGCCAGGCAGCATCAGCTTGCTCATCTGGATGAACTTCGTCCATCTGTGTGGCTACGAGCGATCCCAACCATGCGATTTTTTTCTCTTTTTTCCTTTCAGCTATAATTTTTTTTAAACTGAGAAGGTCCTTCCTCAATGACTTTATATTTCCGTCACGATACAAAAATTATTTACTTAATTACTCAGTGATTAGTAAAGTACCTTAAAGCTTTTCTTAGGCTATTCAACCTCTATTTTATCTAATAGATCATTTGAGGTGCTGCTTTCTTCGTGTAAATTAATTTGCTATGGGACTTCAAGCTGTTTTAATAAAAATATTTATTTGTTCGCTATCGTTATTGAATATTTAAGCGGACATATATGTATAAATCTACGTTTTAATGGCCAGTGCGCATTGTAGTGTGCGTTTTCAAAAATGAAAGCTGGTCGAAACACCATAGCTTGGGCACATAGATATCCGATATACCAGCCCCGCTCTTTTGTGAGAGACTGATCAGGCGTTCTAATGTTTCTCCACTTTTTCTTCATGTCCTCCAAAGTAACGAAGCTGTTACATTTTGTCATTTCCTCAACCACATCGTTCATTGCCAGCGCCTTTTTCGTTCTATCCAAATATTCTTTACATTTAATATCATATAGACAGGGATATTCTTGAATTATAACAATGAGCTTCTCTATATGTTCCCGTTTCCAATTTAATTCCATTGTATTTTTCTTTTTTTTCTACGTATATGGTTATATTTGTGGTATATGTATGTTATATATTTTTAAATCTGAATTTTTTTCGGCTACAAAAATCACAAGTACGAGTATATGAAACAAAACAAGTGTCAAAATATACCTTCAGCTAACTTCACATACATATTGCATATTACGAATTGTGGGAAAAACGAATTGCAAGAGTACATGCTTATGTGTGCAATTTTTAGTTCCTCTCTTCCCCTACTATCTCTACTCCCCTTATATACCAACAAACTTAGAATTGCAGCGACAAAAATCGTTCAATGTAAACTGGCACAAACAGGCCAAAATGTTTTCACATAAATTAAGTATTACCTACGAAAATAACGTAAAAGTATGAATTCAAAATTATTGCCAACGTTCAACATTTTTAAAAAGTATAATCGATTTCACTTCTACACAATATCACTAACATATGGCACATACAATGATCTACTTTTCAAACTGCATTAACGTTATAAAATAACATCGTTATCTCTATGAGCAAACAATCGCAAGTGAAAAGGATAATCTAGAAGAAAAGGCTAATCTAGAAGAAGCTAGAAAAATTAGAAAATATTCTACAGATGTATACTAGGAAGGGATTAGGGAAATATTAAAAAAAGCAACCACAGCAAACCAGACAAAGCAATAATGAGCCCATTCATTCCATTTATAATCGCATTTCCGAACACGCCAATCAACCACAAAACTCTTCCGAGCAAAAAAAAGCAATGCTGATAGGTACATTAGAGCTTGAAAACGAGCACTAGGTGGCCTACACCACTGGACTACTTATTAAGCTGGAGAGCGTAGGAATAACACAAAATACTAAACTAGCATCATTTGATACAAACTCCAGAGACAATAAACATTGTACATACGCATAAGGCAATTCTCAGCAACACAAAAGACTCAAAATTCAATACGCCAAAAGCGACACTGGAGCAGAACTAAATCAATTTCAATGGGAAAACGGACTAGGAATAGGAAATCCAACATCAGCAATTCTCATCGAAAAGCACGTAGAAGAACTAAAAACAAATTTTGGGATGTCATTCTATGCAAGATACATGGACGATAGATATTTTTACTAGAGGGAAACGACAACAAACAAAAAACAAAAGCTCTGATATATCAGCGTTTGGATATAAAATATACAAAAAACCAAACTCTACAGGCTGATGAGCCGCATTTACTTTTTGAATTAATGAAAAGTCCAGCCCATGCCAGACAAAAAAATCTACTTTCTACGCTTTTTCCTCTCGTGTCAGATGTCCCTACTTCTCAGTAAAGTATAGCCTCTGTAATGTAGAATGTAGCGGGCTAGTGGGCTTGGATCATACTCCAGTTTTTTATGTATGCTATCGCATGCTTTGCAGCCATTGCACAGAGGAGTATTTGACCCAAAAAGCTGGCCAAAAAGGCAAAAATTAATTTAATGAAATCCTAAGAAGTAATTAGGCAGATCGATAGAAAACAAAATTCTACATCATATCGCGCATTTTAAAGATTGTAAGTTAAGATTTGTAGTTGTGGGACACTGTTAAAGTCAGGAAAGTGAAGAAAATTGCATGCGTTTTTATTGAATTTTTTCGATTTCAAGATATTTATATGATATTTTTTGTGGCTAAACGAATAGAGGTATTACATTGAATTTTTTTTCCTGAAAGTTTCCATTAGCAGCTATTTTTAATATTTAAAAAGAAAAAATTATCTCAAATATTTATTTTATATTATATCATTTAGTATATAGTATAGTAGTAGTTGTTGTACAAATAAAATAATTTAAGAAAAAATAAAAAAATTTTGCGCCATTATTTTTGGTGATTCCTTGAAAATGTTATCTTTTTTTATATTTTTGCTCATAAGGCACTTTTTCTTATACTTTATTGTCGTCATATACTTGTGTGTTTTTCGAATTATTGATGGGAAATATTATTTACATCACTTTTAACAACTACCAATGTGATGGATTACCCGCCCTTAAAAAAAGAATTTCTTAAAATTCAGTTCTTAGTTCATAAATTCAAATTTACTAACTGTCTTATCAGGAATAATTATAAGTCCACAGGCATACACACCTATTAAACTGTTTTTGTTTACCTGCGGTCCATATGAGACTTGATCGTCTCCAGATCTGTACATACCAAATTTAAAAGCGTTACAGATCAAAATTACATTTAAAAACGGTATAGGTATGTATATAAAAAATGCACCCAAGTATCAGGTTATTAACTACGTAAAGGGAAAATGCACTTTGAAAAATATACAAACATATATGTATGGCTTATTGCGCAGAATTCTTATTATAAGAGTTTTGCAACTTTGAGAGAGAGCAGTGACCCTTTTTTAAGCTGCAATACACAAAAAGCACGAAAGATAAAAATGCCTTTTTCATCAGATACTATTAAACTACTTCTTCCTGATACGGATGATGCCGCCCATGATGAAATACGTATGACATGATCATAATTTTGAACTTTTTAATTAGTTTAATTTTTTCATGTGATGAGTATTTAATAATATAAAATAAATATTAAAAGTGAATATGTTTTTGTTTATTTGGTTGTTTATCCCTTATAGGTCTCGTATGACCAATTGTTTTTAATATTTACTATTGGATAAATAATAATTTTGACAAGGGGGACATTGTAACATCCATAAAAAGCTATGTTTTATTTCCCTGTATCTACACAACTACAATAGTTCGACTATCTAAATTTAATTTGAGTTGCTCTTAGAATAAAGTACAGTTGCAAACCAAATTTTGGCGGAGTGCGAGGGGGAGACCGGCATACGTAATAATAAATAATTTTTCTAAAAATACACAACAATCGTGTAGCGAGGCATACCGTGTACGGGAAGTGTCAAAAATAACACTAACCCAATAATAATCTGCCACTAAATTTTTTCTATCAAACTAAAGCTAAAACTATCAAAAAAGTTAAACTTTTAAAACAAAAAACACGCTTTTTGGGTCAAATACTCCTCTGTGCATTGTTTTAACCAAATGAATGTCGAGATTTTAATGATTGCGCTGGAGCGGCTGTGATAGATGAAGTTTGCAATGCGGGCTTAGTGTAGCCGATTAGTTTGAATATCCCTTAATTTCATCCGCATCAGCTTAGCGTCTATATGAGACTTTGATGGTAAGCGACGATAAAAGTGATTGCTATTGTATTATATTTGACTTCATTGTGATTGTATTTGACTTCATTGCATTGCGGTATTGACTGACCATTGATTTGGATGGGGGACATGTTCCCTTCGCAATGCAAAAGTGATGTACACAGATTTTTGTAGTTCACTTTTATTATTCATGTTTTAACCATTTATCCAATATTAAAATGTGTCCCAATTCATCAGCAAACGTTGATATATGAAGGTTACTGCTTATGGCCATGTCAGACACATATATACATCAAATACAAGATTGGAGAGACTCCTGCTTCCATTGGGTGTAGTGCCCTTAAAAAGTTACATTTTCTGATGATAAATCTGCGACCAGTCAAGTAGCTTACGAAAAGGTTGTGAATGTTTCCGGGTAACTTCCCGGGTTCTATTCTATGTACTCTATGGAAATAAAATAATTATTTAATTTTTATTTTTTGACCTCTTTATAACCATTTGATTGAAATATTATTCAAGTTCGAGGGCTTATTTAGTGGGTCAGCAAATTCTTGCATGGCCAAACGCTATTGACCTCCAATAATCAGATGCTTTGAGCCTCACCGCCATACTGACGGACGTGACAATTATGTGAAGATGAATTAGAACAAGGTTCAGTAAAGTATTTAGTGCCTCTGAAGAATCTATTTCTTGACCTATGTGACTTGACTTACATATGAATGTGAATTAAAAAGTATTTGTTTGCCGAGCGTTGATCGTCATAATTTGGTATATAAACAATATGCCACAATAAATTGGAATCATTCAAGTCTTACATACAATTATTTAAATTATAAAATTTATCATATTGTAAAAATTTAGTAAAAATTTTTATTGAATGAAACAACAATAATCATATCCATTGAAAAAATCTGCATTGCTAGAATCAATTAGTAGATTGTCATATAGAATTTCAGTAAATGGACTTATGCTGGTAGAAATGATCTCAAGGGAAAACAATTTTGAATTTAGATTCGTACAAAAGCTCTTATAAGCTTAAACAATAATAAGAAATTAAAATTATTTTTAATTTTATGTATGTGACAAAATGATTTCACAACTAATAAATTTGTGAGACAAAGTAAAGAATGAAATAATGCCTTTTTAAGAAATATTTTAAACTATTTCAAGTTTATTTACATTTATGAAACACTTGCTTCTACGTTTTTCAAGTTTTGCTTCCCTATTTATTTAAAGTTTGAGCAATTGTAGGTAGAAAAGTGAGATAAAATTAAGGTTTTTTTATTTAAAGCATTCTTAGTTTCACATATTTAATTGATTTAAGAATTATTTTATACTACACCAATACCCCAGCTTGCGTCGCTTGGTTTTGCGTCGTTTCGAAGTTGCGTCTTTTTTAAATTTTTGTGACTTCGAAAAGTTGCGTCAATAGTGGCTTCGATTTGCGTCGTTAATATGAAAATGTTTCCGCAAAGTTAAAATAGCAAAATGGGATTTCCTGGAAATATGTTCGTGAAGGTTGTCTGCTGGTTGCAAGTTGAAAATCGTTCCAAATTACAATTGCTAAAGTAAAGTTTAGACTAAATACTTCGGAATAATGCATCAAAAAGTTTAGAATAAAAACTAGATATTTTGAAGCGTTTTAAATCAGGAAAAAGGCTGTTGAAATTGGAAGAAACCTTGGACTAGCCACTTCTACAATAAAATCCATTTGTTCTAGAGACGCTGATAAAATACAAAAAAGTCAAATGGTAATTCCGAAGAAAGCTTTAGCTTTATTGAAAGATCTGAAAGAAAATTATCCGTTATCAAGTGCCGAAAGTGCGGAGAAAGTTGGAGCGACCAGAGGTTGGTTTGCCTTAAAAGGGGAATCCTCTAGTGCAGATACTTCAGCTGCAGAAAATTTCGAACTTGAATTAAAAGAATTAAATTCCAGTTTAAGTGTCCAAAAATGTAACTGACGCTATCAATTGTTATAAGGAAATTTATTTAAAAAAAGCTGTTACAGTCCAACAAACTTTAATTAATTTCATACAAAAATCAGCAAGATTGACAACTCCAACTATAGAAATGGTAATCGATTTAGATGACTCAAGCTCAAATTAAAAAAATTACCACATTTAAGTTTTTTTTATGAATTTCTTATTTTTAATTTTAATCTTTTTATTTTTGTTATGCTTTAGTTATGTTTTTTCAAGTTTTTATACGGACTTTTTATATATTTTTTTAATAAAAACTGTTTATCATAAAAATATACAAATAATTTAATTTTTTATCGAAAAATCTACATCTAAGCTAAAATTGTAAACCTCGGAACCAATTAAATGAAAATCAATACAAATGTATGGAAAATCATTCGTCGTGTTTCACCGGTTCCAATTAGCGACGCAAACCGGGGTATTGGTGTATTTTAAATTTATTTAAATTTGAAAAACACTTGTTTCTACTTTTTTTAAGTTTTGCTTCCCTATTTATTCAAAGTTTGAGCAATTGTAGGTAGAAAAGTAAGATAAAGTTAATTTTCTTTTTATTTAAAACGTTCTTAGTTTCACATATTTTATTAATTTAAGAAATATTTTGCCATCGTAGTCAGAGGGTTGTAGCTTCAATGCCTGCTGTAGACTTTGGTTGTTATGCCCTTTTGGTCTTCTTTGCTCTGCTGTTTGCTATTTTCCATTTTTTTCTATTATAGGTATTACAAAGGGCCCAAATCGTGGACTCGAGTGAGCGAAAGCTGCCTGCTGAACTTAACCTAACGTAACAAACTTGTTTCACCTTATCAGGTCTATGAAATAAAAACATCCAGTCCTTAGCAAATTCAGTTTTGAATAATTACTCATTACCGTTCTGAATAATTTTTGCATATCAAACACTTTGTATTTCCGTGGTTTCGGTTTGAATAATCCTGTTCATATTATTTATAGTTCTAATGCATTATTTATAATTCGAACGAATATTTGCAATAGTAATATTCATCAATTTAAAAGTATTAAGATATAAGAAAATCTATGTCCGCTTTTTATTTCATCAAATTTAGGAGAAATGTCGTCAAAATCGTTCAAATGGCGATAAATTGTCAAATAAGACAGATATGAGGTCTTGCCTCCTTTTATGCTCCTTTTTTGAAATCCCTTTTTGTATCACCGTTTTTCAAAAATTTAAATTTTAGTTTTTATATTGACAGTAAATTACTTTTAACAAAGTTTTGTATTTTAAGCCAAACTAATAAAAAAATTACAATACACACGAATTTTTGAGGAAAATCTGCAACCAACTTGTAAAAAACTTGCGTTTTCCAAGAAGGATTGTTATTGTACAAAGAAATCAAACATTACGTGTCAAATTTAGTCATTACAAATGGTTTCATCAAAACAAGATTATTAGACATTTTTCAGAAAGAATTCGATATAAAAATGATTTACATATGAAAGATACATTTAATATACTTACATACACATAAGCCCAGAAGGCGAGCTAGAAACAACAAGGTACTGAAAATCTAAATTTGGAAAAACTAAAAACGAAAAATACTGTTTTCGTGTAAATTTAAAGGATGATTAAATTTAACAGAGATACTAAACTCTGTTAAATTTAAGCAAGAATTTCTCAACTTAACTTCCTAAGAAGTCGAAAAAATGCACTTACGTATGCTTTGGAACCACTGAAAATGTCATTCCCTTTTCCATTTTCAATGGGATAATAAGCGAACCAGACAGTGTCGTTTTCGTTGAACGGGTCTTTTCAAAATTAGCTTTAGTAAAAAATAAATTATCAAATAAATTGGAAGCAGGATCTATGATGTTCTTATTGTATGTCTTAGTAAATAACCCTTATGGGATTACCCTATACAATTTTGAATTAATACACTATTGGAATGATATTTTTGAAAATGAAATATAACTTGTTGCATATTATTTTTTGCTTTCCTGAGTTCCCTTTAATTGTGGCACTTATTATTTTTAAATATATACAAATATAATTTTAAGTGCAATTGAGAGATTTTCCAGGTATTTATCAGTCTTATGTTCTAAAATGTGTTTAATTCGGTTGTTTTTGCTTAAAAAATATATTTTAAAAAATGTTGAGATATTAAGACGATGAATCTGTGCCAATGAGGAAAAAGTACGTAAGTCTGATTGCGTAGTTTTTTCCGTTTTGCAGTTGGGCATTTTTGTAATTTGGAAGTTGTACGTTCTGTAGCCGTTTATATTTGGAATAAATTATTATACATTCCACAAGCTGCAGGCATTGTTCTAAATGAAATTTAATTAAAAAATGGCAAACAGATATGCAGGAAGTTTCAGCGAAAAGTTCCTAAAAATATTTGGAATTGTTAGTGAAATTTTGCTAACGCGTACTTTGGAAGTGGCAAATTACAATAGTGACACTAACTGGTTTTAAGCTCAAGTCTGCGTGATCACTTGTTCCTTATTATCAGAGGTATATAGTAAGTAACTTTGCCAAATTTTGGTTTTGTTGACGAGTTTACGAACAAAGAATATGCACATTCTGAAGATCAACAGTGACAAAAGTTTACGTGTCACCTCCTACAAGCAATGGAATTCATCTTCTACAGAAATTCCAAAATTTGAAAAATCATGTAAACAGGACATTTTTCAGTAAAAAACGCATTGTGGGATATTTTGACCACTAGGGATCATGGAAGACCTTTAGGTCTTTAAATAACATTAAGTTTTATTCGCCCATTTTTTCCATTTTCCTGGAATCCTTAATAATGTTTTGTAAAATTCCAACATTTTGGTATGTGAAAAATTTAAGTTTCCTGTTGTGTTTCCATGAGGTGTTCATGTTATAAAAACCCTAATTCCACTTGGAGCCCGTACTCCTAGATTTGTCGTAGTTGACAGTCCTAAGTTATCGGCATAACAGAGCCCTGTAATGACAATTGGTTCGGGTCTGGGGTTATAAATTTCGAAATTTATCTTCACACACATAAAATAAAATTTTATTGATCAAAAGTTAATTAAATCGTCATAATTTATTCACTAGTCTGAAAATATTTAATGCCCGTTCGTATATGTTTATTTGTTTATATAACAACAGGCATAGAAACATAAAAAGTTATTGACTTGGTAGCATAACTTAACCTTTAATAAAATTTTAAGTAAAAGGAAAACACCAAAATAAAATACAATGAATTTTCTAGTCTATTGGAAAGAATTGTTTTAATTAGAATTTGATTCATCAAAACAAAACCTTATGAATTCTAATCTACATATTTTGCATTTATAATAAATAACATGTCCATAGCCTGTAAGGAACTTTGTTATATTGACGCACAGTGGGGTATTTAAAAAAATTCAATAAATCTGCTGGTTATAAGAGGGCAGTCCGATTAAAATAAAAATTCACTTATCATTAGGGGAACTACTGATTAGCTAAAGTTTATAGTTTGCCTCTTTGTGTCCATAGGGGCTGTCAAGCTTATAAAAAATGCAAACTTATTCCAGGCTGTTATTCTGTTATTTCTGTTATTTCTGTTATTCTGTTTATTCTGACTAAAAATAATTTTTGGATAAATATTTTCCTATATAAGGGTTAAAAATCAATCAACTACATTCATCTCCTCTCGCTATTCCCATGCGTTAAAGATGTGCCAGTAGTAGAGAGTGCCCTGTGACAACACCCATTATTCTACTTAGTTCGGGCTTGCTAAGTCTTTTCAGCTTCATCGTTCTTCTCTCGTCGGGATCTCTCGATAGAATTTTTCATTTCATCATTTCCTACATATACAAATGATAACTTGTAGTTGAAAACATTTTAGACTATAAGAAAAATGACTGTCCTATTTACTCGTCTTCTCAGTATTACTTTTTGTATGAAAAGACTGTAATTTAGCAGCAAGTAGATGAGAGTAGCTGCAACAAAGGAATCTTTATTGGTGATAATAATGCAGGTAGCACTAATAAATGAATGTTTTCTACTGATATTGACTGCTAATAATATGAATGAGTAATTTTTAAGGACATTGTTTCAATACATTATTTTATTTAAGTGGACTATTTATTTAATTATTCATGAGTATGAACTTGTAAGTGATAAGCCAAGTTTAGTGAAATAACTGAAAGATAAAGCAAATCAAACGGTAAAATAAGAGTTCAAAATGTCTTCGTTTTAAGACTGTTTAGAACACTTTCTGGAGCCAAACTTATAAACGTGCTCGGTTTCCTGGGTTTCTTCTGTTAGTTCTCCTAGGGACAAACTAGAAATATACAAAAACCATTAAACCGAAACTCAAACCAGTATCTTCCCTAATGCTGTGTAAATTTTTATTTGAATCGAACTACCCGTTTAGGAAGCGCAGATTTATTAAACCCTTTTTTTCTTTCACAACTGCTCTTTATCGTTTATACATAATACTACCACTTTAGATACTTAATATGGAAATTCATTATTTGGGATATTCTCCCCAACTAATCGTTAGAAACAATTAGAGCTTTCGCAAAATGCATACAAAAAATCAAAAGTTTGTTGTGGCTTTAGCTCTTCATATGCCGTCATTTCATTGGTTGCTAAAACCAAATCGTCAGTGAAGTTTAAGCAGTTTGAAAACATTCAACCTCGGATGTTTATGCCACATAAATCAAATACAATATGAGAATTTCAATATTGCATATGAATTACAACAAATACATAATCATAGTAGGTTTAGAATGTTTCTATACAAACCAACACAACAAACAGTTTCCTCAACGTGAGTCTATTTTATTTTTTTTTCTCAACACCCATACAATTAAACGCCCGTTGGTCGTTAATGATTGTATTCAGTTGGGCAAAAAATTAAAAATAAAATCTTTATTTTAAATACTTAATATGGAAATTCATTATTTGGGAAGTATGAGCTAATGAGAATGTCATTAAATATGATAGAAAATTCCGTATTCATATCATCCGGGACATTATCAAAACCAGCCGATAACTTCTTGCTCGGACCTTTTAACTCATATTTTAATGAATCTGCAGTTATGAAGTGATTATTTGAACCTTTTTTTTGTCTAATTTGTTATGCTTCATGTTTCAGTGCATTGAACGATATAAGTAACTGTTGATCGATTACTTTCATAACGATATTTACCTTCAAGAAATTTCGATAAATATTTATCAGATTTCAATAATTCTATTGCATCAACTTTCTGTTACAACTTTTTTTCTTCTATATATAAATGATTTTATGGTTGTTATATTTTTATACATTGTATTGAGTTATTACTTGTTGAGCAGATAAAAATATATTTTTAAGGTAGAGGCCAGCAACATCCGTTCGTATTACTAAGCCAAGAAAGTCCTTCGGCTATTCTCAATTATTTCACACGAACATCAAAGTAAACAACTCATGAGAACTATTATATCAGTTAGTAGCTTGTAAGCTTTCCACAGAGCAAGGGCTTAGTGGGCTTTGTATGTCTTACCATTTTTTTCACACTGAGAAGATTTGATCATACAGCAAGTAGATCGATGAATTTCTATAAGTAGAAAACAACAACTAATTTCCTATTTACTGAATTTTCACTTTGTGAATATACATAGTATAAGTCCAATATCATCCGTATCTGGTTCAATGTTGTTTTTGATCTTATTCCAGTTGGCCTTAATTTAGGTGAGTCTTGCATCAACAACAAGACCATATTGGAAGCAACACCATATTGGTACTACATTTTCCAGAAAACAGAAAATGTAAAAAGTTTCCAATTGACAAAATTTGCAAAGCTGTTAACATGTACTCTGCAGTCAGACTAGGACCATTAATTTTTCGACTGCCCAATAGCTTTTCGTTCTTCGTTTAAGCCATTTTGCTGGAATATAACGCGCACGTTGGTTTACTCAACGTAATTTTTGGACATTGTTTGGTAAGCATTAGTCAGTTACATATATACGTATGTATGTATGTATGTATGTATGCATATATGTTATTTGCTCAAGCACCGGCTGAAAATTATAGACTAAAGTACATAGATATACTAGTGACAATGTCGCTGCCACAACATCACATTTTCACTATTGAGATTCCCTGCTGGAAAGTTCCAAAACTGTAGACATAAATTGTAGAAATATACTGGTTAATTTATGGATTGAATGGCTCCGTATGGTCCCATAAAGGATACACAGACAAAACCTAGTCAATTGTTCAATGTTACTAATGGATTCGCAATGACATGCACATGCACGTTTAGGCAATGCAAAATACCCCGAAAGAAATGCCGATATAAACGAGGCAATGATCTGTTCTGCAGACACTTAGTATATGCTTGTCATTTAGAATCGATTAGTGAATCCACCATTAAATTTACTCTCATGATTGAAAATAACTCGGTCCCAAAAAAGGACAAATATTTATCAATATCTTACTCTAATCTCGCTGTCATATTAGGTTTTCAAATGTACTCGTACGGCTTCTTGTGGTTAACTCGACTAGATAGATTTTTTCCCTTCATTTTACAGGTCAATTATAATATTTTAGTGTCAATTTTAGACCACTTTTAGACTTTTCTTGATGTAAAAAATGTGTTGTCTTGTAAAAGCTGCTTTTATATGATCACATTTGCAATACGACTTGATACAAAAACTTGACACATTGTATTTCACAATTATGGTTTAAGGAGAGTTACTGATTCATTGTATGGTATACACTAATGGACACCGGATTTGTTAAAAAGTAAAAATTTAAACACCAACTTGACACCTCTTTTCACAAAACCGAACAAACCGATCTATTGATAATTAAATTTAATTGAAGGTAAAGCGTGTTACGAAACGAAATTAGGAATGAATTTAGTCTTAAAATAATCATATTTCGTTAAAATGATATGCCATTGATTTTATTGGAAAAGATCTAAAGTTTTCAACCACAACAAAATATTTAATGCATTTTAATATCATAAGTTGGCGAAGGGAATATAGGATTCGGCACAGCTGGTTATACTTGCTGTTTCATATGCTTTGGGAATTTTTTATTGAATCTGTGCTTGTGATTGCGCGTAAATTATTTATTTTATTGAAATCCTTGTGGCACGTACATATGTATTAAAAATGAATTTACCTTTATCTGTTATCATGTAAAACTGTAGTGCGTTTATACTCGTGCCAAGATGTTTACACAATTTTGTTCGAAAATTTATTTTATTTATTGACGATACAACCGATGCAACCGATACATTACAAATTCTATTTCACATGTGCACACGATACAAAGCGGGTTTGGGAACTGAATTCGGAAAAATGTAATAAATGCAACCAAACGCTGCCACATTTATTATCTTCATTACAACCAATAATGCTCAAATTCTCTTATTCACTACTGATGATCTCTATTACAAAAGGCACAGGTTTTCGTGACTTTAAATTCTTTATTTGTTTAATTATTTGTTTCTATTTATTAAATTTATTTATTTGCTATGGAGTTTAAACTGGTCTTTGTACCAGTTCATCAACAAACGTCTTACGATATCATCTAAAATACGTGCGTCGTTCTGTTACAACGACGCACACTCATTAAGTACATAAGGAAAAGGTGCCATTACGACCAATTTACTCATCAAGCACATCGCCGTCACATGAAGTTTGCCAGTAAGTGATATTTTAAATAAATTAACGAAAAATTCAACGTACAAAGTTAAGGACGCCAAAGATTTCAGGTCTAGAATACACAATAATAAAAAAATAGTGTAACGAAATATTAGTTCCATTCGATTCTGACCTCCAACATCTCTGTGAATTTGGGCATTAACACATTCGATAAGAAATAAGAAACATTAAAGCAACATGTAAACATTCCTAAACCTTTATTCATGGAGATATTGACATTTTAAGATTTAGAGACAATGTTTATGAACAGCAAAAGGAATTACAGAAGGATTTCCTGCTCTTCTAGTCATACAGGTTGTAATAATGACAGAATTACTGAATATAACTTTGCACGAATAGTGACGAAATATGTAGATGACCTATTGGCTTTTGTTGTAACTAGAAGGCTAGAAGAAACATTAGAAACTTCCTACGGACAAATAGAAAAAGGAAGTTTATAGCAAATTATTATATCCGTGATTGTAAGAGAAAACTGCTACCTGATATTAGATTGGTAATAAAAACTTTTGACTTCGGGAAGACTTTGTAATTATTATTCCAAAAGTCACCGCATTATATCATTTAGCCTTGCCTCCAACTTCATTAACTTCATCAGCAATATAGGATTTGATGGAGCGACCAAAATAAAAATTAGAAAAATTCTAGCTAAAAAGGAATTTCCAATGTACATAGTAAATAAATAAGTTTAACAATGAGTAGAAAAAAGGACAACTCGCAGTTGGCAATAAATCAGTTGATTAAATTTTTGGATTCTCGGATTGGTTAACGATATTTACAACACAGACAAGTCCTATGTAAGAAGAAATGGCAAATCTTCGTTGGAGTAAACCGCACCTCCGCCCCACTGAGAACGCACTGGACGCCAACCTGAATTAAACAAAGTGATAATAGTGGAGAGATAAAAGGATTATTTAAACAGATACATGCAAGAGATGCTACTTGTAAAAAATATCCCAACAGGGAAAAGGATTGATTATAAAGCGGACATCGATATATAATAAACAAACACATAATTTACATATAGTACAATTTTTTGTCATACGTTTAGGAAAAACGTTTTCCGTAAAGATGTTCAAAATAGTAGCTCGAAATATTTAAAAGGATCTTAATTCAAAAAATAATTTAAATTATTAGCAAAAAAAAAATTATAAAATACACACACGCAGATTCAGTAATAAATTCATTTACAGTGGAGTTCGGTTATAATATACACCCGTTGCAAGGAGTTATCGCCGTTCACAACAGTTTTGTACAAATATTTCATAGAAATTAATGCAGTTCAAACGAAATACGGTTGTAGCAAACTTTCGCTAATATTGAACTACTTTTTAGTTACAAAATACAAAAAGGATTGTAACTTTTGACGCTTATAACGAACAAAGCAAAATAGCAAAACTTTTTCACTAATTTTCTGACATGCAGTTGGACAAGCATAATATCTGAAATGACAAAGGGAGAATTAGGTCACATGTAGACTTAAAATTAGTGTTATCGTAGTCTCATGATATTTATTATAAGAGTGTTGTTACGACAAATCGCATCGCAACATGAGCTGTCAAGAAACATGCACCCTTTTGCAAAAGGACCTCATTAAACGTTGAATTTGCTTTGTAATTGTGGATATTCTCGCATCTTAAAAGGCTTAAAGTGTTCTTAATTATTCACAAAAGTTACAAGACGGTCAAGTGATTATTAAATATTATTAGATTAAGACGAGTGATTAACAGTAATATTAATATTAATGTATATAAATCAGTTTGTTTATTCTGCCGACGTTTCTATATTTGACAAATTGATAAAACATGTATGTATGTGTAAAATAAATGAAATTTGTGTAAAAATATATGTATGTTTGTATGTCTAATAAACATATTGATCAGCGCGCAGAGAAGTAATCTATTTCAATGTTGCTTAATTTTATTTATTGAAAAAGGAGTTTTAACATTTGATGGTTGATAGCGGTCATATGATTGAAGGTACTAGATCTGTCAAATTGCCCGCTAATTATTGTTTTGCCAAATCACTATGGACGAATTCAGCGTTCAATAATGTGAGCAAGTGTTCCGCGTATTTCGTCCATTCAGCGATGTGGTCCATTTGTGCATAATTGGGTACATCAACAAACAAAGCGTCCCATGAATCCCGAAATAATTACTGTTTGGTGTGGATCTTGGGTTGGCGGGGCTATCCATCCATATTTCTTTGCGCACGACGTTGGATCTTCAATGGCGAGCGTTACGGGTGAATGATTATCAACTTCTCTCGGCCTGAATTGTATGATATGCTTTAATGATGCTTGTATGATGTGCTTTTTACAGAATGGCATACAGATCAATCACCATTAGAATTTCTGCATGGGCGATTTGAGGAGATAATCATTTCACGTGCGGGCGATGTTAACTGACCAGTGAGATTATGCGATTTGACTCTGTTAGACCTTTTCTTGTGGAATTGTCTTAACTCTTAAGTCTACATGATAAGCCACAATGCACAGCGTCCAGCATAACCCAGTCATAGAAAATTAAACATTCCGGATGCGAGCCACCCAGCAAAGTCGTGGCGGATAATTGCACGATTTTATAATGGCAATTCAAATGATATTTTACACATTGTTCTAATTAAATTTTCATCCAGAAAACGCTTAATGAAAAAATCTGGTTTAACGAACTTCGAATATTTGGAACTAAATTGCCCGTTTACATTTAGTTGGTTATACCTGTGTTCCAGCGTATTTTATATGAGCATTTAAAAAGTAAAAGCATTTATCGGTCATCATTTGCTTTCATTTCATTTTACTGTCGTTGTACAATTGAGAGAACATCTGAACAAATAACAGTTGTGTATACATTTTGAAAAGCATCATCCAATTGTAAAAGTTAGAAAAAAGAAGTGAATCTAAATTAAAGGTGTTTGGTTTTAAATTTCTAAATGTTCTTATGAGTATTCGTAATTATTTGTTTTGTTTGTAATATTTCTATGAGCGCACAAATCGTTGTCGAACTCATGTTACTGCGGCATACCAGGTTGAATACTGTTCAAACCTGATGGTTGAAGTGAACTGATGAGTTGGGAATAAAATGCAGACTTATAGACAACTTAAACTACAACAAAGATCATTTCGAATAATTAGTTGGGAGAATATCCCTAACGATATGTAAAAATACTGTAATGAATTTTTTAGTTTTCCATTTTCTTATACACAGAAAAAACTCGGTTTTATTTTCAGTAATCAAATTCAATAAAAAAGTTTGACTGAAAATAAAATTTTATTTAGACAAAATTTTTGTCTAATACATAATAATTTTTTTCTGTACAATTAATTTATTGTTTATTTAGACAAAATTTTTGTCTAATACATAATAATTTTTTTCTGTACAATTAAGTTATTGTTTGTTGTTGGCTTATTTAACCAAAGCGTCAGCCAATTTGACAGATGTAGCTCCAACAAAATGACAGCTATCAATTGTCAAAGTTCTGAAGTAACTATAGTGAGACCCGATATTAATCAGTCACTAATCCATGAGTATAATGGGCGTATGATACTTCCCAATATGCCGAAGTATATCAGTAGCAGTAGGAATTAATTTTAATGGATTGATTTTTTGTTAGATGTATTTTTATTCATTTAATTTGCAATTGAAAAACATATAAAAATTTTTTACATGAAATAAGATAGTATTTGTGTGCCGAGTGTTGATCTGGGGAGTTCCCGCATATCTGTTTGCCATTTTTTAATTAAATTTCATTTAGAACAATGCCTGCAGCTTGTGGAATGTATAATAATTTATTCCAAATATAAACGGCTACAGAACGTACAACTTCCAAATTACAAAAATGCCCAACTGCAAAACGGAAAAAACTACGCAATCAGACTTACGTACTTTTTCCTCATTGGCACAGATTCATCGTCTTAATATCTCAACATTTTTTAAAATATATTTTTTAAGCAAAAACAACCGAATTAAACACATTTTGGAACATAAGACTGATAAATACCTGGAAAATCTCTCAATTGCACTTAAAATTATATTTGTATATATTTAAAAATAATAAGTGCCACAATTAAAGGGAACTCAGGAAAGCAAAAAGTAATATGCAACAAGTTATATTTCATTTTCAAAAATATCATTCCAATAGTGTATTAATTCAAAATTGTATAGAGTAATCCCATAAGGGTTATTTACTAAGACATACAATAAGAACATCATAGATCCTGCTTCCAATTTATTTGATAATTTATTTTTTACTAAAGCTAATTTTGAAAATGGAAAAGGGAATGACATTTTCAGTGGTTCCAAAGTATCCGTAAGTGCATTTTTTCGACTTCTTAGGAAGTTAAGTTAAGAAAATCTTGGTTAAATTTAAAAGAGATACTAATATCTTTAAATTTCCAGCAAAACACTATTTTTCGTTTTTACCTTTTCCAAATTTAGATTTTCAGTACCTTGTCGTTTCTAGCTCGCCTTCAGGGCTTATGTGTATATTAAATGTATCTTTCATATGTAAATCATTTTTATATCGAATTCTTTCTGAAAAATGTCTAATAATCTTGTTTTGATGAAACCATTTGTAATGACTAAATTTGACACGTAATGTTTGATTTCTTTGTACAATAACAATCCTTCTTGGAAAACGCAAGTTTTTTACGAGTTGGTTGCAGATTTTTCTCAAAAATTCGTGTGTATTGTAATTTTTTTATTAGTTTGGCTTAAAATACAAAACTTTGTTAAAAGTAATTTACTGTCAATATTAAAACTAAAATTGAAAATTTTCAGAAAAGATGATACAAAGAGGGATTTAAAAAGGGAAAAGGAGGCATGATATCATATATGGCAGATTTGATAATTTATCGTCATTTGAACGATTTTGACGACTTTTCTCCCAAATTTGATGAAATAAAAAGCGGACATAGTTTTTCTTATATCTTAATACTTTTAAACTGATGACTATTACTATTGCAAATATACGTTCGAATTATAAATAATGCATTAGAACTATAAATAATATGAACAGGATTATTCAAAGCGAAACCACGGAAATACAAAGTGTTTGATATGCAAAAATTATTCAGAACGGTATTGAGTAATTATTCAAAACTTTATTTGCTAAGGATTGAATTTTTTATTTCACAGATCTGATAAGGTGAAACAAGTTTGTTACGTAAGGTTAAGTTCAGCAGGCAGCTTTCGCTCACTCGAGCCCACAATGTGGGCCCTTTGTAATACATATAATAGATAGAAAATGGAAAATAGCAAACAGCAGAGCAAAGAAGACCAAAAGGGCATTACAACCAAAGTCTACAGCAGGCATTGAAGCTACAACCCTCTGACTACGATGGCAAAATATTTCTTAAATTAATAAAATATGTGAAACTAAGAACGTTTTAAATAAAAAGAAAATTAACTTTATCTTACTTTTCTACCTACAATTGCTCAAACTTTGAATAAATAGGGAAGCAAAACTTAAAAAAAGTAGAAACAAGTGTTTTTCAAATGTAAATAAATTTAAAATACACCAATACCGCGGTTTGCGCCGATAATTGTGACCAGAGAAATGCGACGCAAACCGAAGAATGATTTTCCATACATTTGTATTGATTTTCATTTAATTGGTTCCGAGGTTTGTAATTTTAGCTTAAATGCAGATTTTTCCATAAAAAAAAATAACGGCCTGTTTGCGATGTCGAAAGAGAACTCATGTGAAAGAAAGCTAGTCACTCACATTCGAATCAATTTGAGTTTGTCTATGTCACTCACTTTCGTTCGCAGCTACTTACGTCCAATTTTTGTATATTACGTGTTAATAAAGCAAAGTAGTGCCAACTTATAAGTATAATTGTTTTACAGCAATTTCCTCTAAAAATACAAAAAATACTACTAAATTGTTTGAAGTCAAATGCAACTCCTTTTGAAATTAATCAGCTGTCGAAATAAAAAAAATGTAACCAAAACAAAATAAAAGTTTACAAAATAAAAAAATATAACTACAACCACCTGTTTCCTGCATACTTTTTTGTTGTCAGCTATTTTCTTTTTGGTTCTAGATTTCAAATCAGATTTCAAATCTGCAAACAATATGTGTCATTTTTGCAAGTAGCAAATACAAAATAAGTACCTATGTATGTATGTATGTACATATATGTATATATATATGTAGGCAATAACCCACCCCAAATGTATGAATGTATGTATGTACTCACAACTAAAAAAGCTATTTGTTATTAAAATTTTTTTTCATAAAATATTTGTTTATTTATATATTTTTTCAAAAAATTATTGTCATTCGAACACAAAATAACTGGTGCCTGATTTTGAAATTTGTGTTCGCAAAGTTGACAACAACTTCGAAATAGACAAACGCATTTTTGTATGAAAACACTTACGTTTTCATTCGAGTTGTCGTTCGAGTCATCGTTCGCATAGAACCAATTTAGGTAAACCCAAATCAGTTTTCTTTCGCTTAGATTGCGAAAGAAATTTTTCTTTCGACATCAGCAAACAGGCCGTAAGTAAATTTTTATTAAAATTTAAGTTGTATTTAAATGTGTACATATGTATGTATGTATGTACATATGTCAGCTTATCAGAGCTTATCAGTCATAAATTAAAAGTCTTATTTAACCGGTGTAAAAATATGGCTTCCAAGAAACCTTCCAAACAGCTGTTTGATGTAAACAAAGAAATATTTAAATTCTTGGACAATATAAAATTTAAAAAATAAACATTTAAAAACCCAAAACATTTAAATAAAACATTTTATGGATTTATTTGTCATAAATTTACATATTGAAGCTTATTTTTGTGAAATGTAAAAAAAAAATTGTCAATGGCCGCACATCTGCAGAAGAAAAACAAATCATCAAAACGTATTTAATTTAAATAGACTTTAAATATGCAATGTTGTCTATTAAAGTATCATTTAGATTTCATGTCAAAAAGTACTGAATAACTGAATTTTGTATTTAAGTAGAATTTAAAGATAAATGATATTTAAAGATGTACTATTTTTTAAATATATTTACTTTTTTAATATATTTTAAATATTTTGTTATTATTGATTAATAACATTTTATGCTTAAAAATCAATGTTTAAAAAAAGTTTTTAAAATGATATATTCAGAATTTTTAAATATAAGTAGTACTGTGTTCAAACATTCGTCTTAATTGAGCCAAATAACTTTTGAATTGAGTTATCGACTTTGGTATTCCAATTTCCTTTATTAAATTAGAAGTTTACAGCTGAAATGGTTTAACTAAGAAACTTTTTTCAATACTCATGTTTTGAATAGAAGGATTAATCTCATTATATTTGCAAATTTATTTGACCAATTTTCTATATTAAAAAAATCTTTTTTACGTCATTTAATTTTGTCATTTTACAGAACCTTCTCTCTCATCCCACTGAAAAGGCTTCACAAAGTTTGCATGGGGAATTTAATTTAATTGATTGTGAAATAAATTACTAATTGTACAACATATTAATTGAGTTTTTCTGTTGTTGGTTGAGCTCCAGCAATGCCTTAATTGGGCAATTAAGTGGATGTATGAACATAGAACAAATATAAATATCCTTGGATTATTTTAATTAGTTCAAATCCATAATATCTAATTTTCCATTATTACCCGATGTAATTGCTGCACAATAAAAACGATTTAATGTGTAATTTCATATATTTATATACATGGTTTTTCGGAAATTCATTGTTGCAGGGATGATGGATGTAAAGGAACATCATCGTATATTAATAATAACACTCTACAAGATATAAAATGCTTGCACCGCAACACCATAGGTTGCGAAGTATTAACGGGAGTAGTTCGCAATAAAAGAATTTTGACTCCACGAATAAATTTACCATTTTCTGGAACAATTCTTCCATTTAAATTTAGCGGACACAATTTCCAATTACACCCGCATTTGCTATGACCATTAACAAGTCACAGGGGCAAACATTTGAAAAGATAGGTGTCGTTTTGAGGCTACCTATATTTGCTCATGGACAATTATATGTACATAGCTGCGAGTAGAGTTCGTTCATTCGACGAAATTTTATATTTCAAATGAAAATGGTCAAGGAAACATACTCAATGGGCCTTTTCACACAAGACTATTTTTTAATCCGCACAACTTTTGTTCGGCAAAACTGCTATTGACGTTGAATTCGTCACTCACAATTGCCAGTACCTACTTGGTGTACCAATGTATTATATGAATTCGCTGCTCGTATATAAACAAGCGACCAAAATTCCTTTTCTGTCATATAATATGACTCATATTCTATTGTTTATCATTTCATAACAAAGCGTCGGCGTCATTCGGGGGTTGACAAAAAACAAAACACAGAATAACAATTATTCTGTGTTTTGATCAAGAAGTGTGAAGTCGAAAACATGAATTCTTCGCCAAGAAAAATAAAGCGTGTTAATTTTGAGAACTCCGAAAGTAAGTATTTTTTTGTATAGGCTATTGTACATATTATATTTTAAATAATTATTTTGTTTTCAGACAGACAAACTAACCCGCAAATTTCCAACAACGACTTATTTGAAAAACTAAATGAAGTGATGCAAGCAACAAAAAACATTCAATTACAGATAAACTTTTTGCAAGGTAATTATTTAAGATCTATAGATACATTTAAATAAACTACATTTACCAATTACAATTACCAAAAACATTATACCAATTAAATATACAAATCAATAAATATATGCATATGTGCTTTTTAGGCCAAATGAAATTCGTTGCTGAAGCCCTGGCAGAAAACAAGGTCTTAACAATGAAATGTTTGCGGCAATCTCGTGATGACGACTCACTTGCAGATATTTTTCCAATTCGGAGTGAGGAAAATCTTGTTCAATTCGATAATCGAATCAATCCGGACAACAAGAAACAATATGTAAGATTATTTGTTCTTTCATTATTAAAGTAGATATGAGTAATGTTTCCAATTATATTTTTTAGATTAAAGCAATGAGGTGTATATTTGAACCTGCCGGTGTTCAAAAAAATCTAAGACGTATTTTGGGTGACGATGTCATTATGGCCTATAACGTCGATGGTATTCAAGGGAAGAAAAGCTTTAAAGAACACAAAAAATATTTTCAGTACTTTCAGGTAAAAAACACTTAATATTTTGACTGAATGTAAATTGACAATAAATTTTTAATCATTTCAGAAGCGGTCTCAATGACCAATATTAACAGTATTGGGCCAGCGGATGAACACATCCGAAAAGCAATACAAATTCAGAAGAGGTGCATATTCAAAAACATGTCGCTGGAGAGGAAAGCTGAGAGAAAGAATAACATAAATTTTAACTTTTTATTTGTTAACTGTTGATGTGAATTAATGTGATTTTTTTAAACTTTTCTTTTGCATTCTTTTGTTTTTTATATTAAGCTTTATGATATTCTTTTTTTGTTGTTTTTATGTGAATTAAAGTTTTTGTTCTATTTTTAATGTTAGTTTTATAAGATTTAAAAGACTGTAAACGCTGTGAATTAAAAAAAATACAATATTATATAAAACCATAAACCATTAGACATTTTTAATATATCATTACTGAGCATTTATGAAGTAGTTCGTTATCCAACGTTAAAGAAACCGTTCATTATTTAAATGCGGCTTCAGTATTCTTTTCATCATAGTATTTTTGTGAATGAAAGCTATGATGAATATTCGTCACTGTTTTCGTCAACGGAATGTAAGCAAGGAGGTGGCGATTATACACTCGCAATGACATTCCTATGTTAAATTCGTCACTCAAACGCACTGCGTAGGTATTGCCGAGCAAGTACAGGTCATTGCTTTGTGCATAATGATATAATGACTTATGGAATGTATCCGCGGACAAGCGGGTTATTTCGCAGAACCTGTTTTCATAAGTGTGTATGTGTTAGTTTTGTCCTGCTTGTGGGAGGTTGAAGCTGGTTGAAAAAATTGTGCCAACCAAAAACCACTCTCTTCCCCGAAAATGCCTACAAACTGCGATTTTATGCCAGCACAATTAGTCTTGTGTGAAAAGGCCCAATGACAATAGAGTTTTTACGAAGAATATTGCATATAAAGAAACTTTCCTTAGATAAAGATGGCAGTCGTGCAACTACTTTAAATATTTTGAATAAAATGAATTTTAATTACTTTTAGTTTTTCTTCAATTAATCAAAAAATTTTAATATTTTTAATATAGGCAATAAATTTATGTTTCTTAAATGAACATCAAAACCGTTTCTATTATTTATTTGGAAAGCTCACATTAATAGATGCAACTATTTAAGAATGGAGTAATAAATATGACATTTTATCTGAGCGGTTTTGTATTATTGCAATAATGGTTGAATTTCAACCAATGGGCGAACACTAGTTTATATTTCCCGCACAAGCAAAACGTATCATATTTTTCCAAGCAATTAGAAAGTTTATTTGTTATTTAGAGTCCACAAATTAAATATTTGATACATCAATAAAATTTACTACTTAAACTTCATGTTATTCCTATTGTGTAAATCGGCTTTGCTTCGAAAGAATATTGGTGATTGATTCAGCAGGGCTATAGCTAATGAAATGAAACTTCTATGTAAATATTTGAAAACATTACCAACTCTACTTACAAACCTTAAAATTGTTAATTTGCTTTTTATTTTTATAATCACAAACATGTGTAAAATGGAAAATCCTGAATGATATTTTTCTTTTAAAACAATAAAAAACAATTATAACAAAAAGAAGAATAATAATCGTAATAAGCCCTTCACAGAACTGCCTGGACTGCACTGCAACAATACAATAATAAAGTAAATTCCATAACTATTTAAGGAACCTCTTGCCAAACTGAATTTGATAAGGTTCATTGTAATTGGAATAATTACGAAATTTGCTGTCATCGTTTTATTAATAAAAATTACATTTACAGATTTCTGTATTGTGTATTGACATAAATTGAAATTTTACACAAGAAATGTTTTTAAAATAAAATAATAAATTAGTCTCATAAAATTAATTTTGTAGGATATTTTAATAATTATTATAAATATATTCAAAATTAACCCTTGAGCTCATTTCATGTTGTGATAATATTTTTTGATAGCACTTCAGCCCGTTAGGGAGCCAGTGAAGAAAATTTTTTGCCCGCTTAAAAGAAGGGTTTCAAATAGAAACACACCGTAAAGAGCTCGTGCTGACTGACATTAAAGTTCCTAAAAAATTTTCTGTCAAATACCGAGTCATTATATTTATGTACAAAAGTCGGGGCCGGGGATGGGGAACTTAAATCGCTCTAAAACAAATCCCAGACATAAACTTTCAAAACATTATTTTATTGAGAAAAATATTTTTTTTGTACCGTGTAATTTTCCAGGTGAAATTTTCGAGAGTATTGGTGTTTGGTGAAGTCATAACTATAACGTTTATAAATTTTTAAATTGCTCGATAACCTTTAAAATTGTGTCTTTTTTTAGGCCACAGTGCTATAGCTTATAGCACTGTTATTTTTTTAAATATACTAGAGCTCATGTTGAATGATCAAATGCCCAAAGTCGACTAATTTTAGAGAGGGGGTCAAACATTAATATATTTCATAGCCAATGCAAACTTTTATAACTTTGATTGCTTTACAATTACAATCGACAATTGACTACTATTGACAGCCATTTGCCATTTTCAAGCCCTTAAAAAAAGCTGGAACGTATCAACAATAGTCAATTGCAAGACGTAAACAATATATTTTTCAATAATTATTTGTTGATGTCTTTTGAAGATCTTTAGACGGAGTTTAGAATTCAAGAAGGAGATTCATTATTTTGCAAATGTGTGAATTGCAGTAACATACATGATATATTTAGCGTTGTAGCCGATAGTAAAGAAAGTAAGAGCCCTTTATTTCCCGGTATTTCCGATAAAATGTTAGCAATGGCTTATGCCAAAGCTGAAAACTATTACCTGGTCTTTTGTTTTTCTGAAAATAGACCGATTGCGAATAATTTATCCATTCGAATAATTCGGCAAGCCAAATCTTATATGTCGATTAACCGGTTTTTTTTAAATATCTTTTAAGTTTTTGATAGAAATATTTATTTTACTTCTATTTGATAAAGTTGCCTCAAATGGCAATTTCCTGATTATTTTTATTCCAAATACTTCCTTTTTTCCCGCCGTTATACTATAATACTGCTGTCACTGCTCGCGAGGGCCTGGCAGGTCAGGATAATGATGCCTCGCATACGACCTTATATTTAATATTTAGTGTTGGTCTCGTTTTGACCCCGATGTGAAAGGGTGACTTAAAAATTAAAATGCAAAAAGCTCAAAATTAAGCTCCTTATTACAAAATTCAGACGACTTCAAATGTATCTTAGTGTTGGAAATAAATATAATAATATTATATGCATACAGAGATCTTTGATGTCAATACCAAGAACGCTGACATGGTAATGTAAAATTTAATTTAACGTTTCAGTCATCGCCGGCTGAAGCATCGGCTTTAAGCGTTTCAGGAAGTAACGCATATAATAGTATTATATATATTTGAAACATTTTACTTGAAGGCGGGCCTTTATTTCTAAAATCAATCAATTAATCACAATAAAATTCAAAATAATAACGAGTTTAATGCAGATACACAAAAGTTTTATTGGTGCAATTTACGATTTATAGTTTTGTTTTAGCACTTTTCTGACAAAGGCAGAGACCGCTTGTCTCACAGTTTTTACATTTTCATTATTCACATAGTCATTCATATCATCACCTATACCTTGATCTTGAAGAGAGAAAAGTAAATTATCAATGGTTTTTAAGGGTCTTGAAAAGTATTAAAATTTTCTTATTCTACTCACTGAGTACAATAGTAGTTTTTCCTTCATCTTCTATTCCCAACCGTCGATAAGGATCATACTGGCCATAGGTAAAGAACACGTTATTCACTTTAGGATTTCGACCACCAAACCTTTCATTAAAACCGCGTATTTTCCGCTCAACACTCTCTATGGTATATTCAGTGCCAAAGAAATCACTACACTTGGTGGTAAAGAATTCTAAAGAAGGTTTGGTACCGAAAGGCTGGTAAGCGGAGTCGGATGTTCGAAAAGAAAACAATTCATTGCATTGCTGATAAAAGTACGGACCATCTATAAAAATATTGAAATTTTTATATTAAATAAATCTTTGCATGAATTACAATAGTTCGTCTCACCCATACTTCCATCAAAAGAGGTAAGCTGGATTTTTTCAAAATATGATCCTGTCATACAATTCCCCTTAGTTATTGTGTACGCAGCTATGGCATCTATATCGGACGGCTCCTTCATTATCAACTTGCAAACGTTGGAGATGCGAGAAATTCTGTGATGTAGAGACTTCAGTGCTACATTTTTTCTTGTTGTAATAGAAGCGTCTTACTTATATAGTAACATGTAAAAATCATATTCAATTGTTTCCATTAGTGAAGATACATCCAACCAGTTGTCCAGTCTATTTGAATCGCATACATGAAATTTGGTCCTGACTTCCGCAATTCTATTATTGTCAATCATTGATTGCAATTCATCAAATGCACGTTTAATTCGATTATAACATTCAGGACCTCCGAACATTTCGATCGCTTGTCCTGCTACCTCTTTGAATTCTGAAAGGAGAATTTTGTCCGAAAAGGTTTTTAAGAATTTCTTATATAAAAATTTATTTTTTAGTTCTTCGATTCTTTACTAATTTGAAGCATGGTATTTCTTATACCATGATTTGAAGTACTCGTCCAGAAATTTAAATAAATTTTAAATTTTCACATTTTAATATTAAATTAATAATTCAAAAATTTGGTTACTTTTTATAGAGTAAGCTTTCTGTATGCCCACGTTTTGATGGACATAGAGAAAGCTATCAGTGGACTTCAGTCATCATGGTTAAATAAATAAATAAATAATGATCGCTTTCACAAGGATATACAGAGATGAAGAAACATACCAGGAATATGAAATATCAATATGATGAGTGACTATTGTTGGTCGTTTCGTAAAAAATATCTATCAGAGAAAAGCAATGAATGATATTTTCTAGAGAAACAGATCAGAAAAACAAAGAAGAAAGCGTCTAAATCAAACAACAGAAATTATTGCAGTTGCGAAAATCTAGTTTTTTGCTGAAACCGAGTATACGATAGAGAATTCTCATATTGTATTTGATTCGTTTCACATAAGCATACGTTGTGTTGCAAGAACTAAACTAAAAACAACATCCTTGCAATATACTTAAGATATCCCGAATAATACATACTGATTTTTGCTCAAATTAGTTGTCCAAAAAGCATGAAAATAACTAATAATATTTCAGTAATTATCAGAAAATGCAGCAATTTTTATATTAAAAAATTAGTTCCATTTCGTTGGAATTTTTAATTAGATTGACGCGCATACGAATCGGTGTTCGATAAAAAAAGCGATTGCGAGTTTTCGATTAAAAAAAAAACCAATGGGGGAAATCGTTTTTAACTATAGGTTTGTTCGTATACTTTCTCAGTAAAAACTTGTAACAAATGAGTAATGCTAAAATTTTTTTTTAAAATAATCTCCCAAATTGTGAAAAATATAAGGAAATTAATGGAATGCTTTAGTCGCATGAATTCGCTAAAAGAATTTACTTTCGCTCATGTCAACTTTTAATTATTCTGCTTACCGAAAAAATTGAGCTTCATTTCCAAGGAAGCGCCAGCTGCCCAAACACCGTCCGCTAATTCTGGATATCTTTGCTTAAACCAAGTAACGTAGCTGCCAGCCACATTTTTCCCACAAAGTATAACTTTAGAAGACCTCATGCCAGGAGTGGTGGATTTAATGGTGCGTATGACTACGGCCAAATCAGCTAATATCTGATCTACATTTAAATATTTCAGATTTTCAGAACTCAGATCAGCAACTGGTCTGCTTTCGCCATAAAAACGAGTCTCAGTGCTAACCAAATAACCTCCATGTTCCTTAGCCATGTCATAAATATGCCCAATTTCAATGGGTTCTACCTCTATTTCCGTTGAGCTGACATATAAGAATAAAGGGCCGTCTGAATAGAAAACTTCAGCATTAGCCATACAACGCTTAAAAAGACACAATTATACCGAAATATTAAAGTTAGTATCTTGTTGGACCACTAACCATTTTCCATGTTCTGGAATCGTTTTCATCAAAATGATTTAAATTCTGGTCGATCTCTAATTTTTTTAAATTCATTCCTGGGAATCCTTGCGCTGTTGCGAAATCTACGATACCAAACACTGCAAGGACCACCAAAACGTACTTATTTTTAGACATTTCAACCGCTTCTGTCGAAAATTTAATTAAGACTAAAACACATTTTGGCAAAGACTTTATTATATTGATTGTTTTCAGTATTTTAACTATTGAGTTGTTAAAGGCAATCAATGTACGTTTATGTATTCTGTTGGTGTTGGTGAAATTTTTTGTATGCGTTACGTCGCACAGTGGTCGAATTTTCAGAAAATATCAAAAATCAGAAATCAAAAATCCTATGAAAGATTTTGATGAAACGGTAGAACGCGTCGTATTGAAATATTTTTCACTAAATAAAACCCCAAAACGCTTTTTGAAATCGAATAACAATAATGAGTGGCAGAGTATCTCAAAGTTTTGAAACTTGGGGAAGATTTTTTGTGAAAAGAAATAAAAAAGTGTAATTTGGTCGTTTGTATTTTTGCAACAGGCATTCAGAATTATAGAAGTTACAATAAATGACGGAAGATATTTCCCAAAAACTGATTTAATTGCTACAGTACCGAAGACCAGATTACGTACATCAGTGGGACATTTTATATTTCAAGAGCGATAGACACGCACTATATTTTTGGTAAAACTGAATTTTACCAACTTAACAAAAAAGACCACATCCCATTAACAATTACAGTTCATGATTACTGATAATTTTTTTTTTTTTTTGGTCAAACGTGAACAATTCGCCGATTTTATAGAATAGTATAAAATTATCGTGTTTACCAGCATGACACGCCCACAATTACCAATATCGACCAAAGTTATTGAGGAACCTGTGTTTTGTTACGACCATTATTAACTATCAATAAAATTTTGGAAATTGATGACAGCAAAAAATTAAGATTTTGGCTAACAAATTCAATTCCTGAGCCACTGTGCGGCGGTTAAATCAATAAAATATTTGAAACTAAGAATGCTTTATATTAAAAACTTTAATTTTATCTCACTTTTCTACCTACAATTGCTCAAACTTTGAATAAATAGGGAAGCAAAACTTAAAAAAAGTAGAAACAAGTGTTTTTCAAATTTTAATAAATTTAAAATACACCAGTACCCCGGTTTGCATAACTGATTGGGACCGGAGAAACGCGACGAATGATTTTCCATACATTTATATTGATTTTCATTTAATTGGTTCCGAGGTTCATAATTTTAGCAAAAATGCAGATTTTTCAACAAAAAATTAAATTTTTTAATACATATTTTTTATTATCAACAGTTTTTATAAAAAAACTCACGAGAAAAACTTGAAAAAACATAACTAAAGCATAACAAAAATAAAAAGATTAAAATTAAAAATAAGGAATTCATAAAAAAATAGCAAAAAAATACAAGCCTGTGTTAGATAACACGGGCGCATAGGTCAGACGTAGAATACGTTAGTCATTTTACAATTAAAATATATGAATTATATATAATTTTTCGTAAATGATTTAAATCTATCTAATATATACGCATACAGCATATGTATATACGCATATACCCAGCTTGCATTTGGAAGATTGTATGACGAGCGCGATCATTTCGCGATTCGAATTTTAATAACCCAGACGATAAAACTATTCTTTGCTCTTCCAAATGATGGTCTTGCGAGTCGTTGTGACGATTGTTTCGCGAGTGAATGTAGTTTTTGTATTGTTTTACTCAAAAATCGCAGCTTACGCTTTCTCGCGATCATTTGACGAGTTAAATAAACCGTTATGTTCAGAAATTTTACAAAGAACAATTGTTTTTGCTTTTGTTTAACAAGAGATTTTTGCTTCATTTCAAATCAGTTGCAGATCATTCAACACGTGTCGAGACAAAAGTGTATTTTTATTTAGTTATTAATTAAAAAAAAAGTATTACTATTTTGTTACTTAAAATTATATAAAAATAAAAAAAAAATATAATGCTATCGACTAAAGCAATAAGATTAAAAAGCAAACGAGATGAGCGATGATGTGGTTGCAAAATTGAGCTGGCGTGGGACAAACAGTAAGCCCAGTTTCCAAGAATTTTGTGTTCTTCGAGTTATAACAAGTAAGTACTTTTTTCATGCCCTTACAGTTTACTTATTTGTTTTTATTTTTAAGATGTCTGTCATTCAAAATTTCCCAAAGCTGACGATGCAGGAATAAATAAAGTCTTGCAACAACATTTTGTTCATGCTGGTGACCGACTCAGGAAGGGTGATCGTACATAGAAAGATGGCGGAACACACAAATAAATTAAGTTTTTATTTTTTTTTTAATTAATATATATTTTTTCAAGTTTAATAATTGAATTGAATATGTTTACTTTTGAATTATGTATAATATTTTAAGTTTAATAATGGAATTGAATATGTTTACTTTTGAATTATAATATTTCAATAAAAAAAATGCACAATGCAGAACAATCCTTTTTATTTTAAAGCATTTAGGGATCAACCGTCGTAGTATCAGTTGCAAGAACCTTCAGCGATTCTTTCTGACGCATCGCAGACGACTCGCTTAGGCGACTGTTTCAAGGCTCGTTTGAAGTAGCAATTAAAGCGTCTTACACGATTCTTTAACACGCATCGTAGACGATTCAAACGAAAGAGTCGCCGCGCGGGCACAGTTTCTCCCGCTGTACTGAACTTGCACGATCGGAATACAACATCGTCGACGATTTATTTAATCGCCCCGTCCGATCGCGGAAGAGTCATCTACGATTGAAAATGCTAGCTGGGTAGTGAGCGTATACATACATCACCAATCCCTTGTATTAATGTACATACACACACATTTACACGCTGCTCTCAGAAGTAAACAAAGGACAGCAAAGATCTGTAAACTTTCAAGCGCACACAAGTGACCACGCTCCCCTCCCTTCATTTATGTTCCAACACAAACGAACTAACAACCCTGAAGGAAATGTCACTAGTGATTCACTATTGACAAAGTCACCAGTACTAGTGACAACTTATACCCCAGCCAATGCTTTTTTCTGTTGACATTTAACATGCACTTGTCATTGAAAATCCACTACTGACGTTGGAACTAGTGACAAACTAGTTCCAATGGGACCATATGACGACCGTAGAACTAGTGCTTCTCTGTAGACGTTGTAACCAGTATTATTGGCATACTCTACACAATACTTCTTTCTATTGAAATTTAAGATGGACTTATCATTGAAAACCCACTACTGAAGAGGTCGTTCTAATGGGTCCATGTAAACAATTTTTGATATACATATATCCCTACAGTTTTAGTTAAAATAAATGATTAAAAGTTCACCATAGAACAAATAAACGCAATTAAAAAATGAAGAGGCATAAGCGTGCTCTCAGAAATTTCTCTGCTCATCAAACAAAAACTTGTTGACAACTCCGTTGACGATGTCTACATATGAGTCACCAAAATAGTCGACAAAACTGGTGACTTGGGTACACTTGTCCCCATGTTTCCTTCAGGGAACCGACCGACCCAACAAAACGAAATGTACACACACACACATTTACACGCTGCTCGATAAATAAACATAGCACAGCAAAGCCAAAATCATTTGATTTCACAACAACAACAAAAACAACAGCGGCATTTACAAACCAACAACAACAGCGGCATGTACAAAAAAAGTCTAAAATATCATGCTCTAAAATATTTATTTCCCTAACTATGTACATAAAACTTTTATATATAGACATACATATAATTTTTTTAATGTAATTCGAAACAAAACATATGTATTACTAAAACTGAGTAACGTATAAAAATTGCTAAAATATGTTTTAATATATAAGTAAAAGTGGGTGTAAGTTGACAAACATTTTCTCAAAATTCTGTGCTCAAGATCAACACCCCTACCTTACCGTATAACGTATTCTACGTTAAAAACTGAAATGTGGTAATTTTTTAATTCAAGCTTGAGTCATCTAAATCTTTTACCATTTCTACAGTTGAATTTGAAAATCTTGCTGATTTTTTATGAAATTATTTAAAGTTTGTTGGACTGTAACAGCTTTTTTTCAAATACATTTCCTTATAACAATTGATAGCGTCTGTTACATTTTTGGACACTTTTAAACTGCGATTTAATTCTTTTAATTCAAGTTTGAAATTTTAAAGTATCTGCACTAGCGGATTCCCCTTTCAAGGCAAACCAACCTCTGGTCGCTCCAACTTCCTCCGCACTTTCGGCACTTGATAACGGATAATTTTCTTTCAGATCTTCCAAGAAAGTTGAAGCTTTCTTCAGAATTACCATTTGACTTAGTGGCATTCTTCGCCGATTTTGATCTTCTATTCAAATGCTAAGAAGTGACTCCATCTTCTCATTTTTGTAACCTGTTTATGTTATAACGATGTTGGGCTTTCGGCAATATTTTTGTATTTTTTTAGCGTCTCTAGAACAAATGGATTTTATTGTAGAAGGGGCTAGTCCAAGGTTTCTTCCAATATCAACAGCCTTTTTCCTGATCTAAAACGTTTCAAAATATCTAGTTTTTGTTCTAAGCTTTTTGATGCATTATTCCAAAGTATTTAGTCTAAACTTTACTTTAGCAATTGTAATTTGGAACGATCTTCAACTTGCAACGAACATATTTCCAGGAAATCCCATTTTTCTATTTTAACTTTGCGGAAACATTTTCATATTAACGACGCAAATCGAAGCCACTATTGACGCAACTTATCGAAGTCACAAAAATTTAAAAAAGACACAACTTCGAAACGACGCAAAACAAAGCGACGCAAGCTGAGGTATTGGTGTAGTATAAAATAATTCTTAAATCAATTAAAAATACATATGTGAAACTAAGAATGCTTAAAATAAAAAAAAAACCCTAATTTTATCTTACTTTTCTACCTAAAATTGCTCAAACTTTGAATAAATAGGGAAGCAAAAGTTAAAAAACGTAGAAGCAAGTGTTTCATAAATGTAAATAAACTTGAAATAGTTTAAAATATTTCTTAAAAAAGCATTATTTCATTCTTTACTTTGTCTTACAAATTTATTAGTTGTGAAATCATTTTGTCACATACATAAAATTAAAAATAATTTTAATTTCTTATTATTGTTTAAGCTTATAAGAGCTTTTGTACGAATCTAAATTCAAAATTGTTTTCCCTTGAGATCATTTCTACCAGCATAAGTCCATTTACTGAAATTCTATATGACAATGTACTAATTGATTCTAGCAATGCAGTTAGAGATTTTTTCAATGAATATGATATTGTTGTTTCATTCAATAAACAATTTTAAAAAATTTTTACAAATGGTAAGTAATTTAAGTAATTGTATGAAGTTAATTTAAATAATTTATATAAGACTTGAATGATTCCAATTTATTGTGGCATATTGTTTATATACCAAATTATGACGATCAACGCTCGGCAAACAAATACTTTTTAATTCACATTCATATGTAAGTCAAGTCACATAGGTCAAGAAATAGTTTCTTCAGAGGCACTGAATACTTTACTGAACCTTGTTCTAATTCATCTTCACATAATTGTCACGTCTGTCAGTAGGGCAGTGAGGCACAAAGCATCTGATTGTTTTAGGTCAAGAGCTTTTGGCTTTGAATGAATGTTCAAAGCTCTAGGTATTATTTACAAATTTACTTACGAACAGAAAGGGATGAATTTAGTTTCGACACCTCTTGCAGGTATTTATAATGCATGCCTAACACACGCATATATTCCAGTAGGCTGGCAGGAAGCGAGGGTAGTGTTTATCCCCAAACCTGGCAAGCCAAATTATTCTTCATTAAAGGCTTATAGACCAATAAGCCTAACTTCCTTCTTGCTGAAAACAATGGAGAGGATAATCGACGACATGGTTAAAGGCAGGATCGCAGGCCATATGCTGAGGTTCAAGCAACACGCATACGTCAAAGGTAGATCAGTGGACACTGCATTGCATAATGTGGTGTACTTTATAGAAAGGTCTCTTAATGAAAAGATGTACACTCTCGCGGTTTGCATTGACATTGAGGGGGCTTTTAACAACGTGCATACCAACACACTTATCCATTCCCTGGACCAGTTTAATGTCAACCGGGCGACTGGATTGGCAGTATGCTAAGGAACAGATGGATTAATTGTGAGGCGCACAATGTAAGTATAAGAAAAAGGGTGCAATGTGGAACTCCACAAGGGGGGATTTTATCACCCCTTCTATGGACCACAACAATATACACCCTTATTTGGACTCTGACCGATGAGGGATTCGAGACAGTCTGCTATGCAGATGACGTCATGATACTTCTGAAGGGAAGGGATCCAAATCTTTTGTGCAGGAAGGCCGAGGAGGCATTAACCCTGGCACACAACTGGGCTCAACCAAGAGGGTTGAACGTTAACCCAGAAAAAACTGAAATTGGCCTATTTACAAGAAAGACGAAGATAGCTCCATATGATGAGCCGCGCTTTCTTAAAAGGACAATAAATATTTCCGACAGGGTGAAGTATCTAGGAGTCATTCTCGATCGGAAATTAAAATGGAAAGACCACATTAACGAAAGAGTCAAAAAGGCTCATATATGTTGGTCAATCTGTAAACGGGCCATAGGCGCAAGATGGGGGCTGAATCCAGAGATGACACACTGGCTTTATAGTAGCGTTATCAGGCCGATTATGACCTATGCTTCTATAGTGTGGTGGACGTCGATGGAATATAAATGCAACATCAAAATAATACAGAAAGTTCAGAGAACCTGCTGTCTTGGTATAAGTGGGGCTTTCCGAACGACATCAACAGGAGCGATGGAAACAATATTATCTATCCAGCCAATCGAAATTCGTATAAAATACGAAGCGGCTCTTGCAGCAAAACGACTAAAGGTGATGGGTGAATGGATCGATCAGGAACACGAAGCGCATCATCAACGAATCTTTATGGCCATAGGAGAGTCCATACCGGATAATGTTGCAAATGACCGCATACCGGAGACTAGACTAGAGGCCAACTGCGGAACATTGATCCCCGACATCCATTCCTGGTTGACCGACCCTTGGAACCAGATCCCCATGGGGCTTCATTGTTACACGGATGGATCAAGGTCGAGAGGGAAAACGGGACTTGGTGTTTATATAGAAAACACCACAGAACTGTTTTTCGGCGGAAGTTCGGGCGATAACAGAGTGTATCAGGGAACTCAACGTAATGGGGAGGTCAGGACTTGTGAATATATTCACAGATAGTCAGATGGCCATTAGAGCAATCTCAAAGGAACGCACTAAATCACGTACAGTTTGGGATTGCAAAAACGTTATTAACAGTTACTCGACACATGATGAAGTGCGCATCATATGGGTGCCAGGGCACGCGGGGAAAACTGGAAATAAAAGGGCAAACTCACTTGCTTCTAGGGCAATAGAGTTAGGTAATATAAGCTTGGAATGCGCGAAACCTTTCGATGCAGTTAAATCCGAGCTAAAGACTTGGGCACATAGGGCCCATTCAACTCTCTGGAATAACGGAACCATGGGAATCAATACAAAAATTCTATGGGGAGATCCAGACGAGAGAAGAACGAGGGAGCTGCTAAAACTTAGTAAGCTCGAACTAAGTAGAATAATGGGAGTTGTAACAGGGCACTCTCAACTACTGGCACATCTTAAACGCGTCGGAATAGCGGGAGGAGATGAATGTAGAGCATGTGGGGAGGAGAGCGAAACATTGGAACACTATTTGTGCCAATGCCCCGCCTTCTCACAAATAAGATCCCGATATCTTGGGGGTGACATCTTAACGGACATAAGCCGATTACGGGGAATATGCTGGAGGAAACTAAGGAACTTTGTGAGTGACACGGAGTTTCTCTAGGCCTTTGGGTCAATATATTATTGTTAAATTCAAAGGAGCGCACAACAAGCCTTCACTGGCTTAGGTGTATGTCGTATGACATGGGCTGACATACCCCTCCAATCAACCTAACCTAACCTAACCTAACCTACTTACGAACATTTAATATAATTTTTTACTATTTTCTATCATTTCGTTATAATTTATTCCTAATTCTTGAGGAATAATAGATTTTTTATTTAAATAAAAACGAAAAATCATGATGTGTGAATAATTGTATAAAAAGGAAACTGGAGGGAATGGCTTTAATGTAAATTTCAAAGCGATTGCATGAAGGTGAGATAAGGTCGGACAAATACACCTATTTTGTATTTTATTTTGGGTCACAAATAGAATGATCAAAGAAAATTAACTGTGACATGGTTGGGCGGGCAGTATACATACAAGCACTACATCCGCTCCGATAAACCGGCGAAAGTGTTGCTCGTATAGTGTATTGTGGTACGTCTTAATATAATATATTTTTGTGAAAGGCGATGTGCTTACGGTGCACCCAGTGAGAAGGGTTAAAATCCACCGAGAGTTGCTATCCAAATAGCGTGATAAACGAAAGCATCACTGGTCGCTGCAGCCGTGCATTAAATGAGAAGAATGTTGGAATGCACTTCTGCGTTAGCACGCCTTTATTGTCAGGCAATGTAGGGAAGAATTGTCAATGCTTTTCTGGCTTTACCTTAGTTTTGATTCACTTTGGTAATGCGCAGGCACACGAGTCAGTTAGATTGAAGAGTGCTTTGGATTCGGTGTCAGTTGCGATTTGGCTTGACACTATTAAGAGTAGTATCTCTAAGCACTTCCAGCAAAAAGTTGATCATAGATTGCAAAATCTCGACAAACGAGGGGCGCCGATGTGGTGTGGGCCTCCTACAATATAGACCGCATAATGCAAATCGTAAAGCACAGTCCTGAGAATATATGGAGACTGCAGTAAATAATAACAGGTCAGGAAGGGTTAGGAATACATGCAGGTCAACTCGCATTACCCTGTAAACGGGTACTGGAGGAGCTGCAAGGGTATAAAAAACAAGAAACAATCTCGCACCTTTCCCGCGAATGTCCTGCTTTAACAATAAAAAACAAAAAGATTCCAATTCAGCTACATACATATATACTGGACGATCTTTGTGAAGTGTCGGGATCAAGGCCAAGTAACCTCCTGAAATACTTTACAGCGACAGGGTGGATCTGGTACTCTAAATCAAATTATCCGTACAAGTTCTCTGCACATCTGATGATTTGTATAGTCATGTCAAAACGGCAAATTACATGCGACTGTTTTCGTGCAGTGAACTAACATGAAACCAAGCAACCTTTATTGAAAGGAACTGTACATATGGGTTGAATGGCTCTAAAAAAACTTTGAAACTCTCTTTTTTTCTAGAGTTGTCAACGGATGTCATATTAAGCCACGCATCATTTATTCGATAAGTATTTCGGTAGTTGATTGTAGAAAGTATTTAATTGATGTTTTTACCGACGGAGGTAACAAGATTTTGAAATCCTTCCACAAAGAAACTTCCACTCAGCAGAGCGTCTAATTGAGTGGTATTAAATTTTTCTTGTGAAAGTTACTTTATTATGTATCCTGTATTCCTATATGTAGAAGCTTTCGTAATTTTTATTCAAATTTAATTTTTTATTGCTGAGTTTTTAGACTTGTCGAAAAAAATTTAGATTTTATGTTTCTATTTTTTTAAAAAGTAAAGGTAATCTTCCTTATTTTTTATGTGTTGCAAATATTTAAATACGTATTAAGTAAATTATTATTTAAATTTAAATTGCATTTAAATATATACATACATATGTCAGCTTATCAGCGCTTGTCAGTTATAAATGAAAAGTCTTATTTAAGCGGTATAAAAATATAGCTTCCAAGAAACCTTCCAAACAGCTGTTTGAAGTAATCGAAGAAATATTGAAATTCTTTGACAAAATAAAATTTATAAAATAAACATTTAAAAACCCAAAACATTTAAATAAAACATTTTATGGATTTATTTGTCGTAAATTTACATATTGAAGCTTATTTTTGTGAAATGTAAAAAAAATTGTCAATGGCCGCACATCTGCAGAAGAAAAACAAATCATCAAAATGTATTTAATTTAAATAGACTTTAAATATGCAACGTTGTCTATTAAAGTATCATTTAAATTTCATGTAAAAAATTGTGTCTTTTTTAGGCCACAAAAGCTATTGCACTGGTAATTTTTTAAATATACTAGAGCTTATGTTGAATGATCAAATGCCCAAAGTCGACTAATTTTAGAGGGAGACTCAAACATTAATACATTTCATAGCCAATGCAAACTTTTATAACTTTGATTGCTTTACAATTGCAATTGACAATTTGCCATTTCCAAGGGCTTAAAGAAAGTTAGAATTTATCAGCAATAGTCAATTGCAAGACGTAAATAATATATTTTTCAGTAATTATTTGTTGATGTCTTTTGAAGATCTTAAGAAGGAGTTTAGAATTATTTTGCAGTAACATACATAGCGTTGTAGCCGATAGTAAAGAAAGTAAGGGCCCTGGTTATGACAACTCATCACCAAAATTTGCAAATGATAGTATTTACGGTATTTCCGATAAAATGTTAGTAATGGCTTATGCCAAAGCCGAAAATCTGTTACCTGGTCTTTTGTTTTTCTGAAAATAGACCGATTGCGAATAATTTATCCATTCGAATAATTCGGCAAGCCAAATCTTATATGTCGATTAACCGGTTTTTTTTATAAAATGTCTTTTAAGTTTTTGATGGGAATATTTATTTTACTTCTATTTAATAAAGTTGCTTCAAATGGCAATTTCCTGATTATTTTTATTCCAAATACTTCCTTCTTTCCCGCCGTTATACTATAATACTGCTGTTACTGCTCGCGAGGGGCTGGCAGGATAGGATAATAATGCCTCGCATACGAATCAATATTTAATATTTAGTGGTGGTCTCGTTTTGATCCCGATGTGAAAGCGTGACTTAAAAATTAAAATGTAAAAAGCTCAAAATGAAACTCCTTATTACAAAATTCAAACGACTTCAAATATACCTTATAAGTGTTGGAAATAAATATATGTAATAATAGGTCTGTTTGTTTACGTGATATTTTGTAACAAATTGTGCAAAATGTTGCTGGATGTTGTTCGTTTACTTTCTCCAGCAAGAAAATTTATTTAAATTGAGAGAAGGAGAGTCAGAAAATTGACATTTGAATAACTGAGAACTTGCAAAATCTTGCTGAAGAAATTTTGTTCAGTAACATTTTGCAAGATAGAACAGATGTTTTGACTGCTTCTTCTTACCAATTAAAAAGTAAACCAAAAAGTTTTATTTGTGAAATATTTTGCTAAAAGTTTTCAAAGTAATACGAAAACAAAACAAAAGTTTATTTGTATTTGTTAAAATATTTTAAATTGAAATAAAAATAGGTGATTACTTTATATAAACAATGGAAAAGTAAGTAAAAGTTAAATTTAAGTTCATTATTTAAAAACTGTAGTTACAGATGTGAAGCCAGCACAAACAAACACAGCAGTCAGGAGTTTCATGAATTGTCGGGAGCTTCAGGAACAACATATACAGCTTCCAGTTCCAATCCTTCGCAAAATAAAGGCATATTGTTGAATATGATAATGGAATTAATGGACACATTATCTTCAGAAAGTGAAGACGAAGAAGAAGTGATTTTAAATCAATTACTTAAAGTAAATTCCTGTAATTATGTTAAACATTTAATGATCAAAAGACATAAACGGAATTCCATAAATGTTCCTGGAGAACATAAAACATCAATCCTCTTGGCCATTTAACTTTTTTTTTTGTTGTCAACTTTAAATTGGGTTTTTGGACAAAATATGTATTTATGTATTTATGTATTCACACTAAAAACCACAAAAACTTGAATTGAAGCTATAAATATTTATTTATTTATTGAAAACTTCATTTCTTCATATGAACATAAGTACACATGAACATTCTTTTGAAATAGCATTATTCATCAGCTGTTTAGCAAAATAACTGGCAAAATCCTGCAAAATGCTGTTCGCGAACTTTTTTGTAAATTTTTATAATTGAGAGCAATTGAGAGTAAATTTGGTAATTTTCTCTATCACGAAGCTGCTGGATAAATATTGCTGGAAAAGTAAACAAACAGACCTAATATTATGTGTATGCATACAGAGATCTTTGATGTCAATACCAAGAACGCTGACAAGGTAATGTAAAATTTAATTCAACGTTTCAGTCATCGCCAGCTGAAGCACCGTTTCAGCAAGTAACGCATATACAGTATGCAAAAGCCATATTCGTACACCCGAAAAAAAATAAAAAATTTCTTAAATATTCAAACTATAAAGAAATTTTTGTAAATTTCGTATATACATATTTATTGTTTTTATGACAAAATACAAGTAAAAATATAGGTATTTTAAAAATCGACCGTTAGATGGCGGTGTATTCATTTAATAGAGAGCAAAACCCGTATTCGTACAGGTGGCAGCGCTATATTTTTTGTATTGTTAACAGAAGTTGCAAACTCTGTTTTATTTGTGTGGTTCCACATTTTTTTGTTGCGGTCTTTGTTTTCATAAAATATCATAGTCAGTTGAATTATTATAAATAGTTGGGAAAATTCAACATGGGCAGAAAATCAAGTTAACTTTCAAATGAACAACGAAAAGTAGTAATTGATCTACACAATGATGGAAAATCTTTGCGGGAAATTGCCCAAATAATGAAGCGCAGTGCTTCTACTAGGGTTGCCAGATTCAAATGGCCTTTTGTCTGGAATTTTGAATAAATAGCTGGATTTTATAAAAAAAATCTGGATTTAGTGAATCCCCAAATATGAGGAATAAATTCGGTTAAATTCATTTATTTATTCATTGCATTAAAAAAACATTTATAATTCAGCCTTTTTCATAAACATAAATAGAATAAAGCAAATTAAATTGAATGTACAGAACATAACACAATTTTAATTCAATCTTTTCTTACAAATTAAATTAACAAAACAAAGCAAAACAGTTTTAATGCATTATAGATAATACATATAATAATTTCAGGATCTGTATTTTTATTTATTTTGCCACATATATTTTGTATTTTTAGACACAGATTTTCTTAGTTCTGTTCCTTCAGGTGATATCAAAAAGTTTTGAAAATTTTTAAAATTTTCATCAAAATTCAGCCTTATTAAAAGTTCTGCACGTATGAGATCAAAGGACACTCTATTTCTTTCTTTGGAATATAAATTATTCAATACACTGAAGGGTCTTTCACAATAACAATTATTGACTGGTATTGCAAGTACAAATGCTATTATTTTATATATGTACATAGGTTCTCAAGATTACCTTTGTTACACGTTTTGAAAAATCTTGCCCATATCTTTTGGCAATTAATCACCAACTTTCCGAACACAACAAAAATATGAATATAATTTGTCGTTATCAATTGCGTGAGATATATTTAAAAGCTTTGGTAGATTGGATAATGCATCCCATGACATTATTGATTTTTTTTTAATTTAAAACGGAAATTTGGTTAAAAATCGAGTTATCTTCAAAATTATATCGTTCAGTTAAATAATGAATAGATGTTAATAAAAATGAATCTACTTCTGACTTGAACTGTTCTCTTTCATCAGCAGACATACATTAAAAATCGACAACACTTTGCTTCCATAAAAAGAGTCACTTAGTCTACTTTGCAAGCTGCTTCTAAGATTCTTCATTGTCGTGTAACTCCAAAATTGAACATGAGTCACTTTCTAGAGATAAAATTGTAGAATTGAATACATGCATAACATTATGAATAAAGTACAAGGAAGCTTCCGAAACACCTTCTACGAAACATTCCTCATCTTCGTTAATTAGTTCATCATCAGATTATATTACATTATATGCAACGAAGTCCCAGAGCACTTCTCGACAATTTTGTTTTCCTTTCGGTAGAAAATACCTTTTACTCATACTTCATACAATTATTTATAACGTGGCAATTACAATTCGCTTTGATGATTTGATTGTTAACGTTTTGAAGTTTTTGAAATATAGAATTGTGTATCCCGTAATTCACAGATACGTTGTCAGCACTATATGCAACTATTTGCTCGACGCTAAGGTTGTTATTGCCCGTAATTCTCATAATGTGGTCAAATATATCTTTTGAAGATTCATTGCAGTCTTCATAGAAATCAAGACTTTTTTCGTTATTCCGCTTTCAACATCAAAATATTGAAGCGTATATTGATATGTTTTAACATTTCCAATATTTGATGCGTCACTGCTTACTTGAAAAAACCAATTCTCTTTGAGGGCATTAACTACTTTTTCTTGTGCACACGGGGCCAGCACATTTCGTGTAATAGCTGCTGCTTTGGTTCGACCACAAGTGATTTCATTTGCAATTTTATTATCGCTGTATATGACAGAACTTAATTTAATTTGGCAGTCCAAGCTGTTATAACTATGTAAGCCCATGAACTACGTTGTGAAAAACGGACATCAATTCAGCTCGGGAAATGTTTTCCTCATCTTGCAATTCCTTTGGAACAACGTAGTTTGAAATTCTATGAGACAATTTAGCAGAAAATTCCATTTTGGTATGCCCTTTTGTATTCATATGCTTGTTTAATGACTTCCTTCGTATTTCACACATATTTCGATTTGGCACAGTTTGCAAAAGCCGGTATAGTCATCCTTCTTTCTGAGCCACTTTAAATAATCTCCTGCCGTAATCCATTTATCGGAAACGTTTGTGAATTTTCTTTTTTTAGACGGTCCAGCTTCCTCATGGCTCTCCATGTTTATGAAGGCTGCAATGTGTTAACTATTCGTATTGTAAAAATAATAAAATGGAAATAGGGTCTTTAATATCTTGAACGAGCGTTTGCTTGCAGTGTGAAACTTTGTATTTACATTTTGCTGTCGATCAGCTGTTAACAATTGTCAGATTATCAGTATTGATCACACAAATCAGAGATGGGGCAATATGAAAATATTGCGTACTATTCTTTTTTCCCTTTTGGGTGTAATTAAGTGCTAAAACACAATTCGCAGTCAACGAATTATTGAGAATGAAATAGATAAATAACAAAACGAATAGTCTATACTATTGAAATATTATTAAAAAAATCTATATTTAGCTAGAAAAATTATTGAATAGCTTGTAACTGGACTTGACATAGAATATCTGGAAAATCCAGCCCATTCCAGCTCGTCTGGCAACCCTAGCTTCTACTATCGAATACGTGGTTTCTAAATTTAAAACAAGTGAACAATTTAAAAAATCGAAACGAAATGTAAACCGATGCAAGTTAACAAGAAGACATTGCTCATTCCTACGTCGCCAAATTCGTATCGATCCTTCTATAAGTGGAGTAACACTGGTTGCAAGTTTGGTACAGAACTTTGGAATTCACGTTACACCCCCAAATAGTTCACATACACGGAGTCGTCACTGGCCGTGTTATGTCGGGCTCCCAAAGATGGTATACCGACTAAAAAAACCTCCTTATGTCCTCTTCTTGGAAAATGGTTCCACCCCGGAACCGCTGTGATGCATTACTTCGGGGTGGTTTCCTCTTGGCTGTGATTTCAGCTCTCTTCCCCTTTGGACCTTCGTCTCTGCTTGAGTTGATCTGTGCCTAGTCTGCTGCCTCTAGATCAGGTTTCTTCCTCTTTAGGATGTATTCGCAGTACTTTGATACTGTTCGCCAGCTGTTTTCGTCCTGGGACATGCGATCCACAAGAGACTCAGCTTTTATTTCTCCTATTAAGACCTCGAGTTCTCTTCTTTTCTCTTCCCATTTACAACATCCAAAGAAAGTGTGTTCGGCGTCATCGATTACATTTCTTTCTTCGTACAAGCAGTATGGTGTACTACACTTGCCTATGTTGTTTAGGTTTGGGGTTGCTTTTCAGCATCAGGAGTTGGAAATCTACATCTTATTGATGGAATTATGACAGCAAGGGATTATATAAATATTTTAAAGCAAAATTTGAAGCAAAGTGCAGAACTATGAACGAGAATTTAATTTTTTAAATAAGTTTCTTTACAATCAATATATTTTGCGTATAAATAATTCCATTAAATTTAATCCTAAATGTTTTTGGACTTACGTAAACTCCAAAAGAAATAAATCATCAATTCCGGTTACAATGCAATATGATGACATGCGTTCTGATACAGTGAAGGATTCTCTTGATTTATTTGCAAAATTTTTTCAAAGCAATTTTAGCAGTGATCATAATCATACGGATTTTAATCTTGATAATGTTTTAACATTCTTTGACTTTGGTTCATTTCAGATCTCGGAAGAAGATGTCCGCACTGGAATTTTTAAACTCTCGAACTCATATAAGTGTGATTTGGATTGTATTTCTGTGTTTCTGTTAAGAAAACTTGCTTAGTTGCAAACTACAGACCAATTGCTAAATTAACAAATATTGCTAAAGTTTTTGAGCATATCGTGTATGACAAAATATTTTTTAATTTGAAAAGATATTTTACTCCATCCCAGCATGGTTTTATTCCTGGTAGATCTACTACTACTAATTTAGCAGTTTTTATACAATTTTGTACATCTCACCTTGAAAGTGGTGCTCAAATTGACTCTATTTACACTGATTTTGCTAAAGCCTTTGACCGCGTTCCACATGATTTGCTACTACTAAAATTATCGAAAATTGGTTTCCACTCTCAAATGCTTAGATGGTTTCGGCATTATCAAATTTATAGACATTGCGTCGTCACTATTAATGGTCTCTGCTCTGATCCTTTTATTCCTACTTCCGGTATTCCTCAAGGTAGTGTTTTAGGTCCATTACTTTTTAACATTTTTATTAATGATATCTTCCACTGTTTCCACTACTCTAAATGTCTTCTGTATGCCGATGACTTAAAGATTTTTAAGCCTATTTTCTGTATTCGTGATTCTTAGGAATTACAGGAAGATGTTAGTAGAGTTGTAGCATGGTCTGAATTAAATGGCCTTCCTTTTAATATTAAAAAATGTAGACATATGACTTTTTATAGATGCCGCCATACTTTAAATAATTCTTATCTAATGAACAATCAAAGTATACAAATTGTTAATGAGATCCGTGACCTTGGTGTTGTTTTTGATAATAAATTATCTTTTGTTAATCACCTAAGTTATATAACTCCGAGAGCTTATTCTCTTCTAAGCTTTCTTAAGCGGAATACTATGAATTTTGATTTTTATACTAAAAAAATTATTTTTTCATCGTTTGTACGATCTTTATTGGAATATGCTTCCTTTATTTGGAGCCCTAATGCTAAGATACACATATATCGCCTGGAAAAAGTTCAAATTAAGTTTCTAAAATTTGTGTTTTCTTCTTTGTATTTTTCAACTCCTTTAACTTCTTATGAGCATAGATGTATATGGATCTCAATGAAATCCTTAGAAGTCCGCAGAAAAATCTCTGCTCTGTTATTCCTTCATGGAATTGTCAATAGTAATATTGACTGTACTGAGTTACTTGCTAATATAAAAATATCCGTTCCTCAGAGATCTCTTAGGAAATATTACTTTTTTCATATTAAATTTCATAGAACAGATTATGCAATTAATGAGCCAATTAATAAATCACTGAAATTATTTAACAGCTATTGTCAATACTTAGATATATCGCTGCCAAATAGTATCTTTAAATCGCAATTAAATAACTAATTTTAGTTGTACATTTACTTTAAGTTGCTAGTCAGTAAGATTATTATTGTATCCATTGACTTAAATAAATAAATAAAATAAATAAAACGCCACCACAAAGTTCAGATCTCAATCCTATTGAGAATTTGTGGTCGATTTTCAAGAAAAAATTGAAACATTACGATATCAGAAACGTAAATGACCTGAAAGTAGCACTGAGAACGGAATGGAATAAAATATCACCACAATTAACTTCCAAACTAGTGGAGTCGATGCCAAGACGACTTAATGCTGTTTTTCCTTAGTGAGGCCTGTCCTTGAATATGCATCCGTTGTATGGGACCCAGTGTATACGTCACATATTAACTCAATCGAGTCTGTGCAAAAACAATTTTGGTTATTCTGTCTACGTAGTCTTCACTGGAATCCACTAGACCTTCCACCATATACCAGTCGTCTTGCACTCATTAAACTGCCAACCCTTAAAAGCCGGAGGACTATGTTAAGTGTATCTTTTATTTTAAAACTGATTAATGGTGATATTTCTTCATTTTTCCTCCTCAACAATATTGCATTGAATGTACCTTACCGACCTTCAAGACACTATGAGTTGCTTTCTATCAAATACTTTAGGACTAACTATGCAAATGCTGATCCATTTCCAATTTAACAAATGCTACAGAATTATTGATTTTTCTTTAAATCTAAATTCATTTAAATTTCAAATTATTACATTTTTTAATGCTTTGTAATGCCTATGTTTTTAATGTTTTTAATTTTGTATGTATGTTTGTATGTCAAATTGCATAATTGTAAATTTAAAACTTCTGTCTGTAAGGATGATTTAACCATAAACATGAATAAATAAATAAATAAATAAATAAAAAACAAAAAGGATATCCAACAAAATATTAATCTTAATATAATAGTAATATATATATATATATATATATATATATATATATATATATATATATATATATATATATATATATATATATATATATATATATATATATATATATATATATATGTAATAGTAATATATATAATATATGTATATTTGAAACATTTTACTTGAAGGCGAGCGTTTGTTTTATAATCAATCAATTAATCACAATAAAATTCAAAATAATAACGAGTTTAATGGAGATACACAAAAGTTTTATTGGTGCAATTTACGATTTATAGTTTTGTTTTAGCACTTTTCTGACAAAGGCAGAGACCGCTTGTCTCACAGTTTGTACATTTTCATTATTCACGTAGTTACTCATATCATCACCAATACCTTGATCTTGAAGAGAGAAAACTAAATTATCAATGGTTTTTAAGGGTCTCGAAAAGAAAGAAAATTTTCTTATTCTACTCACTGAGTACAATAGTAGCTTTTCCTTCATCTTCTACTCCCAACCGTCGACAACGATCATACTGCCCATAGGTAAAGAACACGTTATTCACTTTAGGATTTCGGCCACCAAACCTTTTATTGAAATCGCGTACTTTCCCCTCAACAATCTTTATGGTACATTCAGTGCCAAATACATCAGTACACATGTTAGTAAAGAACTTTAAAGAATGTTTTGTACCGAAAGGCTGGTAGGCGGAGTCGGATGTTGAAAATGAGAAAAATTCATTGCAGAGCTGATACCAGTGCGGACGTACTATAAATAATATTGAATTATATTATCTTGTGCGTTGAATATTGTGCGTTAGAATTCCAAATAAATCTTTGCATAACTTACAATAGTTCGTTTTAGCCATAATGAAACCAATATATGAACCATTTTTGGTATCTGCACACACAAATTTTCAATAAATAATAAAATACGGGTAATTTCTGTAAAAATTTGAACACTGGTACACTTTTAAATATGAAGCATATGTAAAATCCAAACAATTCCCGTTAGTCTCATTTGGATTGTAATATCCAAAGGTGTGACCTGCTATGCCATCTATATCGGATGGCATAGCATTTTTTTGTTGTAATAAAAGGATCTTACGCAAGCGGTAAAATGTAAAGCATCAATCCAAGTCTGTCGATTAGTGTAGAGATATCCAACCAGTTGTCTAATCTAGTCGAATCACATACACGGAATTTGGTCATGACTTCCGCGCTCCTATTATTGTCAATCATTGATTGCAAAAATGTACGTTTAATTCGATTATAACATTCAGAACCACCGATCATTTTAAACGCTTGTCCTGCTTTCCCCCCCCAGGGGGCCCGGTCAATGCACCCTGTCTTGGTGGCTTGGTGTTGAACCTCCTGGGGTAGAGGGTTATCAGGTTTCCAGACCTAGGCCTTTTTGCTGATAACCCCTAAAAACTTGTATGTTGCTACCCAATCCCTGAAAGAACAGGGCAACGGGCGCGCATGCAAGTAAACTAAAGGTAAAAGTGGCTTCGCTCACTCGTCCGGATGGGTAATATGGTCTTTCCAGACCTTGACCTTTGGCCAATTACCCCTAGAACTTATTATGTTACTACCCAATCCCTGAAATAACAGGGCAACGGGCGTGCATATAAGAAATAAAATGAAGTAGCTCTGCCTATGCTTGTCTGGGTAGAGGTGCTATCGATACCTCAGGTTTGCATGAGACCTGAAATCGGAGGTGTTTTTAACACGCGGCTGACCAGAGTCCTATCTGGTGCCACGGGAACCAGTAGCCCCTAGGACTTGTCCTAGTCTGGTTGTTGGTGAGGCCCCTTCGGGGATCACGTGGTGGCTGTGGTTAAAACCCAAAGATACGCGGGAAGAGGTATGGGTCAGGTGAGTGTGTCTGCCATTGTTGTGGAGGCTTTTGTAGATGCTCTCTTCAGGCCATATATCTCTAAGTGTTGTTGCTATTCGACAGTGCTGCTCTAACGGTTGCGGGCCGTTGGGGTGGCTTGGAGGTTAGATAGCTCCAGCACTTTAGCAAGGTGTCTGTACAAGGTTCTGCAGCCTGTACAGAATTGCTACCAATGTTGTCCCTATTGGGGGCACATTTAGGACCGCCCCCTGACGGTGGTGAACGGCTTTATTCACCCTTGTGCAGGAGTGCACCGTCAGGTTAGGCCTTCGGGCAGGTACTGACGTGAATCTTTTGCAACTCTGTCCTGCTTTCCCTTTGTATTCTGGAAGGAGAAAGTTATCCGAAAAGATTTTTTAGATTTTCTTATATAAAAACCTATTTTTTAAGTTCTTTAATTCGTTTCTAATTTGAAGTACTCATCCATATTATAGATTTAAATTATCGCAAATTTTCCCACTTCTATATTAAATTAAAAAATCTACAAATTTGGTCACTTGTTATAGAGTGTAGAGTCTGTATGCCTACGTTTCGATGGAATTAGTACCAACCTATCAGTGGACTTCAGTCATCATGGTTGAAAAGCGTTCAACTTTCGCATGTTTATGTAAAAACTCTCAAATAAATAATGAACGCTTTCACAAGGACATAAAGAGATGGAGAAAGATACCAGGAATGTGGAATATCAGTATGATGACTGACTATTGTTAATCTCTTCATAAAATATATCAAAATGAATTCCATCAGAGAAAAGCAATGAATAATATTTTCTAGAAAAACAGATCAGAAAAACAAAAAAAAAGCATCTAAATCAAATAACAGAAATTATTGCAGTTGCGAAAATTTAGTTTGTTGCTGAAACCGAATCACAAATTTGATTGGAGCAACTGCATTTATGGAAAACTTTTTTTCCTCTAGATCCTATTTAAGGACTTTTTCAAATTAAATTAAAGTTTCGTACAAAAACCAGTGCGGTTTTGTTAATTCTTGAAATAAATTAATTTGTTTTTTTTTCAATATGTAAGTACGTGTGTATATTTAAATATATGAACAACAAAAAAGAAATAAAGAAAATAAGAAAAAAGAAAAAATAAAGAAAATATTGAAATTTATTATTCCGGGATATTTTCGTAAACTAATAATCATTTCAACAATTAGAGACAAAATACTCATACATACAGGATTGTATTAATAATGCCGAAAATAAGCCCCTTTTGCCGGGATTCCACTTTCACTACAATGAACGGACCTTTTAAATGTCTTTTTTCTGCACACTTTTAAGGTGGAACGGGAAATTTTAAAAAAATTTGAGTGTTTCAAGGACTAAACTAAAAACAACATCCTTGCAATAGACGTAAGATATTCCGAAACATACATCGACATGTCTGTATTTAAAAGCAAACAAATAACTGATAATAGTCCAGTAATTTTCAGATGAAAATGCAGCTATTTCTGTTGGAATTTTCAATTAAAATATCTCTTTAGTTTTCACGCAAATATGAATCGGTGTTTGACAAAAAATCGATTGGGGGAAATCCTCTTTAACTTTAGGTTTGTTCGTTTACTTTCTCAGTAAAAACTTGTAACAAGTGAGTAATGTTAAAATTTTTTGAAAATAATCTTCCAAATTGTGGAAAATATAAGGAAATTATTCGAATGCTTCAGTCGCATGAATTCGCTAAGAGAATTTACTTTCGCTCATGTCGACTTTTAATTATTCTGCTTACCGAAAAAATTGTGCTTCACTTCCAAGGGAGCGCTAGATGCCCAAACACCGTCCGCTAATTCTGGATATCTTTGCTTAAACCAAGTAACGTAGCTGCCGGAAAAATATGTCCCACAAAGTATAACTTTAGAAGTCTTCAAGCCAGTAGTGGTGGATTCAATGGTGCGTATGACTACGGCCTAATCAGCTAATATCTGATCTACATTTAAATATTTTAGATTTTTAGAACTCAGATCAGCCAATGGTCTGCTTTCGTCATTAAAAGGAGTCTCAGTGGTAACCAAATAACCTCCATGTTCCTTAGCCATGTTATAAATATGCCCGAATTGAATGGGTTCTACCTCTATTTCCGTTTGGCTGACATATACGAATAGAGGGCCGCGTGAGTAGAACAATTCAGCATTAGCCATACAACTCTTAAAGAGACACAATTACACCGAAATATTAAAGTTAGTATCTTGTTGGACCACTAACCATTTTCCATATTCTAGAATCGTTTTCGTCAAAATGATTTAAGTTCTGTTTGATCTCTAATTTTATTAAATTATTTACTAGAAGTGTTCGCGCTGTTGCGAAATCTACGATACTAAACACTGCACAGTGGGTTCGATGACACCGAAAGTGGCGATTAATTCATGGGAGGCGTAATTTAAATTTTTTTGAAAATTTTTTTCAAATCGTTAAATATATGTAAAAAGGCGTATTCTGAAAAAAAGATACGCGGAAAGAAATTTTTTTTACGATTTTATAGACATTTTTATTTTTCGGAAAATTATAGTTTGTTTCAGAATTTTCGCCGTAATTTTAAAATGGAAAGTGATTTTATAAAGAATGAGAAGCAAACGAAAGCTTATACTGTCTTCTTTCTAAAAAATAAAAAAATAAATATATAGTTTGGATAAATATGAACATAAGTTTAATTTAAAGTCTGAATTTGGGTTTTGAAGGATTTCGAGAATTTTACAACTTTTTTAAAAAAGTAACGAAATAAATTTTTATAATTTTTTTTCTTTATCAGTAATTGTTAAACACTTAAAAAAAACCATATTAAAAAAAAAAATTTTAAAAAAATTTTTTTGTCTGTTTGGGAACGTTTTTTCAATTTTTTGGAAAATTGGCTTAATTTACAAATTTTATTGTAAATTTAAAATAGAAAGCTATAAATGATTAAATAAAATTTAAAATTAAAATATATTGAATATATTATTAAAAAGATAAATTAAAAATAATATATACATATATAAATATTTCTACATAATTGATTTAAACTCCTATTTGTCCTTACGACAAAATTTCATGAGTTCTAAAATTTGTAATATTGAAATTTATTATTCGGGAGAATATCCCCACTAATCGTTAGAAACAATTCGTTTTTTTGCAAAATGCATTGAAAAAATGTTTGCTGTGGCTTTAGCTCTTCATATGCCGACATTTCATTGGTTGCTAAAACCAAATCGTCAGACTGCTTAAACTTCACTGACGATTTGGTTTAAGCAACCAATGAAATGTCGGCATATGAAGAGCTAAAGCCACAACAAACATTTTTTCAATGCAATTTGTATATAATGTTAATAAAAAACAATATTTTAATTTTTTTATGGATTTTGTTTATATTTAAGAAAAAATTATATATTATACACTAATTGTTTTAACAATCTGCATCATAATCTTCCTCATCTGTATCATTATGTTCATCCTCACCTTCATCATAATAATCTTCACTATCATTACTCTCACTATCATGTGTTTCTTGAGAAATAATAGGCGATAGCAAAAGCTGTAGTTCGGAATTTGATAATTGTTGCTTTTCTTTCCGCTCATTTTGTTTATTTATACTAGATATGAATGGATCTGAACTGAGCAAAAATCTATTTAGAATATCTTCATTCGACTTTTCTCGGCTGCATTTGCGAGCAAAGTGTTCCCTATAATTTGTAAAATCCTTATTGTTTCAGCATGGCTATTTAATCTATAATACTGATTTTAATGCAAAACAATCAGTTTCATTTGTTAAAATTATTAGCAAGCCATTTTTTGTTATAAATTTTCGTTATAATGTTTTTTTTTTTAATTTAGCACTCTCGTGAATGGAGATGACTGAAACTTGTTCACGCACCTATCTCTATTGAAATTAAAATTCTCCGGTGCTGTTGGCTGAAGTAGTTAGCGCGTTGACTACAAAGCAATAATTTATGACTGACAAACCGGGTTCGTATCCTGTTCAAGACAAGTCATAAAAAAAAATTAACATCATAAGTTTTTCTGACATACTTACTGTGGAGTTGTGTTAATTGTTGTTGGACTGTTTTAAGTGATGAAGGCATAACACTGGTCACTTTAACAGTAACAGCAATTTCATACTCTGCTAATGTTTACTGTATCAAGCGCCGCGCCCTCCTTCGTCGGTATTGTTAGCAAGAACCGTCGGCGAAGTAAAACAATAATTAATAAAATGGCAATACTAACAAATGCGTCTAATTAACATCAGAGACGCTACAACTCTGCTGTATAAAAAAATATATAATAATAATAAATAAATCAACGCGGAAAAGCTGAGTTGTAACACAGAAATTAAAACCTCTCTCTCTCTCTCTCTCTGTATTCTAATTTCACCACCTGTCCTCTCTACCCTATCCCTTTCACAAAAAGAAGTAACACCTTAATTTAAGTAGTAGGCATTAATTACCTGAGTGTAACTTCTCTTTATAAAAAAAAAAAAAAAAAAAAAAAACAATAATAGTAAACATTGAGCGAATGACTATAGCAAAACAAGGGTTAGGTTAGGTTGATTGGAGGGGTGTGATAGCCCATGTCATACGACATACACTTAAGCCAGTGAAGGCTTGTTGTGCGCTCCCTTTAATTATCAGACACAAACTGCCAAAGTTCTGCGGCAGGATTCGAACCTGCGACCTTCGCACTACGAGTTTAGTAAACTACCTTCTAGTCTACGAAGGCCAGTATAGCAAAACAAAATACACGTTAGTTTTGTTAAATACATGACTGAAAAAACACGACTTCAAACAGAAAAGTGTTAATAGCAAAAAATGGAGCAACAAAACCGCAAAATTTCTTTCTTGTATTGTCAAGCTAAGATTCCATACTTTTAGGAAATATATGATTTAAAACCCAACCTTACCTAACGTAGAAGTTATGGTTCACGAAACATCAAAAATAGGCCAATTTTAGATCTTTTTTAAAAAAATCGCCAAAAATATTTTCACACATATTTTAAAAAACACTACATCATTTTTATACACTTAAATACCTGAAGTTGAAGGTTCCATTCTTAAAATAACACTTTGTTAACGTTAAATTAGGAAATTACGGACTCGTTTAATGCAAAATTTTACTTTTTTCGCTTTTTAAAAAAATTGCTGGTGAAACTTTTTGTATGCGTTACGTTGGACAGTGGTCGAGTTTTTAGTAAATCGTTGCAAAAATCAAAAATCCTATGAAAGATTTTGATGAAACGGAAGAACGCGTCTTATTAAAATTTTTATTATTTTTATTTTTGGTGAAAAGAAATAAAAAAGTGTAATTTAATTTAATTGCTACAGTACCGAAAGCCAGGTTACGTACATCAGTGGGACATTTTACATTTCAAGAGCGATAACTTCTGAAGTAATAAAACTGTGTTCAAAATTTTAAAAGTGGACTTAAGAATTCTGCTGAGATTTCACGCATGGCGCTATGCCTACATTTATGTTTGGAGGTCAGTTTGATTTAGCAACAGTGTTCAGACTCATTGAACATACTTTTATTCAAAACTTAAATTTGGTTTGGCTAGTGATATTTTACATGTTACATATGACGTTGGTAAATCTCGCCAGCTGCAACATGCACAACTATCGCAGATGGAAATACTTATGTCTATGGCTTCATTTACATTTGGGAAGTGATATCTTTGAGCATTGGGAAAATTCTTGCCTATCATCAGTTTATTTTTGCCGTTTGCAAAGGAGTATTTGGAAGTATTCAAGACTACAATGTGCGATGGAAAAATCAAATTGATCAAGTTTTATCCTTGAAACGCAGAATGGAAAAAGGGACAAATGAGAGAATTCCGCTTCTGTAATTTTGAAATATCTTCATTAATTTAAAAAATTCGGTCTTTGCAACAAATAAGTCCAAATGATACGCACAGTGGACCAGAGTCGCTCGTCGTAGGCCAAAGCTCTAAGTTTAGCGATCGCTGAGGAATTCAGGGGTAAAATTGAACTTTAGTTTTTATTTTACATTTGCATAAATTTCTCTTCCGCATTTTTAGAAATGCCATGTAAATAAACCATTTTAATAATACCCGCGGTAAGATTTTGGAGAACTATTATCTCTTTTAATAGATCAAGACGGTCCACTTTACCCAGTTCTATGAAACTTTATTCGAAATCTGTTTATATCTGTTGGAAAACGAGCCTAAAACTGATTCCGTTTGTAGCCCTGGGGTCCGGTCCATATGCTTGGAAAACTTCATTTTCCACTAATAAATTAAGTGATCTAAGCCCCTAAATAGCCTCTTAGATAAATGGCTGTCAAATATCAGCAAAATTGGTTCAAAAATGATTGATATATAGTAATTTGAGTAATTTTATTAAAATTAGGAAAGTATTCTACGCACTGGTCCAGATTAGTATAGTTGAAGAGGACACCTCTCACCTCACATATTTTATAGGATCTACACGTTAGAGAAGACACGCATTATATTTTTGTTAAAACTTTAATTTTACCAACTTAACAAAAAAGACCATATCCCATTAACAATTACAGTTCACGATTACTGATAATTTTTTTTTTGGTCAAACGTGAACAAATTGCCGATTTTATAGAATAGTATAAAATTATCGTGTTTACCAGCATGACACGCCCACAATTACCAATATCGACCAAAGTTATTGAGGTACCTGAGTTTTGTTACCTTATTAACTGTCAATAAAATTTTGGAAATTGATGACAGCAAAAAATTAAGATTTTGGCTAACAAATTCAACTCCTGAGCCACTGTGCGGCGGTTAAATCAATAAAATATGTGAAACTAAGAATGCTTTAAATAAAAAAACTTTAATTTTATTTTACTTTTCTACTTACAATTGCTCAAACTTTGAATAAATAGGGAAGCAAAACTTAAAAAACGTAGAAGCAATTGTTTCATAAATGTAAATAAATTTAAAATACACCAATATCCCGGTTTGCGTCGCTAATGGGGACCGGAGAAACGCGACGAATGATTTTCCATACATTTATATTGATTTTCATTTAATTGGTTCCGAGGTTTGTAATTTTAGCTTAGAAAGCAGAATTTTCGTAAAAAAATACAATTTTTTTATATTTTTATGATAAACAAAAATATAAGAATTCACGAGAAAATCTTAAAAAACATATTAAAGCATTTCAAAAATAAAAGGATTAAAATTAAAAATAAGGAATTCATAAAAAAATCCTAAATGTGGTAATTTTTTTTTAATTTGAGTTTGAGTCATCTAAATCGATTACCATTTCTATAGTTGGAGTTGTCAATCTTGCTGATTTTTGTATGAAATTAATTAAAGTTTGTTGGACTGTAACAGCTTTTTTTAAATAAATTTCCTTATAACAATTGATAGCGTCAGTTACATTTTTGGACACTTAAACTGCGATTTAATTCTTTTAATTCAAGTTCGAAGTTTTCTGCAGCTGAAGTATCTGCACTAGAGGATTCCCCTTTTAAGGCAAACAACCTCTGGTCGCTCCAACTTTCTCCGCACTTTCGGCACTTGATAACGGATAATTTTCTTTCAGATCTTTCAATAAAGCTAAAGCTTTCTTCGGAATTACCATTTGACTTTTTTGTATTTTATCAGCGTCTCTAGAACAAATGGATTTTATTGTAGAAGTGGCTAGTCCAAGGTTTCTTCCAATTTCAACAGCCTTTTTCCTGATTTAAAACGCTTCAAAATATCTAGTTTTTATTCTAAACTTTTTGATGCATTATTCCGAAGTATTTAGTCTAAACTTTACTTTAGCAATTGTAATTTGGAACGATCTTCAACTTGCAACGAACATATTTCCAGGAAATCCCATTTTTCTATTTTAACTTTGCGGAAACATTTTCATATTAACGACGCAAATCGAAGCCACTATTGACGCAACTTTTCGAAGTCACAAAAATTTAAAAAAGACGCAACTTCGAAACGACACAAAACAAAGCGACGCAAGCCGGGGTATTGGTGTAGTATAAAATATTTCTTAAATCAATGTGAACCTTAATTTTATTTTACTTTTCTACCTACAATTGCTCAAACTTTGAATAAATAGGGAAGCAAAACTTGAAAAACGTAGAAGCAAGTGTTTCATAAATGTAAATAAAATTGAAATAGTTTAAAATATTTCTTAAAAAAGCATTATTTCATTCTTTACTTTGTCTTACAAATTTATTAGTTGTGAAATCATTTTGTCACATACATAAAATTAAAAATAATTTTAATTTCTTATTATTGTTTAAGCTTATAAGAGCTTTCGTACGAATCTAAATTCAAAATTGTTTTCCCTTGAGATCATTTCTACCAGCATAAGTCCATTTACTGAAATTCTATATGACAATGTACTAATTGATTCTAGCAATGCAAATTTTTTCAATGGATATGATTATTGTTGTTTCATTCAATAAAAATTTTTACTAAATTTTTACAATATGATAAATTTTATAATTTAAATAATTGTATGTAAGACTTGAATGATTCCAATTTATTGTGGCATATTGTTTATATACCAAATTATGACGATCAACGCTCGGCAAACAAATACTTTTTTATTCACATACATATGTACATAAGTCAAGTCACATAAGTCAAGGAATAGTTTCTTCAGAGGCACTGTCTGTCAGTATGGCTTTGAGGCTCAAAGCATCTAATTATTGGAGGTCAAGAGCGTTTGGCCATGCAAGAATTTGCTTAACCACTAAATAAGCCCTCGAACTTGAATAATATTTCAATCAAATGGTTATAAAGAGGTCAAAAAATAAAAATTAAATAATTATTTTATTTCCATAGAGTACATAGAATAGAACCCGGGAAGTTACCCGGAAACATTCACAACCTTTTCGTAAGCTACTTGACTGGTCGCAGATTTATTATCAGAAAATGTAACTTTTTAAGGGCACTACACCCAATGGAAGCAGGAGTCTCTCCAATCTTGTATTTGATGTATATATGTGTCTGACATGGCCATTAGCAGTAACCTTCATATATCAACGTTTGCTGATGAATTGGAACACATTTTAATATTGGATAAATGGTTAGAACATGAATAATAAAAGTGAACTACAAAAATCTGTGTACATCACTTTTGCATTGCGAAGGGAATATGTCCCCCATCCAAATCAATGGTCAGTCAATACCGCAATGCAATGAAGTCAAATACAATCACAATGAAGTCAAATACAATACAATAGCAATCACTTTTATCGTCGCTTACCATCAAAGTCTCATATAGACGCTAAGCTGATGCGGATGAAATTAAGGGATATTCAAACTAATCGGCTACACTAAGCCCGGATTGCAAACTTCATCTATCACAGCCACACAGATTATTATTGGTTTAGTGTTATTTTTGACACTTCCCGTACACGGTATGCCTCGCTACACTATTGTTGTGTATTTTTAGAAAAATTATTTATTATTACGTATGCCGGTCTCCCCCTCGCACTCCACCAAAATGTGGTTTGCAACTGTACTTTATTCTAATAGCAACTCAAATTAAATTTAGATAGTCGAACTATTGTAGTTGTGTAGATACAGGGAAATAAAACATAGCTTTTTATGGATGTTACAATGTCCCCCTTGTCAAAATTATTATTTATCCAATAGTAAATATTAAAAACAATTGGTCATACGAGACCTATAAGGGATAAACAACCAAATAAACAAAAACATATTCACTTTTAATATTTATTTTATATTATTAAATACTCATCACATGAAAAAATTAAACTAATTAAAAAGTTCAAAATTATGATCATGTCATACGTATTTCATCATGGACGGCATCATCCGTATCAGGAAGAAGTAGTTTAATAGTGTCTGATGAAAAAGGCATTTTTATCTTTCGTGCTTTTTGTGTATTGCAGCTTAAAAAAGGGTCACTGCTCTCTCTCAAAGTTGCAAAACTCTTATAATAAGAATTCTGCGCAATAAGCCATACATATATGTATGTTTGTATATTTTTCAAAGTGCATTTTCCCTTTACGTAGTTAATAACCTGATACTTGGGTGCATTTTTTATATACATACGCTTTTAAATTTGGTATGTACAGATCTGGAGACGATCAAGTCTTATATGGACCGCAGGTAAACAAAAACAGTTTAATAGGTGTGTATGCCTGTGGACTTATAATTATTCCTGATAAGACAGTTAGTAAATTTGAATTTATGAACTAAGAACTGAATTTTAAGAAATTCTTTTTTTAAGGGCGGGTAATCCATCACATTGGTAGTTGTTAAAAGTGATGTAAATAATATTTCACATCAATAATTCGAAAAACACACAAGTTTATGACGACAATAAAGTATAAGAAAAAGTGCCTTATGAGCAAAAATATAAAAAAGATAACATTTTCAAGGAATCACCAAAAATAATGGCGCAAAATTTTTTTATTTTTTCTTAAATTATTTTATTTGTACAACAACTACTACTATACTATATACTAAATGATATAATATAAAATAAATATTTGAGATAATTTTTTCTTTTTAAATATTAAAAATAGCTGCTAATGGAATCTTTTAGGAAAAAAATTCAATGTAATACCTCTATTCGTTTAGCCACAAAAAATATCATATAAATATCTTGAAATCGAAAAAATTCAATAAAAACGCATGCAATTTTCTTCACTTTCCTGACTTTAACAGTGTCCCACAACTACAAATCTTAACTTACAGTCTTTAAAATGCGCGATATGAGTAGAATTTTGTTTTCTATCGATCTGCGAAATTACTTCTTAGGATTTCATTAAATTAATTTTTGCCTTTTTGGACCGCTTTTTGGGTCAAATACTCCTCTGTGCGTCTGTCAGTAGGGCAGTGAGGCACAAAGCATCTGATTGTTTTAGGTCAAGAGCTTTTGGCTTTGCAAGAATGTTCAAAGCTCTAGGTATTATTTACAAATTTACTTACGAACATTTAATATAATTTTTTACGATTTTCTATCATTTCGTTATAATTCATTCCTAATTCTTGAGGAATAATAGATTTTTTATTTAAATAAAAACGAAAAATCATATATAAAAAGGAAACTGGAGGGAATGGCTTTAATGTAAATTTCAAAGCGATGGCATGAAGGTGAGATAAGATCGGACAAATACTCCTATTTTGTATTTTATTTTGGGTCACAAATAGAATGATCAAAGAAAATGAACTGTGACATGGTTGGGCGGGCAGTATAGAGAGTTGCTACCCAGATAGCCTGCTAAACGAAAGCATCACTGGTCGCTGCAGCCGTGCATTAAATGAGAAGAATGTTGGAATGCACTTCTGCGTTAGCACACCTTTATTGTCAGGCAATGTAGGGAAGAATTATCAAGGCTAGTTGGAATTTCTGGCTTTACCTTAGTTTTGATCCACTTTGGTAATGCGCAGGCACACGAGTCAGTTAGATTGAAGCCTGCTTTGAATATTTTTGATTCGGTGTCAGTTGCGATTTGGCTTGACACTATTAAGAGTAGTATCTCTAGGCACTTCCAGCAAAAAGTTGATAAGAGATGACAAAATCTCGACAAACGAGGGGCGCCAAGGTGGTGTGGGCCTCCTACAATATAGACCGCATAATGCAAATTGTAAAGCACAGTCCTGAGAATATATGGAGACTGCAGTCAATAATAACAGGTCAGGAGGGGTTAGGAATACATGCAGATCAACTCGTATTACCCTGTAACGGGTACTGGAGGAGCTGCAAGGGTATACAAAAACAAGAAACAATCTCGCACCTTTCCCGCGAATGTCCTGCCTTAACAATAAAAATACAAAGATTCCTATTCGGCTACATACATATATGAGGGACGATCTTTGTGAAGTATCGGGATCAAGGCCAAGTAACCTCGGCTAAAGGGTGGATCTGGTACTCTAAATCAAAGGATCTGTACAAGTTCTCTGCACATCTGACGATTTGTATTGTCATGTCAAAACGACAAACTCCACGTGACTGTTTTTGGCAACCTTTAATGAAAGGAACTGTACATATGGGTTGAATGGCTTTAAAAAAACATTGAAACCTTCTTCTAGACTGCCGAATCACATATTTTTAATGGCTGTCGTATTAACCACGCATCATTTATAAGTAAGTAATTACTTAATTAGTTCATTGTAAAAAGTATTTAATTGATGTTTTTACCGACGGAGGTGACAAGATTTTGAAATGCTTCCACAAAGGAACTTCCACTCAGCAGAGCGTCGGCTTGAGTGGTATTAAATTTTTTTGTGAAAGTTACTTTATTATGTATCCTGTATTCCTATATGTCGCAGCTTTCGTCATTTTTATTAAAATTGAATTTTTTAAATAATAATATTTATAGTTTTCACTTTATAAATTCATTTCGTCACAAATATATTATTGGCAAATATTAAAAACAGAAATGTTTTCGGAGAAGGCATAATGAGGAAATGCCTGTAGCTCACAATCAATCGTATTAACGTAGTGTACAATAGTAGTATTTTGTACATTTACTAAGTCAAAGTTGAACATACAAATGTCTTAGAAAACGTCTTTGCAGCTTCGGGGCTTTTTTGGATATTGCCAAACTTGGCTTTTTTAATCTTTTTTCCACTAAACGATCTATTCTACTCGATTTATAATTTGTGCAGTAGAAACACTAGAAACAGGCCAAAATGTTTTCACATAAATTAAGTATTACCTACGAAAATAACTTTGATAGAGATAAAATATGAATTAATTGAATTATTTTATTGAGTTTGAGGTGTTCTTTTTTAACAATGTATTTATTTTGTTTCAATTTTTCAATATTTCAACACCCTGTGGGTGTCTTCTTCAGGAAAAAAATATTTTATATAATTTGAAACAAAAACAAAAAAAGTTTAAATTTTTTTTTTATATTTTCAATACAAAATATTGACAATTGTGGAAATGAATAAACATTTTTAAAATGAAATATTTTTCTTTTTAGTGTCCGTTTTTGCTTTTATATATTAAATGCCTAAAACTTTGAGCTAAATTATCTGAATCTATCAAATATATTTGATTTTTCCACCCTTTCAGACAAACCTGGAGCATAGGTTAACGACTTGTAAATTTTAAGCTCAGAATCTATATTTTTTCTCCTTCTTGTATTATACGAATACTGGTTAATTAATTTGTAAGTCAGATCTATTATCAATTAATATATTCTTAATTATTTTTTTATTCTTTTTATGAAATTGAAAATCACTAATTTTTAAAACTCTTTCTGTTAAATTTCTAGCTGTATTAAATATTGTCCTTTTAGGGTGCTTAGAATGGAAATTAAGGATTCTTCCAGAAGGTGTTGGTTTTGGTACCAATCTGTTAATAAATGTCCCTCTTTCCAAGTTCCAATAATATCATCAATTTATAAAATATGAATTCAAAATTATTGCCAATGTTCAACATTTTTAAAAAGTATAATCGATTTCAGTTCTATACAATGTCACAAACATATGGTACATACAATGATCTACATTTAACTACTTTTTAAACTGCGTTAACGTTATAAAACAATATCGTTATCTCTATGAGCGAATAAATGCATCTACAAATACGCAAATTACATGTGTGACATATTTTTAGTTTAAGTTTCACAACGGAGAGACTCGAAATGACAGTTCAAAAAATCAAAAATGTGAATGAGGGAATTAAGAAAAAGTCAAAAGCTAAGCTAGAAGAAGCTAGAAAAATTAGAAAAGATTCTACAGATGTATGTACACTAGGCAGGGATTAGGGTAATATTAAAAAAGGCAACCACAGCAAACTAGACAAAGCAATCATGAGCCCATTCATTCCATTTATAATCGCATTTCCGAACACGCCAATCAACCAAAAACATCTTCAGAGCAAACAGAAGCAATGCTGATAGGTACATTAGAGCTGGAAAACGAGCACAAGGTGGCCTAACCCATACGACTTCGCATTCTTCGCCGATTTTGATCTTCTGTCCAAATGCTAAGAAGTGACTCCATCTTCTCATTTTTGTAACCTGTTTATGTTGTAACGATGTTGCGGTTTCGGCAATTTTTTATTTTTGTATTTTCTCAGCGTCTCTAGAACAAATGGATTTTATTGTAGAAGTGGCTAGTCCAAGCTTTCTTCCAATTTCAACAGCCTTTTTCCTGATTTAAAACGCTTCAAAATATCTAGTTTTTATTCTAAACTTTTTGATGCATTATTCCGAAGTATTTAGTCTAAACTTTACTTTAGCAATTGTAATTTGGAACGATCTTCAACCAGCAGACAACCTTCACGAACATATTTCCAGAAAATCCCATTTTTCTATTTTAACTTTGTAGAAACATTTTCATATTAACGACGCAAATCGAAGCCACTATCGCCGCAACTTTTCGAAGTCACAAAAATTTTAAAAAGACGCAACTTCGAAACGACGCAAAACGAAGCGACGCAAGCTGGGGTATTGGTGTAGTATAAAATAATTCTTAAATCAATAAAAAATATGTGACACTAAGAATGCTTTAAATAAAAAAAAACCTTAATTTTATCTTACTTTTCTACCTACAATTGCTCAAACTTTGAATAAATAGGGAAGCAAAACTTAAAAAACGTAGAAGCAAGTGTTTCGCAAATGTAAATAAACTTAAAATAGTTTAAAATATTTCTTAAAAAAGCATTATTTCATTCTTTACTTTGCCTTACAAATTTATTAGTTGTGAAATCATTTTATCACATACTTACATAAAATTAACCCTTTCATGCCCGCGATTTGTTTTATTGTAAGCTGTGCGCGTGTTCATATTTTTTTTTAATTAATTTTTATTAATCTATCATCATCACAGGTAAAAATATATATGTACATACAGATTTCTTATACACATGTTTTGAGTTATTACTATATTAGTATTGCAACAAATATAAATGATTTAGAATTAACTTAAAATAAACATTTAAAAGATTTTATTTACATTATAGGGAAAAAATAGATAAAAAACCTGATAGGAATTAAGAGAAATTTTTACATTAAGTCTTCTGTCAACTTTATATATATAAAGTTGGAGAAGAAAATAATATTACAAATTTCTTATCAAGGCGGAATTTGAAATCCTGTTGCGGGTTTCAAATCTTTGTGTGATATTTTTGATCACTGTTACAAACTTTTCCTGTTGGTAATCTATTTGTTGAGTATCGTCTTGGTAGGTTGAATATAATCTTCAGATTCTTGTTTTGTATGACCTGGAGCTTTTTCAAATATGTTTTGACACATCTTTTTGACCACACTTGACATCCATATGTCATAATTGGCCGTATGCACATAGAGCATACGGCAAATTATTGTAGAGCAGTATTTTGTCTTTCCTATTTAGAGTTGACCTTCGGTTTAGTAAAGGAAGCAGAGCCCTTCCACCTCGGACAGCTTTTTCACACGTTTGGAGAATAAGATGTTTAAACGTTAACTTTTTATCGAGCTCTATTCCCAAATATTTCACAGTTTCTCTGAGAGGTATTTCTGTTGCACCAAGAGATAAAGCGAGAGTAGGTGTTCTTTTAGGTGATTTGTGGAACGGAACGTGTTCATTCAGTAGGCGTTCTCCGTATAGTGAAATTGTCAAGTTCGTCTCGCGAAAAAAGTGTTTCTGAAAAAGGTGTTTAAAATCATTGAAATAACTGTTTCATTGTAAAACCAAGTGAACAATACAAATAAATAAAGGTAAGAGAGTTATTTAAAAAAAATAAATGATGAAAAAAGTGTTTAGTTTGTTTTTAATAATTTTCTAAAAGTGCTGTTGCCTATAGGCAACATTCGTCAATTGTGGTAATTTCCGAACAATGTACATTTATTTATATATATTCATATTTAGATACGTCCAAAAGGTCTTACACAGACAGAAATTAAAAAAAATTGTTCATTTTGACTGGGATGATTCTGCGGATGAGGAAAATGAAGAAGAAGAGCAGGAAACTACATCAACTTTCGAAAACATCATCGAAGAAACATTGAAAAATGTGATTGATAGGGGCGAAAATATGGAAGTTGGTCTGATTGAGCAACTAATTAGCAAAGAAAATGACGGAAAAGAAATTGAAAATGAAGAGGTTGTACAGGAAGTGACGGAAAAAAATTGATTTGAAAAGTTTGAGGTGGAGGAGTGTAGAGGTAATGTAATGTAATACCAGTTGGAAAAGCGAAGTGCGCTGCAATGAGGTAAAACAACCAATCGAATTATTCGCCTAGTTCAAAAGGGGCAACCTGCAAGGGCGTAGCCAGGATATGAAATAGGGTGGTGCCACGAAAATTATGATTTTTTATGATTATTGCAATTTCGATCTATTTGAGGAGTAATCTGCGGGGATCTTCTGAAAATTTTGCTAGAATTTTTTTCAAAAATTCATCCTTCTCGGTTACTAATCTTCGGTGGACGCTTAACATACATAGTCCTGCAATATACAATATACTTATTTTTTGATAATAATTAAAATTGCATATTATTTTACCATTTAAACGAGCTTCAGTCATTGTTGAGCGCACCCATGTTTTTACTCGCCTTAAAGTGCTAAATGACCGCTCAACAGTTGCAGTAGTGCACGACTGTGACAATGAAATTAATAACGCCTTCCTTATATTTGGATAAAATTATCCAACGTCTTTCAAAATACTCGCCAGCTCTAAGTCGGCTAATTCGTCTTTACCCATTTTTTTGTTGCCAAGAATTATACCAAAGCTCAATTTCTCCTTCCAAATCATCCAACTCATAAAAATGCTCAAACGTTTTTGTGGCATTTTTAAGCTCTTCCAGCTTCAAAGAAAGCATGTTTGAAGGGTGCAAACAATGAATTGCAAACGCTGGCCTATTCTCTTCATTAAATCTTCTGTCCAGTGATGAAATTAAAGAATCTATATAAGGAATGTATATAGATCGCTTCCAGTATTCAGCATGATAAAAATAGGGGATTTGAACGGTGCGTTTGACGAGAGACTATCCTTGGAACAGACATTTCTATTCCTAAATTAGCTGTGTTTTCTTGAATAGAAAAAAGCAATCCGTCCACAATACCCTGTGCATTTTTTAATAATTTTATATTGCATGCATGTAAAAAAAATTGTTATAGAATTAGGTGGGTGCCACGGCCCTCTAGGCCCATACCTAGCTACGCCCATGGCAACCTGGCTATGATAAGTTATATAAAGGTAATTAATTATATGTACTCATATGTAATAGATTTCTATCTAATTCAAAATATATTTTTCATTGGGTCAACACAGTTTGAAACAATATCTGCCAAATAAGCCCCACAAGTGGGGCTTCAAAATGTCTTCAAATGTGCTGGCATTATTTATGATTTTACCCTCTACATTGGAGAAGGAACGTGTGCGTCTTTTGGTTTGGGAATATCATCAGACATTGTTTTATATTTAGCATCCAATATTCCAAGGAAAAGAGGTCGTCCATTATCAATCCTTTCAACGATGGAGTCAACCCCATCATCACCGGGTTCTTTACCATCGGTTCCATCATCACCAACTCTTTCGACGGCCTCTGAATCGAGCTCTTATAAAAGAGCGTATGCTGCCGAACCTGCAAAATGCATACGATTTGACAAATCTTGGTCACTGGGTAAAATGGGGAGCAAAATGCAGATACAGGCTATGCCACACTGGTTATCCGCGTTCCAAATGTAGCAAATGCAATGTTTATTTGTGTTGCAATCCACAAAAAAAATTGTTTTGTGTCTTATCATACTTAAGTTTCAATAAAAAAGCTTTAAAAAAATAAAAACATGTTTTCTTAAATTTACCACCACTGCCCAATGTTGCCTATACGCAACATCCTGTAACTAACGAACCAGGACACCAAGGACTTTGCAATTTTTATCAGTTCATATTTGAGTTAAGACTAACACATATCTGTCCTCGAAAAATTTTTAGCCCCGCACATTTTAATTCGGAAATGAGAAGCTTAAAAATAACTTTAATTTTTTATTATTGTTTAAGCTTATAAGAGCTTTCGTACGAATCTAAATTAAAAATTGTTTTCTCTGGAGATCATTTCTACCAGCATAAGTCCATTTACTAAAATTCTTTATGACAATCAAAGAATATGATTATTGTTGTTTCATGCAATAAAGATTTTTACTAAATTTTTACAATATGGTAAAATTTATAATTTAAATAATTGTATGAAGTTTTGAACTGTCGGCAATTATTCACACATCATGATTTTTCGTTTTTATTTAAATAAAAAATCTATTATTCCTCACGAATTAGGAATGAATTATAATGAAATGATAGTAACGAAAATCGTTAAAAATTATATTAAATTTTCGTAAGTAAATTTGTAGATTTTGTAAATCGTAGAGCTTTGAACATTCTTTCAAGGCAAGTATTCAGTGCCTGTGAAGGAACTATTCCATGTGAATTTTCTACTTCACGACTTGACTTATGTGAATTAAAAAGAATGTGTTTGTCGATCGTTGATCTGGAGCGTGAGTGTACCATTTCCCATATCCGATCCACCCTCATCAGTCAATGGAGCGATAAACAAACAGTTTATCAAACACCACGTACGCAAGTACGTGGAATACAAAATCGCACATCAAAAGCAATAGTCAACAAATACTCCTACATTCATTTGAAGAAAGAATATTTTTATTATTTCCTATTCGTATATAAACAATATGCCACAGTAAATTCAAGTCTTAGTATTGGATTCAGACGATTAAATTCTTAAGTTTAAGATAATGCGAGTGTTTGCTGTTATCTTGGCTTTAGAATCCTGCGTAAGTAAAAGTGTTTAAAAGGAAACCTCCTCCGACAGAACTATACTTAAATTTAAAAATTTGGACTGAAGAATGGTTTCCTAAAAGTGAAAACCAGATAAATCTGGTCAGTTATGACTGCTTCCTGCAGGAACCTTCTACTGCGTTCATGCGCAGGTATCTTGTGTGTTTATGTGAGAAAGAATTTCCTTTTGCGAAATACAATAAGAAGAAGAAGCTCAAAAAGTTGCACATTCTTCTGTCACCAACACAGGAAAAGTTATTGCAAAATTATTTTTGTACAATACAACCACTGGCGACAGTTCAAAACTTCATACAATTAAATATTTAAATTATAAATTTTACCATATTGTAAAAATTTAGTAAAAATTTTTATTGACTGAAACAAAAATAATCATATTCATTGAAAAAATCTGCATTGCTAGAATCAATTAGTACATTGTCATATAGAATTTCCGTAAATGGACTTATGCTGGTAGAAATGATCTCAAGGGAAAACAATTTTGAATTTAGATTCGTACAAAAGCTCTTATAAGCTTAAACAATAATAAGAAATTAAAATTATTTTTAATTTTATGTATGTGCCAAAATGATTTCACAACTAATAAATTTGTAAGACAAAGTAAAGAATGAAATAATGCTTTTTTAAGAAATATTTTAAACTATTTCAAGTTTATTTACATTTGCGAAACACTTGCTTCTACGTTTTTTAACTTTTGCTTCCCTATTTATTCAAAGTTTGAGCAATTGTAGGTAGAAAAGTAAGATAAAATTAAGGTTTTTTTTATTTAAAGCATTCTTAGTTTCACATATTTTTTATTGATTTAAGAATTATTTTATACTACACCAATACCCCAGCTTGCGTCGCTTGGTTTTGCGTCGTTTCGAAGTTGCGTCTTTTTTAAATTTTTGTGACTTCGAAAAGTTGCGTCAATAGTGGCTTCGATTTGCGTCGTTAATATGAAAATGTTTCCGCAAAGTTAAAATAGAAAAATGGGATTTCCTGGAAATATGTTCGTGAAGGTTGTCTGCTGGTTGCAAGTTGAAGTTCGTCCCAAATTACAATTGCTAAAGTAAAGTTTAGACTAAATACTTTGGAATATTTCATCAAAGAGCTTAGAATAAAAACTAGATATTTTGAAACGTTTTAGATCAAGAAAAAAGGCTGTTGATATTGGAAGAAACCTTGGACTAGCCACTTCTACAATAAAATCCATTTGTTCTAGAGACGCTGAGAAAATACAAAAATAAAAAATTGCTGAAACCCCAACATCGTTACAACATAAACAGGTTACAAAAATGAGAAGATGGAGTCACTTCTTAGCATTTGAATAGAAGATCAAAATCGGCGAAGAATGCCATTAAGTCAAATGGTAAGTCAGAAGAAAGCTTCAGCTTTATTGGAAGATCTGAAAGAAAATTATCCGTTATCAAGTGCCGAAAGTGCGGAGAAAGTTGGAGCGACCAGAGGTTGGTTTGTCTTAAAAGGGGAATCCTCTAGTGCAGACACTTCAGCTGCAGAAAATTTCGAACTTGAATTAAAAGAATTAAATCGCAGTTTAAGTGTCCAAAAATGTAACTGACGCTATCAATTGTTATAAGGAAATTTATTTAAAAAAAGCTGTTACAGTCCAACAAAACTTTAATTAATTTCATACAAAAATCAGCAAGATTGACAACTCCAACTATAGAAATGGTAATCGATTTAGATGACTCAAGCTCAAATTAAAAAAAATTACCACATTTAAGTTTTTTTATGAATTTCTTATTTTTAATTTTAATCTTTTTATTTTTGAAATGCTTTAGTTATGTTTTTCAAGATTTTCTCGTGAATTCTTATATTATTATTTTAATAAAAACTTTTTTTGTAATGGAAAGCCCAAATTACACCTCACTAACTTACAACAGTGTTGCCATTAAGAAATCTTAAACCTAAAATATAAATTAACAAAGCTAATGGCTTGTAGCAAAAATTAATAAATATACATACTTATACAGTGGAATCCCGATAATTCGTAATCGCAAGGGACCAGCCATTTCTTACGAATTATAGGGGTTTTCGATTTAGCGGGGGTTCGATTTAACGGGGTTAAAATAAAATAAATACGAATTAACGGGGTTTTTCAATTTATTTACTAAAATGATAAAAAACATAAAAAACAATTATTAAAAATAAAATACAAAATAAATAAAATAAATACATAAAATACGTGTAATTTTAATAGCAAACAAAAAACAATAAAATAAAAATAAAACTGACAAATTCATTTAAAAAATAAACCAGTTTCATCTGTGTTGAAAATGTCTTTTGCATCATAATCTTTTGTCAAATGATTAAGTTTTTCTTTCCATTCTGAACATATATTTTCATTAACTGCCGAACTTTCACCGCAGATTTTATGTTATTCCGTTTTTTTAAAGCGATCGAGCCAACCACTGCTTGCTTTAAAATCATTTAGATTTAACTTTTTTGCAAAACATACTACTTTTTCGGATAGTAATGGACCACTAATCTCCATTGTCAATGGCTGCAAAAATTTTTTGTTTTTCTAACACCGATAGAGTTTTGTGCGTGCCCTTTGGCATTTTTCTTTATTATACATGTAACAAACTGATCTTAAGAAAATAAACACACACACAAGCAAAAGCAAAAACCACCAAAAAAAAAATGGCGGAAAAAATCATTCTTTCCATGTTTCTGTTGTTTTTATTACGAATTATAAGTGGTAGTTAGAATACAATTACGATTTATAAGAGGTAAAGAAGATTTTATTTGTAAAAAAAAATTACGAATTATCGAGGGGACCAAAATGTATAGAAATTTTACGAATTAACGAGATTTTTTCAAGGGACCGGAAGTTTATTACGAATTATTGGGAATTATGATTTATCGGGGTACGAATTATCGGGATTTGACTGTAGTAACAAATCAAACAAGTTTGTCATAAGTTAAAAACAAACTAAGCAAATTAAAAAACATGTGTATAGTTGGTAAACAATAGATAACAATGGCAACACTGTTGTAAGTTAGTGAGGTATAATTTGGGCTTTCCATTACAAAAAAAGTTTTCACAAATTGTGATACGATGAATCAAAAAAAATCACGTATTCTATTTACAGTGAAAAAGTTTGTATAAATAGCTGAAATATACATCAACTGACACCACAGAAGTGGACCAAACACAAGAACGCTGATGATGAAAGTGTAGCGGCTTTCGAAAACAGCATGTTGTTCCGTACTGCTAGTGTTTGTCAGAATGATTTACACATGTGTCTTTGGTGTAATTTGTTCTTTGATAACTATCACATGTAATTTGGCTTATAAAATACGATTGAACGAAGTAGCCTGTTTAAATTAAAAAAACACAAAACAAAAGGAAAAATTTTCATAAATAAAGAAAAATCTTATACCTAAATAAATCTTTTAATTCAAGTTTGAAATTTTCTGCAGCTGAAGTATCTGCACTAGCGGATTCCCCTTTCAAGGCAAACCAACCTCTGGTCGCTCCAACTTTCTCCGCACTTTCGGCACTTGATAACGGATAATTTTCTTTCAGATCTTCCAATAAAGCTGAAGCTTTGTTCTGAATTACCATTTGACTTAATGCCATTCTCCCCCGATTTTGATGTTCTATCCAAATGCTGAGAAATGACTCCATTAAAGGACTTTTCATTTTTGTAACCTGTTTATGTTGTAACGATGTTGCGATTTCAGGAAATTTTTTATTTTATTTTATCAGCGTCTCTGGAACAAATGGATTTAATTTTACAAGAAGCTAGTACAACCTAGTTATTGTTCTAAGCTTATTTGCTTTCTTTTTTGACGCATTGTTCCAAAATATTTAGTCTAAACTTTACTTTAGCAATTGTAATTTGGAACGATCTTCAACTTGCAACCAGCAGGCAACCTTCACATACATATTTCCTTTAGACTTAAACGGGAAATCGCATTTTTCTCTTTTAACTTTGCGGAAACATTTTCATATTAACGACGCAAATCGAAGCCACTATCGACGCAACTTTTCGAAGTCACAAAAATTTTAAAAAGACGCAACTTCGAAACGACGCAAAACCAAGCGACGCAAGCCGGGGTATGGGTGTAGTATAAAATATTTCTTAAATCAATGTGAACCTTAATTTTATTTTTTTTCTACCTACAATTGCTCAAACTTTGAATAAATAGGGAAGCAAAACTTGAAAAACGTAGAAGCAAGTGTTTCATAAATGTAAATAAACTTGAAATAGTTTAAAATATTTCTTAAAAAGGCATTATTTCATTCTTTGCTCTTGTCTTACAAATTTATTGGTTATGTAATCATTTTGTCACATACATAAAATTAAAAATAATTTTAATTTCTTATTATTGTTTAAGCTTATAAGAGCTTTCGTACGAATCTAAATTCAAAATTGTTTTCCCTTGAGATCATTTCTACCAGCATAAGTCCATTTACTGAAATTCTATATGACAATCTAATAATTGATTCTAGCAATGCAGTTAGAGATTTTTTCAATGAATATGATTATTGTTGTTTCATTCAATAAAAAATTTTAATAAATTTTTACAATATGATAAATTTTATAATTTAAATAATTTATATAAGACTTGAATGATTCCAATTTATTGTGGCATATTGTTTATATACCAAATTATGACGATCAACGCTCGGCAAACAAATACTTTTTAATTCACATTCATATGTAAGTCAAGTCACATAGGTCAAGAAATAGATTCTTCAGAGGCACTGAATTCATCTTCACATAATTGTCACGTCCGTCAGTATGGCGGTGAGGCTCAAAGCATCTGATTATTGGAGGTCAATAGCGTTTGGCCATGCAAGAATTTGCTGACCCACTAAATAAGCCCTCGAACTTGAATAATATTTCAATCAAATGGTTATAAAGAGGTCAAAAAATAAAAATTAAATAATTATTTTATTTCCATAGAGTACATAGAATAGAACCCGGGAAGTTACCCGGAAACATTCACAACCTTTTCGTAAGCTACTTGACTGGTCGCAGATTTATTATCAGAAAATGTAACTTTTTAAGGGCACTACACCCAATGGAAGCAGGAGTCTCTCCAATTTTGTATATACGTGTCTGACATGGCAATAAACAGTAACCTTCATGTATGTATCAACGTTTGCTGATGAATTGGGACACATTTTAATATTGGATAAATGGTTAAAACATGAATAATAAAAGTGAACTACAAAAATCTATGTACATCACTTTTGCATTGCGAAGGGAACATGTCCCCCATACAAATCAATGGTCAGTCAATACCGCAATGCAATGAAGTCAAATACAATCACAATGAAGTCAAATACAATACAATAGCAATCACTTTTATCGTCGCTTACCATCAAAGTCTCATATAGACGCTAAGCTGATGCGGATGAAATTAAGGGATATTCAAACTAATCGGCTACACTAAGCCCGCATTGCAAACTTCATCTATCACAGCCGCTCCAGCGCAATCATTAAAATCTAGACATTCATTTGGTTAAAACAATGCACAGAGGAGTATTTGACCCAAAAAGCGTGTTTTTTGTTTTAAAAGTTTAACTTTTTTGATAGTTTTAGCTTTAGTTTGATAGAAAAAATTTGGTGGCAGATTATTATTGGGTTAGTGTTATTTTTGACACTTCCCGTACACGGTATGCCTCGCTACACGATTGTTGTGTATTTTTAGAAAAATTATTTATTATTACGTATGCCGGTCTCCCCCTCGCACTCCGCCAAAATTTGGTTTGCAACTGTACTTTATTCTAAGAGCAACTCAAATTAAATTTAGATAGTCGAACTATTGTAGTTGTGTAGATACAGGGAAATAAAACATAGCTTTTTATGGATGTTACAATGTCCCCCTTGTCAAAATTATTATTTATCCAATAGTAAATATTAAAAACAATTGGTCATACGAGACCTATAAGGGATAAACAACCAAATAAACAAAAACATATTCACTTTTAATATTTATTTTATATTATTAAATACTCATCACATGAAAAAATTAAACTAATTAAAACGTTCAAAATTATGATCATGTCATACGTATTTCATCATGGACGGCATCATCCGTATCAGGAAGAAGTAGTTTAATAGTGTCTGATGAAAAAGGCATTTTTATCTTTCGTGCTTTTTGTGTATTGCAGCTTAAAAAAGGGTCACTGCTCTCTCTCAAAGTTGCAAAACTCTTATAATAAGAATTCTGCGCAATAAGCCATACATATATGTATGTTTGTATATTTTTCAAAGTGCATTTTCCCTTTACGTAGTTAATAACCTGATACTTGGGTGCATTTTTTATATACATACGCTTTTAAATTTGGTATGTACAGATCTGGAGACGATCAAGTCTTATATGGACCGCAGGTAAACAAAAACAGTTTAATAGGTGTGTATGCCTGTGGACTTATAATTATTCCTGATAAGACAGTTAGTAAATTTGAATTTATGAACTAAGAACTGAATTTTAAGAAATTCTTTTTTTAAGGGCGGGTAATCCATCACATTGGTAATTGTTAAAAGTGATGTAAATAATATTTCACATCAATAATTCGAAAAACACACAAGTTTATGACGACAATAAAGTACAAGAAAAAGTGCCTTATGAGCAAAAATATGAAAAAAGATAACATTTTCAAGGAATCACCAAAAATAATGGCGCAAACTTTTTTTATTTTTTCTTAAATTATTTTATTTTTACAACAACTACTACTATACTATATACTAAATAATATAATATAAAATAAATATTTGAGATAATTTTTTCTTTTTAAATATTAAAAATAGCTGCTAATGGAATCTTTCAGGAAAAAACATTCAATGTAATACCTCTATTCGTTTAGCCACAAAAAATATCATATAAATATCTTGAAATCGAAAAAATTCAATAAAAACGCATGCAATTTTCTTCACTTTCCTGACTTTAACAGTGTCCCACAACTACAAATCTTAACTTACAATCTTTAAAATGCGCGATATGATGTAGAATTTTGTTTTCTATCGATCTGCGTAATTACTTCTTAGGATTTCATTAAATTAATTTTTGCCTTTTTGGACCGCTTTTTGGGTCAAATACTCCTCTGTGCGTCTGTCAGTAGGGCAGTGAGGCACAAAGCATCTGATTGTTTTAGGTCAAGAGCTTTTGGCTTTGCAAGAATGTTCAAAGCTCTAGGTATTATTTACAAATTTACTTACGAACATTTAATATAATTTTTTACGATTTTCTATCATTTCGTTATAATTCATTCCTAATTCTTGAGGAATAATAGATTTTTTATTTAAATAAAAACGAAAAATCATATATAAAAAGGAAACTGGAGGGAATGGCTTTAATGTAAATTTCAAAGCGATGGCATGAAGGTGAGATAAGATCGGACAAATACTCCTATTTTGTATTTTATTTTGGGTCACAAATAGAATGATCAAAGAAAATGAACTGTGACATGGTTGGGCGGGCAGTATAGAGAGTTGCTACCCAGATAGCCTGCTAAACGAAAGCATCACTGGTCGCTGCAGCCGTGCATTAAATGAGAAGAATGTTGGAATGCACTTCTGCGTTAGCACACCTTTATTGTCAGGCAATGTAGGGAAGAATTATCAAGGCTAGTTGGAATTTCTGGCTTTACCTTAGTTTTGATCCACTTTGGTAATGCGCAGGCACACGAGTCAGTTAGATTGAAGCCTGCTTTGAATATTTTTGATTCGGTGTCAGTTGCGATTTGGCTTGACACTATTAAGAGTAGTATCTCTAGGCACTTCCAGCAAAAAGTTGATAAGAGATGACAAAATCTCGACAAACGAGGGGCGCCAAGGTGGTGTGGGCCTCCTACAATATAGACCGCATAATGCAAATTGTAAAGCACAGTCCTGAGAATATATGGAGACTGCAGTCAATAATAACAGGTCAGGAGGGGTTAGGAATACATGCAGATCAACTCGTATTACCCTGTAACGGGTACTGGAGGAGCTGCAAGGGTATACAAAAACAAGAAACAATCTCGCACCTTTCCCGCGAATGTCCTGCCTTAACAATAAAAATACAAAGATTCCTATTCGGCTACATACATATATGAGGGACGATCTTTGTGAAGTATCGGGATCAAGGCCAAGTAACCTCGGCTAAAGGGTGGATCTGGTACTCTAAATCAAAGGATCTGTACAAGTTCTCTGCACATCTGACGATTTGTATTGTCATGTCAAAACGACAAACTCCACGTGATTGTTTTTGGCAACCTTTAATGAAAGGAACTGTACATATGGGTTGAATGGCTTTAAAAAAACATTGAAACCCTCTTTTTCTAGAGTGCCGAATCACATATTTTTAACGGCTGTCATATTAACCACGCATCATTTATTCGATAAGTATTTCGTCCATCGTATCTATATTAGTTGATTGTAAGTAAGTAATTAGGTAAGTAATTACTTAATTAGTTCATTGTAAAAAGTATTTAATTGATGTTTTTACCGACGGAGGTGACAAGATTTTGAAATGCTTCCACAAAGGAACTTCCACTCAGCAGAGCGTCGGCTTGAGTGGTATTAAATTTTTTTCTGAAAGTTACTTTATTATGTATCCTGCATTCCTATATGTCGCAGCTTTCGTCATTTTTATTAAAATTGAATTTTTTAAACAATAATATTTATAGTTTTCACTTTATAAATTCATTTCGTCACAAATATATTATTGGCAAATATTAAAAACAGAAATGTTACAGTTCACGATTACTGATATTTTTTTTTTTTTGGTCAAACGTGAACAAATCGCCGATTTTATAGAATAGTATAAAATGATCGAAAAATTTATAAAAATAGCTGAAATATGAAAATATGAAAATTTTTATAAATAGCTGAAATATGCATCAACTGACACCACAGAAGTGGACCAAACACAAGAACGCTGATGATGAAAGTGTAGCGGCTTTCGAAAACAGCATGTTGTTCCGTTCTGCTAGTGTTTGTCAGAATGATTTACACATGTGTCTTTGGTGTAATTTGTTCTTTGATAACTATCACATGTAATTTGGCTTATAAAATACGATTGAACTAAGTAGCCTATCTAAATTTAAAATAAAAAATCACAAACAGAAAGAAAAAATGTTCATAAATAAAGAGAAATCTTAAACCTAAAATAAAAAAATTTTATTTTTTATCGAAAAATCTGTATTTAAGCTAAAATTATAAACCTCGGAACCAATTAAATGAAAATCAATACAAATGTATGGAAAATCATTCGTCGTGTTTCACCGGTTCCAATTAGCGACGCAAACCGGGGTATTGGTGTATTTTAAATTTATTTAAATTTGAAAAACACTTGTCTCTACTTTTTTTAAGTTTTGCTTCCCTATTTATTCAAAGTTTGAGCAATTGCAGGTAGAAAAGTAAGATAAAGTTAATTTTCTTTTTATTTAAAACGTTCTTAGTTTCACATATTTTTATTGATTTAAGAAATATTTTATACTACACCAATACCCCAGCTTGCATCGCTTTGTTTTGCGTCGTTTCGAAGTTGCGTCTTTTTTAAATTTTTGTGACTTTGAAAAGTTGCGTCGATAGTGGCTTCGATTTGCATCGTTAATATGAAAATGTGTCCGCAAAGTTAAAATAGAAAAATTAGATTTCCTGGAAATATGTTCGTGAAAGTTGTCTGCTGGTTGCAAGTCGAAGATCGTTCCAAATTACAATTGCTAAAGTAAAGTTTAGACTAAATACTTCGGAATAATGCATCAAAAAGTTTAGAATGAAAACTAGATATTTTGAAGCGTTTTAAATCAGGAAAAAGGCTGTTGAAATTGGAAGAAAGCTTGGACTAGCCCCTTCTACAATAAAATCCATTTGTTCTAGAGACGCTGAGAAAATACAAAAATAAAAAATTGCTGAAACCCCAACATCGTTACAACATAAACAAATTACAAAAATGAAAAGATGGAGTCACTTCTTAGCATTTGGACAGAAGATCAAAATCGGCGAAGAATGCGAAGCCGTATGGTGTAGGCCACCTTGTGCTCGTTTTCCAGCTCTAATGTACCTATCAGCATTGCTTTTGTTTGCTCTGAAGATGTTTTTGGTTGATTGGCGTGTTCGGAAATGCGATTATAAATGGAATGAATGGGCTCATGATTGCTTTGTCTGGTTTGCTGTGGTTGCCTTTTTTAATATTTCCCTAATCCCTGCCTAGTATACATACATCTGTAGAATCTTTTCTAATTTTTCTAGCTTCTTCTAGCTTAGCTTTTGACTTTTTCTTAATTCCCTCATTCACATTTTTGATTTTTTGAACTGTCATTTCGAGTCTCTCCGTTGTGAAACTTAAACTAAAAATATGTCACACATGTAATTTGCGTATTTGTAGATGCATTTATTCGCTCATAGAGATAACGATATTGTTTTAAACGGTAACGCAGTTTAAAAAGTAGTTAAATGTAGATCATTGTATGTACCATATGTTTGTGACATTGTATAGAACTGAAATCGATTATACTTTTTAAAAATGTTGAACATTGGCAATAATTTTGAATTCATATTTTATAAATTGATGATATTATTGGAACTTGGAAAGAGGGACATTTATTAACAGATTGGTACCAAAACCAACACCTTCTGGAAGAATCCTTAATTTCCATTCTAAGCACCCTAAAAGGACAATATTTAATACAGCTAGAAATTTAACAGAAAGAGTTTTAAAAATTAGTGATTTTCAATTTCATAAAAAGAATAAAAAAATAATTAAGAATATATTAATTGATAATAGATCTGACTTACAAATTAATTAACCAGTATTCGTATAATACAAGAAGGAGAAAAAATATAGATTCTGAGCTTAAAATTTACAAGTCGTTAACCTATGCTCCAGGTTTGTCTGAAAGGGTGGAAAAATCAAATATATTTGATAGATTCAGATAATTTAGCTCAAAGTTTTAGGCATTTAATATATAAAAGCAAAAACGGACACTAAAAAGAAAAATATTTCATTTTAAAAATGTTTATTCATTTCCACAATTGTCAATATTTTGTATTGAAAATATAAAAAAAAAATTTAAACTTTTTTTGTTTTTGTTTCAAATTATATAAAATATTTTTTTCCTGAAGAAGACACCCACAGGGTGTTGAAATATTGAAAAATTGAAACAAAATAAATACATTGTTAAAAAAGAACACCTCAAACTCAATAAAATAATTCAATTAATTCATATTTTATCTCTATCAAAGTTATTTTCGTAGGTAATACTTAATTTATGTGAAAACATTTTGGCCTGTTTCTAGTGTTTCTACTGCACAAATTATAAATCGAGTAGAATAGATCGTTTAGTGGAAAAAAGATTAAAAAAGCCAAGTTTGGCAATATCCAAAAAAGCCCCGAAGCTGCAAAGACGTTTTCTAAGACATTTGTATGTTCAACTTTGACTTAGTAAATGTACAAAATACTACTATTGTACACTACGTTAATACGATTGATTGTGAGCTACAGGCATTTCCTCATTATGCCTTCTCCGAAAACATTTCTGTTTTTAATATTTGCCAATAATATATTTGTGACGAAATGAATTTATAAAGTGAAAACTATAAATATTATTATTTAAAAAATTCAATTTTAATAAAAATGACGAAAGCTGCGACATATAGGAATACAGGATACATAATAAAGTAACTTTCACAAAAAAATTTAATACCACTCAAGCCGACGCTCTGCTGAGTGGAAGTTCCTTTGTGGAAGCATTTCAAAATCTTGTCACCTCCGTCGGTAAAAACATCAATTAAATACTTTTTACAATGAACTAATTAAGTAATTACTTACTTATAAATGATGCGTGGTTAATACGACAGCCATTAAAAATATGTGATTCGGCAGTCTAGAAGAAGGTTTCAATGTTTTTTTAAAGCCATTCAACCCATATGTACAGTTCCTTTCATTAAAGGTTGCCAAAAACAGTCACGTGGAGTTTGTCGTTTTGACATGACAATACAAATCGTCAGATGTGCAGAGAACTTGTACAGATCCTTTGATTTAGAGTACCAGATCCACCCTTTAGCCGAGGTTACTTGGCCTTGATCCCGATACTTCACAAAGATCGTCCCTCATATATGTATGTAGCCGAATAGGAATCTTTGTATTTTTATTGTTAAGGCAGGACATTCGCGGGAAAGGTGCGAGATTGTTTCTTGTTTTTGTATACCCTTGCAGCTCCTCCAGTACCCGTTACAGGGTAATACGAGTTGATCTGCATGTATTCCTAACCCCTCCTGACCTGTTATTATTGACTGCAGTCTCCATATATTCTCAGGACTGTGCTTTACAATTTGCATTATGCGGTCTATATTGTAGGAGGCCCACACCACCTTGGCGCCCCTCGTTTGTCGAGATTTTGTCATCTCTTATCTCGTGTCAAGCCAAATCGCAACTGACACCGAATTAAAAATATACAAAGCAGGCTTCAATCTAACTGACTCGTGTGCCTGCGCATTACCAAAGTGGATCAAAACTAAGGTAAAGCCAGAAATTCCAACTAGCCTTGATAATTCTTCCCTACATTGCCTGACAATAAAGGTGTGCTAACGCAGAAGTGCATTCCAACATTCTTCTCATTTAATGCACGGCTGCAGCGACCAGTGATGCTTTCGTTTAGCAGGCTATCTGGGTAGCAACTCTCTATACTGCCCGCCCAACCATGTCACAGTTCATTTTCTTTGATCATTCTATTTGTGACCCAAAATAAAATACAAAATAGGAGTATTTGTCCGACCTTATCTCACCTTCATGCCATCGCTTTGAAATTTACATTAAAGCCATTCCCTCCAGTTTCCTTTTTATATATGATTTTTCGTTTTTATTTAAATAAAAAATCTATTATTCCTCAAGAATTAGGAATGAATTATAACGAAATGATAGAAAATCGTAAAAAATTATATTAAATGTTCGTAAGTAAATTTGTAAATAATACCTAGAGCTTTGAACATTCTTGCAAAGCCAAAAGCTCTTGACCTAAAACAATCAGATGCTTTGTGCCTCACTGCCCTACTGACAGACGCACAGAGGAGTATTTGACCCAAAAAGCTGGCCAAAAAGGCAAAAATTAATTTAATGAAATCCTAAGAAGTAATTACGCAGATCGATAGAAAACAAAATTCTACATCATATCGCGCATTTTAAAGATTGTAAGTTAAGATTTGTAGTTGTGGGACACTGTTAAAGTCAGGAAAGTGAAGAAAATTGCATGCGTTTTTATTGAATTTTTTCGATTTCAAGATACAGTAGAATCTTAAAAAAGTTAACCAAAATGTCCCAAGGGGTATTAACTTTTTCGAACTTTTAACTTTTCTAAGCGGTTTTTTTAGTCGAAAAAGGGAATAAATAAAGTATATATGTAGTATGTAAACAATTTTTTTAGATACCAAATGTTACATTTTTATTAAAAGACTTATATAATAGTTTTCATTATTACAAAAAAGAAATTTATATTTAGTTTGTACTGGGTGTTCAATTTCACAGTCCCGCTCAGTTTTTTTTTTTGTTCGCATAAAAATAGTTTATAGAGGTTTAAAGAAGCAGTCAATGCTTGTTTGTTTCTTTTCTTTCAACTGCTTTCGAGAAACTTACTTTAGATGTATGTATGTATTTATATATGTATGTACGTACACGCTCTAAAAAGTTAACCGAAAAGTTAACTTTTTAGAGCTGCACGTGGATTACGAAAAACTGTTAACTTATCCGCGTGTTTAACTTTAACGAGAGTTAACTTTTCTAAGATTCTACTGTATTTATATGATATTTTTTGTGGCTAAACGAATAGAGGTATTACATTGAATTAATACAATACAATAAAAGCACGAAAGATAAAAAAGCCTTTTTCATCAGACACTATTAAACTACTTCTTCCTGATACCGATGATGCCGCCCATGATGAAATACGTATGACTTGATCATAATTTTGAACTTTTTAATTAGTTTAATTTTTTTATATGATGAGTATTTAATAATATAAAATAAATATTAAAAGTGAATATGTTTTTGTTTATTTGGTTGTTTATCCCTTATAGGTCTCGTATGACCAATTGTTTTTAATATTTACTATTGGATAAATAATAATTTTGACAAGGGGGACATTGTAACATCCATAAAAAGCTATGTTTTATTTCCCTGTATCTACAGAACTACAATAGTTCGACTATCTAAATTTAATTTGAGTTGCTCTTAGAATAAATTACAGTTGCAAACCAAATTTTGGTGGAGTGCGAGGGGGAGACCGGCATACGTAATAATAAATAATTTTTCTAAAAATACACAACAATAGTGTAGCGAGGCATACCGTGTACGGGAAGTGTCAAAAATAACACTAAACCAATAATAATCTGTGTGGCTGTGATAGATGAAGTTTGCAATCCGGGCTTAGTGTAGCCGATTAGTTTTAATATCCCTTAATTTCATCCGCATCAGCTTAGCGTCTATATGAGACTTTGATGGTAAGCGACGATAAAAGTGATTGCTATTGTATTGTATTTGACTTCATTGTGATTGTATTTGACTTCATTGCATTGCGGTATTGATTGACCATTAATTTGGATGGGGGACATGTTCCCTTCGCAATGCAAAAGTGACGTACACAGATTTTTGTAGTTCACTTTTATTATTCATGTTTTAACCATTTATCCAATATTAAAATGTGTCCCAATTCATCAGCAAACGTTGATATATGAAGGTTACTGCTTATGGCCATGTCAGACACATATATACATCAAATACAAGATTGGAGAGACTCCTGCTTCCATTGGGTGTAGTGCCCTTAAAAAGTTACATTTTCTGATAATAAATCTGCGACCAGTCAAGTAGCTTACGAAAAGGTTGTGAATGTTTCCGGGTAACTTCCCGGGTTCTATTCTATGTACTCTATGGAAATAAAATAATTATTTAATTTTTATTTTTTGACCTCTTTATAACCATTTGATTGAAATATTATTCAAGTTCGAGGGCTTATTTAGTGGTTAAGCAAATTCTGGCATGGCCAAACGCTCTTGACCTCCAATAATTAGATGCTTTGAGCCTCACAGCCATACTGACAGACAGTGCCTCTGAAGAAACTATTCCTTGACTTATGTGACTTGACTTATGTACATATGTATGTGAATAAAAAAGTATTTGTTTGCCGAGCGTTGATCGTCATAATTTGGTATATAAACAATATGCCACAATAAATTGGAATCATTCAAGTCTTACATACAATTATTTAAATTAAATTTATGCAATTATTTAAATTATAAAATTTATCATATTGTAAAAATTTAGTAAAAATTTTTATTGAATGAAACAACAATAATCATATCCATTGAAAAAATCTGCATTGCTAGAATCAATTAGTAGATTGTCATATAGAATTTCAGTAAATGGACTTATGCTGGTAGAAATGATCTCAAGGGAAAACAATTTTGAATTTAGATTCGTACGAAAGCTCTTATAAGCTTAAACAATAATAAGAAATTAAAATTATTTTTAATTTTATGTATGTGACAAAATGATTTCACAAGTAATAAATTTGTAAGACAAAGTAAAGAATGAAATAATGCTTTTTTAAGAAATATTTTAAACTATTTCAAGTTTATTTACATTTATGAAACACTTGCTTCTACGTTTTTCAAGTTTTGCTTCCCTATTTATTTAAAGTTTGAGCAATTGTAGGTAGAAAAGTGAGATAAAATTAAGGTTTTTTTATTTAAAGCATTCTTAGTTTCACATATTTAATTGATTTAAGAATTATTTTATACTACACCAATACCCCAGCTTGCGTCGCTTGGTTTTGCGTCGTTTCGAAGTTGCGTCTTTTTTAAATTTTTGTGACTTCGAAAAGTTGCGTCAATAGTGGCTTCGATTTGCGTCGTTAATATGAAAATGTTTCCGCAAAGTTAAAATAGCAAAATGGGATTTCCTGGAAATATGTTCGTGAAGGTTGTCTGCTGGTTGCAAGTTGAAGATCGTTCCAAATTACAATTGCTAAAGTAAAGTTTAGACTAAATACTTTGGAACAATGCGACAAAAAAGAAAGAAAATAAACTAGACATTTTGAAGCGTTTTGAATCAGGGAAAAACGTTGTTGATATTGGAAGAAACCTTGGACTAGCCCCTTCTACAATAAAATCCATTTGTTCGTGCCGAAAGTGCGGAGGAAGTTGGAGCAACTAGAGGTTGGTTTGCCTTGAAAGGGGAATCCGCTAGTGCAGATACTTCAGCTGCAGAAAATTTCAAACTTCAATTAAAAGTATTAAATCGCAGTTTAAAAGTGTCCAAAAATGTAGCAGACGCTATCAATTGTTATAAGGAAATGTATTTGAAAAAAAGCTGTTACAGTCCAACAAACTTTAAAGAATTTCATAAAAAAATCAGCAAGATTCTCAAATTCAACTGTAGAAATGACTCAAGCTCGAATTAAAAAATTACCACATTTCAGTTTTTTTTATGAAATCCTTATTTTTAATTTTAATCTTTTTATTTTTGTTATGATTTAGTCGTTTTTTCAAATTCTTCTCGTGAATTTTTATATTTTTATCTTAATAAAAACTGTATCATAAAAAATATAAAAAAAATTGTATTTTTTTAGGGAAAAATCTGCATTTAAGCTAAAATTACAAACCTCGGAACCAATTAAATGAAAATCAATACAAATGTATGGAAAATCATTCATCGCATTTCTCCGGTCACAATTAGCGACGCAAACCGCGGTATTGGTGTATTTTAAATTTATTTATATTTAAAAAACACTTGTTTCTACTTTTTTTAAGTTTTGCTTCCCTATTTATTCAAAGTTTGAGCAATTGTAGGTAGAAAAGTAAGATAAAGTTAATTTTCTTTTTATTTAAAACGTTCTTAGTTTCACATATTTTATTAATTTAAGAAATATTTTGCCATCGTAGTCAGAGGGTTGTAGCTTCAATGCCTGCTGTAGACTTTGGTTGTTATGCCCTTTTGGTCTTCTTTGCTCTGCTGTTTTCTAGTTTCCATTTTCTATCTATTATAGGTATTACAAAGGGCCCACATCGTGGACGCGAGTGAGCGAAAGCTGCCTGCTGAACCTAATCTATTCATATTATTTATAGTTCTAATGCATTATTTATAATTCGAACGTATATTTGCAATAGTAATAGTCATCAATTTAAAAGTATTAAGATATAAGAAAAACTATGTCCACTTTTCATTTCATCAAATTTAGGAGAAAAGGCGTCAAAATCGTTCAAATGACGATAAATTATCAAATCTGGCATATATGATGTCATGCCTCCTTTTCCCTTTTTTTAAATCCCTCTTTGTATCATCTTTTCTGAAAATTTTCAATTTTAGTTTTAATATTGACAGTAAATTACTTTTATCATAGTTTTGTATTTTAAACCAAATTAATAAATTTTGGAGGAAAATATGCAACCAACTTGTAAAAAACTTGCGTTTTCCAAGAAGGATTGTTACTGTACAAATAAATGAAATATTACTTGTCAAATTGAGTCATCACAAATGGTTTCATCAAAACAAGATTATTAGACATTTTTCAGAAAGAATTCGATATAAAAATGATTTACATATGAAAGATACATTTAATATACTTACATACACATAAGCCCAGAAGGCGAGCTAGAAACGACAAGGTACTGAAAATCTAAGTTTGGAAAAATTAAAACCGAAAAATAACTTTTTTCCTGTAAATTTAAAGATATTAGTATCTCTTTTAAATTAAAACAAGATTTTCTCAATTTAACTTCCTAAGAGGTCGAAAAAATGCACTTACGGATACTTTGGAACCACTGAAAATGTCATTCCCTTTTTCATTTTCACTGGGATAATAAGCGAACCAGACAGTGTCGTTTTCGTTGAACGGGTCTTTTCAAAATTAGCTTTAGTAAAAAATAAATTATGAAATAAATTGGAAGCAGGATCTATGATGTTCTTATTGTATGTCTTAGTAAATAACCCTTATGGGATTACTCTATACAATTTTGAATTAATACACTATTGGAATGATATTTTTGAAAATGAAATATAACTTGTTGCATATTATTTTTTGCTTTCCTGAGTTCCCTTTAATTGTGGCACTTATTATTTTTAAATATATACAAATATTATTTTAAGTGCAATTGAGAGATTTTCCAGGTATTTATCAGTCTTATGTTCTAAAATGTGTTTAATTCGGTTGTTTTTGCTTAAAAAATATATTTTAAAAAATGTTGAGATATTAAGACGATGAATCTGTGCCAATGAGGAAAAAGTACGTAAGTCTGATTGCGTAGTTTTTTCCGTTTTGCAGTTGGGCATTTTTGTAATTTGGAAGTTGTACGTTCTGTAGCCGTTTATATTTGGAATAAATTATTATACATTCCACAAGCTGCAGGCATTGTTCTAAATGAAATTTAATTAAAAAATGGCAAACAGATATGCAGGAAGTTTCAGCGAAAAGTTCCTAAAAATATTTGGAAATGTTAGTGAAATTTTGCTAACGCGTACTTTGGAAGTGGCAAATTACAATAGTGACACTAACTGGTTTTAAGCTCAAGTCTGCGTGATCACTTGTTCCTTATTATCAGAGGTATATAGTAAGTAACTTTGCCAAATTTTGGTTTTGTTGACGAGTTTACGAACAAAGAAGTTGAATAATTTTTAATAGTGCTGCCTGAATTTTTTTAATTTCTTCGATGTTTTTGAAAATTGATTTTAATAATCAAATCTACAGTAGATATCATCATCAGCAACTCCACGTTAAATAAGGATGTTAAAACTGTGGGCTAAGAAATACAATCTGTGCCCAAATATGCACATTAACGAGTTCTGAAGATGAACAGTGAGAAAAGTTTACATGTCACCTCCTACAAGCAATGGAATTCATCTTCTACAGAAATTCCAAAATTTTTCAGTAAAAAACGCATTGTGGGATATTTTGACCACTAGGGATCATGGAAGACCTTTAGGTCTTTAAATAACATTAAGTTTTATTCGCCCATTTTTTCCATTTTCCTGGAATCCTTAATAATGTTTTGTAAAATTCCAAAATTTTGGTATGTGAAAAATATAAGTTTCCTGTTGTGTTTCCATGAGGTGTTCATGTTATAAAAACCCTAATTCCACTTGGAGCCCGTACTCCTAGATTTGTCGTAGTTAACAGTCCTAAGTTATTGGCATAACAGAGCCCTGTAATGACAATTGGTTCGTGTCTGGGGTTATAAATTTCGAAATTTATCTTCACACACATAAAATAAAATTTTATTGATCAAAAGTTAATTAATTAAATTATCAGAATTTATTCACTAGTCTGAAAATATTTAATGTCCCTTCGTATATGTTTATTTGTTTATATAACAACAGGCATAGAAACATAAAAAGTTATTGACTTGGTAGAATAACTTAACCTTTAATAAAATTTTAAGTAAAAGGAAAACACCAAAATAAAATACAATGAATTTTCTAGTCTATTGGAAAGAATTGTTCTTAATAGAATTTGATTCATCAAAACAAAATCTTATGAATTCTAATCTACATATTTTGCATTCATGTTAAATAACATGTCCATAGCCTGTAAGGAACTTTGTTATATTGACGCACAGTGAGGTACATATTTAAAAAAAATTCAATAAATCTGCTGGTTATAAGAGGGCAGTCCGATTAAAATAAAAATTCACTTATCATTAGGGGAACTACTGATTAGCTTAACTTTAAAGTTTGCTTCTTTGTGTCCACAGGGGGCGTCAAGCTTATAAAAAATGCAAACTTATTCCAGGCTGTCGTTTTTGATCTGACTAAAAATAATTTTTGGATAAATATTTTCCTATATAAGGGTTAAAAATCAATCAACTACATTCATCTCCTCTCGCTATTCCCATGCGTTTAAGATGTGCCAGTAGTAGAGAGTGCCCTGTGACAACACCCATTATTCTACTTAGTTCGGGCTTGCTAAGTCTTTTCAGCTTCCTCGTTCTTCTCTCGTCGGGATCTCTCCATAGAATTTTTGTATCGATTTCCATGGTTCCGTTATTTCAGAGAGTTGAATGGGCTCTATGTGGGTACTTTCTACCTTCCGTTTCCAACTTTCCTTCCTCTTTCTATTTCAGGTGTCATAGAGGAACCAAATTATGGAGCCAAGTGAGCGAAAGCTACCTGTTCAACCTAACCTAACCTAACCTACGTGCCGTAGTCCACAAATTTGCAAATAGTAAAGTTAAATCCTCACCTTCATAAGGCGTATATAGCCATGCCGTACTAAAGTGGAGCTATTATTTATGAAAATTTAAGGTATGCTTTCTCGTAATACAAGGGAAGAACCAGAAAACAAAGCCCATTTCTTAAATTCTTATATATTGTGAAATATTTGCCTGAATCATTTTTGCGCTTAACAATAAATATGGATTTTCGGAACTTTTTTTAGCGAATTATCGGAATTACAGGAAAATTTTTTAAAGATATGATTTATCATTTCCTACACATGCAAATGATAACTTGTAGTTGAATACATTTTAGACTATAAGAAAAATGACTGTCCTATTTACTCGTCTTCTCAGTATTACTTTTTGTATGAAAAGACTGTAATTTAGCAGCAAGTAGATGAGAGTAGCTGCAACAAAGGAATCTTTATTGGTGATAATAATGCAGGTAGCACTAATAAATGGATGTTTTCTACTGATATTGACTGCTAATAATATGAATGAGTAATTTTTAAGGACATTGTTTCAATACATTATTTTATTTAAGTGGACTATTTATTTAATTATTCATGAGTATGAACTTGTAAGTGATAAGCCAAGTTTAGTGAAATAACTGAAAGATAAAGCAAATCAAACGGTAAAATAAGAGTTCAAATGTCTTCGTTTTAAGACTGTTTAGAACACTTTCTGGAGCCAAACTTATAAACGTGCTCGGTTTCCTGGGTTTCTTCTGTTAGTTCTCCTAGGGACAAACTAGAAATATACAAAAACCATAAAACCGAAACTCAAACCAGTATCTTCCCTAATGCTGTGTAAATTTTTATTTGAATCGAACTACCCGTTTAGGAACCGCAGATTTATTAATACATTTTTTTCTTTCAAAACTGCCCCTTATCGTTTTTACATAATACCACCACTTTAGTTTTTTTAATCATGTGGGAAGTATGAGCTAATGAGAATGTCATTAAATATGATAGAAAATTGCGTATTCATATCATCCGGGATATTATCAAAACCAGCCGATAACTTCTTGCTCGGACCTTTTAACACATATTTTAATGAATCTGCAGTTATGAAGTGATTATTTGAACCTTTTTTTTTTGTCTAATTTGTTATGCTTCATGTTTCAGTGCATTGAACGATATAAGTAACTGTTGATCGATTACTTTCATAACGATATTTACCTTCAAGAAATTTCGATAAATATTTATCAGATTTCAATAATTCTATTGCATCAACTTTCTGTTACAACTTTTTTTCTTCTATATATAAATGATTTTATGGTTGTTATATTTTTATACATTGTATTGAGTTATTACTTGTTGAGCAGATAAAAATATATTTTTAAGTTAGAGGCCAGCAACATCCGTTCGTATTACTAAGCCAAGAAAGTCCTTCGGCTATTCTCAATTATTTCACACGAACATCAAAGTAAACAACTCATGAGAACTATTATATCAGTTAGTAGCTTGTAAGCTTTCCACAGAGCAAGGGCTTAGTGGGCTTTGTATGTCTTACCATTTTTTTCACACTGAGAAGATTTGATCATACAGCAAGTAGATCGATGAATTTCTATAAGTAGAAAACAACAACTAATTTCCTATTTACTGAATTTTCACTTTGTGAATATACATAGTATAAGTCCAATATCATCCGTATCTGGTTCAATGTTGTTTTTGATCTTATTCCAGTTGGCCTTAATTTTGGTGAGTCTTGCATCAACAACAAGACCATATTGGAAGCAACACCATATTGGTACTACATTTTCCAGAAAACAGAAAATGTAAAAAGTTTCCAATTGACAAAATTTGCAAAGCTGTTAACATGTACTCTGCAGTCAGACTAGGACCATTAATTTTTCGACTGCCCAATAGCTTTTCGTTCTTCGTTTAAGCCATTTTGCTGGAATATAACGCGCACGTTGGTTTACTCAACGTAATTTTTGGACATTGTTTGGTAAGCATTAGTCAGTTACATATATACGTATGTATGTATGTATGTATGTATGCATATATGTTATTTGCTCAAGCACCGGCTGAAAAGTATAGACTAAAGTACATAAATATACTAGTGACAATGTCGCTGCCACAACATCACATTTTCACTATTGAGATTCCCTGCTGGTAAGTTCCAAAACTGTAGACATAAATTATAGAAATATACTGGTTAATTTATTGATTGAATGGCTCCGTACGGTCCCATAAAAGATACACAGATAAAACCTAGTCAATTGTTCAATGTTACTAATGGATTCTCAATGACATGCACATGCACGTTTAGGCAATGCAAAATACCCCGAAAGAAATACCGATATAAACGAGGCAATGATCTGTTCTGCAAACACTTAGTATATGCTTGTCATTTAGAATCGATTAGTGAATCCACCATTAAATTTACTCTCATGATTGAAAATAACTCGGTCCCAAAAAAGGTCAAATATTTATCAATATCTTACTCTAATCTCGCTGTCATATTAGGTTTTCAAATGTATCCGTACGGCTTCTTGTGGTTAACTCGGCTAGATAGATTTTTTCCCTTCATTTTACAGATCAATTATAATATTTTAGTGTCAATTTTAGACCACTTTTAGACTTTTCTTGATGTAAAAAATGTGTTGTCTTGTAAAAGCTGCTTTTATATGATCACATATGCAATACGACTTGATACAAAAACTTGACACATTGTATTATGGTTTAAGGAGAGTTATTGATTCATTGTATGGTATACACTAATGGACACCGGATTTGTTAAAAAGTAAAAATTTAACACAACAACTTGACACCTCTTTTCACAAAACCGAACAAACCGATCTATTGATAATTAAATTTAATTGAAGGTAAAGCGTGTTACGGAACGAAATTAGGAATGAATTTAGTCTTAAAATAATAATATTTCGTTAAAATGATTCCATTGATTTTATTGGAAAAGATCTAAAGTTTTCAACCACAACAAAATATTTAATGCATTTTAATATCATAAGTTGGCGAAGGGAATATAGGATTCGGCACAGCTGGTTATACTTGCTGTTTCATATGCTTTGGGAAATTTTTATTGAATCTGTGCTTGTGATTGCGAGTAAATTATTTATTTTATTGAAATCCTTGTGGCACGTACATATGTATTAAAAATGAATTTACCTTTATCTGTTATCATGTAAAACTGTAGTGCGTTTATACTCGTGCCAAGATGTTTACACAATTTTGTTCGAAAATTTATTTTATTTATTGACGATACAACCGATGCATTACAAACTCTATATCACATGTGCACACGATACAAAGCGGGTTTGGGAACTGAATTCGGAAAAATTTAATAAATGCAACCAAACGCTGCCACATTTATTATCTTCATTACAACCAATAATGCTCGAATTCTCTTATTCACTACTGATGATCTCTATTACAAAAGGCACAGGTTTTAGTGACTTTAAATTCTTTATTTGTTTAATTATTTGTTTCTATTTATTAAATTTATTTATTTGCTATGGAGTTTAAACTGGTCTTTGTACCAGTTCATCAACAAACGTCTTACGATATCATCTAAAATACGTGCGTCGTTCTGTTACAACGACGCACACTCATTAAGTACATAAGGAAGAGGTGCCATTACGACCAATTTACTCATCAAGCACATCGCCGTCACATGAAGTTTGCCAGTAAGTGATATTTTAAATAAATTAACGAAAAATTCAACGTACAAAGTTAAGGACGCCAAAGATTTCAGGTCTAGAATACACAATAATAAAAAAATAGTGTAACGAAATATTAGTTCCATTCGATTCTGACCTCCAACATCTCTGTGAATTTGGGCATTAACACATTCGATAAGAAATAAGAAACATTAAAGCAACATGTAAACATTCCTAAACCTTTATTCATGGAGATATTGACATTTTAAGATTTAGAGACAATGTTTATGAACAGCAAAAGGAATTACAGAAGGATTTCCTGCTCTTCTAGTCATACAGGTTGTAATAATGACAGAATTACTGAATATAACTTTGCACGAATAGTGACGAAATATGTAGATGACCTATTGGCTATTGTTGTAACTAGAAGGCTAGAAGAAACATTAGAAACTGTCAGAAGAAACATTAGAGCTGTCAAGAAACATGCACCCTTTTGCAAAAGGACCTCATTAAACGTTGAATTTGCTTTGTAATTGTGGATATTCTCGCATCTTAAAAGGCTTAAAGTGTTCTTAATTATTCACAAAAGTTACAAGACCGTCAAGTGATTATTAAATATTATTAGATTAAGACGAGTGATTAACAGTAATATTAATATTAATGTATATAAATCAGTTTGTTTATTCTGCCGACGTTTCTATATTTGACAAATTGATAAAACATGTATGTATGTGTAAAATAAATGAAATTTGTGTAAAAATATATGTATGTTTGTATGTCTAATAAACATATTGATCAGCGCGCAGAGAAGTAATCTATTTCAATGTTGCTTAATTTTATTTATTGAAAAAGGAGTTTTAACATTTCATGGTTGATTGCGTTCATATGATTGAAGGTACTAGATCTGTCAAATTGCCCGCTAATTATTGTTTTGCCAAATCACTATGGACGAATTCAGCGTTCAATAATGCGAGCAAGTGTTCCGCGTGTTTCGTCCATTCAGCGATGTGGTCCATTTGTGCATAATTGGGTACATCAACAAACAAAGCGTCCCATGAATCCCGAAATAATTACTGTTTGGTGTGGATCTTGGGTTGGCGGGGCTATTCATCCATATTTCTTTGGGAACGACGTTGGCCCTTCAATGGCGAGCGTTACAGGTTGATGATTATCAACTTCTCTCGGCCTGAATTGTATGATATGCTTTTATGATGCTTGTATGATGTGCTTTTTACAGAATGGCATACAGATCAATCACCATTAGAATTTCTGCATGGGCGATTTGAGGAGATAATCATTTCACGTGCGGGTGATGTTAACTGTCCAGTGAGAGCATGCGATTTGACTCTGTTAGACATTTTCTTGTGGAATTGTCTTAACTCTTAAGTCTACATGATAAGCCACAATGCACAGCGTCCCTCAAAGCCAGCATAACCCAGTCATAGAAAATTAAACATTCCGGATGCGAGCCACCCAGCAAAGTCGTGGCCGATAATCGCACGATTTTATAATGGCAATTCAAATTATATTTTACACATTGTTCTAATTAAATTTATATCCAGAAAACGCTTAATGAAAAAATCTGGTTATAACGAACTTCGAATATTTGGAACTAAATTGCATTTAGTTGGTTATACCTGTGTTCCAGCGTATTTTATATGAGCATTTAAAAAGTAAAAGCATTTATCGGTCATCATTTGCTTTTATTTTATTTTACTGTCGTTGTACAATTGAGAGAACATCTGAACAAATAACAGTTGTGTGTACATTTTGAAAAGCATCATCCAATTGTAAAAGTTAGAAAAAAGAAGTGAATCTAAATTAAAGGTGTTTGGTTTTAAATTTCTAAATGTTCTTATGAGTATTCGTAATTATTTGTTTTGTTTGTAATATTTCTATGAGCGCACAAATCGTTGTCGAACTCATGTTACTGCGGCATACCAGGTTGAATGCTGTTCAAACCTGATGGTTGAAGTGAACTGATGAGTTGGGAATGAAATGCAGGCTTATAGACAACTTAAATTACAACAAAGATCATTTCGAATAATTAGTTGGGAGAATATCCCTAACGATATGTAAAAATACTGTAATGAATTTTTTAGTTTTCTTATACACAGAAAAAACTCGGTTTTATTTTCAGTAATCAAATTCAATAAAAAAGTTTGACTGAAAATAAAATTTTATTTAGACAAAATTTTTGTCTAATACATAATAATTTTTTTCTGTGCAATTAATTTATTGTTTGTTGTTGGCTTATTTAACCAAAGCGTCAGCCAATTTGACAGATGTAGCTCCAACAAAATGACAGCTATCAATTGTCAAAGTTCTGAAGTAACTATTGTGAGACCCGATACATATCAGTCACTAGTCCATGAGTATAATGGGCGTATGATACTTCTCCATTTGCCGAAGTATATCAGTAGCTCTAGGAATTAATTGTAATGGATTGATTTTTTTGTTAGATGTAATTTTATTAATTTAATTTGCAATTGAAAAACATATAAAATTTTTTTGCATGAAATAAGATAGTATTTGTGTGCCGAGTGTTGATCTGGGGAGTTCCTATATCGGATCCACCCTCAACTGTCGATGTAGCGATAAGCAAACAGTTCATCAAACACCATGTACGCAAGTACGTGTAATACAAATTCGCACATGAATAGCAATAGTCAACAAATACTCGAACATTCATTTGATGAGTGAATATCGCAGCAAGCTTTTGAGGGTGAATGGGTTCCTAAAAGTAAGGACGAGGTAAAACGTATTTATAAAACAAAGTTTCAACTCGTATGATTTTAATAAGACCGACTTTGACAGCCGTGAGCTCATTAAGAGGAGTCTTATTTGTTCATATGATAAAATTGGTGTTTTGAGTTCTGGTCACGGCTTCTGTGTTGATTGTTTGGCTAAGCAGTTCCTTCCGGAAGTGATAGAAGCTAAACAAATTGCTGACTCGTGTGTCAGCAAGTTGTTGAAGGAAAGGACGTGGGAATTTTTGAATTTCAGGTACAATTTGTATTCAAGAATAAAAAATATAAAATCTTAAAACAAAATTGTTGCTCAAAATGTAAACAGTTTTATATAGAACGAGAAAAATACTCTTGGTATGGAAATAAGTGCAATCAAAGGAGGCAACCATTTTTATTCGAAAAATATATGTATATATTTCATGATTTTTTCGTTTGGACAAAGTTTTTTATAATTTTTTGTAGGATAAAATATTTTATATTTTTAATGGAATCTTATTTATTTAATGATATAATGTAAATGATACTATACGTCCGAACACAATTTATTAGAAACAGTTAAGAATACCGCCCACTCCACTAAAAGATGATACATTTTTATACAAAGATCTTGTTTTTAACGAAAGATATTGTGTTAGTCCTCGATTTATATTTGGCAATTGGAAATGCTTAAAATCATTTGTTAAATATTATCTTCACAGTTTTTTGGACAACTTTAAGTTTAATATTTTATTGTTTGTTATTGGCTTTGCTGAGTATATGCCTGCATTTCATCGGCGCTTACCCAATTTTTAGAAAACCTTTGTGCAACATAACACAACGCAACGCAAAAAACAAATATAATCGACTTATTAATCGCCTTCAAAAATACTTTTATTATCACCCAAGCGCGAAAAATAAAAAGACTCATGTCGATTACAATTGTTTGTTGTGTTGTGTTTGTACAAAAGTTTTCTAAAGCTATTACACTTACATGTTTTGTAAATTACAAATAGAAAAATATGATTGAGTTCTGTTTGGATTCTCATATGGTGTTTGTAGGATTTGCTATAAGTATATGAGTTTGAATGCTTTTCAAACATGATTTGGCCAAAGGGTACTAATGATTTGTTTAGCGCCAATCAAAAGCAGGCTAAGCCAACGTCAGCAATAAAAAATTAAATAGTTATTTTTGACAATATCTCGAAAAACAAATTTGATAAATAAATAAAAGTTTAGTTAATGATAATCTGATCTGATTTATCAATATTTTATATAAGTGAAACAATTGCATTACTCTTAATGTTTCTATAATTAGACTATGCTACAGGACAGGTATGTATTGTTCTTATACACAACACATGTTTGTGGCACTCCATAGAGTGCCAAATTACCTGTCGTAATGAAACTTCAACTTGAATGAACATGCGTCAATAAATAACCGAACTTCAACGCCCTTCATTAAGCAAAATGTCGTTGTATTTCTGATCCAACTGGATTTCTAGAACTAATCGTTAGTTTTTTACAATTTTTGAAATGAGAATTTCAGAAAATGGATTTGTACAGACAGAAATGATCATGAGTTTCAGTTTATTTCTTCATTTCTGGTAGTTGAACTATTGATTTCACATCTAAAACGCTCAAAAGGCAAAGAAAAAAATTAATTATTTTATTTACATTTGCGATACACTTGCTTCAATTTTTTTAAGTTTTGCCTTTCTTTTTATTCAAAGTTTGAGCAATTGTTGGTTGAAAAATAAGATAAAATTTAAGTCTTTTTATTTAAAGCATTCTTCGTTTCACATATTTTATTGATTTGACCACTGCACAGTGGCTCAGAATTGAATTCGTAAATCAAAATTTTTTGCTGTGATCAGTTTCCAAAATTTGGCCAATATATTGGAAATTGTGGGCTGGTAAACAAGATTATTTTATACAATTGTATAAAATCAGCGATTTATTCATGTTTGATCGAAAAGCTATTATCAGTAATCGTGAAATGTCATTGACAAGGGGATTTTTACCAAAAATGTAATGCGTGTCTACTCTACCGTGTATATCCTATAAAATATCTTTTAAAATACGATATTTTTGAAAAACTTTAAATGTATACGATTAGAATTTTGTAACATCAACATAACTAAATCAGCCAGAGAGAGGTGAGGTGGATAGGTGCCAATTTTCTACCTATTGGTATAAAATGGTATGTTAAATTTGTGCTTGAGGTATTTTAGGACAACTCAACTCAAACCACACGTTTGTATTACATTAAAGGAAAATTGAACTTTAAATTCCTGCAGCATCAAAATAAAATTACATCTACAAAAAAAAATTATCTGTACAAAGAAGTTGAGCGTCGATTGCGGTGACAGATCCAACTAAGAAAACAGTTCACAAATGAGGAGCCATTAGTATTATTTCTGGCTTTTAAATTAACAAAATATCGATATACTCATCTCAGATTGCATGCGATTGAAAAAGCATTAAATCTGTATCCATCATATCATCACATAACTGCTGCTAAAAAGGACTTCTGCTCATCAAAGGACCCTATTACAATCAATTACAAGAATATGATTTATGGAACACAAACTAAAAATCTATCAGAGGAAGCTGTGGAAAAATGGAACCAGAAATACAGACTTTTTAGAGGCCAAATTACCAGAACACTTACAAGAAGAAGCGAAAGGACAGGGCAGGACACAGATAATACAAAACTGAATATGGACTATTTGCAAGCAATATTCCAACCAAACGAATAATAATTATAATTTGCGATCACTGTTGTTCAAGTAAAAAAGAGTATAATAAACATTAATTTGTAAGAATGTGTTATTTAAGGAAAAGTGTTCTTCATATACCTGTTGGATTAAGCCTTAAAAGAGGAAATCCTTTTAATAACAAAAAAAAGTTTACTGACAAAGAATAGAAGGTTGTCGTATTCTTCTTCCACTGAATCCAAGTATAACTCGTAATGGTAAATCTGTCCAATTGGTAGACTTGTGTGTCTGTGAAACGTTTACAGGCATCCTACTTATAATCGATAAATAAATAAAAAATTCCCTTACTGCATTAAAGTTTAACCACACGACATTAACAGATTTCACTCTTTAATGTAGTCTGATGGGATTTGAACCTGTGCCCATTATATGGACTTAGATTAAAATAGACCATTATTATTTTTATTTGGTACATAATTTTCGGTGAAAACAAATGGTTAAAAGAGTAATATTTCGCTTTAAATGAACCATACAGGATTTATTTCCGCCTTTGGGAAATTAAAAATAAGTGTTTGAGTGAGTGCTGACCAACTTTCGCCGCTACGATTTTGGTGAAATTCGTAAATATTTACCTGGGTGCCCAAAAATTGCTGTTGCTTTTTTGCGTATTTAAATACTCAACAGGCCAATCTCTTTTATTTTGTTTATCATTTTCAATAAATTTTTTGTGCATTATTTAAGTTTAGGCAATAAAATTGTTTATTTATTTTTTTTTTATGTATTTATTTATTGACCAACTTCATAAATTTAGACTATAAATAAACAAATAGTAGTTGATATAATTTACATACTCAGGCCCGTATTCGAGCACTCTAGCACATTAATATTATAAATCTAATTTCATTTTAGGAATAATTATAACTAGTCTTATACGTATTATAATAGATATGTACATACATATTATAGGTTTTTGATGTGGTAAAAAGTAGTGAAAAAAGCCACTTACATATTTTGAATACTTAAAAAGGATAGAAGTCAAGAGATAAAAGCAAATTTTAGCTACCATGTCGGTCAAGCCACCAGTATTTCATAGTATTTAGGTTTGGTAACATATTTTTGTCCCTCGAGTAGAGGCTAGTATCATATCTCTTGTTGTGAGCCGAAATTTGCTTGCAACTTATTGCTTTTACATTAGCACGTCTATATATGTGGTACAAAACCGGTGTGCCTCTGTCATTTTGAATATAACCTTGACTATCCAAGTGCAAGAATGCTTCTGGTGGTATATACCCTGTTTTTCGAGTTTCTTCAATGTATTGTTCACTAACATAATAGGTAGCCATAACCAGGTTATTTACTTTGCAATCGAAAGTCTTTAATATATGGTTCCTAATCAAGTGGATTATAAAATTATCTATCCTACTTATTTTCGCAGCATCATATAGCTTCTGATTAGAAATATATTTCTTAAAATTACTACTGGGTGATCTAAACAAGTAAGTACACGCTCTAAGGCTTTTGCGTTCGAAAACTCTGATTTTTTCCATATATGATGGTGCAATATTGTACCAAATTTGACAGCCATATGTTAAAATTGGTCTAATTAAGGCTTGATATAAAATTATTTTAACTGGAGGATATATATATTTAGAATAAAATAATTTTCTGTACATAAAAAAAGCTTTTCTTGCTTTTATAATTTGCAAGTCTATATGCTTGTTGTAGTATAGAAATTTATCAAGGTGTATCCCTAAATATTTTACCATTTGCTTGTTTGCAATGCTGATGTTGTTAGAGCCCGATTTTAAGCCGAATTCTTTCTAATGTTTCCTAACATTATGATTACACTTTCCTACCGGTGGGCGAAACAAAATAGTTTCGCATTTATCAACATTTATTTTCATTTTCCAGTCGATGGCGTATTTTTCTACTATATAAAGTAATTCCTGTAACTTTGCATTAATATTTATTATTTTGTCATCTGAATGGAAAATCAAGATATCATCGGCGAATGCAACGATATTATTATCAAATTGTTTTAGAAGATCCAAAATATATAAATTGAAAAGACTCGGAGCGTTTACTGTTCCTTGTTGCAGGCCATTTACTAAGGTGAATTTCCTTTCACCAGTTTGTTTCTTGTTCCTTATAAGGAAATTCCTGTTGTTAAGCATGTTATGTATCAAAACAATCTGGTGAAAAGGCATCCTATGCTTAATAAGCTTATATATTAGTCCTGGAATCCATATGTTGTCAAAGGCTTTTTCGAAATCTACTAGGCAAGCTCCAGTACATAGAGATTTATGAAAATTCCAGTTAATATTTGAGATTAGGTAGTGAGCTGCATGCACAGTGGAATGCTGAAATTTAAATCCAAATTGTCTGTCATCAACTAAGTTATTATTTTTACAAAACTTAAGGAGGTTGTTGTATAAACACATTTCGAAGACTTTACTAATATTAGGTAACATACTTATTGGGCGAAGATTTTTAAGATTACTTGTATCTTTATTTTTTTTTTTGGAAGAATTACTATTACGGCCGTCTTCCACGCCCAAGGAAAATATGAATTATTCAGTATATTGTTGAAGATTGTACAATATTCGAATATAATTTCGTTAGGGACGTTCTTTAAAATAAAATTTGGTATGTTATCTACGCCGGCCGAGAGTTTTTTCCTTAAGTTATCAAATATATATAGAATTGTGTCTTTCGATACAAAGTAATGCTCTTCCAGATCATTTGCTCTTCTCGTTGAACTAAATGTAGAAACCGTTGAATTATGTCTTTCATACTCGTTTTTTCTTTCCAAAAACGTGAGAAAGCATCTATCTACGTCTACGTGTTTGGCATTATCAGTTTCAATCTCTTTATAAGAATGAACTGATTCTAGGTAAGTTCCAATTGTATTAAGAATTTGATCCTGATCTTTAATTATGAGCTTGTTACTTCCTCTTTCTTTTTCTAACGAATCTATATCTATCCCAACTAATCTGAACCACGCTTCATCATCATGGCCAATTTTTATGGTATCAATAGATAGATTTTGTGGTACTCTAAATTGTTTTTTTGCCTCACTGAATGTATTTGAAGGATTTCGGCGATCCATACTTGCCATCCTTTCCCGGAAATGCTTATTTACCGCAAGTGTAAAGTTATCTTTAATGAGTTTCCTCACTAATTTTAGTTTTGATTTTAGTAAATTGATTTCTGTTGGTGTTAAATGGAGTTCTAATCTGTTATATTGCTTTATTTTGCTTAAAATTTGACTTTTTTCTAAATGCAACTTCTTAATAATTGAATTCGAAAATTTAGCAATTGTATCCGATGTTTTAAATTTAGGGACAGATTTTTCAATAGCCGTATAAACGAATTTTTCTAACTGGAGTAAATAGAAGTCAATTTAAGCGTTCGAGAGATTTCGATCGTTTGGTACGCTACTACTGTTACCGTAATCAGTAACAAGGCTGTTTCTAAATTTCCTCAAATTAATTTTTTTATAATTTAGTGCTAGATTTGGTGAATCTTTGAAAAAAGTAAGAGGGTGTTCAGCATCGTTACTTAGGACTACCATTTGCATAGCTTTATGATCACTATCATAATCTAATGTCTTTAAACAGTTAAGTGTATTGTTTTCCCTAAGTAAATCTAAGCGTGTATCTGCGATACATATGTCTAAGTAAGACCCAGACCTAGGAAAAGAAGGTTCAGTAGAAGCAAAAAAACTACATCTAAACTGCACTTCATAGTCTAGTAGCCACTCTTTGAGTATATTGCCTTTTGTATTACATGATTCATTACCCCAGTCAGTGTGCTTACAGTTCAGATCACCTGCAAGTATATAAAAGTTGTTAGGGTTCTGTAAATCTAAAAGTTGAAAGAGTTGGTATAGATCATTTTTGAAAAAGCTGTTGTTATTGCCAGAGGGATAGTAGACCGATATAATAAATAAAATTTTATTAGCAACTAGTGGAATTTTAATTATACATGTTTCGAGGTATTTAAATAAATTTGTTAACGTACTGCAGAAATTCTTGTATTTGATATCTTTCTTAATTAATATTGCTGTTCCTCCACCTCTTTGAGCGTTTGCTCTATCATTCCTGATGAAATTGTAGTCTTTAAAACTGATTTTGTGTCTAGCATTTAATTTCGTTTCATTAAGCAGGACTAAGTCAGGTTTGTGTAAGTTTACAAACTGTACCAAATCATACCTTCTACTTAGTCCTATTAAAGAATTTACATTAATTTCTATTATTTTAAGGCTTTTCTCAATTGTTTCATCCATTTTCAAATATTCAGTTTTCTAACATCGAGAATATGGAATCTATTCTCGATGCCTGTACGTGTAGTTGCTTTTGTAAGTTTAATATTTGGTTAGTAAGATTTTGCATAGAGTTTTTAAATTCTTCTAATGCTAAGTTTATTGGGTTAGTGTTATTAACATTTGGAAAACTATCATTTTTTACTACATTTGCAAAGGAAACATTCGGCTTTGTATTGTATAACTGTATGGAGTTATTGATTCTCCTATTCGTCAGCCCTTGTTTTTTCATTTTAATTTTCTGCTGGAGCTCTTTGAATTTTTCGCATCCTTTATACGAAGCTGGGTGTCCATATCTGTTGCATAGCACGCAAAATATTTTTCCTCTGTCGGTTTCAGGTATATTTTTAAAGGTACATTTACCAATGTCATGTTGGTCATTGCATTTGACGCATCTTGTGGGCAAAAAACAGTTCGATGCACTGTGGAAAAATCCCTGGCAATTTCTACATTGAGGTATTTCAGATTTTCTTAAGGCCTCCCAACGAATGCATCGGTAAAGAAGGCCTTTAATTTGTTTAAGCTCATTGATATTACTATCCGAACTTATTTGAACCAAAAACATTGGTAGGCTAATCCCATCGTTTATTGATTTCTTCGTTGAGAATTGGCTTACTTTTATAAATTTTAAATTTTCTTTTTCGAATTTTTTCAATTCGTCAAGAATGGTTGTGGCCTCAGTATTACCACTTAAGCCTTTAAGTAGATATGTTTTTGTTTTCGAGTCTTTAGGAGTAAATGTAAAGAATTTTGCATTGGTTTTTTGTAAGTAAGCTTTCACTCTATTGTAGTCGTTCATAGAATCCATAAACAAAGCTATTTTTTTATTTTTAAATTCTTTAATTTTAAATTCCTTAATTTTAAGGCCACTAGTAATAAATTCTATAAGTTCTTTGGGGTCCACATCAAATATATTGAGCGGTGGAATTTTTTTGTTTTTTGTTTTATTTTGTGTTTTCTCATTAGTTGAATTATTTTGTTCATTTAGAGTCATATTTTGTAAAGCTGTTTGTGACGTACTTGCATTGTTATTATTTGATACATGGGCTTCAAATTTTTTAATATATTCATCGTCGAATTCATCGTCATCATCCAGAATTTTGTAATAATTACTGCGAGTTTGTTTCAGTTGTTGTATTGTTATTCATGATGTTTTTTCTTTTAAGATTTTTTTTTTTCACTGTTTGAATCTGTGATTTGATTTATATTATTGTCTTCATTATTTGTGGTTGAGTTTTGAGCTAAGAGCTCACTCATTGTATTGTATTTAATAATGACTAAGAAACTTATTTTCTATTTTACTTTTAAACGAAAAAGACTAATATAGAAAATGAAAAAATTATCACTAAAGGTTTTGGCAAAATATACACTTTGCATAAATAGAATTGAATTGTTCTCCGCTAAACGTCCGTCTTTCATGACAGCTGCAATCGAACTCATAAAATTGTTTATTTATTTATATATTCATTTAATATTGGGAAATATTTGATTTCATTGATTTGCATTGCGCCGGTTGCCATTACGTGCAAATTACTATATTATTTAAATGACCTCTACATAGATTGGTTACAGCAGTGTATCCTTTTGAAGTAAATAATTTAACGAATATTGGTTTTTAAATGCTCCGACGTTAGGGATTATACGCGTAGATATGGTATTTGACGGACTCACACATGCATGATATTGGTGGCCAGAACGTGAAATTGCTCGTTCTGGAAACTCGCATGCAATAAAAATAAAATCGGTCGTGTTGTGTGATTCGTGTATTATTAGAACCACATATCGTCCAGTTCATACCGGCCAAAAAAAAAAAAAAAATCGCTTGGCTATACGATCATGGTGGTCGTAATTGAAGGTAACGGGTTTTCCATATTAATTTTCGAGCAAATACAGCCTAATGACACCTCCAGACCACAATATTCATCAAGCATAAACTTTTTCCGTATGCAATGGCGTTTCCACGATAATTTTGCTTGTTGACGTCACCACCGATTCCTTGTCCAGTAGGTCTCTTATGACGATCATAATCACTACGTAATGTTTGAAAATAGGTCACTTGAACCAACATTGTGTAGTAAGTTTCAAAAAATTTTACGCGTTTTTAGGGCAACCATAATCGTAAGCGGCAAACCTTTTACTGAATAAATAACATTTTATGTGACAGATATTTAGCAGCTGACATCCTGGCTAGGCCAGCGATTTTGATACCACTAAATGGACAATCCGCTATATACATACATATGTATATACTGATAACAAGGACGGAGAAGGCAAATGTAGTGAAAATGCAGATACCGTTGATATCAATATAATACTTGCATTTGACATTGGTGCAGTTAGCGATAATTAGGCGTTGGATGACAATGTAAACCTATTGTATGATGAACAAAAGCTGCCTCGCGAAGTTGATAAATATTTCGAAATTGAATATTTCTATCGCAGCTGCAATAAGTATATGTCATCCATACATTCGACGCGGCTATAATAAATTCATGGAAGCTGCATGGTCTTTATCGCAAATATAAAAGAGGTAGTGTAGTACGTAGTGTAAAGTAGACTAGTAGTCCAAAGGTCGCAGATTAGACTCCTGCCGCAGACACCATGTGTCCCACCAGTTTGTGTTTGTTTATTTAAAAATAATAAGAATAAATGTTGCTTTTCTGAAAATAGACCGATTGCGAATTTATATATTCGAATAATTCGGCATGCCAGGTCTTATATTTCGACTAACCGGTTTCTTGTAGAAAAGTTTTTTTTTTAAGTTTTTGATGAAAAATAGAAATACTTATTTTACTTCTATTGAAAAAAGTTGATTCAAATGGCAATTTCCTAATTTTTTTTATTCCAAATACTTCCTTTTTCCCCCCGTTATACTATAATACTGCTGTCACTGCTCGCGAGGGGCTGGCAGGTCAGGATAATGATGCCTTGCATACGAATTAATATTTAATATTTAGTATTGGTCTCGTTTTGACTCCGATGTGAAAGCGTGACTTAAAAATTAAATTGTAAAAAGCTCAAAATGAAGCTCCTTATTACAAAATTCAAACGACTTCAAATATACCTTATAAGTGTTGGAAATAAATATAATAATATTATATGCATACAGAGATCTTTGATGTCAATACCAAGAACGCTGACAAGGTAATGTAAAATTTAATTCAACGTTTCAGTCATCGCCGGCTGAAGCAGTGGCTTCAAAAGTTTCAGAAAGTAACGCATATAATAGTATTATATATATTTGAAACATTTTACTTGAAGGCGGGCCTTTATTTTTAAAATCAATCAATTAATCACAATAAAATTCAAAATAATTACGAGCTTAATGGAGGTACACAAATATTTTACACAAAAGTTTTATTGCTGCAATTTATGATTTATAGTTACAATAAATTTGAAAATCATTCCGTCTTTTGTTTTAGCACTTCTCTGACAAAGGCAGAGACCGCTTCTGTCAACTCAAGTTTATTACTATAGTGCACACCCACTCTCATATCAGCACCAATACCTGCATCTTGAAGAGAGAAGAGTGAATTACCAATGGTTTTTAAGGGTCTTGAAAAGTATTAAAATTTTCTTATTCTACTCACAGAGTACAGTAGTTACTTTTCTTTCATCTTCTATTCCCAACCGTCGATAAGGATCATACTCCCCATAGGTAAAGAACACGTTATTCACTTTAGGATTTCGACCACCAAACCTTTCATTGAAATCGCGTATCTTCCGCTCAACACTCTCTATGGTATATTCAGTGCCAAATACGTTTTTACAGAAGGTAGTAAAGAATTCTAAAGAAGGTTTTGTACCCAAAGGTTGGTTGGGGGAGTCGGATGTTGGAAATAAAAACAATTCATTGCAGGCCTGATACCAGTATGGACGACCTATAAAAATATTGAATTATTTTATATTGTGCATTGAATATTGTGCTTTAGAATTCCAAATAAATCTTTGCATAACTTACAATGGTTCCTTTCATTCAGAAGAAAACCAATATAGGAACCATTTTTTGTATCTGCACACACAAATATGTATTATTAAAATAAATGGTGACCGATATTCAAAATAAAGTTTTTATAAGCTCACATGCACCAGAAGAACGACATGAAAAATCCCAACAAATCTCCTTATCCTCATTTCGATTATAATGAGCTGCTATGGCATTTATATCGGACGACTCCTCCATAATCTCTTTGCAAAAGAAAGGGATGGAAATACTTCTGTGATGGAGAGAATTCAATGCTACATTTTTTTGTTGTAATAGAAGCATCTTACTTACTCAAATATTGAATGGGAAAGAATCATTGCAAGTCCGCCGATTACTATAGGGACATCCAACAAGTTATCTAAAGTAGTCCTATCGCATTTATGCAATTTGTTCTTGACTTCTGCACCCCTTTTATTTTCAATCATTGATTGCAATTCATCAAATGCATGTTTAATTCGATTATAACAATCGGAATCACCGAATATTTTAATCGCTTGTCCTGCTTCCTCTTTGTATTCTGGAAGGAGAAAGTTGTCCAAAAAGATTTTTTAGAGTTTCTTATATAAAAATCTATTTTTAAGTTCTTTAATTCGTTTCTAATTTGGAGTACTCATCCATATTATAGATTTAAATTATCGCAAATTTTCCCACTTCTATATTAAATTAAAAAACCTAAAAATTTGGTCACTTGTTATAGAGTGTAGAGTCAATATCCCTACGTTTCGATGGACCTAGTACCAACCTATCAGAGGACTTCAGTCATCACGGTTGAAAAGCGTTCAACTTTCGCATGTTTATGTAAAAACTCTCAAATAAATAATGAACGCTTTCACAAGGACATAAAGAGATGGAGAAACACCAGGAATGTGTAATATCAGTATGAAGACTGACTATTGTTGGTCTCTTCATAAAATATATCAAAATGAATTCCATCAGAGAAAAGCAATAATTGATATTTTCTAGAGAAACAGATCAGAAAAACAAAGAAAAAAGCATCTAAATCAAACAACAGAAATTATTGCAGTTGCGAAAATCTAGTTTGTTGCTGAAACCGAATCACATATTTGATTGGAGGAACTGCATGTATGGAAAACTTTTTTTCCTCTAGATCCCATTTAAGGACTTTTTCAAATTAAATTAAAGTTTCGTACAAAAACCAGTGCGGTTTTGTTAATTTTTGAAATAAATTAATTTGTTTTTTTAATATTTAAGTACGTATGTACTATGTTTAAATATTTGAACAACAAAAAAGAAATAAAGAAATACTTAATATTGAAATTTATTATTCCGGGATATTTTCGTAAACTAATAATCATTTAAATAATTAGAGGCGTTCAATTGTGTATATGTTGCATGAAAAATACAATAGACTATTGATGATGAGTATAATTGGTTGTTTGTGCTGTTTGTATAAAAGCATTCTAACCCTATTTTTTATAATCATATACGATAGAGAATTCTCATATTGTATTTGATTCGTTCGGCAATCACGAGAGATTTGGAGCAGAGATCAATGAAATATCCCGTATATGAACATTTAAAGCCACAACGAACATGACTTTTTTTTAGAAATAAAGAAATATGTACATATATCAAATTTCCATGAAATATTAAATACAAAATACTCATACACACAGAATTGTTTTTAAAATGCCAAAAATAAGCCCTTTTTACCGGGATTCCAATTTCTCTACAATGAACGGACCTTTTAAATGTCTTTTTTCTGCACACTTTTAAGGTGCAACGGGAAATTTTAAAAAAATTTGAGTGTTTCAAGGACTAAACTAAAAACAACATCCTTGCAGTAGACGTAAGATATTCCGAAACATACATGATTTTTTCTTAAATTAATTGCCAAAAAAGAAAAAAAAAATAACTGATAATATTTCAGTAATTTTCAGATGAAAATGAAGCTATTTCTGTGTTAAAAAATTAATTCCATTTCGTAGGAATTTTCAGTTGAAATATCTCTTTAGTTTTCACGCAAATACTAATCGGTGTCCGAAAAAAAGCTATTGCGAGTTTTCGATAATAACAAAATAACAAAGGGGGAAATCGTCTTTAACTATAGGTTTGTTCGTTTACTTTCTCAGTAAAAACTTGTAACGAAAGAGTAATGCTAAAATTTTTTTAAAAATAATATCCCAAATTGTGAAAAATATAAAGAAATTAATAGAATGGTTTAGTCGCATGAATTCGCTAAGAGCATTTACTTTCGCTCATGTCAATTTTTAATTATTCTGCTTACCGAAAAAATTGTGCTTCACTTCCAAGGGAGCGCTAGATGCCCAAACACCGTCCGCTAATTCTGGATATCTCTGCTTAAACCAAGTAACGTAGCTGCCGGCAAACCTTTTCCCACACAATATAACTTTAGAATTCTTCATGCCAGGAATATTGGATTTAAAGGCGCTTATGACTCCGGCCAAATCAGCTAATATCTGATCTACATTTAAATATTTTAGATTTTTAGAACTCAGATCAGCCAATGGTATGCTTTCGCCATAAAAACGAGTCTCAGTGGAAACCATATAACCTCCAAGATCCTCAGCCATGTCATGAATATGCGAATATTCAATGATATCTTGCTCTATTACCGATTCGCTGACATATACGAATAAAGGGCCGCCTGAGTTGAAAAATCTAGCATTATCCCTACAACGCTTAAAGATTGAGACACAATTACACCGAAATATTAAAGTTAGTATATTGTTGGACCACTAACCATTTTCCACACTCTAGAATCGTTTTCGTCAAAATGATTTAAGTTCAGGGTGATCGTTAACTCTTTTGAATAATTATTTTTATATGGGTACAACGCTGATGCGAAAGCTACGATACCAAACACTGCAAGGACCACCAAAACGTACTTATTTTTAGACATTTCAACCGCTTCTGTCGAAAATTTAATTAAGACTAAAACACATTTTGGCAAAGACTTTATTATATTGATTGTTTTCAGTATTTTAAGTATTGAATTGTTAGAGGCAGTCAATGTACGTTTATGTATTGTGTTGGTGTTGGTAAAATTTTTTGTATGCGTTACGTCGCACAGTGGCTGAATTTTAAGAAAATCGTTGCAAAGATCAAAAATCCTATAAAAGATTTTTAAGAAACGAAAGAACGCGTCGTATGGAAATTTTTTCAATGATTAAGAACGCAAAAGGCTTCCTGAAATCGAATAACAATTATGAGTGGCAGAGTATCTCAAAGTTTTGAAACTTGGGGAAGATTTTTTGTGAAAAGAAATAAAAATATCTAATTTGGTCGTTTTTATTTTTGAAACAGGAAGTTAGAATTAAAGAAGTTACAATAAATGACGGAAGATATTTCCCAAAGCTAATTTAATTGCTACAGTACCGAAGACCAGATTACGTACATCAGTGGGAACTTTTATGTTGTAAGAGCGATAACTTTTGAAGTAATAAAGCTGTGTTCAAAATTTTAAAAGTGGACTTATGGATTCTGCTGAGATTTCACGCAAGGCGCCACGCCTACGTTTATGTTTGGAGGTCAGTTTAATTTTGATTTAGCGACAGTGTTCAGACTTATTGAATATACTTTTATTCAAAAATTAAATTTGGTTGGGCTAGTGATATTTTACATGTTACATATGACGTTGGTAAATCTCGCCAGCTGCAACATGCACAACTATCGCAGATGGGAATATATCTATGGCTTAATTAGTTCATTTACATTTGGGAAATGATATCTCTGAGCATTGTGAAAATTCTTGCCCATCATCAGTTCATTTTTGCCGTTTGCAAAGGAGTATTTAGAAGTATTCAAGGCTACAATGTGCGATGGAAAAATCAAATTGATCAAGTTTTATCCTTGAAACGCAGAATGGAAAAAGGGACAAATGCGAGAATTCCGCTTCTGTAATTTTGAAATATCTTCATTAATTTAAAAAATTCGGTCTTTGCAACATATAAGTCCAAATGATACGCACAGTGGACCAGAGTCGCTCGTCGTAGGCCAAAGCTCTAAGTTTAGCGATCGTTGAGGAATTCAGGGGTAAAATTGAACTTTAGTTTTTATTTTACATTTGCATAAATTTCTCTTCCGCATTTTTAGAAATGCCATGTAAATAAACCATTTTAATAATACCTGCGGTAAGATTTTGGAGAACTATTATCTCTTTTAATAGATCAAGACGGTCCACTTTACCCAGTTCTATGAAACTTTATTCGAAATCTGTTTATATCTGTTGGAAAACGAGCCTAAAACTGATTCCAAAACCGGTTACAGGAGATTTCGACTCACTTTAGGGTAATAGAACTGATACTTTTCGCACAATTTCAAACAAAATTAATCACAAATATTCGACAAATTCTTTTATACGCTCAACAGTGACATTCCGTTTATAGTCCTGGGGTCCATATGCTTGGAAAACTTCATTTTCCACCAACAAATTAAGTGATCTAAGCCCCTAAATAGCCTCTTAGAAAAGTGGCTGTCAAATATCAGCAAAATTGGTTCAAAAATGATTGATATATAGTAATTTGAGTAATTTTATTAAAATTAGGAAAGTATTCTACACACTGGTCCAGATTGGTATATTTGAAGAGGACACCTCTCACCTCACATATTTTATACTTGAATTTTACCAACTTAACAAAAAAGACCACATCCCATTAACAATTACAGTTCACGATTACTGATAATTTTTTTTTTTGGGCAAACGTGAACAAATCGCCGATTTTATAGAATAGTATAAAATGATCGTGTTTACCAGCATGACACGCTCACAATTACCAATATCGACCAAAGTTTTTGGGGTACCTGAGTTTTGTTATGCTCATTATTAAATGGCATTAAAATTTTGGAAATTGATGACAGCAAAAAATTCAGATTTTGGCTAACGAATTCAACTCCTGAGCCACTGTGCGGCGGTTAAATCAATAAAATATTTTAAACTAAGAATGCTTTAAATAAAAAAACTTTAATTTTATTTTACTTTTCTACTTACAATTGCTCAAACTTTGAATAAATAGGGAAGCAAAACTTAAAAAACGTAGAAGCAAGTGTTTCATAAATGTAAATAAATTTAAAATACACCAATATCCCGGTTTGCGTCGCTAATTGGGACCGGAGAAACGCGACGAATGATTTTCCATACATTTATATTGATTTTCATTTAATTGGTTCCGAGGTTTGTAATTTTAGCTTAGAAAGCAGAATTTTCGTAAAAAAATACAATTTTTTTATATTTTTATGATAAACAATTTTTATTAAAACAAAAATATAAGAATTCACGAGAAAATCTTAAAAAACATAATTAAAGCATTTCAAAAATAAAAGGATTAAAATTAAAAATAAGGAATTCATAAAAAAATCCTAAATGTGGTAATTTTTTTTTAATTTGAGTTTGAGTCATCTAAATCGACTGCCATTTCTACAGTTGAATTTGAGAATCTTGCTGATTTTTTATGAAATTATTTAGAGTTTGTTGGACTGTAACAGCTTTTTTGCAAATAAATTTCCTTATAACAATTGATAGCGTCAGTTATACTTTTGGACACTTAAACTGCGATTTAATTCTTTTAATTCAAGTTCGAAATTTTCTGCAGCTGAAGTATCTGCACTAGCGGATTCCCCTTTCAAGGCAAACCAACCTCTGATTGCTCCAACTTCATCCGCACTTTCGACACTTGATAACGGATAATTTTCTTTCAGATCTTCCAATAAAGCTGAAGCTTTCTTCTGAATTACCATTTGACTTAATGGCATTCTTCGCCGATTTTGATCTTCTATTCAAATGCTAAGAAGTGACTCCATCTTCTCATTTTTGTAACCTGTTTATGTTGTAACGATGTTGCGGTTTCGGCAATTTTTTATTTTTGTATTTTCTCAGCGTCTCTAGAACAAATGGATTTTATTGCAGAAGTGGCTAGTCCAAGGTTTCTTCAAATATCAACAGCCTTTTTCTTGATCTAAAACGTTTCAAAATATCTAGTTTTTATTCTAAACTTTTTGATGCATTATTCCGAAGTATTTAGTCTAAACTTTACTTTAGCAATTGTAATTTGGAACGATCTTCAACCAGCAGACAACCTTCACGAACATATTTCCAGAAAATCCCATTTTTCTATTTTAAATTTGTAGAAACATTTTCATATTAACGACGCAAATCGAAGCCACTATCGCCGCAACTTTTCGAAGTCACAAAAATTTTAAAAAGACGCAACTTCGAAACGACGCAAAACGAAGCGACGCAAGCTGGGGTATTGGTGTAGTATAAAATAATTCTTAAATCAATAAAAAATATGTGAAACTAAGAATGCTTTAAATAAAAAAACCTTAATTTTATCTTACTTTTCTACCTACAATCGCTCAAACCTTGAATAAATAGGGAAGCAAAACTTAAAAATCGTAGAAGCAAGTGTTTCGCAAATGTAAATAAACTTAAAATAGTTTAAAATATTTCTTAAAAAAGCATTATTTCATTCTTTACTTTGTCTTACAAATTTATTAGTTGTGAAATCATTTTGTCACATACATAAAATTAAAAATAATTTTAATTTCTTATTATTGTTTAAGCTTATAAGAGCTTTCGTACGAATCTAAATTAAAAATTGTTTTCTCTGGAGATCATTTCTACCAGCATAAGTCCATTTACTGAAATTCTATATGACAATCTAATAATTGATTCTAGCAATGCAGTTAGAGATTTTTTCAATGAATATGATTATTGTTGTTTCATTCAATAAACAATTTTACAAAATTTTTACAAATGGTAAATTTTGTAATTTAAATAATTTATATAAGACTTGAATGATTCCAATTTATTGTGGCATATTGTTTATATACCAAATTATGACGATCAACGCTCGGCAAACAAATACTTTTTAATTCACATTCATATGTAAGTCAAGTCACATAAGTCAAGAAATAGTTTCTTCAGAGGCACTGAATACTTTACTGAACCTTGTTCCCATTCATCTTCACATAATTGGCACGTCTGTCAGTAGGGCAGTGCGGCTCAAAGCATCTATATAATTGTTGCAGGTCAAGAGCGTTTGGCCATGAAAGAGTGTGCAAAGCTCTAGGTCTTACAAAATTTACAAATTTACTTATGAAAATTTAATATAATTTTTAAAGATTTTCGTTACTATTATTTCATTATAATTCATTCCTAATTCGTGAGGAATAATAGATTTTTTATTTAAATAAAAACGAAAAATCATGATGTGTGAATAATTGTATAAAAAGGAAACTGGAGGGTATGGCTTTAATGTAAATTTCAAAGCGATTGCCTGAAGGTGAGATAAGGTCGGACAAATACACCTATTTTGTATTTTATTTTGGGTCACAAATAGAATGATCAAAGAAAATTAACTGTGACATGGTTGGGCGGGCAGTATACATACAAGCACTACATCCGCTCCGATAAACCGGCGAAAGTGTTGCTCGTATAGTGTATTGTGGTACGTCTTAATATAATATATTTTTGTGAAAGGCGATGTGCTTACGGTGCACCCAGTGAGAAGGGTTAAAATCCACCGAGAGTTGCTATCCAAATAGCGTGATAAACGAAAGCATCACTGGTCGCTGCAGCCGTGCATTAAATGAGAAGAATGTTGGAATGCACTTCTGCGTTAGCACACCTTTATTGTCAGGCAATGTAGGGAAGAATTGTCAATGCTTTTCTGGCTTTACCTTAGTTTTGATTCACTTTGGTAATGCGCAGGCACACGAGTCAGTTAGATTGAAGAGTGCTTTGGATTCGGTGTCAGTTGCGATTTGGCTTGACACTATTAAGAGTAGTATTTCTAAGCACTTCCAGCAAAAAGTTGATCATAGGTTGCAAAATCTCGACAAACTAGGGGCGCCAATATGGTGTAGGCCTCCTACAATATAGACCGCATAATGCAAATCGTAAAGCACAGTCCTGAGAATATATGGAGACTGCAGTAACTAATAACAGGTCAGGAATTGTTAGGAATACATGCAGGTCAACTCGCATTACCCTGTAAACGGGTACTGGAGGACCTGCAAGGGTATAAAAAACAAGAAACAATCTCGCACCTTTCCCGCGAATGTCCTGCTTTAACAATAAAAAACAAAAAGATTCCAATTCAGCTACATACATATATACTGGACGATCTTTGTGAAGTGTCGGGATCAAGGCCAAGTAACCTCCTGAAATACTTTACAGCGACAGGGTGGATCTGGTACTCTAAATCAAATTATCCGTACAAGTTCTCTGCACATCTGACGATTTGTATAGTCATGTCAAAACGGCAAATTACACGTGACTGTTTTCGTGCAGTGAACTAACATGAAACCAAGCAACCTTTATTGAAAGGAACTGTACATATGGGTTGAATGGCTCTAAAAAAACTTTGAAACTCTCTTTTTTCTAGAGTTGTCAACGGATGTCATATTAAGCCACGCATCATTTATTCGATAAGTATTTCGTTAGTTGATTGTAGAAAGTATTTAATTGATGTTTTTACCGACGGAGGTGACAAGATTTTGAAATGCTTCCACAAAGGAACTTCCACTCAGCAGAGCGTCTAATTGAGTGGTATTAAATTTTTCTTGTGAAAGTTACTTTATTATGTATCCTGTATTCCTATATGTAGAAGCTTTCGTAATTTTTATTCAAATTTAATTTTTTATTGCTGAGTTTTTAGACTTGTCGAAAAAAATTTAGATTTTATGTTTCTATTTTTTTAAAAAGTAAAGGTAATCTTCCTTATTTTTTATGTGTTGCAAATATTTAAATACGTATTAAGTAAATTATTATTTAAATTTAAATTGCATTTAAATATATACATACATATGTCAGCTTATCAGCGCTTGTCAGTCATAAATGAAAAGTCTTATTTAAGCGGTATAAAAATATGGCTTCCAAGAAACCTTCCAAACAGCTGTTTGATGTAAACAAAGAAATATTTAAATTCTTGGACAAAATAAAATTTATAAAATAAACATTTAAAAACCCAAAACATTTAAATAAAACATTTTATGGATTTATTTGTCATAAATTTACATATTGAAGCTTATTTTTGTGAAATGTAAAAAAAATTGTCAATGGCCGCACATCTGCAGAAGAAAAACAAATCATCAAAATGTATTTAATTTAAATAGACTTTAAATATGCAACGTTGTCTATTAAAGTATCATTTATATTTCATGTAAAAAATTGTGTCTTTTTTAGGCCACAAAAGCTATTGCACTGGTAATTTTTTAAATATACTAGAGCTTATGTTGAATGATCAAATGCCCAAAGTCGACTAATTTTAGAGGGAGACTCAAACATTAATACATTTCATAGCCAATGCAAACTTTTATAACTTTGATTGCTTTACAATTGCAATTGACAATTTGCCATTTCCAAGGGCTTAAAGAAAGTTAGAATTTATCAGCAATAGTCAATTGCAAGACGTAAATAATATATTTTTCAGTAATTATTTGATGTCTTTTGAAGATCTTAAGAAGGAGTTTAGAATTATTTTGCAAATGTGTGAATTGCAGTAACATACATGATATATTTAGCGTTGTAGCCGATAGTAAAGAAAGTAAGAGCCCTGGTTATGACAACTCATCACCAAAATTTGCAAAAGATAGTATTTACGGTATTTCCGATAAAATGTTAGTAATGGCTTATGCCAAAGCCGAAAATCTGTTACCTGGTCTTTTGTTTTTCTGAAAATAGACCGATTGCGAATAATTTATCCATTCGAATAATTCGGCAAGCCAAATCTTATATGTCGATTAACCGGTTTTTTTTATAAAATGTCTTTTAAGTTTTTGATGGGAATATTTATTTTACTTCTATTTAATAAAGTTGCTTCAAATGGCAATTTCCTGATTATTTTTATTCCAAATACTTCCTTCTTTCCCGCCATTATACTATAATACTGCTGTTACTGCTCGCGAGGGGCTGGCAGGATAGGATAATGATGCCTCGCATACGAATCAATATTTAATATTTAGTGGTGGTCTCGTTTTGATCCCGATGTGAAAGCGTGACTTAAAAATTAAAATGTAAAAAGCTCAAAATGAAACTCCTTATTACAAAATTCAAACGACTTCAAATATACCTTATAAGTGTTGGAAATAAATATATGTAATAATAGGTCTGTTTGTTTACGTGATATTTTGTAACAAATTGTGCAAAATGTTGCTGGATGTTGTTCGTTTACTTTCTCCAGCAAGAAAATTTATTTAAATTGAGAGAAGGAGAGTCAGAAAATTGACATTTGAATAACTGAGAACTTGCAAAATCTTGCTGAAGAAATTTTGTTCAGTAAAATTTTGCAAGATAGAACAGATGTTTTGACTGCTTCTTCTTACCAATTAAAAAGTAAACCAAAAAGTTTTATTTGTGAAATATTTTGCTAAAAGTTTTCAAAGTAATAAGAAAACAAAACAAAAGTTTATTTGTATTTGTTAAAATATTTTAAATTGAAATAAAAATAGGTGATTACTTTATATAAACAATGGAAAAGTAAGTAAAAGTTAAATTTAAGTTCATTATTTAAAAACTGTAGTTACAGATGTGAAGCCAGCACAAACAAACACAGCAGTCAGGAGTTTCATGAATTGTCGGGAGCTTCAGGAACAACATATACAGCTTCCAGTTCCAATCCTTCGCAAAATAAAGGCATATTGTTGAATATGATAATGGAATTAATGGACACATTATCTTCAGAAAGTGAAGACGAAGAAGAAGTGATTTTAAATCAATTACTTAAAGTAAATTCCTGTAATTATGTTAAACATTTAATGATCAAAAGACATAAACGGAATTCCATAAATGTTCCTGGAGAACATAAAACATCAATCCTCTTGGCCATTTAACTTTTTTTTTTTTTGTTGTCAACTTTAAATTGGGTTTTTGGACAAAATATGTATTTATGTATTTATGTATTCACACTAGAAACCACAAAAACTTGAATTGAAGCTATAAATATTTATTTATTTATTGAAAACTTCATTTCTTCATATGAACATAAGTACACATGAACATTCTTTTGAAATAGCATTATTCATCAGCTGTTTAGCAAAATAACTGGCAAAATCCTGCAAAATGCTGTTCGCGAACTTTTTTGTAAATTTTTATAATTGAGAGCAATTGAGAGTAAATTTGGTAATTTTCTCTATCACGAAGCTGCTGGATAAATATTGCTGGAAAAGTAAACAAACAGACCTAATATTATGTGTATGCATACAGAGATCTTTGATGTCAATACCAAGAACGCTGACAAGGTAATGTAAAATTTAATTCAACGTTTCAGTCATCGCCAGCTGAAGCACCGTTTCAGCAAGTAACGTATATACAGTATGCAAAAGCCATATTCGTACACCCGAAAAAAAATATAGGTATTTTAAAAATCGACCGTTAGATGGCGGTGTATTCATTTAATAGAGAGCAAAACCCGTATTCGTACAGGTGGCAGCGCTATATTTTTTGTATTGTTAACAGAAGTTGGAAACTCTGTTTTATTTGTGTGGTTCCACATTTTTTTGTTGTGGTCTTTGTTTTCATAAAATATCATAGTCAGTTGAATTATTATAAATAGTTGGGAAAATTCAACATGGGCAGAAAATCAAGTTAACTTTCAAATGAACAACGAAAAGTAGTAATTGATCTACACAATGATGGAAAATCTTTGCGGGAAATTGCCCAAATAATGAAGCGCAGTGCTTCTACTAGGGTTGCCAGATTCAAATGGCCTTTTGTCTGGAATTTTGAATAAATAGCTGGATTTTATAAAAAAAATCTGGATTTAGTGAATCCCCAAATATGAGGAATAAATTCGGTTAAATTCATTTATTTATTCATTGCATTAAAAAAACATTTATAATTCAGCCTTTTTCATAAACATAGAATAAAGCAAATTAAATTGAATGTACAGAACATAACACAATTTTAATTCAATCTTTTCTTACAAATTAAATTAACAAAATAAAGCAAAACAGTTTTAATGCATTATAGATAATACATATAATAATTTCAGGATCTGTATTTTTATTTATTTTGCCACATATATTTTGTATTTTTAGACACAGATTTTCTTAGTTCTGTTCCTTCAGGTGATATCAAAAAGTTTTGAAAATATTTAAAATTTTCATCAAAATTCAGCCTTATTAAAAGTTCTGCACGTATGAGATCAAAGGACACTCTATTTCTTTCTTTGGAATATAAATTATTCAATACACTGAAGGGTCTTTCACAATAACAATTATTGACTGGTATTGCAAGTACAAATGCTATTATTTTATATGTATATGTACATAGGTTCTCAAGATTACCTTTGTTACACGTTTTGAAAAATCTTGCCCATATCTTTTGGCAATTAATCACCAACTTTCCGAACACAACAAAAATCTGAATATAATTTGTCGTTATCAATTGCGTGAGATATATTTAAAAGCTTTGGTAGATTGGATAATGCATCCCATGACATTATTGATTTTTTTTTTAATTTAAAACGGAAATTTGGTTAAAAATCGAGTTATCTTCAAAATTATATCGTTCAGTTAAATAATGAATAGATGTTAATAAAAATGAATCTACTTCTGACTTGAACTGTTCTCTTTCATCAGCAGGCATACATTAAAAATCGACAACACTTTGCTTCCATAAAAAGAGTCACTTAGTCTACTTTGCAAGCTGCTCCTAAGATTCTTCATTGTCGTGTAACTCCAAAATTGAACATGAGTCACTTTCTAGAGATAAAATTGTAGAATTGAATACATGCATAACATTATGAATAAAGTACAAGGAAGCTTCCGAAACACCTTCTACGAAACATTCCTCATCTTCGTTAATTAGTTCATCATCAGATTATATTACATTATATGCAACGGAGTCCCAGAGCACTTTTCGACAATTTTGTTTTCCTTTCGGTAGAAAATACCTTTTACTCATACTTCATACAATTATTTATAATGTGGCAATTACAATTCGCTTTGATGATTTGATTGTTAACGTTTTGAAGTTTTTGAAATATAGAATTGTGTATCCCGTAATTCACAGATACTTTGTCAGCACTATATGCAACTATTTGCTCGACGCTAAGGTTGTTATTGCCCGTAATTCTCATAATGTGGTCAAATATGTATATCTTTTGAAGATTCATTGCAGTCTTCATAGAAATCAAGACTTTTTTCGTTATTCCGCTTTCAACATCAAAATATTGAAGCGTATATTGATATGTTTTAACATTTCCAATATTTGATGCGTCACTGCTTATTTGAAAAAACCAATTCTCTTTGAGGGCATTAACTACTTTTTCTTGTGCACACGGGGCCAGCACATTTCGTGTAATAGCTGCTGCTTTGGTTCGACCACAAGTGATTTCATTTGCAATTTTATTATCGCTGTATATGACAGAACTTAATTTAATTTGGCAGTCCAAGCTATTATAACTATGTAAGCCCATGAACTACGTTGTGAAAAACGGACATCAATTCAGCTCGGGAAATGTTTTCCTCATCTTGCAATTCCTTTGGAACAACGTAGTTTGAAATTCTATGAGACAATTTAGCAGAAAATTCCATTTTGGTATGCCCTTTTGTATTCATATGCTTGTTTAATGACTTCCTTCGTATTTCACACATATTTCGATTTGGCACAGTTTGCAAAAGCCGGTATAGTCATCCTTCTTTCTGAGCCACTTTAAATAATCTCCTGCCGTAATCCATTTATCGGAAACGTTTGTGAATTTTCTTTTTTTAGACGGTCCAGCTTCCTCATGGCTCTCCATGTTTATGAAGGCTGCAATGTGTTAACTATTCGTATTGTAAAAATAATAAAATGGAAATAGGGTCTTTAATATCTTGAACGAGCGTTTGCTTGCATTGTGAAACTTTGTATTTACATTTGCTGTCGATCAGCTGTTAACAATTGTCAGATTATCAGTATTGATCACACAAATCAGAGATGGGGCAATATGAAAATATTGCGTACTATTCTTTTTTCCCTTTTGGGTGTAATTAAGTGCTAAAACACAATTCGCAGTCAACGAATTATTGAGAATGAAATAGATAAATAACAAAACGTATAGTCTATGCTATTGAAATATTATTAAAAAAATCTATATTTAGCTAGAAAAATTATTGAATAGCTTGTAACTGGTCTTGACATAGAATATCTGGAAAATCCAGACCATTCCAGCTCGTCTGGCAACCCTAGCTTCTACTATCGAATACGTGGTTTCTAAATTTAAAACAAGTGGACAATTTAAAAAATCGAAACGAAATGTAAACCGATGCAAGTTAACAAGAAGACATTGCTCATTCCTACGTCGCCAAATTCGTATCGATCCTTCTATAAGTGGAGTAACACTGGTTGCAAGTTTGGTACAGAACTTTGGAATTCACGTTACACCCCCAAATAGTTCACATACACGGAGTCGTCACTGGCCGTGTTATGTCGGGCTCCCAAAGATGGTATACCGACTAAAAAAACCTCCTTATGTCCTCTTCTTGGAAAATGGTTCCACCCCGGAACCGCTGTGATGCATTACTTCGGGGTGGTTTCCTCTTGGCTGTGATTTCAGCTCTCTTCCCCTTTGGACCTGCGTCTCTGCTTGAGTTGATCTGTGCCTAGTCTGCTGCCTCTAGATCAGGTTTCTTCCTCTTTACAGTACTTTGATACTGTTCGCCAGCTGTTTTCGTCCTGGGACATGCGATCCACAAGAGACTCAGCTTTTATTTCTCCTATTCAGACCTCGAGTTCTCTTCTTGTCTCTTCCCATTTACAACATCCAAAGAAAGTGTGTTCGGCGTCATCGATTACATTTCTTTCTTCGTACAAGCAGTATGGTGTACTACACTTGCCTATGTTGTTTAGGTTTTGGGTTGCTTTTCAGCGTCAGGAGTTAGAAATCTACATTTTATTGATGGAATTATGACAGCAAGGGATTATATAAATATTTTAAAGCAAAATTTTAAGCAAAGTGCAGAAAAATGGGCATTTGCAGCGATAATTTCCAGGATAATGACCCCAAACACACTGTACTGGATTCCCGACTCTGGATCCTGTATAACTGCCAAAAATACCTCAAAATCATTTCCCAATTTCACCTATTAATATGCATCATAATGCAATAGAAGTAGTAATTGAGTTTTATGAATACGCCAAGAATTTTACAACAAATGATGTTCATTATAACTACACGGCTTGTGATTATCTTACTTTAAATTCTATTATTGAAAGTGTAAATTGGTCTAGTGTGTTGGATAAATCTATTGTTTCCATTTGCTATGATAATTTCTTAAGTAATATTTTACAAACCTAACGCTTATAAATTACTTTGGTACACCAAAAGATTAAAAAAAATGAAAAATCTTAGAAACAAGTTCTATAAAAAATTTAGAGCATCCATTAGTGAATCGGACAAACGAAATTATCTTCACTATGAACGAGAATTTAATTTTTTAAATAAGTTTCTTTACAATCAATATATTTTGCGTATAAATAATTCCATTAAATTTAATCCTAAATGTTTTTGGACTTACGTAAACTCCAAAAGAAATAAATCATCAATTCCGGTTACAATGCAATATGATGACATGCGTTCTGATACAGTGAAGGATTCTCTTGATTTATTTGCAAAATTTTTTCAAAGCAATTTTAGCAGTGATCATAATCATACGGATTTTAATCTTGATAATGTTTTAACATTCTTTGTCTTTGGTTCATTTCAGATCTCGGAAGAAGATGTTCGCACTGGAATTTTTAAACTCTCGAACTCATATAAGTGTGATTTGGATTGTATTTCTGTGTTTCTGTTAAGAAAACTTGCTTAGTTGCAAACTACAGACCAATTGCTAAATTAACAAATATTGCTAAAGTTTTTGAGCATATCGTGTATGACAAAATATTTTTTAATTTGAAAAGATATTTTACTCCATCCCAGCATGGTTTTATTCCTGGTAGATCTACTACTACTAATTTAGCAGTTTTTACACAATTTTGTACATCTCACCTTGAAAGTGGTGCTCAAATTGACTCTATTTACACTGATTTTGCTAAAGCCTTTGACCGCGTTCCACATGATTTGCTACTACTAAAATTATCGAAAATTGGTTTCCACTCTCAAATGCTTAGATGGTTTCGGCATTATCAAATTTATAGACATTGCGTTGTCACTATTAATGGTCTCTGCTCTGATCCTTTTATTCCTACTTCCGGTATTCCTCAAGGTAGTGTTTTAGGTCCATTACTTTTTAACATTTTTATTAATGATATCTTCCACTGTTTCCACTACTCTAAATGTCTTCTGTATGCCGATGACTTAAAGATTTTTAAGCCTATTTTCTGTATTCGTGATTCTTAGGAATTACAGGAAGATGTTAGTAGAGTTGTAGCATGGTCTGAATTAAATGGCCTTCCTTTTAATATTAAAAAATGTAGACATATGACTTTTTATAGATGCCGCCATACTTTAAATAATTCTTATCTAATGAACAATCAAAGTATACAAATTGTTAATGAGATCCTTGACCTTGGTGTTGTTTTTGATAATAAATTATCTTTTGTTAATCACCTAAGTTATATAATTCCGAGAGCTTATTCTCTTCTAAGCTTTCTTAAGCGGAATACTATGAATTTTGATTTTTATACTAAAATAATTATTTTCTCATCGTTTGTACGATCTTTATTGGAATATGCTTCCTTTATTTGGAGCCCTAATGCTAAGATACACATATATCGCCTGGAAAAAGTTCAAATTAAGTTTCTAAAATTTGTGTTTTCTTCTTTGTATTTTTCAACTCCTTTAACTTCTTATGAGCATAGATGTATATGGATCTCAATGAAATCCTTAGAAGTCCGCAGAAAAATCTCTGCTCTGTTATTCCTTCATGGAATTGTCAATAGTAATATTGACTGTACTGAGTTACTTGCTAATATAAAAATATCCGTTCCTCAGAGATATCTTAGGAAATATTACTTTTTTCATATTGAATTTCATAGAACAGATTATGCAATTAATGAGCCAATTAATAAATCACTGAAATTATTTAACAGCTATTGTCAATACTTAGATATATCGCTGCCAAATAGTATCTTTAAATCGCAATTAAATAACTAATTTTAGTTGTACATTTACTTTAAGTTGCTAGTCAGTAAGATTATTATTGTATCCATTGACTTAAATAAATAAATAAAATAAATAAAACGCCACCACAAAGTCCAGATCTCAATCCTATTGAGAATTTGTGGTCGATTTTCAAGAAAAAATTGAAACATTACGATATCAGAAACGTAAATGACCTGAAAGTAGCACTGAGAACGGAATGGAATAAAATATCACCACAATTAACTTCCAAACTAGTGGAGTCGATGCCAAGACGACTTAATGCTGTTTTTCCTTAGTGAGGCCTGTCCTTGAATATACATCCGTTGTATGGGACCCAGTGTATACGTCACATATTAACTCAATCGAGTCTGTGCAAAAACAATTTTGGTTATTCTGTCTACGTAGTCTTCACTGGAATCCACTAGACCTTCCACCATATACCAGTCGTCTTGCACTCATTAAACTGCCAACCCTTAAAAGCCGGAGGACTATGTTAAGTGTATCTTTTATTTTAAAACTGATTAATGGTGATATTTCTTCATTTTTCCTCCTCAACAATATTGCATTGAATGTACCTTACCGACCTTCAAGACACTATGAGTTGCTTTCTATCAAATACTTTAGGACTAACTATGCAAATGCTGATCCATTTCCAATTTAACAAATGCTACAGAATTATTGATTTTTCTTTAAATCTAAATTCATTTAAATTTCAAATTATTACATTTTTTAATGCTTTGTAATGCCTATGTTTTTAATGTTTTTAATTTTGTATGTATGTTTGTATGTCAAATTGCATAATTGTAAATTTAAAACTTCTGTCTGTAAGGATGATTTAACCATAGACATGAATAAATAAATAAATAAATAAATAAATAAAAAACAAAAAGGATATCCAACAAAATATTAATAATATTTATCAAATTCGTTATTCGAGATATTCTCCAAAATAACCATTTTAATATTATATTGTTTGTTGTTGGCTTAGCTAGGTATATGCCTGCATTTCATTGGCGCTAACCAAATCATCAGTACCCTTTAGCCAAATCATGATTGAAAGCATTCAAACCTTGTATACTTAAGCCACAGACTACAAACAATATATGAGAATTCAAACAGAACTCAATCATGATTTGGCTAAAGGGTACTGATGATTTGGTTAGCGCCAATGAAATGCAGGCATATACCTAGCTAAGCCAACAACAAACAATATAATAACAAAATATTAATCTTAATATAATAGTAATATATATATATATATATATATATATATATATATATATATATATATATGTAATAGTAATATATATAATATATGTATATTTGAAACATTTTACTTGAAGGCGAGCGTTTGTTTTATAATCAATCAATTAATCACAATAAAATTCAAAATAATAACGAGTTTAATGGAGATACACAAAAGTTTTATTGGTGCAATTTACGATTTATAGTTTTGTTTTAGCACTTTTCTGACAAAGGCAGAGACCGCTTGTCTCACAGTTTCTACATTTTCATTATTCACATAGTTACTCATATCATCACCTATACCTTGATCTTGAAGAGAGAAAAGTAAATTATCAATGGTTTTTAAGGGTCTCGAAAAGAAAGAAAATTTTCTTATTCTACTCACTGAGTACAATAGTAGCTTTTCCTTCATCTTCTACTCCCAACCGTCGACAACGATCATACTGCCCATAGGTAAAGAACACGTTATTCACTTTAGGATTTCGGCCACCAAACCTTTTATTGAAATCGCGTACTTTCCCCTCAACAATCTTTATGGTACATTCAGTGCCAAATACATCAGTACACATGTTAGTAAAGAACTTTAAAGAATGTTTTGTACCGAAAGGCTGGTAGGCGGAGTCGGATGTTGAAAATGAGAAAAATTCATTGCAGAGCTGATACCAGTGCGGACGTACTATAAATAATATTGAATTATATTATCTTGTGCGTTGAATATTGTGCGTTAGAATTCCAAATAAATCTTTGCATAACTTACAATAGTTCGTTTTAGCCATAATGAAACCAATATATGAACCATTTTTGGTATCTGCACATACAAATATGTATTATTAAAATAAATGGTGACCGAGATTCAAAAGAAATTTTCAATAAGCTCACCCGTATTTCTGTAAAAATTTGAACACTGGTACACTTTTAAATATGAAGCATATGTAAAATCCAAACAATTCCCGTTAGTCTCATTTGGATTGTAATATCCAAAGGTGTGCCATCTATATCGGATGGCATAGCATTTTTTTGTTGTAATAAAAGGATCTTACGCAAGCGGTAAAATGTAAAGCATCAATCCAAGTCTGTCGATTAGTGTAGAGATATCCAACCAGTTGTCTAATCTAGTCGAATCACATTCACGGAATTTGGTCATGACTTCCGCGCTCCTATTATTGTCAATCATTGATTGCAAAAATGTACGTTTAATTCGATTATAACATTCAGAACCACCGATCATTTTAAACGCTTGTCCTGCTTTCCCTCCCACCGGGGGGCACGGTCAATACATCTTGTCTTGGTGGCTTGGTGTTGTGCTTCCTGGGGTATAGGGTTATCAGGTTTCCGCACCTAGGCCTTTTTGCTGATAACCCCTAAAAACTTGTATGTTGCTACCCAATCCCTGAATTAACAGGGCAACGGGCGCGCATATAAGAAATAAAATGAAGTAGCTCTGCCTATGCTTGTCTGGGTAGAGGTGCTATCGATACCTCAGGTTTGCATGAGACCTGAAATCGGAGGTGTTTTTAACACGCGGCTGACCAGAGTCCTATCTGGTGCCACGGGAACCAGTAGCCCCTAGGACTTGTCCTAGTCTGGTTGTTGGTGAGGCCCCTTCGGGGATCACGTGGTGGCTGTGGTTAAAACCCAAAGATACGCGGAAAGAGGTATGGGTCAGGTGAGTGTGTCTGCCATTGTTGTGGAGGCTTTTGTAGATGCTCTCTTCAGGCCATATATCTCTAAGTGTTGTTGCTATTTGACAGTGCTGCTCTAACGGTTGCGGGCCGTTGGGGTGGCTTGGAGGTTAGATAGCTCCAGCACTTTAGCAAGGTGTCTGTACAAGGTTCTGCAGCCTGTACAGAATTGCTACCAATGTTGTCCCTATTGGGGGCACATTTAGGACCGCCCCCTGACGGTGGTGAACGGCTTTATTCACCCTTGTGCAGGAGTGCACCGTCAGGTTAGGCCTTCGGGCAGGTACTGACGTGAATCTTTTGAAACTCTGTCCTGCTTTCCCTTTGTATTCTGGAAGGAGAAAGTTATCCGAAAAGATTTTTTAGATTTTCTTATATAAAAACCTATTTTTTAAGTTCTTTAATTCGTTTCTAATTTGAAGTACTCATCCAGAAAATAGATTTAAATTATCGCAAATTTTCCCACTTCTATATTAAATTAAAAAATCTACAAATTTGGTCACTTGTTATAGAGTGTAGAGTCTGTATGCCTACGTTTCGATGGAATTAGTACCAACCTATCAGTGGACTTCAGTCATCACGGTTGAAAAGCGTTCAACTTTCGCATGTTTATGTAAAAACTCTCAAATAAATAATCAACGCTTTCACAAGGACATAAAGAGATGGAGAAAGATACCAGGAATGTGGAATATCAGTATGATGACTGACTATTGTTAATCTCTTCATAAAATATATCAAAATGAATTCCATCAGAGAAAAGCAATGAATAATATTTTCTAGAAAAACAGATCAGAAAAACAAAAAAAGCATCTAAATCAAATAACAGAAATTATTGCAGTTGCGAAAATCTAGTTTGTTGCTGAAACCGAATCACAAATTTGATTGGAGCAACTGCATGTATGGAAAACTTTTTTTCCTCTATTTAAGGACTTTTTCAAATTAAATTAAAGTTTCGTACAAAAACCAGTGCGGTTTTGTTAATTCTTGAAATAAATTAATTTGTTTTTTTTTAATATGTAAGTACGTGTGTATATTTAAATATATGAACAACAAAAAAGAAATAAAGAAAATAAGAAAAAAGAAAAAATAAAGAAAATATTGAAATTTATTATTCCGGGATATTTTCGTAAACTAATAATCATTTCAACAATTAGAGACAAAATACTCATACATACAGGATTGTATTAATAATGCCGAAAATAAGCCCCTTTTGCCGGGATTCCACTTTCACTACAATGAACGGACCTTTTAAATGTCTTTTTTCTGCACACTTTTAAGGTGGAACGGGAAATTTTAAAAAAATTTGAGTGTTTCAAGGACTAAACTAAAAACAACATCCTTGCAATAGACGTAAGATATTCCGAAACATACATCGACATGTCTGTATTTAAAAGCAAACAAATAACTGATAATAGTCCAGTAATTTTCAGATGAAAATGCAGCTATTTCTGTGTTAAAAAATTAATTCCATTTCGTTGGAATTTTCAATTAAAATATCTCTTTAGTTTTCACGCAAATACGAAATCCTCTTTACCTTTAGGTTTGTTCGTTTACTTTCTCAGTAAAAACTTGTAACAAGTGAGTAATGTTAAAATTTTTTGAAAATAATCTTCCAAATTGTGGAAAATATAAGGAAATTATTCGAATGCTTCAGTCGCATGAATTCGCTAAGAGAATTTACTTTCGCTCATGTCGACTTTTAATTATTCTGCTTACCGAAAAAATTGTGCTTCACTTCCAAGGGAGCGCTAGATGCCCAAACACCGTCCGCTAATTCTGGATATCTTTGCTTAAACCAAGTAACGTAGCTGCCGGCAAAATATGTCCCACAAAGTATAACTTTAGAAGTCTTCAAGCCAGTAGTGGTGGATTCAATGGTGCGTATGACTACGGCCTAATCAGCTACATTTAAATATTTTAGATTTTTAGAACTCAGATCAGCCAATGGTCTGCTTTCGTCATTAAAAGGAGTCTCAGTGGTAACCAAATAACCTCCATGTTCCTTAGCCATGTTATAAATATGCCCGAATTGAATGGGTTCTACCTCTATTTCCGTTTGGCTGACATATACGAATAGAGGGCCGCGTGAGTAGAACAATTCAGCATTAGCCATACAACTCTTAAAGAGACACAATTACACCGAAATATTAAAGTTAGTATCTTGTTGGACCACTAACCATTTTCCATATTCTAGAATCGTTTTCGTCAAAATGATTTAAGTTCTGTTTGATCTCTAATTTTATTAAATTATTTACTAGAAGTGTTCGCGCTGTTGCGAAATCTACGATACTAAACACTGCACAGTGGGTTCGATGACACCGAAAGTGGCGATTAATTCATGGGAGGCGTAATTTAAATTTTTTTGAAAATTTTTTTCAAATCGTTAAATATATGTAAAAAGGCGTATTCTGAAAAAAAGATACGCGGAAAGAAATTTTTTTTACGATTTTATAGACATTTTTATTTTTCGGAAAATTATAGTTTGTTTCAGAATTTTCGCCGTAATTTTAAAATGGAAAGTGATTTTATAAAGAATGAGAAGCAAACGAAAGCTTATACTGTCTTCTTTCTAAAAAATAAAAAAATAAATATATAGTTTGGATAAATATGAACATAAGTTTAATTTAAAGTCTGAATTTGGGTTTTGAAGGATTTCGAGAATTTTACAACTTTTTTAAAAAAGTAACGAAATAAATTTTTATAATTTTTTTTTCTTTATCAGTAATTGTTAAACACTTAAAAAAAACCATATTAAAAAAAAATTAAAAAAAATTTTTTTGTCTGTTTGGGAACGTTTTTTCAATTTTTTGGAAAATTGGCTTAATTTAAAAATTTTATTGTAAATTTAAAATAGAAAGCTATAAATGATTAAATAAAATTTAAAATTAAAATATATTGAATATATTATTAAAAAGATAAATTAAAAATAATATATACATATATAAATATTTCTACATAATTGATTTAAACTCCTATTTGTCCTTACGACAAAATTTCATGAGTTCTAAAATTTGTAATATTGAAATTTATTATTCGGGAGAATATCCCCACTAATCGTTAGAAACAATTAGTTTTTTTGCAAAATGCATTGAAAAAATGTTTGCTGTGGCTTTAGCTCTTCATATGCCGACATTTCATTGGTTGCTAAAACCAAATCGTCAAACTGCTTAAACTTCACTGACGATTTGGTTTAAGCAACCAATGAAATGTCGGCATATGAAGAGCTAAAGCCACAACAAACATTTTTTCAATGCAATTTGTATATAATGTTAATAAAAAACAATATTTTAATTTTTTTATGGATTTTGTTTATATTTAAGAAAAAATTATATATTATACACTAATTGTTTTAACAATCTGCATCATAATCTTCCTCATCTGTATCATTATGTTCATCCTCACCTTCATCATAATAATCTTCACTGTCATTACTCTCACTATCATGTGTTTCTTGAGAAATAATAGGCGATAGCAAAAGCTGTAGTTCGGAATTTGATAATTGTTGCTTTTCTTTCCGCTCATTTTGTTTATTTATACTAGATATGAATGGATCTGAACTGAGCAAAAATCTATTTAGAATATCTTCATTCGACTTTTCTCGGCTGCATTTGCGAGCAAAGTGTTCCCTATAATTTGTAAAATCCTTATTGTTTCAGCATGGCTATTTAATCTATAATACTGATTTTAATGCAAAACAATCAGTTTCATTTGTTAAAATTATTAGCAAGCCATTTTTTGTTATAAATTTTCGTTATAATGTTTTTTTTTTTAATTTAGCACTCTCGTGAATGGAGATGACTGAAACTTGTTCACGCACCTATCTCTATTGAAATTAAAATTCTCCGACAACAATAACAATAATAGTAAACATTGAACGAATGACTATAGCAAAACAAGGGTTAGGTTAGGTTGATTGGAGGGGTGTGATAGCCCATGTCTTACGACATACACTTAAGCCAGTGAAGGCTTGTTGTGCGCTCCCTTTAATTATCAGACACAAACTGCCAAAGTTCTGCGGCAGGATTCGAACCTGCGACCTTCGCACTACGAGTTTAGTAAACTACCTTCTAGTCTACGAAGGCCAGTATAGCAAAACAAAATACACGTTAGTTTTGTTAAATACATGACTGAAAAAACACGACTTCAAACAGAAAAGTGTTAATAGCAAAAAATGGAGCAACAAAACCGCAAAATTTCTTTCTTGTATTGTCAAGCTAAGATTCCATACTTTTAGGAAATATATGATTTAAAACCTTACCAACCTTACCTAACGTAGAAGTTATGGTTCACGAAACATCAAAAATAGGCCAATTTTAGACCTTTTTTAAAAAAATCGCCAAAAATATTTTCACACATATTTTCAAAAACACTACATCATTTTTATACACTTAAATACCTGAAGTTGAAGGTTCCATTCTTAAAATAACACTTTGTTAACGTTAAATTAGGAAATTACGGACTCGTTTAATGCAAAATTTTACTTTTTTCGCTTTTTAAAAAAATTGCTGGTGAAACTTTTTGTATGCGTTACGTTGGACTGTGGTCGAGTTTTTAGTAAATCGTTGCAAAAATCAAAAATCCTATGAAAGATTTTGATGAAACGGAAGAACGCGTCTTATTAAAATTTTTATTATTTTTATTTTTGGTGAAAAGAAATAAAAAAGTGTAATTTAATTTAATTGCTACAGTACCGAAGGCCAGATTACGTACATCAGTGGGACATTTTACATTTCAAGAGCGATAACTTCTGAACCTTCGTAGTGAACGGACGTATTAGCGGAGTTTTTTCTTACATACTAAACAAACAAAAATTACAAAAAAAAAATATTCTTAATAAGTACTGATTCGTAATAAGTACAGTTTTTGTTAAATTTGCTTTACTTGCATTAATAATATTTTTCGTATAAACTGAAACAACAAAAACAAACAAAAAACCACAAACAAAGTGACTGAGGAATACTCTGTATGAGTACCTCAAAAACAAAAAATTGTGAAGTGAGTTCTAACGGCAGAAATGCTTATTTTACTGTGAGTTCTGAAGCTCTTAATGCGAACAATAAAAATAAAAAAATTGATGATAGTCTTTTTCTAACGGCAAAGCCAATTTTACGTGAGCGATCAAATTCGCTTACTCCGATGCCAAGTAGTGATTCTCTAACATTACCGCTGCCTAGTACTTCTTTATTTAAATCAGCGCCATTATCCGCTCCGGGCTCGTGTTCATCACTTAACCCAGTTATCACTATAAACAATAATATTGAGAAACCTAAAGTGCCTGTCGGAATGGACAGATATATCACAGTAGTAAAGCGCGGGCGAAGCCCAAATTCATCTAAAATCTCATCGGCTCCCAAGATATCCAGGGATATCGACGCCAACTCAGCTAACCGTCTAAACCGTTTTAAAATTTTGCAAGATATCACCGACAAACCTGACGTACCCTCGAATAAAACCTCAAAACCACCACCAATCTATTTGAGGGAAAAAAAATTCTAACACCCTTATTAAAAAATTAATTTCGGTCATTGGTGAAAAGGCATTTCACATTGTCCCAATCAAACGTGGTAATATTGATGAAACAAAGATTCAAATATACGAAGAAAAAGATTTCCGCAAAATGGTTAACGAATTCGAAAAGAATAAAACAAGTTTCTACACATTCCAGCTGAAGAGTGCTAAAGGCCTACAGATCGTATTGAAAGGCATAGATTCTTATGTTGTTCCTGAGGAAATAAAAGATGCTCTCACCCTCCAGGGATTTAAGGTAAAGAATGTCTCTAACATAATAAACAGGGAGAAGATCCCCCAACATTTATTTCGTGTTGAATTGGAGCCAAATGATATAAAATTGAAGAAAAATGAGAGCCATCCAATTTATAACCTAAAATATCTCTTATACCGAAAAATCACAGTTGAAGAACCACACAAGCGTTCTGGACCCGTACAGTGCCATAATTGTCAAGAATATGGCCATACTAAAACTTATTGTAAATTACCTACTGTTTGTGTTGTGTGCGGTGAATTACACAACACTGCTATTTGCAATAAGTCGAAGGACCAGAAGGAAAAGAAGTGCAGTAATTGTGGAGGTAATCACACTGCTAACTACAGGGGATGTCCTGTATATTCTTTCGTTAAACAGGCTATGAGTCAAAAGCCTAAAGTAACCCCAGTGCAAGCAGGAAATACGTACTCCGCTACTCATCCCCTAATGGCCCAACCAATCACTTCACATGTATCGTATGCTGACGCTGTGAAGATCAACTCTATTCCCGTTCAAAAAGTGTCACCACCATCTAATACAACAAGTGCAAACCCAAGCTTTAATTTCAGTCGCCTTGAAGCTACTATAGACAATTTGGTGCAAACTATAAACAACTTTACGACAAATATGACTAGCATGATGCAAGAAATGCTGAGAATGCAGAACACACTGCTTCTAGCATTAGTTAACAAGCCATGAACACGTTAAAGTTATGTTTCTGGAACGCAAACGGCATTCGCCAACATAGAAACGAACTTGAGCACTTCCTCACGGTGAAGAATATTGATATAATGTTGGTATCTGAGACTCATTTGACTCCGAGAAGCTTTTTTAAAATGAGTGGCTACACGTTATATGATACAAAGGAGCCGAGAGGAAGAGCATGCGGAGGATCCGCAGTTCTAATAAAGTCAAGACTCAAACACTATATTCTTGAGAACACTTGTGAAGACCATCTACAAGCAACAAATATTTTCATCGAAAATTTTTGTTCAAATCTTGTGATATCATCAGTTTACTCCCCTCCCAGATTTTCATTCACTGAGGATCAATACGAGGATTTTTACAAAACTCTTGGACCTTGTTTCGTAGCAGCTGGGGACTACAATGCAAAACATACGTTCTGGGGATCGCGTCTTATTACTCCTAGAGGTCGAGCATTGTTCAACACAATTTCAAAAATGGGTTTGGATGTCATTTCGAGCGGGGAGCCTACTTACTGGCCTACTGACATACAAAAAATTCCGGATGTTATAGATTTTGGTGTCATGAAAAATATCTCCAGGGATTTAATTCATGTTGAAGCTTCCCATGATCTCTCCTCTGATCACTCTCCCACGATCGTTACAATTTGTAGCCCACTAAGAAGTAACTTACCTCGCCCATATGCGAAGATGATAAATAATGTTAATTGGCTGGGGTTCAAAAAATATCTCAGTAGTCATTGTACGGAGAACATCAAGCTAAGAACTCCCGATGATATTGAATTTAACATTGCCAATCTTTCTGAAAATATTAAACAGGCTGCTAAACATGCCACTACCTCCCATCCGCAGACTGGGTTTAATAGAATTTATTCTGCGGATATTGAACGTCTCGTATGTGAAAAAAAGAAGAGCTAGAAGGGAATGGCAACAGCACAGGTCGCCCCAACATAAAATCAGACTTAGAGAATGCACTAAACGACTCCAAGAGTTGCTTGCATCTGAAAAATCTGCTTCTCTTAGGAACTATCTGGAAGGTCTTGATGTCACAGCAGCATCTAATTACTCCTTGTGGCGCGCTGCTAAAAAACTTAAAACACCCGTTGAGTCTAAACCACCCCTGCGCACTTCTACCGGAGGTTGGGCAAGAACCAATACTGAAAAAGGTAACATATTTGCTGGTCATTTAAAAAACGTATTTACCCCAAACACATGTACTGGTGCTGTTAACTTGCCGAGTGTAGTTGCTCTACCCCCTCGACCCATGAAGTTTAAGATGCGTGATGTACAAAAACTAATTGCTGAAACCAACCAGAAGAAAGCTCCGGGTATTGATGGCGTAAGTAACAAGATGCTGATGCAGCTGCCTCGTGTTGCTATTAGAATCCTGTTGTTTATTTTTAATGGCATTTTACGACTGGAGTATTATCCACACAGCTGGAAACTTGCCATGGTCAAAATGATTCCAAAGGCGGGCAAAGATCTTACCAAGGCTGAGTCATATAGGCCAATAAGTTTACTGTCAACAATTTCAAAGCTCTTCGAAAAGCTGCTCATGACAAAATTGTCCCCAATTCTAAATGATATTGGTTGCATACCGGACCATCAATTTGGTTTTAGAAGTCAGCATAGCACCATTGAACAATGTCATAGATTGGTACATTTTATAAGAAGAACATTTGAAGAAAAGAAGTATTGCTCTTCCCTCTTTATTGATGTTTCTCAGGCATTTGATAAAGTGTGGCATGAAGGCCTAATTTTAAAATTGAAGACATATCTGCCAATAAACATAGTAAATCTTTTAGAAAGTTACATTCTTGCCCGGAAGTTCACTGTTGTGGAAGGAGACTTCATGAGTGTGGCCGAAACTATCTCATCCGGTGTGCCACAGGGGAGTATACTGGGGCCAGTTTTGTATTTGATTTATACCTGTGATATGCCTTTAAGCAGTAATATCCTAACTTCTACATTTGCCGATGATACAGCCTGCCTTAGCATGCATGAAAACCCTCATGAGGCATCCCGATATCTTCAGGAACATATTAACCTGTTGGAGCTGTGGTTGAACTTATGGAGAATAAAAGTAAATGAACAAAAGTGTGTTCATGTCACATTTACTCTACGAAGAGACACTTGTTCCCCCATTCGAATCAACAATCAAGTTGTTCCGCAACATTCACAGGTGAAATACCTTGGTATACACCTTGACCGACGGCTTACATGGAAACACCACATTGATTCTAAACTGACACAAATGAAACTTAAATTAACCCAGATACATTGGCTGATTGGTAGAAATTCTACCCTCAGTCTAGATTGTAAACTTTTAATATACAAGTCGCTTTTGAAACCCATATGGTGTTACGGAATTCAGCTATGGGGCACTGCTTCAGCTTCCAATGTAGAGAGAATCCAACGTATGCAAAACAAAATTTTAAGGTTAATAACATCGGCCCCATGGTACATCAAAAATTCAATTTTACATCGTGATTTAAATATGCCACTTGTGACAGCTGAAATTGCAAAATATGCAGGCAAATATTTAACAAAACTCGAGTTCCATCCTAATCCCCTTGCTCGTAATATCTTGAACTTTACTGGACACATCCGCTTAAAAAAGAGGGATACTACGGCTTTAATACGCCACACTGCAGATGAAACTTTTTGAAAATATTTTTTGTGCTTAACTCTACATTTATGTATTTTTAATTACTATCACTAAGTTTATGTCCGACACTGGTCGGGCCTAATTATTATATCTATATTTAAGATTTGAATACTTATTGTTAGTTCAGATTAATGAAGATACAATAAATAAAATTAGTGGAAAAAAAAATAAAACTGTGTTCAAAATTTTAAAAGTGGACTTAAGAATTCTGCTGAGATTTCACGCATGGCGCTATGCCTACATTTATGTTTGGAGGTCAGTTTGATTTAGCAACAGTGTTCAGACTCACTGAACATACTTTTATTCAAAACTTAAATTTGGTTTGGCTAGTGATATTTTACATGTTACATATGACTTTGGTAAATCTCGCCAGCTGCAACATGCACAACTATCGCAGATGGAAATACTTATGTCTATGGCTTCATTTACATTTGGGAAGTGATATCTTTGAGCATTGGGAAAATTCTTGCCCATCATCAGTTTATTTTTGCCGTTTGCAAAGGAGTATTTGGAAGTATTCAAGACTACAATGTGCGATGGAAAAATCAAATTGATCAAGTTTTATCCTTGAAACGCAGAATGGAAAAAGGGACAAATGCGAGAATTCCGCTTCTGTAATTTTGAAATATCTTCATTAATTTAAAAAATTCGGTCTTTGCAACAAATAAGTCCAAATGATACGCACAGTGGACCAGAGTCGCTCGTCGTAGGCCAAAGCTCTAAGTTTAGCGATCGCTGAGGAATTCAGGGGTAAAATTGAACTTTAGTTTTTATTTTACATTTGCATAAATTTCTCTTCCGCATTTTTAGAAATGCCATGTAAATAAACCATTTTAATAATACCCGCGGTAAGATTTTGGAGAACTATTATCTCTTTTAATAGATCAACACGGTCCACTTTACCCAGTTCTATGAAACTTTATTCGAAATCTGTTTATATCTGTTGGAAAACGAGCCTAAAACTGATTCCGTTTGTAGCCCTGGGGTGCGGTCCATATGCTTGGAAAACTTCATTTTCCACTAATAAATTAAGTGATCTAAGCCCCTAAATAGCCTCTTAGATAATTGGCTGTCAAATATCAACAAAATTGGTTCAAAAATGATTGATATATAGTAATTTGAGTAATTTTATTAAAATTAGGAAAGTATTCTACGCACTGGTCCAGATTGGTATAGTTGAAGAGGACACCTCTCACCTCACATATTTTATAGGATCTACACGTTAGAGAAGACACGCATTATATTTTTGTTAAAACTTTAATTTTACCAACTTAACAAAAAAGACCATATCCCATTAACAATTACAGTTCACGATTACTGATAATTTTTTTTTTTGGTCAAACGTGAACAAATTGCCGATTTTATAGAATAGTATAAAATTATCGTGTTTACCAGCATGACACGCCCACAATTACCAATATCGACCAAAGTTATTGAGGTACCTGAGTTTTGTTACGTTATTAACTGTCAATAAAATTTTGGAAATTGATGACAGCAAAAAATTAAGATTTTGGCAACAAATTCAATTCCTGAGCCACTGTGCGGCGGTTAAATCAATAAAATATGTGAAACTAAGAATGCTTTAAATAAAAAAACTTTAATTTTATTTTACTTTTCTACTTACAATTTACAACATTTATATTGATTTTCATTTAATTGGTTCCGAGGTTTGTAATTTTAGCTTAGAAAGCAGAATTTTCGTAAAAAAATACAATTTTTTTATATTTTTATGATAAACAATTTTTATTAAAACAAAAATATAAGAATTCACGAGAAAATCTTAAAAAACATAATTAAAGCATTTCAAAAATAAAAGGATTAAAATTAAAAATAAGGAATTCATAAAAAAATCCTAAATGTGGTAATTTTTTTTTAATTTGAGTTTGAGTCATCTAAATCGACTGCCATTTCTACAGTTGAATTTGAGAATCTTGCTGATTTTTTATGAAATTATTTAGAGTTTGTTGGACTGTAACAGCTTTTTTGCAAATAAATTTCCTTATAACAATTGATAGCGTCAGTTATACTTTTGGACACTTAAGCTGCGATTTAATTCTTTTAATTCAAGTTCGAAATTTTCTGCAGCTGAAGTATCTGCACTAGCGGATTCCCCTTTCAAGGCAAACCAACCTCTGATTGCTCCAACTTCATCCGCACTTTCGACACTTGATAACGGATAATGTTCTTTCAGATCTTCCAATAAAGCTGAAGCTTTCTTCTGAATTACCATTTGACTTAATGCCATTCTTCGCCGATTTTGATCTTCTATTCAAATGCTAAGAAGTGACTCCATCTTCTCATTTTTGTAACCTGTTTATGTTGTAACGATGTTGCGGTTTCGGCAATTTTTTATTTTTGTATTTTCTCAGCGTCTCTAGAACAAATGGATTTTATTGTAGAAGTGGCTAGTCCAAGCTTTCTTCCAATTTCAACAGCCTTTTTCCTGATTTAAAACGCTTCAAAATATCTAGTTTTCATTCTAAACTTTTTGATGTAGTATAAAATATTTCTTAAATCAATGTGAACCTTAATTTTATTTTACTTTTCTACCTACAATCGCTCAAACCTTGAATAAATAGGGAAGCAAAACTTAAAAATCGTAGAAGCAAGTGTTTCGCAAATGTAAATAAACTTAAAATAGTTTAAAATATTTCTTAAAAAAGCATTATTTCATTCTTTGCTCTTGTCTTACAAATTTATTGGTTATGTAATCATTTTGTCACATACATAAAATTAAAAATAATTTTAATTTCTTATTATTGTTTAAGCTTATAAGAGCTTTTGTACGAATCTAAATTCAAAATTGTTTTCCCTTGAGATCATTTCTACCAGCATAAGTCCATTTACTGAAATTCTATATGACAATCTACTAATTGATTCTAGCAATGCAGATTTTTTCAATGGATATGATTATTGTTGTTTCATTCAATAAACAATTTTAAAAGATTTTTACAAATGGTAAATTTTGTAATTTAAGTAATTGTATGAAGTTAATTTAAATAATTTATATAAGACTTGAATGATTCCAATTTATTGTGGCATATTGTTTATATACCAAATTATGACGATCAACGCTCGGCAAACAAATACTTTTTAATTCACATTCATATGTAAGTCAAGTCACATATGTCAAGAAATAGTTTCTTCAGAGGCACTGAATACTTTACTGAACCTTGTTCTAATTCATCTTCACATAATTGTCACGTCCGTCAGTATGGCGGTGAGGCTCAAAGCATCTGATTATTGGAGGTCAATAGCGTTTGGCCATGCAAGAATTTGCTGAACCACTAAATAAGACCTCGAGCTTGAATAATATTTCAATCAAATGGTTATAAAGAGGTCAAAAAATAGAACGATATTATTAAATAATTATTTTATTTCCATAGAGTACATAGAATAGAACCCGAGAAGTTACCCGGAAACATTCACAATCTTTTCGTAAGCTACTTGACTGGTCGCAGATTTATTATCAGAAAATGTAACATTTTAAGGGCACTACAACCAATAGAAGCAGGAGTCACTCCAATCTTGTATTTGATGTATATATGTGTCTGACATGGCCATTAGCAGTAACCTTCATATATCAACGTTTGCTGATGAATTGGAACACATTTTAATATTGGATAAATGGTTAAAACATGAATAATGAAAGTGAACTTCAAAAACCTGTGTACGTCACTTTTGCATTGCGAAGGGAACATGTCCTCCATCCAAATTAATGGTCAATCAATACCGCAACGCAATGAAGTCAAATAACCCAACAATGATCTTCGTCGCTTAATATAAAAATCTCATATAGACGCAAAGCTGATGCAGATAAAATTAAATTAGTTTTAGCTTTAGTTTGATAGAAAAAATTTAGTGGCAGATTATTATTGGGTTAGTGTTATTTTTGACACTCCCCGTACACGGTATGCCTCGCTACACTATTGTTGTGTACTTTTAGAAAAATTATTTATTATTACGTATGCCGGTCTCCCCCTCGCACTCCACCAAAATTTGGTTTGCAACTGTACTTTATTCTAATAGCAACTCAAATTAAATTTAGATAGTCGAACTATTGTAGTTGTGTAGATACAGGGAAATAAAACAGCTTTTTATGGATGTTACAATGTCCCGCTTGTCAAAATTATTATTTATCCAATATTAAATATTAATAAAATTGGTCTCGTAGCTTGGCTTCCTATAAGGAATAAACAACCAAATAAACAAAAACATATTCACTTTTAATATTTATTTTATATTATTAAATACTCATCATATAAAAAAATTAAACTAATTAAAAAGTTCAAAATTATGATCATGTCATACGTATTTCATCATGGGCGGCATCATCGGTATCAGGAAGAAGCAGTTTAATAGTGTCTGATGAAAAAGGCTTTTTTATCTTTCGTGCTTTTATTGTATTGTATTAATTCAATGTAATACCTCTATTCGTTTAGCCACAAAAAATATCATATAAATATCTTGAAATCGAAAAAATTCAATAAAAACGCATGCAATTTTCTTCACTTTCCTGACTTTAACAGTGTCCCACAACTACAAATCTTAACTTACAATCTTTAAAATGCGCGATATTATGTAGAATTTTGTTTTCTATCGATCTGCGTAATTACTTCTTACGATTTCATCAAATTAATTTTTGCCTTTTTGGCCAGCTTTTTGGGTCAAATACACCTCTGTGCGACGCAAAACAAAGCGACGCAAGCTGGGGTATTGGTGTAGTATAAAATAATGTGAACCTTAATTTTATTTTACTTTTCTACCTACAATTGCTCAAACCTTGAATAAATAGGAAAGCAAAACTTAAAAAACGTAGAAGCAAGTGTTTCGCAAATGTAAATAGTTTAAAATATTTCTTAAAAAAGCATTATTTCATTCTTTACTTTGCCTTACAAATTTATTAGTTGTGAAATCATTTTGTCACATACTTACATAAAATTAACCCTTTCATGCCCGCGATTTGTTTTATTGTAAGCTGTGCGCGTGTTCATTCTTTTTTTTAATTAATTTTTATTAATCTATCATCATCACAGGTAAAAATATATATGTACATACAAATTTCTTATACACATATTTTGAGTTATTACTATATTAGTATTGCAACAAATATAAATGATTTAGAATTAACTTAAAATAAACATTTAAAAGATTTTATTTACATTATAGGGAAAAAATAGATAAAAAACCTGATAGGAATTAAGAGAAGTTTTTACATTAAGTCTTCTGTCAACTTTATATGTATAAAGTTGGAGAAGAAAATAATATTACAAATTTCTTATCAAGGCGGAATTTGAAATCCTGTTGCGGGTTTCAAATCTTTGTGTGATATTTTTGATCACTGTTACAAACTTTTCTTGTTGGTATATTCTATGTAATCTATTTGTTGAGTATCGTCTTGGTAGGTTGAATATAATCTTCAGATTCTTGTTTTGTATGACCTGGAGCTTTTTCAAATATGTTTTGACACATCTTTTTGACCACACTTGACATCCATATGTCATAATTGGCCGTATGCACATAGAGCATACGGCAAATTATTGTAGAGCAGTATTTTGTCTTTCCTATTTAGAGTTGACCTTCGGTTTAGTAAAGGAAGCAGAGCCCTTCCACATCGGACAGCTTTTTCACACGTTTGGAGAATAAGATGTTTAAACGTTAACTTTTTATCGAGCTCTATTCCCAAATATTTCACAGTTTCTCTGAGAGGTATTTCTATTGCACCAAGAGATAAAGCGAGAGTAGGCGTTCTTTTAGGTGATTTGTGGAACGGAACGTGTTCATTCAGTAGGCGTTCTCCGTATAGTGAAATTGTCAAGTTCGTTTCGTGAAAAAAGTGTTTCTGAAAAAAGTGTTTAAAATCATTGAAATAACTGTTTCATTGTAAAACCAAGTGAACAATATAAATAAATAAAGGTAATAGAGTTATTTAAAAAAAATAAATGATGAAAAAAGTGTTTAGTTTTTTTATAATAATTTTCTAAAAGTGCTGTTGCCTATAGGCAACATTTGTCAATTGAGGTAATTTCCGAACAATGTACATTTATTTATATACATATGTTCATATTTAGATACGTCCAAAAGGTCTTACACAGACAGAAATTAAAAAAAATTGTTCATTTTGACTGGGATGATTCTGCGGATGAGGAAAATGAAGAAGAAGAGCAGGAAACTACATCAACTTTCGAAAACCTCATCGAAGAAACATTGAAAAATGTGATTGATACGGGCGAAAATATGGAAGTTGGTCTGATTGAGCAACTAATTAGCAAAAAAAATGACGGAAAAGAAATTGAAAATGAAGAGGTTGTACAGGAAGTGACGGAAAAAATTGATTTGAAAAGTTTGAGGTGGAGGAGTGTAGAGGTAATGTAATGTAATACCAGTTGGAAAAGCGAAGTGCGCTGCAATGAGGTAAAACAACCAATCGAATTATTCGCCTAGTTGAAAAGGGGCAACCTGCAAGGGCGTAGCCAGGATATGAAATAGGGTGGTGCCACGAAAATTATGATTTTTTTATGATTATTGCAATTTCGATATATTTGAGGAGTAATCTGCGGGGATCTTCTGAAAATTTTGCTAGAATTTTTTTCAAAAATTCATCCTTCTCGGTTACCAATCTTCGGTGGACGCTTAACATACATAGTCCTGCAATATACAATATACTTATTTTTTGATAATAATTAAAATTGCATATTATTTTACCATTTAAACGAGCTTCAGTCATTGTTGAGCGCACCCATGTTTTTACTCGCCTTAAAGTGCTAAATGACCGCTCAACAGTTGCAGTAGTGCACGACTGTGACAATGAAATTAATAACGCCTTCCTTATATTTGGATAAAATTATCCAACGTCTTTCAAAATACTCGCCAGCTCTAAGTCGGCTAATTCGTCTTTAACCATTTTTTTGTTGCCAAGAATTATACCAAAGCTCAATTTCTCCTTCCAAATCATCCAACTCATAAAAATGCTCAAACGTTTTTGTGGCATTTTTAAGCTCTTCCAGCTTCAAAGAAAGCATGTTTGAAGAGTGCAAACAATGAATTGCAAACGCTGGCCTCTCTTCATTAAATCTTCTGTCCAGTGATGAAATTAAAGAATCTATATAAGGAATGTATATAGATCGCTTCCAGTATTCAGCATGATAAAAATAGGGGATTTGAACGGTGCGTTTGACGAGAGACTATCCTTGGAACAGACATTTCTATTCCTAAATTAGCTGTGTTTTCTTGAATAGAAAAAAGCAATCCGTCCACAATACCCTGTGCATTTTTTAATAATTTTATATTGCATGCATGTAAAAAAATTGTTATAGAATTAGGTGGGTGCCACGGCCCTCTAGGCCCATACCTAGCTACGCCCATGGCAACCTGGCTATGATAAGTTATATAAAGGTAATTAATTATATGTACTCATATGTAATAGATTTCTATCTAATTCAAAATATATTTTTCATTGGGTCAACACAGTTTGAAACAATATCTGCCAAATAAGCCCCACAAGTGGGGCTTCAAAATGTCTTCAAATGTGCTGGCATTATTTATGATTTTACCCTCTACATTGGAGAAGGAACGTGTGCGTCTTTTGGTTTGGGAATATCATCAGACATTGTTTTATATTTAGCATCCAATATTCCAAGGAAAAGAGGTCGTCCATTATCAATCCTTTCAACGATGGAGTCAACCCCATCATCACCGGGTTCTTTACCATTGGTTCCATCATCACCAACTCTTTCGACGGCCTCTGAATCGAGCTCTTATAAAAGAGCGTATGCTGCCGAACATGCAAAATGCATACGATTTGACAAATCTTGGTCACTGGGTAAAATGGGGAGCAAAAGGCAGATACAGGCTATGCCACACTGGTTATCCGCGTTACAAATTTAGCAAATGCAATGTTTATTTGTGTTGCAATCCACAAAAAACATGTTTTGTCTCTTATCATACTTAAGTTTCAATAAAAATGCTTTAAAAAAATAAAAACATGTTTCTTTAAATTTACCACCTCTGCCCAATGTTGCCTATACGCAACATCCTGTAACTAACGAACCAGGACACCAAGGACTTTGCAATTTTTATCAGTTCATATTTGAGTTAAGACTAACACATATCTGTCCTCAAAAAATTTTTAGCCCCGCACATTTTAATTCGGAAATGAGAAGGTTAAAAATAACTTTAATTTTTTATTATTGTTTAAGCTTATAAGAGCTTTCGTACGAATCTAAATTAAAAATTGTTTTCTCTGGAGATCATTTCTACCAGCATAAGTCCATTTACTAAAATTCTTTATGACAGTCAAAGAATATGATTATTGTTGTTTCATGCAATAAAGATTTTTACTAAATTTTTACAATATGGTAAAATTTATAATTTAAATAATTGTATGAAGTTTTGAACTATCGCCAATTATTCACACATCATGATTTTTCGTTTTTATTTAAATAAAAAATCTATAATTCCTCACGAATTTGGAATGAATTATAATGAAATGATAGTAACGAAAATCGTTAAAAATTATATTAAATTTTCGTAAGTAAATTTGTAAATTTTGTAAATCCTAGAGCTTTGAACATTCTTTCATGGCATGTATTCAGTGCCAGTGAAGGAACTATTCCATGTGAATTTTCTACTTCACGACTTGACTTATGTGAATTAAAAAGAATGTGTTTGTCGATCGTTGATCTGGAGCGTGAGTGTACCATTTCCCATATCCGATCCACCCTCAACAGTCAATGGAGCGATAAACAAACAGTTTATCAAACACCACGTACGCAAGTACGTGGAATACAAATTCGCACATCAATAGCAATAGTCAACAAACACTCCTACATTCATTTGAAGAAAGAATATTTTTATTATTTCCTATTTGTATATAAACAGTAAATTCAAGTCTTAGTATTGGATTCAGACGATTAAATTCTTAAGTTTAAGATAATGCCAGTGTTTGCTGCTATCTTGGCTTTGGAATCCAGCGTAAGTAAAAGTGTTTAAAACAAAACCTCCTCCGACAGAACTATACTTAAATTTAAAAATTTCGACTAAAGAATGGTTTCCTAAAAGTGAAAACCAGATAAATCTGGTTAGTTATGACTGCTTCCTGCAGGAACCTTCTACTGCGTTCATGCGCAGGTGTCTTGTGTGTTTATGTGAGAAAGAAGTTCCATTTGCAAAATACAATAAAAAGAAGAAGCTGAAAAAGTTGCACATTCTTCTGTCACCAACACAGGAAAAGTTATTGCAAAATTATTTTTGTAGAATACAACCACTGGCGACAGTTTAAAACTTCATACAATTAAATATTTAAATTATAAATTTTACCATATTGTAAAAATTTAGTAAAAAGTTTTATTGAATGAAACAACAATAATCATATTCATTGAAAAAATCTGCATTGCTAGAATCAATTAGTACATTGTCATATAGAATTTCAGTAAATGGACTTATGCTGGTAGAAATGATCTCAAGGGAAAACAATTTTGAATTTAGATTCGTACAAAAGCTCTTATAAGCTTAAACAATAATAAGAAATTAAAATTATTTTTAATTTTATGTATGTGACAAAATGATTACATAACCAATAAATTTGTAAGACAAGAGCAAAGAATGAAATAATGCTTTTTTAAGAAATATTTTAAACTATTTTAAGTTTATTTACATTTGCGAAACACTTGCTTCTACGTTTTTCAAGTTTTGCTTCCTTATTTATTCAAAGTTTGAGCAATTGTAGGTAGAAAAGTGAGATAAAATTAAGGTTTTTTTATTTAAAGCATTCTTAGCTTCACATATTTAATTGATTTAAGAATTATTTTATACTACACCAATACCCCAGCTTGCGTCGCTTTGTTTTGCGTCGTTTCGAAGTTGCGTCTTTTTAAAATTTTTGTGACTTCGAAAAGTTGCGGCGATAGTTGCTTCGATTTGCGTCGTTAATATGAAAATGTTTCTACAAAGTTAAAATAGAAAAATGGGATTTTCTGGAAATATGTTCGTGAAGGTTGTCTGCTGGTTGAAGATCGTTCCAAATTACAATTGCTAAAGTAAAGTTTAGACTAAATACTTCGGAATAATGCATCAAAAAGTTTAGAATAAAAACTAGATATTTTGAAGCGTTTTAAATCAGGAAAAAGGCTGTTGAAATTGGAAGAAAGCTTGGACTAGCCACTTCTACAATAAAATCCATTTGTTCTAGAGACGCTGAGAAAATACAAAAATAAAAAATTGCCGAAACCGCAACATCGTTACAACATAAACAGGTTACAAAAATGAGAAGATGGAGTCACTTCTTAGCATTTGAATAGAAGATCAAAATCGGCGAAGAATGCCATTAAGTCAAATGGTAATTCAGAAGAAAGCTTCAGCTTTATTGGAAGATCTGAAAGAAAATTATCCGTTATCAAGCGTCGAAAGTGCGGATGAAGTTGGAGCAACCAGAGGTTGGTTTGCCTTGAAAGGGGAATCCGCTAGTGCAGATACTTCAGCTGCAAAAAATTTCGAACTTGAATTAAAAGAATTAAATCGCAGTTTAAGTGTCCCAAAGTATAACTGACGCTAACAATTGTTATAAGGAAATTTATTTGAAAAAAAGCTGTTACAGTCCAACAAACTTTAATTAATTTCATACAAAAATCAGCAAGATTGACAACTCCAACTATAGAAATGGTAATCGATTTAGATGACTCAAGCTCAAATTAAAAAAATTACCACATTTAAGTTTTTTTTATGAATTCCTTATTTTTAATTTTAATCTTTTTATTTTTGTTATGCTTTAGTTATGTTTTTTCAAGTTTTTATACGGACTTTTTATATATTTTTTTAATAAAAACTGTTTATCATAAAAATATACAAATAATTTAATTTTTTATCGAAAAATCTGCATTTATGCTAAAATTATAAACCTCGGAAACAATTTAATAAAAATCAATACAAATGTATGAAAAATCATTCGTCGCGTTTCTCCGGTCCCAATTAGTTACGCAAACCGGGGTACTGGTGTATTTTAAATTTATTTAAATTTGAAAAACACTTGTTTCTACGTTTTTCAAGTTTTGCTTCCCTATTTATTCAAAGTTTGAGCAATTGTAGGTAGAAAAGTGAGATAAAATTAAGGTTTTTTTATTTAAAGCATTCTTAGGTTCACATATTTAATTGATTTAAGAATTATTTTATACTACACCAATACCCCAGCTTGCGTCGCTTGGTTTTGCGTCGTTTCGAAGTTGCGTCTTTTTAAAATTTTTGTGACTTCGAAAAGTTGCGTCAATAGTGGCTTCGATTTGCGTCGTTAATATGAAAATGTTTCCGCAAAGTTAAAATAGAAAAATTGGATTTCCTGGAAATATGTTCGTGAAGGTTGTCTGCTGGTTGCAAGTTGAAAATCGTTCCAAATTACAATTGCTAAAGTAAAGTTTAGACTAAATACTTCGGAATAATGCATCAAAAAGTTTAGAATAAAAACTAGATATTTTGAAGCGTTTTAAATCAGGAAAAAGGCTGTTGAAATTGGAAGAAACCTTGGACTAGCCACTCCTACAATAAAATCCATTTGTTCTAGAGACGCTGATAAAATACAAAAAAGTCAAATGGTAATTCCGAAGAAAGCTTTAGCTTTATTGAAAAATCTGAAAGAAAATTATCCGTTATCAAGTGCCGAAAGTGCGGAGAAAGTTGGAGCGACCAGAGGTTGGTTTGCCTTGAAAGGGGAATCCGCTAGTGCAGATACTTCAGCTGCAAAAATTTCGAACTTGAATTAAAAGAATTAAATCGCAGTTTAAGTGTCCCCAAGTATAACTGACGCTAACAATTGTTATAAGGAAATTTATTTGAAAAAAAGCTGTTACAGTCCAACAAACTTTAATTAATTTCATACAAAAATCAGCAAGATTGACAACTCCAACTATAGAAATGGTAATCGATTTAGATGACTCAAGCTCAAATTAAAAAAATTACCACATTTAAGTTTTTTTTATGAATTTCTTATTTTTAATTTTAATCTTTTTATTTTTGTTATGCTTTAGTTATGTTTTTTCAAGTTTTTATACGGACTTTTTATATATTTTTTTAATAAAAACTGTTTATCATAAAAATATACAAATAATTTAATTTTTTATCGAAAAATCTACATCTAAGCTAAAATTATAAACCTCGGAACCAATTAAATGAAAATCAATACAAATGTATGGAAAATCATTCACCGCGTTTCTCCGGTTCCCATTAGCGACGCAAGCCGGGGTATTGGTGTATTTTAAATTTATTTAAATTTGAAAAACACTTGTTTCTACTTTTTTTAAGTTTTGCTTCCCTATTTATTCAAAGTTTGAGCAATTGTAGGTAGAAAAGTAAGATAAAGTTAATTTTCTTTTTATTTAAAACGTTCTTAGTTTCACATATTTTATTAATTTAAGAAATATTTTGCCATCGTAGTCAGAGGGTTGTAGCTTCAATGCCTGCTGTAGACTTTGGTTGTTATGCCCTTTTGGTCTTCTTTGCTCTGCTGTTTGCTATTTTCCATTTTTTTTCTATTATAGGTATTACAAAGGGCTCAAATCGTGGACTCGAGTGAGCGAAAGCTGCCTGCTGAACTTAACCTAACGTAACAAACTTGTTTCACCTTATCAGATCTATGAAATAAAAACATTCAGTCCTTAGCAAATTCAGTTTTGAATAATTACTCATTACCGTTCTGAATAATTTTTGCATATCAAACACTTTGTATTTCCGTGGTTTCGCTTTGAATAATCATGTTCATATTATTTATAGTTCTAATGCATTATTTATAATTCGAACGAATATTTGCAATAGTAATATTCATCAATTTAAAAGTATTAAGATATAAGAAAATCTATGTCCGCTTTTTATTTCATCAAATTTAGGAGAAATGTCGTCAAAATCGTTCAAATGGCGATAAATTGTCAAATAAGACAGATATGAGGTCTTGCCTCCTTTTATGCTCCTTTTTTGAAATCCCTTTTTGTATCACCGTTTTTCAAAAATTTAAATTTTAGTTTTTATATTGACAGTAAATTACTTTTAACAAAGTTTTGTATTTTAAGCCAAACTAATAAAAAAATTACAATACACACGAATTTTTGAGGAAAATCTGCAACCAACTCGTAAAAAACTTGCGTTTTCCAAGAAGGATTGTTATTGTACAAAGAAATCAAACATTACGTGTCAAATTTAGTCATTACAAATGGTTTCATCAAAACAAGATTATTAGACATTTTTCAGAAAGAATTCGATATAAAAATGATTTACATATGAAAGATACATTTAATATACTTACATACACATAAGCCCAGAAGGCGAGCTAGAAACGACAAGGTACTGAAAATCTAAATTTGGAAAAACTAAAAACGAAAAATACTGTTTTCGTGTAAATTTAAAGGATGATTAAATTTAACAGAGATACTAAACTCTGTTAAATTTAAGCAAGAATTTCTCAACTTAACTTCCTAAGAAGTCGAAAAAATGCACTTACGTATGCTTTGGAACCACTGAAAATGTCATTCCCTTTTCCATTTTCACTGGGATAATAAGCGAACCAGACAGTGTCGTTTTCGTTGAACGGGTCTTTTCAAAATTAGCTTTAGTAAAAAATAAATTATCAAATAAATTGGAAGCAGGATCTATGATGTTCTTATTGTATGTCTTAGTAAATAACCCTTATGGGATTACCCTATACAATTTTGAATTAATACACTATTGGAATGATATTTTTGAAAATGAAATATAACTTGTTGCATATTATTTTTTGCTTTCCTGAGTTCCCTTTAATTGTGGCACTTACTATTTTTAAATATATACAAATATAATTTTAAGTGCAATTGAGAGATTTTCCAGGTATTTATCAGTCTTATGTTCTAAAATGTGTTTAATTCGGTTGTTTTTGCTTAAAAAATATATTTTAAAAAATGTTGAGATATTAAGACGATGAATCTGTGCCAATGAGAAAAAAGTACGTAAGTCTGATTGCGTAGTTTTTTCCGTTTTGCAGCTGAGCATTTTCGTAATTTGGAAGTTGTACGTTCTGTAGCCGTTTATATTTGGAATAAATTATTACACATTCCACAAGCTGCAGGCATTGTTCTAAATGAAATTTAATTAAAAAATGGCAAACAGATATGCGGGAACTCCCCAGATCAACACTCGGCACACAAATACTATCTTATTTCATGTAAAAAATTTTTATATGTTTTTCAATTGCAAATTAAATGAATAAAAATACATCTAACAAAAAAATCAATCCATTAAAATTAATTCCTACTGCTACTGATATACTTCGGCATATTGGGAAGTATCATACGCCCATTATACTCATGGATTAGTGACTGATTAATATCGGGTCTCACTATAGTTACTTCAGAACTTTGACAATTGATAGCTGTCATTTTGTTGGAGCTACATCTGTCAAATTGGCTGACGCTTTGGTTAAATAAGCCAACAACAAACAATAAATTAATTGCACAGAAAAAAATTATTATGTATTAGACAAAAATTTTGTCTAAATAAAATTTTATTTTCAGTCAAACTTTTTTATTGAATTTGATTACTGAAAATAAAACCGAGTTTTTTCTGTGTATAAGAAAATGGAAAACTAAAAAATTCATTACAGTATTTTTACATATCGTTAGGGATATTCTGCCAACTAATTATTCGAAATGATCTTTGTTGTAATTTAAGTTGTCTATAAGCCTGCATTTCATTCCCAACTCATCAGTTCACTTCAACCATCAGGTTTGAACAGCATTCAACCTGGTATGCCGCAGTAACATGAATTCGACAACGATTTGTGCGCTCATAGAAATATTAAAAACAAAACAAATAATTACCGATACTCATAAGAACATTTAGAAATTTAAAACCAAACACCTTTAATTTAGATTCACTTCTTTTTTCTAACTTTTACAATTGGATGATGCTTTTCAAAATGTACACACAACTGTTATTTGTTCAGATGTTCTCTCAATTGTACAACGACAGTAAAATAAAATAAAAGCAAATGATGACCGATAAATGCTTTTACTTTTTAAATATTCGAAGTTCGTTAAACCAGATTTTTTCATTAAGCGTTTTCTGGATATAAATTTAATTAAAACAATGTGTAAAACATCATTTGAATTGCCATTATAAAATCGTGCGATTATCCGCCACGACTTTGCTGGGTGGCTCGCATCCGGAATGTTTAATTTTCTATGACTGGGTTATGCTGGCTTTGAGGGACGCTGTGCATTGTAGCTTATCATGTAGACTTAAGAGTTAAGACAATTCCACAAGAAAATGTCTAACAGAGTCAAATCGCATGATCTCACTGGACAGTTAACATCACCCGCATGTGAAATGATTATCTCCTCAAATCGCCCATGCAGAAATTCTAATGGTGATTGATCTGTATGCCATTCTGTAAAAAGCACATCATACAAGCATCATAAAAGCATATCATACAATTCAGGCCGAGAGAAGTTGATAATCATCAACCTGTAACGCTCGCCATTGAAGGGCCAACGTCGTTCCCAAAGAAATATGGATGAATAGCCCCGCCAACCCAAGATCCACACCAAACAGTAATTATTTCGGGATTCATGGGACGCTTTGTTTGTTGATGTACCCAATTATGCACAAATGGACCACATCGCTGAATGGACGAAACACGCGGAACACTTGCTCGCATTATTGAACGCTGAATTCGTCCATAGTGATTTGGCAAAACAATAATTAGCGGGCAATTTGACAGATCTAGTACCTTCAATCATATGACCGCTATCAACCATCAAATGTTAAAACTCCTTTTTCAATAAATAAAATTAAGCAACATTGAAATAGATTACTTCTCTTCGTGCTTTTCAATGTGTTTATTAGACATACATACATACATATATTTTTACACAACTTTCATTTATTTTACACATACATACATGTTTTATCAATTTGTCAAATATGGAAACGTCGGCAGAATAAACAAACTGATTTATATACATTAATATTAATATTACTGTTAATCACTCGTCTTAATCTAATAATATTTAATAATCACTTGACCGTCTTGTAACTTTTGTGAATAATTAAGAACACTTTAAGCCTTTTAAGATGCGAGAATATCCACAATTACAAAGCAAATTCAACGTTTAATGAGGTCCTTTTGCAAAAGGGTGCATGTTTCTTGACAGCTCATGTTGCGATGCGATTTGTCGTAACAACACTCTTATTATAAATATCATGAGACTACGATAACACTAATTTTAAGTCTACATGTGACCTAATTCTCCCTTTGTCATTTCAGATATTATGCTTGTCCAACTGCATGTCAGAAAATTAGTGAAAAAGTTTTGCTATTTTGCTTTGTTCGTTATAAGCGTCAAAAGTTAAATCCTTTTTGTATTTTGTAATTAAAACGTAGTTCAATATTAGCGAAAGTTCGCTACAACCGTATTTCGTTTGAACTGCATTAATTTCTATGAAATATTTGTACAAAACTGTTGTGAACGGCGATAACTCCTTGCAACGGGTGTATATTATAACCGAACTCCACTGTAAATGAATTTATTACTGAATCTGCGTGTGTGTATTTTATAATTTTTTTTTGCTAATAATTTAAATTATTTTTTGAATTAAGATCCTTTTAAATATTTCGAGCTACTATTTTGAACATCTTTACGGAAAACGTTTTTCCTAAACGTATGACAAAAAATTGTACTATATGTAAATTATGTGTTTGTTTATTATATATCGATGTCCGCTTTATAATCAATCCTTTTCCCTGTTGGGATATTTTGTACAAGTAGCATCTCTTGCATGTATCTGTTTAAATAATCCTTTTATCTCTCCACTATTATCACTTTGTTTAATTCAGGTTGGCGTCCAGTGCGTTCTCAGTGGGGCGGAGGTGCGGTTTTCTCCAACGAAGATTTGCCATTTCTTCTTACATAGGACTTGTCTGTGTTGTAAATATCGTTACCCAATCCGAGAATCCAAAAATTTAATCAACTGATTTATTGCCAACTGCGAGTTGTCCTTTTTTCTCCTCATTGTTAAACTTATTTATTTACTATGTACGAGTATATTGGAAATTCCTTTTTAGCTAGAATTGTTCTAACTTTTATTTTGGTCGCTCCATCAAATCCTATATTGCTGATGAAGTTAATGAAGTTGGAGGCAAGGCTAAATGATATAATGCGGTGACTTTTGGAATAATAATTACAAAGTCTTCCCGAAGTCAAAAGTTTTTATTACCAATATAATATCAGGTAGCAGTTTTCCCTTACAATCACGGATATAATAATTTGCTATAAACTTCCTTTTTCTATTTGTCCGTAGGAAGTTTCTAATGTTTCTTCTAGCCTTCTAGTTACAACAATAGCCAATAGGTCATCTACATATTTCGTCACTATTCGTGCAAAGTTATATTCAGTAATTCTGTCATTATTACAACCTGTATGACTAGAAGAGCAGGAAATCCTTCTGTAATTCCTTTTGCTGTTCATAAACATTGTCATTTGAAAACCTAATATGACAGCGAGATTAGAGTAACATATTGATAAAGATTTGTCGTTTTTGGGACCGAGCCTTTTTCAATCATGAGAGTAAATTTAATGGTAGAAAATATTATCCAAAAAGTATTTTTAGTCAGATCAAAAACAACAGCCCGCAATAGGTTTGAATTTTTTATAAGCTTGACGCCCCCTCTGGACACAAAAAGTCCAAACAATAAACTTAAGCTAATCAGTAGTTCCCCTAATGATAAGTGAATTTTTATTTTAATCGGACTGCCCTCTTATAACCAGCAGATTTATTGATTTTTTTTAAATAGCCCACTGTGCGTCAATAGAACAAAGTTCCTTGCAGGCGACATACATATGTATATTATATAATGAAAATGGGTATTTATATACTTAACAGTCTATAAAGAGGTATATAGATGTATGTATATACATATAACTATTTCTATTATTTTCGAAAAAGAAATTTTGTCGTAACTAAAAGTGAATTTATAATATAAATATATAAATATATAAATTTTATATATATATTTTTTTCAATTTAATGCAAGGAATTGACAGATTATAAGCATTAATGGTGCAACACCATTTGGCACTCGTTAAAGCGTAAGTCTGAGTGAAAATTCGCCCGGCACATCAATCAACCTTATTTATTCTTATTATTTTTTGAATTGACAAAAACAAACTGCGAAGATACCTGACGTCTGCGATAAACCTACACTACCTCTTTTATATATGCGATAAAGACCATGTAGCTTCCATGAATTTATTATAGCCGCGTCGAATGCATTTGCTAAATATGGCCAATACCACTTCTCTTATTGAGTTTAAGTCGTTGGGACACTTCTTAGAAGTATGTATTTGCTGACTTAGTGCCAATATTACTATGGCCAATATTACTAACTGCAACAATGTCATCGGACAGTATTATATTGACATCAAAGGAATCTGCAAAGAATCGGTGGTTACGTCAACAAGCAAAATTATCGCATATGGAGCTCGAAGAATCCACAAGTGATTATGGAAAAGCCATTGCATATGTAAAAGGTTTCTGTTTGGTGTGTATTATGGTCTGGAGGAGTCACTTGGCCGTATTTGTTCGAAAACCATTATGAAAAAATCGTTACCATCAATTATGCCCACTATGATGTTATGAAAACCGACTTTATTTTTGTCCAATATGCACTGGACGATTTGTGGTTCTAATAAGACACGGGCCACACAACACGACCGATTTTATTTTTATTGCGTGAGTTATAGTTTTAATAAACTATTCGTGTAAAAAAAACACGTCTTTGTTTTTCTGTTGCACGATTCAGAATAAATTTTATTGTTTCTTTTCTTTTTAATGAAACTTCTTAACTAAATATAAAAGTGCTTATTCTAATTTTATTGTTTCTTTTCTTTTTAATGAAACTTCTTATAAAAGTGCTTATTCTATTGATTTAATTTTAAAAATAATATTTTTAATAATCAGCAATTTTATTTCGCAATTAATATTAAAAAGGTTAATAAACGATATTTTAAGAAGTCTGCATTTTTTATATTTCGCAACTTGTTGTTTGCAATCAATGTTTTACAGTTTATGTTTGTTTTGCATTTTATTAATATGAGGTGCTTGAACTAATTTTGTGTTTCATTTATGTGTGTGTGTGTTGTTATGTCTTAGTGGCTTTGGTGGGGGTAAGTGTGGTGACATAACTCCTCCCTCCCTAAAATGAAGTGACGGCCAAAGGGGCTTTGCCTGGTTTGTTGCCGGAGCTTCATTAATTATCTGGTCGAGTGAGTATGTTATAGTCATTGGTTTCCTTTTTATCACTGCTATTGTTAAAATTATGGTGAGAATTGTTATTGATCCGAAAACGGAATAAGTAATTTTCTTGTGTATTTCTGTATTTGCGTGTAGGTTTTCAACTACTTTTTTATCTTGGAATCTATAGTCATTAAGTTTTGGGAGTGTTATCTCGTCTTTGTATGAAAGAGTTGTAATGTTATTACTTAAATAAAGTGGGGTTTCAATGAATATTCCATTGTCCCAATGTGTATTATTTTCGTTATTGTACCATATGTTATTGATTGCAATTTTGCAGTTGATAAATTGAATTAAAGTTGTGCTATTAATTGTGTGTTGTTTGGTAACATTGTTGCAAATTGTAATAATCTTTTGTATTGGAGGATTAATAATGATAATAAAGTTGGGTTCTGTGTGAATAATGTCGGTTTTTTGTCCTATATCTCTTAAATGACAAGAAGCGGTTTCATTCTTATTTATTATATTTCTAATACAGTTTGTATTCATATTAATTTCTGTTTCATACTTATTTTTACAATAAAATAAATTTTCTATATGTTTACATTTTTCTTTATAAAATATCAAGTTATTTTCATTAATTAATGCATATTCTTCACTTATAATTTCTAAAGTTTTATTAATTGGTGTTGGAATAATATGATAAAATGTAAATTCTTCCTTTGACATTATTGGGATTTTTATGTTAAATATAATATTAGTATTATTATAATATGCGGTTAACTCAAGTAATTCGAATATGTGTTCGAATGAGATTACGTTAATTTCGTTTTTTAGTGTATTATGGATTTGATTAAGTTCTGTCGGGTCTAATATTAATTTTGGGATTATATTTAGTTTGGATAATACTACTGCTTCTGCGATATTGTTTAGATGCTGTGTGAGTATGTCGATATTATAGTTGATCTGATTTAGTTGTTGAATTTGTGTTAATGTGTTAATTGTAGGGTTTAGTGAATTAAGTGTTTGTTCTTGTATATTTTTTATAGATTTTGAAATAATATCTTGTTCTTTGTTTATATGATTAGTTATGTTTTCAAATCTTTTTATCATTTCAGTGTTGAGAATGAGTTGTTCATTTATTGTATTATTTATTTGTCCGTTTTCCGTTAGTAGGCGTTCGATGTCTCGGTTTAATCTTTCCGCGTCTTCGTAGTCCATATTTCCAGTTATAAATTTTATTGTTGAACCTAATGCGTTAATAAGTCCTCTCTTCTGTCTGTTCCTGGGTTTTAGAATGTTTAGTTTTGTTGTGAGTTCTTTCAGTTTCAGTTTTGTTGTTTTTAAGGCAATTTTGGCAAATTGTGTGGTTTCAAAATGAGTTATGGTTTTCTCTATTCCTTGTATATTGTCTTCATAAGATTGAAGATTGATTATGTGTATAAGGTGCTTATAGTCAGCAATTGTTCTAGCAGTTCCAAGTTTAAGTGGGATGATTCCTTGAGTTAGTGGAACATCTATAATTTTAACATCGGATTGTACCAGTACAAATCTAAGAGAAAAGTGAGTTTTGAGATTTAGGTTTTTGGTCGTCTTTTTATTTTGGATTTATGGAGTTTCTGATTGTCTAGTGTTAAGAGAGTTACTCTGTTGTTTTGTTTAACGATTCTTTTTGAAAACCTAGGAGTCATTTTGTTTCTTCTACACTCTTTTCTGTATATGTCGTCATTCTCTAAAAAGGTTTCGGGATTTTCTCTATTTTGATTTAATCGTTCGATGCGTTTGTCTGTGTCATGTGTCAGTTTTTCCCTAATTGATTCCTGTAATTTGGTCTGAAATTCTTTAAGTCGTTGTAGGTATTCGTGGTGTGTATTATAGTTTAAATCTTTTTCAAATGTGGGTGTTCTTCCATAGAATAATTCAAACGGTGTCAGTTTTGTCGCGGTGTGTATGGAATTGTTATATGTCATGATTACTTCAGACAGTATTTCATCATTATCTAATGGCGGTTCTAATGCCTTATATTTTTGCATAATAATTCTATATATTTCTGTCATAGTTGAATGTAGCCTTTCGACTGGTGAATTACTAGTACTTTGTTGAAACGAAGTGTAATGTATATTAATTTTGTTAATTTTGCAAAAATCCTTTATGATGGACGCACTGAATTCAGCACCTTGGTCACAAACTATTTTTTTGGGGGGCCCGTGTAAGCTTATATAATGCTTAATTTTCTTTAAAATTGATATGCTATTTCTGGAATCCAAAAGGTAAGCTGATCCGAACTTTGAAAATTTATCGATAAGGGTGAGAATGTTTCGTTTATTTATGCTGTATATGTCAATGTGGACAATGTCTAATGGTTTTTTCGGTATTTCGGGTATTTCAAATGTAGGTTTCGGAGGATTTCTGTCATATTTGAGTGTTTGACATATATCACAATGATTTATACATTTGGTTATTTTTTCTTTCATGTGAGGGAAGAAATATTCCCGTTTCAAGTGTTGAAATGTTTCTTGAATGCCTCTATGATTGTGGTTGATGTGGTAGTCATTCACAAGCTTATCTTGGTCGTCAGTATTTCGAATATCTTCTAATAAAATTTTACATCGAACAAGTTTGAATGTTTTACCATGTGCAAAATATTTGGAGTAAGTATTTTGAACAATTTTAAAAGTGTCGTCGTCTGTCATTATTGCAGAGAGTCTATTGGGGGCAAGGTATCGTTTAAATATGTCGGTCATTACAGTTTCGTTATACACTGGTCTGCGTATTGTTTTTCGCATTTTATTTTTAAACACTGTTTCAAGTGTAAGGGGAGGACCTTCGTTTTTTACTTGTAAGATAATTTGAAGGTTAAATGTGTTTAAAGCCTTTTCCGAGATTGGAATACTGTCCTCATAATTTTCCTCGGCAGAGTGAATGGTCGTTCCTGCTGTTCCATGAATTGAGTCGTTGTCGACTATATTAAAGTTGACTTCTTTGTTTTCAAAACGGTTGTTATTGTAAGTTTTAATGCGGCTTAGGGCGTCTGCATTTGTATTAAGTTTTCCCTTTTTGTAAATAATTTCGTAGTCAAATTCTTCAAGTTTGAGCCTCCATCTTACTAATTTGGAATTTGGCTCTTTAAGGCTCATAATCCAGGTTAGTGGTCTATAGTCAGTTACAATTTTAAATTTACGTCCGAAAAGGTAGGGCCTGAAGTATTTTGTGGCCCAAACAATAGCAAGTAATTCCTTTTCTATTGTTGAATAATTTATTTCACTATCTGTTAATGTCCTACTAGCATAGCATATCGGTTTGTCACTTCCGATTGGACCTTGGGAGAGAATTGCTCCCAAAGCAAAGTCGCTTGCATCAGTTGTTAAGACAAATGGTTTTGAGAAATCCGGATATTGGAGTAAAGGATCATTGGTCAAAAGATTTTTGCACGTTTCGAATGTTTGTAGGTACTTGTCATTAAAAATTATTTTCCTTCCTTTTTTTAAACATTCTGTAAAAGGCTTTGTTAGTTTCGAAAAATTCTGTATAAATTTTCGGTAATAACCCAATAATCCTAAGAATGATTTTATCTCTTTTTGAGTTTTTGGGATAGGAAAATTTCTTATGGCTTGAATTTTTTCAGGGTTTGGTTTTATTCCTTCAGTGGAGATAATGTGTCCTAAAAACGCACACTCTTTGTGTAAAAATTCAGATTTGTCCATTTGAATTTTTAAGTTTGATTCCCTAAGCTTTTCAAAAACTTTTCTCAGATTTAATATATGTTCTTGTAATGATGTGGAATAGACGATTATATCATCTAAGTATACAAGACAGACCGTGCCTATTAGATCTTTCAGTACATTATCCATTATTCTTTGGAATGTAGATGGTGCATTTTTAAGGCCAAATGGCATTCTGACAAATTCAAAATGACCTCCATCTACAGAAAATGCGGTTTTTGCAATATGTTCTGGATGCATTTCTATCTGGTGAAATCCACTTGCAAGATCCAGGGTGGTAAAGTACATGCTTCTACCCAATTTGTCAAGTATATCTGTAATGTTGGGTATGGGGTACTTATCACAAATTGTTTTTTCGTTCAGTTTCCTGTAATCTATTACAAGTCTCCATTTTTGTACGTTACTAGCATCTCTTTTCTTTGGAACTATGCATACAGGAGCGCTCCAGGGTGAAAAACTTGGTCTTATAATGCCCTGTTGTAGCATTTTATTTATTTGTTTCCGTACCTCCTCCTTATGAATATAAGGGTATCTGTACGATTTTGTAAAAATAGGTATGTCATCTGTGGTTTTAATTTTGTGTTTTATTTGGTTAGAGAAACTAAGGGAACTGCCTTCTTTAAAGAATATGTCATCGAATTCCGCACAAATTTTCCTTAATGCTTTCTTTTCTTCTTCATTCAAGTGTTCCGTTCTTAACATTTTTGTTATATTTTCTTCTTGGGGAAATGTGCCTGATTCTATGGTAAAGTTATTAACCTCGATGAAATTTTGGTATGGAATGGTTTTTACAGGTTGTTCAATATAGACAATTTTTTCTTTGTCGGATGTATTTACCATCTCCACGAAACTGTACCATTCTTTTGCGGTATAAATACCTTCCGAAATAAATAAGTCGGGTTCTAAAAATGTTTTTTGTATGAAAAAATCACCGTTTCTTGAATCAACTGGTATTTTAATCACAAATTTTGAAAAAGGTTGAATTATATGTTTCGCTGAAGTTAGGTTAGGTTTAAATTGTAGTGGTATTATGGAATTTTTTGTGATCAGAGTCTGACTGCCCAGGTCTACTTTGGCTTTAAGTTTGTTTAATATATCAAGTCCTATCAATCCATCGAAATAATTATGGAATTTAAAGACGAATAGTTCCATCTTACCTTTTTCCCTGAATTCTTCAAAGTATGGTAAACTGATTTTCTTGTTTAAAGAGTGTTTATTTAGTATTGTGGTTATCGTTATTGGTTCGCAGGTTCTACATTTGGCTTTGTCAATATGTTCTGGGTTTATAAAGGATGATGATGCTCCAGTGTCTATTAGAAATTTTAATGATTTACCGAAGGGAGAGGATATATTTATATATGGTAGTGTGTGTCCATGTTTGTTTATGTCTAGATATCCGGTTGGTCCAGGGAGGCATCTAGCAGAAAATTTTCACCATCGTCAATTGTATTACTGTTGTTTTGGTCGTATTGATAATTTTGTCCAAAAATAAAGTCTTGTTTTAAATTGTTCTGAGGAAATTTAACGTCGTTTTGAACTTGATCGTTCTCTGGATAATAATAATATTCGTCTAAATTTGCGTATGGAGTTTTTTCTACATCGATGTTGTGCATTTCGTGAGGTTTAAAACTGTTGGTTGTTTGCATACTCTGTGGTCTCCTTAAGTGAGTGTAACCTGAACTTACATCCATTGGTTCTGGTGGTGATAAATGTTGTGTACTATACTGCTGTCTTTCAGTATTGTTAAATGATTTGTTGTTGTTGTTGTAAAATGTTCGGGTTTGTTCAAGTCTGTTATTCGGTATGTTTTTCAGGTAGGAATGTCTATTTTGTCCAAATGTATTAGTGGTTGCGTTAATTTGGAGTTTTTGAGCGTTATTCATTCGGTTTTGATATCCAATTGTATTGTTTTGATATGAAGGTATATTCGGGTAGTATTGTCTTGAAAACTGCTGGGGGAATCTGTATGAATTATTAACTATTGGTTGGTAAGTCTGAGGCAATGGATAACTTGGAAAGTATTTAAAATTCTGTTGGGGAACATGCTGTATGTTCGCAAATGTCTTTTTTGTGTAGAATATGTTTTGTTCTTGTATACAAAAGGAAAGGGCTTCGGCCATTGTTTTAGGTCTCATCGATCTAATGTTTGAGCCCAAAGGTTCTTTAAGGCCTGACAGGAATGTGTTTAAACACATTTCGGCAAATAGTTTCTGTTTTGCCTCAATTACGCTAGGATTGCTTTCGTGAATTAGGATATTGTTATTAATGGAAGATTGTATTTCTATAATTGAGCTATAAAAATGCTGGACAGACTGAGTTTGTTTTAAATTATGTAGATCTTTAATCAAGGAAGTTTCATTCCTTTTATCGGAGTAATGCAGAATTAGATTGTTTTTTATGCTTTCCCAAACCAAAGGGGTACCATAAACGTTGAGTACCTCGTTAGCTTGTCCAACTATTTTATTATTGCTCGTAAAATAATTTTTGCATAGTTCGTCCCGTCTACGTTAACTAAATACCCTAATATTTCCTCTACATTTGTTAAAAATTCGTACAAAAGTCTGGGGTTTCCGTCAAATTTTGGGAGGTCCTTCACTGCATCTGGGATTTTAAGTGAATCAAATATTTGATGTTGATATGAAATTTGATTTGGAATTTGGGGAATGGAACCCGAGGGGTTATTGTTATCTAACGACATTTCAGTGTTTTCTGGGATGGGTATAAGATGTCTAAAGATGTTTGTGTATGGTTTGACCCGATATGTTTTTCGCATGAAATAATTTTATTTTTAGCTTTATGCTTAAATATACTTATATTACAAAAAAAATATTTAACTTTTAACGTTTTATGCTTAAATATACTTATAGTACAAAGATAAAAATATAACTTATTTACCCTATTATTGATATTAATAGTTTCATAGTTTGTGGATTTCTTCTTGTTGATAATTTGATGGTCCTGTGGGTTCAGTTGTTTTGTTTCTTGTTGATCCTTTTTTACGCTGTTCAAACGGAATTTCTTGTTGGTTGGAAAATTATCGCTTCTTCACGGTATAGGTATTTTATTCTTTTATTATGGGATGATATGGCTTTTTTTTTTCAAAGCAAGTTAACAATGTTTATGTCTCTTAATTAATTTTTTTTTTTGATTTGTCTCTTTTTTTATAATTTTTATTTTTATTTTATTATAATTCTAGAGGGACCCTTAGGTTTCGCAGAATTAAGAAATTTTTTCTTTTTAGGATAATTATGAAGTTATATTCATTAACTTTTTCACTTTTAATATTTAGGAAGTTATATTCACTAACTTTTAGTATTTTGAAAGTTATATTCATTAACTTTTTCACTTTTAATATTTAGGAGCCAAAGTTGATATTCCTTCAACTTTTTTTTCGACTGCGCCAGTTATAGTTTTAATAAACTATTCGTGTAAAAAAAACACGTCTTTGTTTTTCTGTTGCACGATTCAGAATAAATTTTATTGTTTCTTTTCTTTTTAATGAAACTTCTTATAAAAGTGCTTATTCTATTGATTTAATTTTAAAAATAATATTTTTAATAATCAGCAATTGTATTTCGCAATTAATATTAAAAAGGTTAATAAACGATATTTTAAGAAGTCTGCATTTTTTATATTTCGCAACTTGTTGTTTGCAATCAATGTTTTACAGTTTATGTTTGTTTTGCATTTTATTAATATGAGGTGCTTGAACTAATTTTGTGTTTCATTTATGTGTGTGTGTGTTGTTATGTCTTAGTGGCTTTGGTGGGGGTAAGTGTGGTGACATAACTCGTGCGAGTTTCCAGAACGCACAATTTCACGTTCTGGCGGCGTCATTTCGCAATTTGATGCCGTTATACTTATTTGTGTGAGTCCTTCAAAGACCATATCTACGTGTGTAATCCCCTAACGTCGGAGCATTTAAATAATATAGTAATTTGCACGCAATGGCAACCGGCGCAATGCGAATCAATGAAATCTAACATTTCCGAATATTAAATGAATATATAAATAAATAAACAATTTTTTTGCTTAAACTCAAATAATGCACAAAAAGTTATTCAAAATGTATTTAAATACATAAAAAAGCAACAACAACTTCTTGGGCACCAAAATCGTAGCGGCGAAAGTGGGTCAGCACTCACTCAAACACTTATTTTTAATTTCCCAAATGCGGAAATAAATACTGTATGGTTTATTTAAAGCAAAATATTACTTTTTTAACCATCTGTTTTCAACGAAAATTATGTACCAAATAAAAATACTAATGGTCTATTTTAATCTAAGTCCATATAATGGGCACAGGTTCAAATCCCATCAGACTACATTAAAGAGTGAAATCTGTTAATATCAAATGTGGTTAAACTTTAATGCAGTAAGGCAATTTTTTATTTATTTATCGATTATAAGTAGGATGCCAATAAACGTTTCACAGACACACAAGTCTACCAATTGGGCAATTTTACCATTACGAGTTATACTTAGATTCAATGGAAGAACAATACGCAATCCGTCTATTGATTGTCAATCATGTTTTTTTTTTTTGTTATTAAAAGGATTTCTTCTTATAAGGCTTTACCCAACAAGTATACAAATAACACTTTTCCATAAATAACACATTCTTACAAATTATATTCTTTTTTACTGAAACAACAGTGATCGCAAATTATAATTATTATTTGTTTGGTTGGAATATTGCTTGCGAATATTCCATATTCAGTCCTGCACTGTACTTTCTTCTTGTTAGTTTTCTGCTAATTTGGTCGCTGATGCTGCAGGAATTTAAAGTTCAATTTTCCTTTAATGTAATACAAACGAGTGGTTTGAGTTGTCCTAAAATACCTCAAGCACAAATTTAACATACCATTTTATACCAATAGGTAGAAAATTGGCACCTCTCCACCTCACCTCTCTCTGGCTGGTTTAGTTTTGTCGATGTTACAAAATTCTAATCGTATACATTTAAAGTTTTGCAAAAATATAGTATTTTAAAAGATATTTTGTAGGATCTACACGGTAGAGTAGACACGCCTTACATTTTTGGTAAAAATCCCCTTGTCAATGACATTTCACAATTACTGATAATAGCTTTTCGACCAAACATGAACACATCGCTGATTTTATAGAATTGTGTAAAATAATCCTGTTTACCAGCTGACATGCCCACAATTTCCAATATATTGGCCAGTTGCCTTTTTTTCTACTAATTGTTAAACTTATTTATTTACTATGTACGAGTATATTATTAGAAAGTCCTTTTTAGCTAGAATTTTTCTAATTTTTATTTTGGTCGCAACATCGAATCCTATATTGCTGATGAAGTTAATGAAATTGGAGGCAAGGCCAAATGCTATAATGAGATGACGTTTTGAATAATAGTTACAAAGTCTACTCGAAGTCGAAGGTTTTTACTACCAATCTAATATCAGGTAGCAGTTTTCTCTTATAATCACGGATATGGTAATTTGCTATAAATTTCCTTTTTCTATTTGTCCATAGGAAGTTTCTAATGTTTCTTATACCCTTCTAATTACAACAATAGCCAATAGGTCAATATTCAGTAATTCTTTCATTATTACAACCGGTATGACTAGAAAAGCAGGAAATCCTTCTGTAATTCCTTTTGCTGTTCATAAAAATTGTCTCTAATTCTTAAAATGTCAATATCTCCATGAATAAAGGTTTAGGAATGTTTGCATGTTGCTCTAATGTTTCTTATTTCTTATCGAATGTGTTAAGGACCAAATTCACAGAGATGTTGGTGATCAGAATCGAATGGAACTAATATTTCGTTACAATATTTTTCATTATAAAAAAATAAAAATGGTACATAATCAGATAATTGGTACCCTTTATTGAGTTTACGCGCATCTGATTTTTTCACTTTCGCAAATTTGGCATCAATGCACTCTGTAGTTGTCAAAATCGTTCGTTAAAACCAAATATCTTGGGCTAACAAAACACCAAACGCATCGAACTAGTTTACGCATCGCAATAGAGAGTAACCCTCCTGAAATCTTTGGCGTCCTTAACTTTGTACGTTGAATTTTTCGTTAATTTATTTAAAATATCACTTACTGGTACATACTGGCAAACTTCACGGACGCCGTTGTGATTTATGAGTAAATTGGTCGTAATGGCACCTTTTCCTTATGTACTTAATGAGTGTGCGTCGTTGTAACAGCACTCCACTGTATGTGAGTAAACAACTTTTGGTATTTTAGATAAATTGTAAGATGTTTGTTGATGAACTGGTACAAAGACCAGTTTAAACTCCATAGCAAATAAATAAATTTAATAAATAGAAACAAATAATTAAACAAATAAAGAATTTAAAGTCACAAAAACCTGTGCCTTTTGTAATAGAGATCATCAGTAGTGAATAAGAGAATTCGAGCATTATTGGTTGTAATGAAGGTAATAAATGTGGCAGCGTTTTGTTGCATTTATTACATTTTTCCGAATTCAGTTCCCAAACCCGCTTTGTATCGTGTGCACATGTGAAATAGAATTTGTAATGTATCGGTTGCATCGGTTGTAACGTCAATAAATAAACTTTCGAACAAAATTGTGTAAATATCTTGGCACGAGTATAAACGCACTGCTGTTTTACATGATAACAGATAAAGGTAAATTCATTTTTAATATATACGTGCCACAAGGATTTCAATAAAATAAATAATTTACTCGCAATCACAAGCACAGATTCAATAAAAATTTCCCAAAGCATATGAAAAAACAAGTATAACCGGCTGTGCCGAATCCTATACACCCTTCGCCAACTTATGATATTAAAATGCATTAAATATTTTGTTGTGGTTGAAAACTTTAGATCTTTTCCAATAAAATCAATGGCATATCATTTTAACGAAATATGATTATTTTAAGACTAAATTCATTCCTAATTTCGTTCCGTAACACGCTTTACCTTCAACTAAATTTAATTATCAATAGATCGGTTTGTTCGGTTTTGTGAAAAGAGGTGTCAAGTTGTTGTGTTAAATTTTTACTTTTTAACAAATCCGGTGTCCATTAGTGTATACCATACAATGAATCAATAACTCTCCTTAAACCATAATACAATGTGTCAAGTTTTTGTATCAAGTCGTATTGCATATGTGATCATATAAAAGCAGCTTTTACAAGACAACACATTTTTTACATCAAGAAAAGTCTAAAAGTGGTCTAAAATTGACACTAAAATATTATAATTGACCTGTAAAATTAAGGGAAAAAATTTATTTAGCCGAGTTAACCACAAGAAGCCGTTAGAGTACATTTGAAAACCTAATATGACAGCGAGATTAGAGTAAGATATTGATAAATATTTGTCCTTTTTTGGGACCGAGTTATTTTCAATCATGAGAGTAAATTTAATGGTGGATTCACTAACCGATTCTAAATGAAAAGCATATACTAAGTGTCTGCAGAACAGATCATTGCCTCGTTTATATCGGTATTTCTTTCGGGGTATTTTGCATTGCCTAAACGTGCATGTGCATGTCATTGAGAATCCATTAGTAACATTGAACAATTGACTAGGTTTTGTCTGTGTATCCTTTATGGGACCATACGGAGCCATTCAATCCATAAATTAACCAGTATATTTCTACAATTTATGTCTACAGTTTTGGAACTTTCCAGCAGGGAATCTCAATAGTGAAAATGTGATGTTGTGGCAGCGACATTGTCACTAGTATATCTATGTACTTTAGTCTATAATTTTCAGCCGGTGCTTGAGCAAATAACATATATGCATACATACATACATACATACATACGTATATATGTAACTGACTAATGCTTACCAAACAATGTCCAAAAATTACGTTGAGTAAACCAACGTGCGCGTTATATTCCAGCAAAATGGCTTAAACGAAGAACGAAAAGCTATTGGGCAGTCGAAAAATTAATGGTCCTAGTCTGACTGCAGAGTACATGTTAACAGCTTTGCAAATTTTGTCAATTGGAAACTTTTTACATTTTCTGTTTTCTGGAAAATGTAGTACCAATATGGTGTTGCTTCCAATATGGTCTTGTTGTTGATGCAAGACTCACCAAAATTAAGGCCAACTGGAATAAGATCAAAAACAACATTGAACCAGATACGGATGATATTGGACTTATACTATGTATATTCACAAAGTGAAAATTCAGTAAATAGGAAATTAGTTGTTGTTTTCTACTTATAGAAATTCATCGATCTACTTGCTGTATGATCAAATCTTCTCAGTGTGAAAAAAATGGTAAGACATACAAAGCCCACTAAGCCCTTGCTCTGTGGAAAGCTTACAAGCTACTAACTGATATAATAGTTCTCATGAGTTGTTTACTTTGATGTTCGTGTGAAATAATTGAGAATAGCCGAAGGACTTTCTTGGCTTAGTAATACGAACGGATGTTGCTGGCCTCTACCTTAAAAATATATTTTTATCTGCTCAACAAGTAATAACTCAATACAATGTATAAAAATATAACAACCATAAAATCATTTATATATAGAAGAAAAAAAGTTGTAACAGAAAGTTGATGCAGTAGAATTATTGAAATCTGATAAATATTTATCGAAATTTCTTGAAGGTAAATATCGTTATGAAAGTAATCGATCAACAGTTACTTATATCGTTCAAGGCACTGAAACATGAAGCATAACAAATTAGACAAAAAAGGTTCAAATAATCACTTCATAACTGCAGATTCATTAAAATATGAGTTAAAAGGTCCGAGCAAGAAGTTATCGGCTGGTTTTGATAATGTCCCGGATGATATGAATACGGAATTTTCTATCATATTTAATGACATTCTCATTAGCTCATACTTCCCAAATAATGAATTTCCATATTAAGTATTTAAAATAAAGATTTTATTTTTAATTTTTTGCCCAACTGAATACAATCATTAACGACCAACGGGCGTTTAATTGTATGGGTGTTGAGAAAAAAAATAAAATAGACTCACGTTGAGGAAACTGTTTGTTGTGTTGGTTTGTATAGAAACATTCTAAACCTACTATGATTATGTATTTGTTGTAATTCATATGCAATATTGAAATTCTCATATTGTATTTGATTTATGTGGCATAAACATCCGAGGTTGAATGTTTTCAAACTGCTTAAACTTCACTGACGATTTGGTTTTAGCAACCAATGAAATGACGGCATATGAAGAGCTAAAGCCACAACAAACTTTTGATTTTTTGTATGCATTTTGCGAAAGCTCTAATTGTTTCTAACGATTAGTTGGGGAGAATATCCCAAATAATGAATTTCCATATTAAGTATCTAAAGTGGTAGTATTATGTATAAACGATAAAGAGCAGTTGTGAAAGAAAAAAAGGGTTTAATAAATCTGCGCTTCCTAAACGGGTAGTTCGATTCAAATAAAAATTTACACAGCATTAGGGAAGATACTGGTTTGAGTTTCGGTTTAATGGTTTTTGTATATTTCTAGTTTGTCCCTAGGAGAACTAACAGAAGAAACCCAGGAAACCGAGCACGTTTATAAGTTTGGCTCCAGAAAGTGTTCTAAACAGTCTTAAAACGAAGACATTTTGAGCTCTTATTTTACCGTTTGATTTGCTTTATCTTTCAGTTATTTCACTAAACTTGGCTTATCACTTACAAGTTCATACTCATGAATAATTAAATAAATAGTCCACTTAAATAAAATAATGTATTGAAACAATGTCCTTAAAAATTACTCATTCATATTATTAGCAGTCAATATCAGTAGAAAACATTCATTTATTAGTGCTACCTGCATTATTATCACCAATAAAGATTCCTTTGTTGCAGCTACTCTCATCTACTTGCTGCTAAATTACAGTCTTTTCATACAAAAAGTAATACTGAGAAGACGAGTAAATAGGACAGTCATTTTTCTTATAGTCTAAAATGTTTTCAACTACAAGTTATCATTTGTATATGTAGGAAATGATGAAATGAAAAATTCTATCGAGAGATCCCGACGAGAGAAGAACGATGAAGCTGAAAAGACTTAGCAAGCCCGAACTAAGTAGAATAATGGGTGTTGTCACAGGGCACTCTCTACTACTGGCACATCTTTAACGCATGGGAATAGCGAGAGGAGATGAATGTAGTTGATTGATTTTTAACCCTTATATAGGAAAATATTTATCCAAAAATTATTTTTAGTCAGAATAAAAAACAACAGCCTGGAATAAGTTTGCATTTTTTATAAGCTTGACAGCCCCTATGGACACAAAGAGGCAAACTATAAACTTTAGCTAATCAGTAGTTCCCCTAATGATAAGTGAATTTTTATTTTAATCGGACTGCCCTCTTATAACCAGCAGATTTATTGAATTTTTTTTAAATACCCCACTGTGCGTCAATATAACAAAGTTCCTTACAGGCTATGGACATGTTATTTAATATAAATGCAAAATATGTAGATTAGAATTCATAAGGTTTTGTTTTGATGAATCAAATTCTATTAAGAACAATTCTTTCCAATAGACTAGAAAATTCAATGTATTTTATTTTGGTGTTTTCCTTTTACTTAAAATTTTATTAAAGGTTAAGTTATTCTACCAAGTCAATAACTTTTTATGTTTCTATGCCTGTTGTTATATAAACAAATAAACATATACGAAGGGACATTAAATATTTTCAGACTAGTGAATAAATTCTGATAATTTAATTAATTAACTTTTGATCAATAAAATTTTATTTTATGTGTGTGAAGATAAATTTCGAAATTTATAACCCCAGACACGAACCAATTGTCATTACAGGGCTCTGTTATGCCAATAACTTAGGACTGTTAACTACGACAAATCTAGGAGTACGGGCTCCAAGTGGAATTAGGGTTTTTATAACATGAACACCTCATGGAAACACAACAGGAAACTTATATTTTTCACATACCAAAATGTTGGAATTTTACAAAACATTATTAAGGATTCCAGGAAAATGGAAAAAATGGGCGAATAAAACTTAATGTTATTTAAAGACCTAAAGGTCTTCCATGATCCCTAGTGGTCAAAATATCCCACAATCTGTTTTTTACTGAAAAATTTTGGAATTTCTGTAGAAGATGAATTCCATTGCTTGTAGGAGGTGACATGTAAACTTTTCTCACTGTTCATCTTCAGAACTCGTTAATGTGCATATTTGGGCACAGATTTTATTTCTTAGCCCACAGTTTTAACATCCTTATTTAACGTGGAGTTGCTGATGATGATATCTACTGTAGATTTGATTATTAAAAAAATTCAGGCAGCACTATTAAAAATTATTCAACTTCTTTGTTCGTAAGCTCGACAATAAAATCAAAATTTAGCAAAGTTACTTACTATATACCTCTGATAATAAGGAACAAGTGATCACGCAGACTTGAGCTTAACCCTAGTCGGACGGAAGAATTTTACAACGTTAAAAGGCGGTGAAGGTACAATTGTACCTACATATAATTTTCACTATAAATTAGACTTTTCATGGTTAATAAGTTAAATCATTGTACACAAAATTTTTTAATTACTGAAAATACAGATAATTGTCTAAAATAAAGTCATAATTTACTTTAATAATTAAATTGTTTTAAGCATACATTTTAAAAATACTTTTAAATTTGAATTTAGTAACGTCAACTTCTAATAATGTTAAAACGGGGAATCACTACAATAAACCTGTGACAAAAAGACGTTGTGTTTTGTTTGTACAACTCACTTTCTAAAAAGGGGGAAACCCAAAAAATTATCAGTTGTTGCAAAAAAAAAAAACACAAACAAACATACATATATGTATACATAAGTACATACATATATGTGAAGTTGTTCAGTTTATTGTTTTACGTGCGCCTAAACAGGTGGATTTGATAAGCAATTAATTTACTAAAATATATAAAATTGTGATTAATTTACTAAGCCATTACATAAAATTGTGATAAATTGAGTAATACATTATGAGTGGTATCGAAACTGGATCTAGTACAAGTCGCCATCGTGTTTCTAAGTTAGTACGATTTCATTAAAAATTTCCTTAGGTGTTACGTAATGTAAATAATTTTCTAACTAGATTTACTTCCGATGAAATAAGGCAATTAATTGAATGTTCAGAAGATGAAGAAATATTTGTTGCGTCGGATGAAGAAAACTATTTGCCACAAATTGGTGATACATTTGATGAAGATTCAGACATTGAAAACGAAATTGTCATAGAGTGCGAAAATGAATACGACTCAGATGATATTACTGAAGATGAACAAAGTGGTGGAAGTATTTTGAGTGGAAAAGATGGAACTCAATGGTGTAGTGAACCTTTACCAAGTTTACAAACCAAATCTCGTAACATTTTACGCCAAAAAGGTGGACCTTCAGCAAATAGCATTTCTTTTTCAGAAAAAGAAATTTTCAAGTCAATTATTACTCCAGAAATATGTGACATTATATTGAGAGAAACAAATCGAAAAGCAAAAAGAGTCTGCGAAGCTAATAACAATAAGACAGCACAAAAGTTTCCTAATGCTTCTGAAACAGTTCCCAAAAAAATATTTCAGCCATTTTCCGAAACTGAATTTGATGCATTTTTGGGTATTCTTATTGCATCTGGTGTACAGAGGGACAATAGAACTAATCTGGGCGATTTGTGGAAACCCGATTCATTGCCTCTTATACGTGCGGCAATGTCTCGCGACCGCTTCAAGATGATGTTGAGATTTATTCGATTTGATAATGAGAACACACGTCCAGAGCGTATAAAAACAGACAAAGCTGCTCCAATCCGGGACATCTGGACAATGATGAATACAAATTTAGAGAAATCATACAAGCCATATGAATGCATCACCATCGACGAGCAACTGTTTCCATTTAGAGGCCATACCAAGTTTACACAATATATTCCCTCTAAACCGGCTAAGTATGGGATTAAAATTTTCTGGGCTTGTGACTCAATGAATGCTTACCCACTGCAAGGCCACATTTATACTGGAAAGGCAAATGACGGTCCACGACAAAAGAATATTGGAGAAAGAACCGTAATTGACCTAGTTGAATTGTATAAAGGATCTGGAAGAAACGTGGTGACAGATAATTTTTTTACGTCCTTAGAATTAGCTAAGAAATTAAATTCTTGGAATATGACATTAGTTGGTACAGTAAGAAAAAATAAGAAGTTCCTGCCAAGCAATATGCAACCTACAAAGGATCGGCCTATTTATTCAACCAACTTTGTCTACAACAGTGATGCCACAATATGTTCGTATGTACAAAAAAAGAACAAAGCAGTCGTCCTACTATCAACTATGCATACGACAGGAGAAGTTGAAAACACACTATTAGCCAAGCCAGAAATTATCAAATACTAAAACAAAACTAAAGGTGGAGTTGATGTAATGGACAAAATGTTGGGTGAGTATACAGTGAAGCGAAGAACATTACGCTGGCCTCTTGCGCTATTCTATAATATGATTGACGTCGCACAGTGGCTGAAAATCGTTTTTCATTGGCCAAAAGTCAAATTTTTTTGTCACCGATTTTTAAAATTTTTACGCCATTTTGGAGCTAATATATCCATATTAAGGTAGCCAAAAAATTACGTTAAACTATTGATAATTGTGGGCGTGGCATGCTGTCAAACTCAACTGTTTTTTGTTATTTCAGTAAAAGGTGTTTTTTATCAGTTTTTTGTCAAAAATAAATGGTCACTACTCGCAAGCTGTCATCGATAATGACCTGCGGTCTTTTTTATAATGTTGGTAGGATTATAGTCTTTAGTTGTTGTAAGTGGTTACCGCTCTAGCGTTTAATATTAGAGGTGTTATGAAATATTTATGAAACTACTATATTTTTCTAAAATTTAAACTTTAGTGGAATAGAACTTCTAGGGAACAAAAGGGAACAAGAAACGTATACCACCCGAAGAAAGGCGAAGGTGTCTTCTTTCACCCCATATATACTTTTGCACCCGCCACAACCCGCCGGTAGAACACTTTTTTAATTTTAATGAAATTACTCCAAAAAAAAATCAAATTACTCTAATATAAACAGCCCTATAATTACTCGTATACAATGGTGTATTAAATTTTCACTTTTTTGCCTAAAGGTTTATGTTTTTTACTTTAGACTACGTAAAACTAAAATAATTAAATATAATACCTGCGAAAGGGTTTTATGGCTTTGTTTTGATCAGCAAAAAATCAGTAATAAAAATATCACAATAGGTTCTACAGTAAACATATGATCTCTTTCTAATATAACTGTTAGGGTCAGCCAAAGTCATAAACAATTTTATAATAATAATCGCGACATTAAACGACTAAAGATAAAAAGAACCCCATATTGGCGAGATACTAATTAGTTTTACCTGATATTAAGGTCTGGATAACACGTGCAGTTTTGTTCAATTTAAGTACTACCTGCTATGAAATTGAAGATCAATGTGTGAATAACATGTATCTAAAAATATATAAAACTACGGATTCAATAAGGGATTACACAATAAGTTAATCCTTTACGTGTACGTACGTATATTTGCAAGTGATAAATCATAACAGACTCAAATAAAAATATTTAGAAAAATATGTAGAGCTTCGGTTATAAAGAACTGGCCGAAGAGTATTTTAGAAATAAAAACCAGGAAGATGTTCTTACTTACGTTGAAATAAAATTAAACTTAAATTCGTGTAGCACAGAAATACAAGAACAATTATCTAATTTTGTAAAAGTACTAAAAAACGCTACAAAGAAGTTAGCTACAGTAAACAAAAGTTTTATATAAAAAGTGAAAAGTGTTTAGAAGTGGTCGCTGCAGAAACAGCAAAGCAAGATAAGGTTGGAAGACCACGCAAATCATTGGACAACTGCAGCGATAGATCTAAGAGGCGGAAACTTAAAGATGTTAACGATGCAATTGGTTGTACAAATATAAAATAATTTTTCCTACATTAATTACGATCACAGAAAGAAATTAACAAAAGTGGATATCATTGAAAAAGTTATTAAAGCTAGTCTAGTGAGAACAAAACGAATTCTTAAAAGTTAAAAGCGATGCAATACAGTACACAAATGAGGAGGCATTAGCCTTATTTCTGGATTTGAAATTAACAAAACAGCAATATATTAAGCTCAGATTGCGTGCGATTGAAATGGCTCAAATATCTATCCAGCATATCATCACATAACTGCTACTAAAATGGACTGTTTTCCATCAAAGGATACTAACCAAACACACCAATTTCGGCAGAGGTACAACTACAATCTCTACTTGATCACACAGCCGAACGCTTGCTACAATCAATACCAGGAAATGCGTTAAAGAAATATGGAAACACAAAGCTAATTCTTTTTTGCAAATGGGGATGTGATGGTTCTTCGGGACATAACCAATACAAACAAGTTGTATGTGAAAATATTTCGGACTCGGATATGTTCATGGTATCAATTGTACCATTGCGATTGAAAAAGATTTTGGAAGATTCAGAGCCTTCGACTAGTACAATGCAAACAATGGATATTTGGAAAAATGAGACACCATCTTCTACGAAATACTGCAGGCCAATCAAATTTGAATTCAAAGAAGAAACTCGTGATGCCATTAACAAAGAAATTAGTGATATCAAGGCCCAAATTGCAACACTACCATTAGCCATTACAATTACAGTTAGATGGGCAGCAAATTGAAGTAAGCTACCAATTAGTCCTTACAATGATAAATGGAAATGTAGGTCAGGCTTTGACTAACACGAAGGCTGCATCCAGCTGCATTATATGCCAAGCAGCATAAACCCAATTAAACCAAGTTCCGACAAAATCATTAGATAATACCGATGCATATGAATTTAGATTATCACCACTGGCCATCTGTCGCCCCATAGAGCATGTATATAAAGTTTGGTCAAAATCGGTGCAGTAGTTTTTGAGTTCAGCGAACATACACGTAATTTTAATATATGTAGAGATATATTTAAAAATAATAAGTGGCACAATTAAAGGGAACTCAAGAAAGAAAAAAGTAATATGCAACAAGTTATATTTCATTTTCAAAAATATCATTCCAATAGTGTATTAATTCAAAATTGTATAGAGTAATCCCATAAGGGTTATTTACTAAGACATACAATAAGAACATCATAGATCCTGCTTCCAATTTATTTCATAATTTATTTTTTACTAAAGCTAATTTTGAAAAGAGCCGTTCAACGAAAACGCTGTCTGGTTCGCTTATTATCCCAGTGAAAATGAAAAAGGGAATGACATTTTCAGTGGTTCCAAAGTATCCGTAAGTGCATTTTTTCGACCTCTTAGGAAGTTAAATTGAGAAAATCTTGTTTTAATTTAAAAGAGATACTAATATCTTTAAATTTACAGGAAAAAAGTTATTTTTCGGTTTTAATTTTTCCAAACTTAGATTTTCAGTACCTTGTCGTTTCTAGCTCGCCTTCTGGGCTTATGTGTATGTAAGTATATTAAATGTATCTTTCATATGTAAATCATTTTTATATCGAATTCTTTCTGAAAAATGTCTAATAATCTTGTTTTGATGAAACCATTTGTGATGACTCAATTTGACAAGTAATATTTCATTTATTTGTACAGTAACAATCCTTCTTGGAAAACGCAAGTTTTTTACAAGTTGGTTGCATATTTTCCTCCAAAATTTATTAATTTGGTTTAAAATACAAAACTATGATAAAAGTAATTTACTGTCAATATTAAAACTAAAATTGAAAATTTTCAGAAAAGATGATACAAAGAGGGATTTAAAAAAAGGGAAAAGGAGGCATGACATCATATATGCCAGATTTGATAATTTATCGTCATTTGAACGATTTTGACGCCTTTTCTCCTAAATTTGATGAAATGAAAAGTGGACATAGTTTTTCTTATATCTTAATACTTTTAAATTGATGACTATTACTATTGCAAATATACGTTCGAATTATAAATAATGCATTAGAACTATAAATAATATGATTATTCAAAGCGAAACCACGGAAATACAAAGTGTTTGATATGCAAAAATTATTCAGAACGGTAATGAGTAATTATTCAAAACTGAATTTGCTAAGGACTGAATGTTTTTATTTCATAGATCTGATAAGGTGAAACAAGATTGTTACGTTAGGTTAAGTTCAGCAGGCAGCTTTCGCTCACTCGAGTCCACGATTTGGGCCCTTTGTAATACCTATAATAGAAAAAAATGGAAAATAGCAAACAGCAGAGCAAAGAATACCAAAAGGGCATAACAACCAAAGTCTACAGCAGGCATTGAAGCTACAACCCTCTGACTACGATGGCAAAATATTTCTTAAATTAATAAAATATGTGAAACTAAGAACGTTTTAAATAAAAAGAAAATTAACTTTATCTTACTTTTCTACCTACAATTGCTCAAACTTTGAATAAATAGGGAAGCAAAACTTAAAAAAACGTAGAAGCAAGTGTTTCGCAAATGTAAATAAACTTAAAATAGTTTAAAATATTTCTTAAAAAAGCATTATTTCATTGCAAATTTATTACTTGTGAAATCATTTTGTCACATACATAAAATTAAAAATAATTTTAATTTCTTTTTATTGTTTAAGCTTATAAGAGCTTTTGTACGAATCTAAATTCAAAATTGTTTTCCCTTGAGATCATTTCTACCAGCATAAGTCCATTTACTGAAATTCTATATGACAATCTAATAATTGATTCTACCAATGCAGTTAGAGATTTTTTCAATGAATATGATTATTGTTGTTTCATTCAATAAAAAATTTTACTAAATTTTTACAATATGATAAATTTTATAATTTAAATAATTGCATAAATTTAATTTAAATAATTGTATGTAAGACTTGAATGATTCCAATTTATTGTGGCATATTGTTTATATACCAAATTATGATGATCAACGTTCGGCAAACAAATACTTTTTTATTCACATACATATGTACATAAGTCAAGTCACATAAGTCAAGGAATAGTTTCTTCAGAGGCACTGTCTGTCAGTATGGCTGTGAGGCTCAAAGCATCTAATTATTGGAGGTCAAGAGCGTTTGGCCATGCAAGAATTTGCTTAACCACTAAATAAGCCCTCGAACTTGAATATTATTTCAATCAAATGATTATAAAGAGGTCAAAAAATAGAACGATATTATTAAATAATTATTTTATTTCCATAGAGTACATAGAATAGAACCCGGGAAGTTACCCGGAAACATTCACAACCTTTTCGTAAGCTACTTGACTGGTCGCAGATTTATTATCAGAAAATGTAACTTTTTAAGGGCACTACACCCAATGGAAGCAGGAGTCTCTCCAATCTTGTATTTGATGTATATATGTGTCTGACATGGCAATAAGCAGTAACCTTCATATATCAACGTTTGCTGATGAATTGGAACACATTTTAATATTGGATAAATGGTTAAAACATGAATAATAAAAGTGAACTACAAAAATCTGTGTACATCACTTTTGCATTGCGAAGGGAACATGTCCCCCATCCAAATCAATGGTCAGTCAATACCGCAATGCAATGAAGTCAAATACAATCACAATGAAGTCAAATAGAATACAATAGCAATCACTTTTATCGTCGCTTACCATCAAAGTCTCATATAGACGCTAAGCTGATGCGGATGAAATTAAGGGATATTCAAACTAATCGGCTACACTAAGCCCGGATTGCAAACTTCATCTATCACAGCCACACAGATTATTATTGGTTTAGTGTTATTTTTGACACTTCCCGTACACGGTATGCCTCGCTACACTATTGTTGTGTATTTTTAGAAAAATTATTTATTATTACGTATGCCGGTCTCCCCCTCGCACTCCGCCAAAATTTGGTTTGCAACTGTACTTTATTCTAAGAGCAACTCAAATTAAATTTAGATAGTCGAACTATTGTAGTTGTGTAGATACTGGGAAATAAAACAGCTTTTTATGGATGTTACAATGTCCCCCTTGTCAAAATTATTATTTATCCAATAGTAAATATTAAAAACAATTGGTCATACGAGACCTATAAGGGATAAACAACCAAATAAACAAAAACATATTCACTTTTAATATTTATTTTATATTATTAAATACTCATCACATGAAAAAATTAAACTAATTAAAAAGTTCAAAATTATGATCATGTCATACGTATTTCATCATGGGCGGCATCATCCGTATCAGGAAGAAGTATTATTTATTTATTTATTTGTTTGTTTATCTTATAATTAAAATTACAAGATAAAGAGATAAAGAGCAATAGCAACGTAGGCCTTCAGCTTAAATGTTATATAAAAATTAACTATAACTATTAACTATATATTAACTATAACTATATATTAACTAAATATTATGCTATATATAAAATATTTATATATGTGTAGTTTACTTATTTACAGTTCTTTGTATTATTATTATTTCTGGTTATATTTCATTATACAAGTTGGCTTTTTTCAGAAACTTTGTTAGTAAAATGATATTGTCTATTGAAGGATGGGATAAGGAGTGGATAGGATTAGAATTTGAAAATGTAGAATTTCTTTCGTTGTTTAACAGCGGGCAGTCGCACAGGTAATGTTGTGGCGTTGTTGGAAAGTTTATATTGCAGTTACAAATTGGGTTAAAACTAGAATCAAAAAATATTCCGTGTGTTAGTCTCGTGTGGCCCAATCTAAGCCGCAGAAATTTGTTGGAATCTAATCTTTTAACCTTCTTGCCATATTCCGTTAAATAGTCGAAGACAGTTAATTTATTGGGATTAGTTAGTTGATACCATCTGGAGCAGGAATTATAAATATTTTCAATATCTATAATTTTTGTAATCAAGCGTTAGGTCTTTTTTTTAAAAAATAATAATAATTTTATTCAATATTTCGACGCCTCTTTGGGCGTCTTCTTCAGGAAATTTTTTATTAATATGACAATTGAAAAAATTTTTTTGAAAACTTATTTTACATACATACATAAATGAACAAATTGAAAAAATTTTTATGAACCAATCAAAATTTAATAAAGTAAAAAATTTTTTAAAGGAAACAAAAAACAAAAAACTAAACAAAAAAATGTTTTTTAACCTATGAAGAAATGAAAAATCCTTTATACTAATTATATAATAACAATAAAAAATATTTTACATTCCTATTAGTCAGTTTAATTTACGAATCAAATATCTATAACATTGAGCAACATTATCTGTATCAGTTTTATAGTTTACTATCTTATTACTTGGAACATTAATAATGTTAAGCATCTCTAACATATAACGTCGTTTAAAATTCTTCTCTATAGCTAAGACTGATACTTTGCTAAAGTCCGGATTATGACTAGAGTTACAACAATGTTTCGTTAATGCTGTCTTTTGTGAAGTTGAAACATTCCTATACTTTTGGTCTGACTTGTGTCCTGCCAACCTAGTCTTCAATTTATTCTTTGTTGTACCTATATATACTTTATCACATCTCTCATTATTCTTACCATCGCATGGTATCTTATAAACGACATTAGATATGTCTAATTTTTCTACTTTATCTTTAGTCTTTGTGAATAATTTACCTACTGTATTATATATTTTATGAGCCATTTTATAGTTTCTGTTATCAAAAATATTTGATTTTTCTAATCTCTCGGACATCATTGGTACATAAGTTAACGATTTATAAATTTTTTGTTCCCGAATAATATCTGATCTTGTCCTATTATTTTTATATTGTATTATTAATTTATTGATAAGGTGAATTGGAAAGCTATTATCAAGTAATATATTCTTAATTTTTTCTTTATTCTTCTTATGAAACTCAATATCACTTATCGATAAAATTCTCTCTATAAGATTTTTTGCCGTATTTATAATAATTTTCTTTGGATGTTTAGAAAAATAGTTAATAATTCTGCCAGATGATGTTGGTTTTTGGTACCAATCTATTGATATAGTGCTTCCTCTATTTATTACTAATGAATCTAAATATGGAAGTACTGAGTTGCGTTCTTTCTCAATTGTAAATTTAATATCAGGATGAAATGAATTAAATGTTGATAACATAATTTCTATATCACTTTCTGATATAATGCAAAATAAATCATCGACATATTTTGTCAATATCTTTGGTTTAACTCTTAACTTTTCAATGCATTTGTCTAGAAGTTCTTCCATTACAATATCAGCTACAATAGGAGATGCTGGAGAGCCCATTGGAAGTCCTTTCTGTTGTATATATATCTTATTATTATACTGAAAATACCTGTTATCTATTATACAAAATCTAATAATCCGTAAAAACAAATTTTTGCTCATGTTGGTACATCTTTCTATTGTATTCCATTTTTCATCTATTATATCTCTGCGATCTAAATTGATTGTGTCTATTAAGGGTTGCTTTTCAGCGAATTTCGCAGTAAAATCCGCAAATTCGTTTCCTTTGATTTTGCTATGACCTGGGACCCAGACTAATTTTATATTTGGTGATCTTTCAATCATTATTTTCCTAATAGCAGAAGTATAATATTGGGTGTTTAATATGTTAGAGATAGATTTAATAGAGGCAAGTGAGTCTGTACAGATTGCGTATTTTCTTGTTGCCTGACTTTTAATATAGATTATAGCTTCATAAATCGCAATGATTTCTGCTGAAAAAATTGAGCTATGGATCTTAAGATTTGAGACTTTTAAAATCGAGTTCTCAGATGTGATACTGTATGAGACAGAGGTCTCTCTCTTTGAACCGTCGGTAAACAAAAAAGTGTGGTCAGATAACTTCTCCTTCAGACTTGCAAACATTTTTTTGTATTGTGCAGGGTCTGTGTTTTCCTTCGTTGCATTGTGTAGTGAGGTATCAATGAGGTCAGTGTCAAATATCCACGGTGGGATCGATTTAATTTTTTTTGGAGTCTGGTTTAGTGGGTATTTCAAGATTTTTACAGTTTTCCATTACTTTGTATAATACAGAGGGAATTTTCGGGACTTTTCTCGAACGTTTTAATTTTTTAATTATTTGATTAAGTGGATTTTCATTATTGTATAACATTGTACGAAACAACTTAGTAACAAGAATATCTCTTTGAGTTTTTAAGGACCTGATATTGGCTTCGAAACATAAGTTTGCAGTTGGTGTTGAGCGAAGTGCTCCAAGTGAAGTTCTTATGCAGGAGTTTATAATAGTATTGATTTTGTTTAATTGTGTTTTAGGGGCGTATCCAAAGAATTGTAGACCATAATTTATTTTTGAAAATATTAGGGATTTCGCTATAGAAATCAGACTGCATTGGTTACAGTTCCACTTTTTGTTAGCTAGACATTTAAGAATGTTTAAGCGGTTTGAAAGGGAACTTTGAAGGTGTTCTATATGACTGTTCCAGTTATAGCGTTTATTTATATATATACCAAGTAGACGAAGTGTTTCTACTTTAGAAATGTTTACAAGGGTTGAATTAATTTCGCATTTACAATCCTTTAGCCTACAGATGTGTATATATTTACATTTTGTGTTGGAAATTGATGCTCCGGAAGAGTCGCACCAATTATTAATGTCGTTAAATATACTGTCGAGGTTAATTGTTAGTCTTTTATTACAGGGAGATTTAATAATTAGATTAAAATCATCGGCGTATGCGCAAAAATCTATTTCTCTGTGAATTGCAATAATGGAGCATAGTTTATTAAATGCTATGAGAAATAAAATTACAGACAACGGGGAACCTTGGGGGATTCCATTGTGTAATGGGAATGTTTGGGAGTATTGGTTCTTAACACGTACTATGATTTTTCTCTTATCCATGAAGTTAGCAACGTATCTTATAATGTTTTGTCCCACTTTCCATTCCATCAATTGGTCTAATACCGAGTGAATGCCTATCTTTTCAAAAGCGCGCTCGAAATCAAGTGATACAATGGTAATGTGTTTTCGTAGCGAGAGGCAGTTGGCAATTTGATAGTCTACATAGAGCAGACTATCAATTGTTGAACACCCCTTTCTGAAACCATATTGCCGGCTATCAAGCAGTTTGTTCTCCGTTACAAACCACCATAGCCTGTTGGCAACTATTTTATCTAGGACTTTAGATAAACATGGGTTTAAAGATATAGGTCGATATGAACTAATACTTGCTTTATCTTTTCCGGGTTTCAGAACGGGGATTACAACCGAATTTTTAAATTGCTGTGGAATATAGTTTGTAAAAATATTGTTATATAAGTTTAAAATACGTTTCTTAAGTTGGATGGGAAGCATTTTCAAAATTGGGTACGAAATTTTGTCTAAACCTGGAGTTTTGCCGTTTAGCTTTTTCAGCGTAGATATAAGTTCTATGTATGTAATTTTAGATTCCATCTTTAGTGCCTCTGGAGAAGCGACAATTGATGCAAATTCAGTTACTGAATTTGATTTCTTTGTTTTGAAGTTGTTTGAAAAGTTAGAATCATCAGAAATTTTGGACCAGTATTTCCCGAACTCATTGCCTATTTCTTTTGAGCCGTTGATCATTACGTTCGGATGTGTTAAGGAGGAAACGCAGTGTATTCCTTGAGTAGTTTTATATCCAGTAAAGTTTCGGACGTTTGTCCATATTTTTTCTGTGGGAGTATTGGGGGTAATTGCAGAGGTAAGATTTACAATTGATGCTTTTTTTGAGACTTTTATTTTTCTTTTATATAATGCATTTGCTTTCTTGTAGTTAAGTAAGTTAGTTTGGATCATGTTTCTCTTGAATAATAGCCAAAGTCTGTTCTTTCCTTTCTTAAGTTTTTCAAGATCATTATTCCACCATGGAACTTTTTTCGGTTTTGCTTTTTTTGTCTGAGGAATCGAAATGTTGGCAGATTGCAGAATTATCCTACATATGTTTGCTGTTTCCTTATTAATGTTGTTCGCAACAGGTTTAACTGTATCGTTGATTAGACAATAGTTTTGGAATTTAGGCCAATTTGCAAATTTCGTGCTAAATTTGGGTTTTGTTAGCGGGCTGTTGACTGTGGGTTGTGGAAATAGGGAGATAAAAATCGGGAAGTGATCACTTCCAAACAGATTCTCTTCTGTAAGCCATGTAACTTCGGGAGAAAAGATAGGGGAGCAGAATGTAAGATCAATATATGAAAATGTGCCGTGGGTATTTAAATGAGTAGGAGATTTATCATTAAGGAGTATTAAATCAGAATTGTTTATATATCTAGCCAAAATGTTACCCCTACTGCTATTGGCAGTAGAACCCCAATTTCGATGGGGACTATTAAAATCACCTACAATAAATGTTGGTAAATCCGATCTAAGAACATTTTCCAAACTTTGTTCACTGAAGCTTGTTGTAGGAGAAATATAAATGTTAAATAATTTGAATTTAATTTTAGATGTAATTTCAAGACAGATTGTGTCAAAAGAGTTAGATATTATATTAATATATTTTTGTTGTAGAGATTTGTGTGCTAGTATGGCTATCCCTCCGTATCTTGTAACTGACGTGTTTAAAACATAGGAATTGTAGTTTATGGGGGTGGGGATGTGAGTTGATGAATGTATATGGGTCTCTTGTAGACATATGAGTTTTGGCGAATGCTTTCTGATTAATAATAAAAGTTCATTATAATTGTTTAGATAGCCGTTCATATTCCACTGTAAAATTTTCAATGTCATTATTGAGGTTTCAAAATAAAATTTAGTTCATTGTGAGGGAAACTAAAGTGTGTATTGTTGCAGGAAAGGTTGAACAGCGCAGGTTTGAATGTAGAGAGATAAGCTTTCATGTTTTTAATAAGCATTTGGCTTACCAATTGTATCATTTCTTTTAATAAATATTTATGTTTATAATTAAATCTCTTATACTTTATGTATTTCTTATTTGCAAAACTGGTTTGAAGTAAATAGAAGAAGAATATAATAATAAGATATAAAGCAATAAGCTTTATTGAGTTTACATATGTAAAGCAGTTGATATTGACAAATATTTTTCTACGAGTAATAAAATAAAATTTGTTTATGACCGACTGATGGTACTGTTCGTGTAAGATTGTGTAAATATTTCTTGTCCAAGTTGTGCAAAGTTCGGTTATGTGAAGTATGGGCTTAAGGCATTCTCCGAGAGAGAGGAAGCTGTGCTTACTGCTGGAGTTTTTACTCAGTCTATGAGAGAGAGGACTTGTTATATTTTTAACACTTTGAATTTTGTTATTATTGTGAAGCAAAATGTATTAAAAATACATTTCTCGTATAAGAGAGAAGTGCACGTGAGCGATAAAAAATAAAAGACAGAGCGTCTGGTACTGGGGTCGTTGATAGCAAAAAGGTAAAAAGGTGTAGATGATGTTGTTATTTGTAAGTGCAGTATTGAACTTTGCAAGAAAAGGTGGAAGGGAATTATGTTCGTATTTGTTGTAACATAAAGAAGAAACATGAGAATAAATAAATTAGTTTTTAAAGCAAAATCGGTGCCCACTTGTGGTAAACCAATTCGACTGCAGGGGCCGAGCCACACGCGGAAAAGGAGCAGAGTGAATTTCACCCGGCTCCCCCGGCGCAAAGCAAGGCACCAACAGAGACGCTGGTCCACCACAAATGTTTGAGAGTTACTGAGTATACTTAAAAAAATCATTTTTTTACTGTTCCTTTAGATTTCCGAGTTGTATGCTTGATTTTATTTTTTAGTTTTCTTGAAATATTTTTAGGTAGAATTATTGGTTGATTAGCTTCAACGGTTTGAGATGAATTACTTTGTTGGTCCGTTTCCATTTCAGATAGTGATAAGTCAATATCACTAATGATGTCCGAGTATTCTTTTATAAGACGTGGTTTGATGATTGTATTAGCTGGTGGAATTGGAGGTAGGTTAGTAGAAGTGACGGTTTTACTTCGATGTTGCTTTTGACTATTGTTGAGTATGTAGTGTTTTGTTGTGAGTGTCTGTTTTTGTAAATAGTAGCAGCTTTTTTCTTGCCGACTTTTTCAAGAATAGAAATAGATTGGATTTCTTTTTCCTTCAAGAAGATGGGACAGCTTTTGTCGTATGTTGTGTGTTTGAAATTTTCAATATTGTTAATTTTACAGTTAATGCATGAGACTTGCAGACAACATTTTTCATTAAGTTCTTCATTAACATGGGAAACATTGGAACAATTTCCACAAAGTTTCTGATTTTTACATATCTTGGCCAAATGTCCATATTGTTGGCAGTTTTTACATTTGAGTGGTAGAGGGATGTAAGGTCGTATCCTTACCTTTTCATAGCCAATGGCGATATCAGAAGGTAATGTAGTGGAAGCAAAAGTAATTACGACCAGTCCGGTTTCAATTAATTTATCTTCGACTTTTTTTAAGATTTTTTTTACGTATGTAACGTTTTGTTGCTTCAGCTCCATTAGAATTTCGGATTCTTTTATGCCACGTAGATCGTTGGAATATATTACTCCTTTCGCGAAATTCAATCCGGGTTGTTCCTTTATATTGATTTTTATTTCAGGAGATAGAGAAGTAAGTTGTACGAGCTTGGAGGCTTGTACGCATGTTTTGGTTTGAATGAGTATGGTACCACTTATTAACTTTTTGCATTGCTGCACTTCACCTCCTGCTACATTATCAATTACTTTTTTAATTAAGAAGGGTGATACATTAGATAAATTTCCATTGCTTTCAATCCTTTCCATGATTAAAAATTTTTCACCAGGTGATAGTACACTAAGTGTTTTGCTTTTATCGAACGTGATAAATGGGCACAAAATCCCACCACGATCAGGTGGTTCAGTCATTTTTTTTATTTGAAAAATTTTTTTTTCACTTTTTGATCTTTGTTATTTAATAATTTCTTTAGCTTTATTTAATTTAATTTAATAAAATTTTTCAATTTGATTTTTTCAATTTGATTTTAAGAGACACTTCACAGCACGGCTACTAGATGTCGAATGATCAGGAAGAAGTAGTTTAATAGTGTCTGATGAAAAAGGCTTTTTTATCTTTCGTGCTTTAATTGTATTGTATTAATTCAATGTAATACGTCTATTCGTTTAGCCACAAAAAATATCATATAAATACAGTAGAATCTTAGAAAAGTTAACTCTCGTTAAAGTTAAACACGCGGATAAGTTAACAGTTTTTCGTAATCCACGTACATACATATATACATACATACATCTAAAGTAAGTTTCTCGAAAGCAGTTGAAAGAAAAGAAACAAACAAGCATTGACTGCTTCTTTAAACCTCTATAAACTATTTTTATGCGAACAAAAAAAACTGAGCGGGACTGTGAAATTGAACACCCAGTACAAACTAAATCTAAATTTCTTTTTTGTAATAATGAAAACAATTATATAAGTCTTTTAATAAAAATGTAACATTTGGTATCTAAAAAAATTGTTTACATACTACATATATACTTTATTTATTCCCTTTTTCGACTAAAAAAACCGCTTAGAAAAGTTAAAAGTTCGAAAAAGTTAATACCCCTTGGGACATTTTGGTTAACTTTTTTAAGATTCTACTGTATCTTGAAATCGAAAAAATTCAATAAAAACGCATGCAATTTTCTTCACTTTCCTGACTTTAACAGTGTCCCACAACTACAAATCTTAACTTACAATCTTTAAAATGCGCGATATGATGTAGAATTTTGTTTTCTATCGATCTGCGTAATTACTTCTTAGGATTTCATTAAATTAATTTTTGCCTTTTTGGCCAGCTTTTTGGGTCAAATACTCCTCTGTGCGTCTGTCAGTAGGGCAGTGAGGCACAAAGCATCTGATTGTTTTAGGTCAAGAGCTTTTGGCTTTGCAAGAATGTTCAAAGCTCTAGGTATTATTTACAAATTTACTTACGAACATTTAATATAATTTTTTACGATTTTCTATCATTTCGTTATAATTCATTCCTAATTCTTGAGGAATAATAGATTTTTTATTTAAATAAAAACGAAAAAGCATATATAAAAAGGAAACTGGAGGGAATGGCTTTAATGTAAATTTCAAAGCGATGGCATGAAGGTGAGATAAGGTCGGACAAATACTCCTATTTTGTATTTTATTTTGGGTCACAAATAGAATGATCAAAGAAAATGAACTGTGACATGGTTGGGCGGGCAGTATAGAGAGTTGCTACCCAGATAGCCTGCTAAACGAAAGCATCACTGGTCGCTGCAGCCGTGCTTTAAATGAGAAGAATGTTGGAATGCACTTCTGCGTTAGCACACCTTTATTGTCAGGCAATGTAGGGAAGAATTATTAAGGCTAGTTGGAATTTCTGGCTTTACCTTAGTTTTGATTCACTTTGGTAATGCGCAGGCACACGAGTCAGTTAGATTGAAGAGTGCTTTGGATTCGGTGTCAGTTGCGATTTGGCTTGACACTATTAAGAGTAGTATGTCTAAGCACTTCCAGCAAAAAGTTGATCATAGATGGCAAAATCTCGACAAACGAGGGGCGCCAATGTGGTGTGGGCCTCCTACAATATAGACCGCATAATGCAAATCGTAAAGCACAGTCCTGAGAATATATGGAGACTGCAGTCAATAATAACAGGTCAGGAGGGGTTAGGAATACATGCAGATCAACTCGTATTACCCTGTAACGGGTACTGGAGGAGCTGCAAGGGTATACAAAAACAAGAAACAATCTCGCACCTTTCCCGCGAATGTCCTGCCTTAACAATAAAAATACAAAGATTCCTATTCAGCTACATACATATATGAAGGACGATCTTTGTGAAGTATCGGGATCAAGGCCAAGTAACCTCGGCTACAGGGTGGATCTGGTACTCTAAATCAAAGGATCTGTACAAGTTCTCTGCACATCTGACGATTTGTATTGTCATGTCAAAACGACAAACTCCACGTGACTGTTTTTGGCAACCTTTAATGAAAGGAACTGTACATATGGGTTGAATGGCTTTAAAAAAACATTGAAACCCTCTTTTTCTAGAGTGCCGAATCACATATCATTTATTCGATAAGTATTTCGTCCATCGTATCTATATTAGTTGATTGTAAGTAAGTAATTAAGTAAGTAATTACTTAATTAGTTCATTGTAAAAAGTATTTAATTGATGTTTTTACCGACGGAGGTGACAAGATTTTGAAATGCTTCCACAAAGGAACTTCCACTCAGCAGAGCGTCGGCTTGAGTGGTATTAAATTTTTTTGTGAAAGTTACTTTATTATGTATCCTGTATTCCTATATGTCGCAGCTTTCGTCATTTTTATTAAAATTGAATTTTTTAAACAATAATATTTATAGTTTTCACTTTATAAATTCATTTCGTCACAAATATATTATTGGCAAATATTAAAAACAGAAATGTTTTCGGAGAAGGCATAATGAGGAAATGCCTGTAGCTCACAATCAATCGTATTATTTAACAACGTAGTGTACAATAGTAGTATTTTGTACATTTACTAAGTCAAAGTTGAACATACAAATGTCTTAGAAAACGTCTTTGCAGCTTCGGGGCTTTTTTGGATATTGCCAAACTTGGCTTTTTTAATCTTTTTTCCACTAAACGATCTATTCTACTCGATTTATAATTTGTGCAGTAGAAACACTAGAAACAGGCCAAAATGTTTTCACATAAATTAAGTATTACCTACGAAAATAACTTTGATAGAGATAAAATATGAATTAATTGAATTATTTTATTGAGTTTGAGGTGTTCTTTTTTTAAACAATGTATTTATTTTGTTTCAATTTTTCAATATTTCAACACCCTGTGGGTGCTGTCTTCTTCAGGAAAAAAATATTTTATATAATTTGAAACAAAAACAAAAAAAGTTTAAATTTTTTTTTTATATTTTCAATACAAAATATTGACAATTGTGGAAATGAATAAACATTTTTAAAATGAAATATTTTCCTTTTTAGTGTCCGTTTTTGCTTTTATATATTAAATGCCTAAAACTTTGAGCTAAATTATCTGAATCTGTTCTAAAATTCATTATCTGTGGCAAAACACGAGGTTTGTAGTTATTTTCTTTATCTAAAACAATTATATTCTCAAAGTCCGGGTAATGACTTTTATTAATGCAATGAGTTAACAAAGCTGTTTTTTGCGAAGAAATATTATTTTTATGTTTTTGGTCCGATCTATGTCCTGCTAATCTTGTCTAGTTTATTTTTAGTGGTACCTATATATACTTCTGAACATAGGTCATTGTTATTTCCTTTGCATGGAATTTTGTATATCACATTTGGCATATCTAACTTTTCAACTCTATCTTTAGTTCTACTACTGTATTACAAATTCTATGGGACATTCTATATTTTTTTCTATCAAATATATTTGATTTTTCCACCCTTTCAGACAAACCTGGAGCATAGGTTAACGACTTGTAAATTTTAAGCTCAGAATCTATATTTTTTCTCCTTCTTGTATTATACGAATACTGGTTAATTAATTTGTAAGTCAGATCTATTATCAATGTATTCTTAATTATTTTTTTATTCTTTTTATGAAATTGAAAATCACTAATTTTTAAAACTCTTTCTGTTAAGTTTCTAGCTGTATTAAATATTATCCTTTTAGGGTGCTTAGAATGGAAATTAAGGATTCTTCCAGAAGATGTTGGTTTTGGTTTCCAAGTTCGAATAATATCATCAATTTATAAAATATGAATTCAAAATTATTGCCAATGTTCAACATTTTTAAAAAGTATAATCGATTTCAGTTCTATACAATGTCACTAACATATGGTACATACAATGATCTACATTTAACTACTTTTTAAACTGCGTTAACGTTATAAAACAATATCGTTATCTCTATAAATGCATCTACAAATACGCAAATTACATATGTGACATATTTTTAGTTTAAGTTTCACAACGGAGAGACTCGAAATGACAGTTCAAAAAATCAAAAATGTGAATGAGGGAATTAAGAAAAAGTCAAAAGCTAAGCTAGAAGAAGCTAGAAAAATTAGAAAAGATTCTACAGATGTATGTATACTAGGCAGGGATTAGGGAAATATTAAAAAAGGCAACCACAGCAAACCAGACAAAGCAATCATGAGCCCATTCATTCCATTTATAATCGCATTTCCGAACACGCCAATCAACCAAAAACATCTTCAGAGCAAACAAAAGCAATGCTGATAGGTACATTAGAGCTGGAAAACGAGCACAAGGTGGCCTAACCCATACGACTTCGCATTCTTCGCCGATTTTGATCTTCTATTCAAATGCTAAGAGGTGACTCCATCTTCTCATTTTTGTAACCTGTTTATGTTGTAACGATGTTGCGGTTTCGGCAATTTTTTATTTTTGTATTTTCTCAGCGTCTCTAGAACAAATGGATTTTATTGTAGAAGTGGCTAGTCCAAGGTTTCTTCCAATATCAACAGCCTTTTTTCTTGATCTAAAACGTTTCAAAATATCTAGTTTTTATTCTAAGCTCTTTGATGAATTATTCCAAAGTATTTAGTCTAAACTTTACTTTAGCAATTGTACTTTGGAACGAACTTCAACTTGCAACCAGCAGACAACCTTCACGAACATATTTCCAGGAAATCTAATTTTTCTATTTTAAGTTTGCGGAAACATTTTCATGTTAACGATGCAAATCGAAGCCACTATCGACGCAACTTTTCAAAGTCACAAAAATTTAAAAAAGACGCAACTTCGAAACGACGCAAAACAAAGCGACGCAAGCTGGGGTATTGGTGTAGTATAAAATATTTCTTAAATCAATAAAAATATGTGAAACTAAGAACGTTTTAAATAAAAAGAAAATTAACTTTATCTTACTTTTCTACCTACAATTGCTCAAACTTTGAATAAATAGGGAAGCAAAACTTAAAAAAAGTAGAGACAAGTGTTTTTCAAATTTAAATAAATTTAAAATACACCAATACCCCGGTTTGCGTCGCTAATTGGAACCGGTGAAACACGACGAATGATTTTCCATACATTTGTATTGATTTTCATTTAATTGGTTCCGAGGTTTATAATTTTAGCTTAAATACAGATTTTTCGATAAAAAATAAAATTTTTTTATTTTAGGTTTAAGATTTCTCTTTATTTATGAACATTTTTCCTTTCTGTTTGTGATTTTTTATTTTAAATTTAGATAGGCTACTTAGTTCAATCGTATTTTATAAGCCAAATTACATGTGATAGTTATCAAAGAACAAATTACACCAAAGACACATGTGTAAATCATTCTGACAAACACTAGCAGAACGGAACAACATGCTGTCTTCGAAAGCCGCTGCACTTTCATCATCAGCGTTCTTGTGTTTGGTCCACTTTTGTGGTGTCAGTTGATGTATATTTCAGCTATTTATACAAACTTTTTCACTGTAAATAGAATACGTGAATTTTTTTGATTCATTCGTATTACAATTTGTGAAAACTTTTTTTGTAACTTACAACAGTGTTGCCATTGTTATCTATTGTTTACCAACTATACACATGTTTTTTAATTTGCTTAGTTTGTTTTTAACTTATGACAAACTTGTTTGATTTGTTACTACAGTCAAATCCCGATAATTCGTACCCCGATAAATCATAATTCCCAATAATTCGTAATAAACTTCCGGTCCCTTGAAAAAATCTCGTTAATTCGTAAAATTTCTATACATTTTGGTCCCCTCGATAATTCGTAATTTTTTTTTACAAATAAAATCTTCTTTACCTCTTATAAATCGTAATTGTATTCTAACTACCACTTATAATTCGTAATAAAAACAACAGAAACATGGAAAGAATGATTTTTTCCGCCATTTTTTTTTTTTGGTGGGTTTTTGCTTTTGCTTGTGTGTGTGTTTATTTTCTTAAGATCAGTTTGTTACATGTATAATAAAGAAAAATGCCAGGGCACGCACAAAACTCTATCGGTGTTAGAAAAACAAAAAATTTTTGCAGCCATTGACAATGGAGATTAGTGGTCCATTACTATCCGAAAAAGTAGTATGTTTTGCAAAAAAGTTAAATCTAAATGATTTTAAAGCAAGCAGTGGTTGGCTCGATCGCTTTAAAAAAACGGAATAACATAAAATCTGCGGTGAAAGTTCGGCAGTTAATGAAAATATATGTTCAGAATGGAAAGAAAAACTTAATCATTTGACAAAAGATTATGATGCAAAAGACATTTTCAACACAGATGAAACTGGTTTATTTTTTAAATGAATTTGTCAGTTTTATTTTTATTTTATTGTTTTTTGTTTGCTATTAAAATTACACGTATTTTATGTATTTATTTTATTTATTTTGTATTTTATTTTTAATAATTGTTTTTTATGTTTTTTATCATTTTAGTAAATAAATTGAAAAACCCCGTTAATTCGTATTTATTTTATTTTAACCCCGTTAAATCGAACCCCCGCTAAATCGAAAACCCCTATAATTCGTAAGAAATGGCTGGTCCCTTGCGATTACGAATTATCGGGATTCCACTGTATAAGTATGTATATTTATTAATTTTTGCTACAAGCCATTAGCTTTGTTAATTTATATTTTAGGTTTAAGATTTCTTAATGGCAACTCTGTTGTAAGTTAGTGAGGTGTAATTTGGGCTTTCCATTACAAAAAAAGTTTTTATTAAAATAATAATATAAGAATTCACGAGAAAATCTTGAAAAACATAATTAAAGCATTTCAAAAATAAAAAGATTAAAATTAAAAATAAGGAATTCATAAAAAAAATCCTAAATGTGGTAATTTTTTTTAATTTGAGTTTGAGTCACCTAAATCGACTGCCATTTCTAGAGTTGGATTGTCAATCTTGCTGATTTTTGTATGAAATTAATTAAAGTTTGTTGGGCTGTAACAGCTTTTTTTAAATAAATTTCCTTATAACAATTGATAGCGTTAGTTACATTTTTGGACACTTAAACTGCGATTTAATTCTTTTAATTCAAGTTCGAAATTTTCTGCAGCTGAAGTATCTGCACTAGAGGATTCCCCTTTTAAGGCAAACCAACCTCTGGTCGCTCCAACTTTCTCCGCACTTTCGGCACGTGATAACGGATAATTTTCTTTCAGATCTTTCAATAAAGCTAAAGCTTTCTTCGGAATTACCATTTGACTTTTTTGTATTTTCTCAGCGTCTCTAGAACAAATGGATTTTATTGTAGAAGTGGCTAGTCCAAGGTTTCTTCCAATATCAACAGCCTTTTTTCTTGATCTAAAACGTTTCAAAATATCTAGTTTTTATTCTAAGCTCTTTGATGAATTATTCCAAAGTATTTAGTCTAAACTTTACTTTAGCAATTGTAATTTGGGACGAACTTCAACTTGCAACCAGCAGACAACCTTCACGAACATATTTCCAGGAAATCCCATTTTTCTATTTTAACTTTGCGGAAACATTTTCATATTAACGACGCAAATCGAAGCCACTATTGACGCAACTTTTCGAAGTCACAAAAATTTAAAAAAGACGCAACTTCGAAACGACGCAAAACAAAGCGACGCAAGCTGGGGTATTGGTGTAGTATAAAATAATTCTTAAATCAATAAAAAATATGTGAAACTAAGAATGCTTTAAATAAAAAAAACCTTAATTTTATCTCACTTTTCTACCTACAATTGCTCAAACTTTGAATAAATAGGGAAGCAAAACTTGAAAAACGTAGAAGCAAGTGTTTCATAAATGTAAATAAACTTGAAATAGTTTAAAATATTTCTTAAAAAAGCATTATTTCATTCTTTACTTTGTCTTACAAATTTATTAGTTGTGAAATCATTTTGTCACATACATAAAATTAAAAATAATTTTAATTTCTTATTATTGTTTAAGCTTGTAAGAGCTTTTGTACGAATCTAAATTCAAAATTGTTTTCCCTTGAGATCATTTCTACCAGCATAAGTCCATTTACTAAAATTTTATATGACAATCTAATAATTGATTCTACCAATGCAGTTAGAGATTTTTTCAATGAATATGATTATTGTTGTTTCAGTCAATAAAAATTTTTACTAAATTTTTACAATATGGTAAAATTTATAATTTAAATATTTAATTGTATGAAGTTTTGAACTGTCGCCAGTGGTTGTATTGTACAAAAATAATTTTGCAATAACTTTTCCTGTGTTGGTGACAGAAGAATGTGCAACTTTTTGAGCTTCTTCTTCTTATTGTATTTCGCAAAAGGAAATTCTTTCTCACATAAACACACAAGATACCTGCGCATGAACGCAGTAGAAGGTTCCTGCAGGAAGCAGTCATAACTAACCAGATTTATCTGGTTTTCACTTTTAGGAAAGCATTCTTTAGTCGAAATTTTTAAATTTAAGTATAGTTCTGTCGGAGGAGGTTTTGTTTTAAACACTTTTACTTACGCTGGATTCCAAAGCCAAGATAGCAGCAAACACTGGCATTATCTTAAACTTAAGAATTTAATCGTCTGAATCCAATACTAAGACTTGAATTTACTGTGGCATATTGTTTATATACGAATAGGAAATAATAAAAATATTCTTTCTTCAAATGAATGTAGGAGTATTTGTTGACTATTGCTTTTGATGTGCGATTTTGTATTCCACGTACTTGCGTACGTGGTGTTTGATAAACTGTTTGTTTATCGCTCCATTGACTGATGAGGGTGGATCGGATATGGGAAATGGTACACTCACGCTCCAGATCAACGATCGACAAACACATTCTTTTTAATTCACATAAGTCAAGTCGTGAAGTAGAAAATTCACATGGAATAGTTCCTTCACAGGCACTGAATACTTGCCATGAAAGAATGTTCAAAGCTCTACGATTTACAAAATTTACAAATTTACTAACGAAAATTTAATATAAGTTTTAACGATTTTTACTATCATTTCATTATAATTCATTCCTAATTCGTGAGGAATTATAGATTTTTTATTTAAATAAAAACGAAAAATCATGATGTGTGAATAATTGGCGACAGTTCAAAACTTCATACAATTATTTAAATTATAAATTTTACCATATTGTAAAAATTTAGTAAAAACCTTTATTGCATGAAACAACAATAATCATATTCTTTGATTGTCATAAAGAATTTTAGTAAATGGACTTATGCTGGTAGAAATGATCTCCAGAGAAAACAATTTTTAATTTAGATTCGTACGAAAGCTCTTATAAGCTTAAACAATAATAAAAAATTAAAGTTATTTTTAACCTTCTCATTTCCGAATTAAAATGTGCGGGGCTAAAAATTTTTTGAGGACAGATATGTGTTAGTCTTAACTCAAATATGAACTGATAAAAATTGCAAAGTCCTTGGTGTCCTGGTTCGTTAGTTACAGGATGTTGCGTATAGGCAACATTGGGCAGTGGTGGTAAATTTAAGAAAACATGTTTTTATTTTTTTAAAGCTATTTTATTGAAACTTAAGTATGATAAGACACAAAACAATTTTTTTTGTGGATTGCAACACAAATAAACATTGCATTTGCTACATTTGGAACGCGGATAACCAGTGTGGCATAGCCTGTATCTGCATTTTGCTCCCCATTTTACCCAGTGACCAAGATTTGTCAAATCGTATGCATTTTGCAGGTTCGGCAGCATACGCTCTTTTATAAGAGCTCGATTCAGAGGCCGTCGAAAGAGTTGGTGATGATGGAACCAATGGTAAAGAACCCGGTGATGATGGGGTTGACTCCATCGTTGAAAGGATTGATAATGGACGACCTCTTTTCCTTGGAATATTAGATGCTAAATATAAAACAATGTCTGATGATATACCCAAACCAAAAGACGCACACGTTCCTTCTCCAATGTAGAGGGTAAAATCATAAATAATGCCAGCACACTAGCCCTAGAGAACATTTTGAAGCCCTGTGTTGACCTGTGTGACTTTAAATTTTTTATTGAACTACATAAGTATATTAACAAGTCTACATTCATAAAATCATGAGCTCCAAATATGGGGGCAATTACTTTGCCCCTCTCGACCCCGATCCGGACCCCATCCCCAAACGTAAAAGGCTTGGCAATATGGATATTAATAACATGAACGATTTTCCTCGACTAGATTGCACTCAAAAATCTAAAAGCTATAACCCTAAATATATACTAATTAAAAGTAACATAAAGGACAAACCATTAAAAGACTTTAATATATTTCTTGTATCTAAAGCCCTAGAGGCGGTCACAAGTGAAAAAGTGGAGAAAGTATCATTCAATCGTGATGGTGATTTGTTGATTGTTACAAAAAATAATATCCAAACTAATAAATTTTTGAAAACAAAAGAATTAATTGGTGTCTGTCCAGTGACAGTTATGTTACATCCTACCTTAAATACGACTAAAGGAGTTGTTTTTGCACCATCGTTAAAAAATCTGTCCGAAGTAGAAATTACTGAAGGTCTAAGCGACCAAGGGGTAATAGAATGCCACAAAGTAAAAAAAATTATAGATAACAAGCTCACAAATACGTGTCTACATATTCTTTCTTTTGATCGTTACGCAGTACCATCGGAGATCAAATTAGGTTTTCTTGTTGTAAAAGTAAACCCCTACATCCCCCAACCTCTACAATGTAAAAACTGCTTCAAATTGGGCCACACCAAAAAACACTGCAAATCCGAAACTAAATGTGAAGTTTGTGCTTCCAGCATTCACGACCCAATACCGTGCTCAAAAATTGAATGCGTAAACTGTAAACATGAACACAATGCTCTTAACAAAAGCTGTCCAACAATCATAAAACGTCAATTAACTATTAAAATCAAAATAACAAATAACTGTACCTTTTTTGAAGCAAACAAAAAAGCTAATGAAATAAATGAAGGTATAATAACAGATATACCAAAGGAATCACTAGAAGAAGCAATTGAAAAACGCAAAAAACGAATTAACGCACAGAAAAAACAACCAGATGAATTAATGGCTGCAGTAACTAATCAAGAAATTGTAAATGCAATCAATAATAAAAAGTTAAACAACATTACAACAACAAGCTCTATCTTAGAACAGACTTATTCTCTTAATCAAGTAACAAAAGAAATTTCAATAAAATCCACTCCTAACAACAATCAACATTTAAAAATTAAACACAATAAAACTGATAACCCAACATTGAATAATGTATCGGATTACAATGCTAACTCAAAGAACAAAATGGATCTCATATAGTATATCACTTTGATATAATACTATATTTCACTGGTGATATATGTATATGTATCTAGTCCAATTAAAGTTTCACCAGTCTTTTTATAACTAAATTATGGTCCTAAATATACTTCAATGGAATATGAACGGATACTACAACAACTTACACGAATTACAACTAATAATTAATAATAAATCACCAGATGTGATAGCCTTACAAGAAACTCATCTTAAGTCTAACATCATAAATCTTAACAACTATGTACGTATTTTGCTTAAATAACACTAATAATTCTCGTGCCAAAGGCGGAACTGCTATACTACTGAAAAGATCTATCCAACACAAATTTTATAAGCCTGATTTAAGCTTTTACGCAGTTGGCGTAAAAATTGAAGCCGAAACTAAATTAAACATATTGTCATTATATGCTTCACCAACGCAAACAATATCAAACGCTGATTTAGACGCACTTAGCTATCATATTGATTCTGCTACTCTAATATTGGCAGATTTAAACGCCCAAAACACTATATGGGGTTCAAAAAACTCCGACCAACGTGGTAAGCTGGTTGAACAATTTTACCAACATTCAAATCTAATTATTTTAAATAATGGTTCTCCTACGCACTACTCTACCCACTCTACCTTTACGCATTTCGACATATCTATTGCATCATCAGTTCTGTACCCTTTCCTCACTTGGGATTTAGACATCAATTTACATGGTAGTGACCACCTCCCGATATATATAACATATAAAAGGAACTCCGATTACTCGAATAAGACTGCCAACAGAAATCATAATTTTAATACAGATTTTGCAAATTGGACTAAATATAATGATCTAATTAACACTAAAATTCTTAATATAGACTTATCAAAAAATAACAACCAAGTTGCTGCAAAACTAAAAAGAATTTTAATTGCTTCCGCCAACGAATCAATCCCGAAGAATAACAAAAGCGCAAAACCTAAATTGGTACATTGGTGGAACAAAAATCTATCGCTTCTGCGAAAAGCAAAACAGACTAATTGGCATAAGTTTAAAAGAAATCCTACCATAGAAAATAGTATAGAATACCGGAAAGCCAATGCGATTTTTAAGAAACATGCTAAAATGGCGAAAAAGGATTCTTTTTACAAATTCACATCCGAATTAAATCCATCAACATCTATTCAAGCTGTGTGGCGTAATGTAAACAAGTTATACGGAAAAAATATAAAGCACAGTATTAATAGTATAAAACATTTAAATAACATCTACACACAACCAGAAGATATAGCAACTTTATTTGGAATGGAATGGTCACTTCAATCTAGTGATGCTAACTTTAGTCAAACCTTTATAAACAGCAAAAATCAGATAAATATTACACAAAATTACTCGCCCCACTCCTCTGCGAAATTTATTGAGTCTGATATCACATTAATAGAGGTTAACACAGCACTAAAATCCCTTAAAGGAAAAACTGCTGGGTTTGATAAAATTAACTATCCCATGCTTAAAAATACGCCAACCTCATGTAAAAAGATAATCGTAAAATTCCTCAACAATGTGTTTAATTCGGGAGTCATACCTCAAGATTGGAAAGTTGCCACTGTTATACCTCTCCCTAAAGTAGGCAAAGAAAAAAACGAGCTGAACGGCTATAGACCTATATCTTTACTTCCATGTTTAAGTAAACTATTGGAAAAAATTATTGCTAATAGACTGTCATGGTTTCTCCAAAATAAGAAACTTATACACCCTAAACAAATGGCTTTTAAACCTCGTAAAGGCACAAGCGATGTTTTACTTTACTTAGACCAACAAATAACGAAATCTCTTTCCATAAACGGTCATATTACTATTTTATCTATGGACTTTGAAAAAGCTTTTGATAGAATTGGTATTCACAGCATTATTACACAACTAAAGGAGTGGCGAATTGGACCAAAAATGCTAAAGTTAATCTTTAACTTTTTGAGCAACAGAAAATTTAAAGTAAAAATTAATGATACATACTCTCCAATTTTCCCCCTTCAAAATGGTATACCACAGGGATCTCCTATATCTGTTATTTTATTTCAAATAGGATACGAAAAACTTAACTCTGTAATTCTAAAACACCCAAGCTTTAATCACTGCCTGTATGCAGACGACCTATGTATCATAATAAAATTAAACAAACAGCAACAGCCGCTTGACCAGCTAAAGATTGACAATCTTACTACTGATTTAAAAAATTGGTGCAAAAATCTCATTGGACAAAACCAGTGCTATACACTTTTGCCGTAAGAGGAGTTGCTTACAGCCACCGTTATCCTTTCAAACTCATACTATTCAAACAGTAAACAGAATGAAAATATTAGGACTGATCTTTGACAGCAAATACCGCTGGAAAGAAAACATTCTGTACCTAAAAAATGCCCTAGTAAAGAGATTGAATCTAATTAAATGTATTTCCAGTATCAACAGTAATTGTCACCAAAAAACCTTAATAAGAATTATAAAATCTCTGTTAATATCAAAAATTGAATACGGTCTTCCACTATACGGTTATGCGGCGAAAGCAGATTTAAGAAAAATCCAAACAACATATCACGATGCCGCACGATTTGCCATTGGTGCCTTTAAAACATGCCCACAGAAAATCAAATACTACATTATAAGCCGAATTCGAAATGCAACAAAAATTTAAAATCAACTGTTCAAAGAATCACCGAATACATTGTTTTAACAAATATTAATCCAAAACCAATAAAAAAATTTAACTGTCTGCGACCCCCTTGGCTACTTACACACAATAGTATTGACCCATCATTTATTTCCTACCCTAAAGACTCAACATCAGTTGAAATTTACTTAGCTGTTTTCTTGCAGAAAAAGTGTGAATATTCTGCATGTGGATGGAATTTTTGCTATACAGACGGTTCGAAGAGCGAGAATGGTGTTTCATACGCCATAATAGACAACAACCTTGATACGATACAGGTAGGCCTGCTGGATGTAAATAGTTCAATATTTATTGCAGAAGCTATTGCCATTATAAATGCTATCAAATAGATAAAAAAACAGAGATCAAAGTATGTAATCTGTTCCGACTCTAAATCATGTGCAACTGCAATACTAAACTTATCCAACAGAGAGGATACGATCTGCGAAATAAGAGACAATCTGATTCGATTTTCGGACAAAATTAAACTTATGTGGATACCTGGCCACTCCGGGATTCCCGGCAATGAAAAAGCCGATCGTGCAGCAAAAGAAGCCTTTAATATACCACTAATAGTAGAAAATACTCAAAATAAATGCACGATATACTCTACAGTTCGCAAACTTTTTTCGAGTAAACGAAATCGCTATTGGAATGCTTATACCCATCTTTATAAAAAATTCAATCCAAATGGTGAATCACCCACATACCCACCCGATATACCAAGATCATATCTACAGAAATACACACGTTTAAGACTAGGTCACTGCCGATTAACACACCGACACCTGATGGAAAGAACTCAACCACCCCTATGCATTTTCTGTAGCAGCTCAAGAATATCAATGCAGCACTTAATTGACGAATGTTGTTATGTTAAATCTATATGCACAAAAAATAATTACTCTTTCAGCAATCTTTTAAAACATACTACAAAAGATAATATAAACAATTTACTTAACACTATTTTTTCAACCTTTTTTGTTTTAATATATATAATTTTTGTAATCAAGCGTTAGGTCTTTTTTTAAAAAAATAATAATTTTATTCAATATTTCGACGCCTCTTTGGGCGTCTTCTTCAGGAAAAAAAAAATTTCCTGAAGAAGACGCCCAAAGAGGCGTCGAAATATTGAATAAAATTATTATTTAAAAAAAAAAACCCAACGCTTGATTACAAAAATTATATATATTATAAACAATTTACTTAAACTGTTAAAATTACTAAATATTTATAACTCAATTTGAATTCATCTTTATTTTTCCGGCTTTCTTATTACTAACAGGAGCTGATGGCCTTGGTAGCTAGCGCTCAATCTCTAACTTTATAATAATTAATTTATTATTAAGTTATATAATTAATAATAATAATAATAATTACCTTTATATAACTTATCATAGCTAGGTTGCCCCTTTTGAACTAGGCGAATAATTCGATTGGTTGTTTTACCTCATTGCAGCGCACTTCGCTTTTCCAACTGGTATTACATTACATTACCTCTACACTCCTCCACCTCAAACTTTTCAAATCAATTTTTCCGTCACTTCCTGTACAACCTCTTCATTTTCAATTTCTTTTCCGTCATTTTCTTTGCTAATTAGTTGCTCAATTAGTTCCTCATCCGCAGATTCTTTTCCAGTCTGTGTAAGACCTCTTGGACGTATCTAAATACGAATATATATAAATAAATGTACATTGTTCGGAAATTACCACAATTGACGAATGTTGCCTATAGGCAACAGCACTTTTAGAAAATTATTAAAAACAAACTAAACACTTTTTTCATCATTTATTTTTTTTAAATAACTCTTACCTTTATTTATTTATATTGTTCACTTGGTTTTACAATGAAACAGTTATTTCAATGATTTTAAACACTTTTTTCAGAAACACTTTTTTCGCGAAACGAACTTGACAATTTCACTATATGGAGAACGCCTACTGAATGAACACGTTCCGTTCCACAAATCACCTAAAAGAACACCTACTCTCGCTTTATCTCTTGGTGCAACAGAAATACCTCTCAGAGAAACTGTGAAATATTTGGGAATAGAGCTCGATAAATAAAAAGTTAACGTTTAAACATCTTATTCTCCAAACGTGTGAAAAAGCTGTCCGATGTGGAAGGGCTCTGCTTCCCTTACTAAACCGAAGGTCAACTCTAAATAGGAAAGACAAAATACTGCTCTACAATAATTTGCCGTATGCTCTATGTGCATACGGCCAATTATGACATATGGATGTCAAGTGTGGTCAAAAAGATGTGTCAAAACATATTTGAAAAAGCTCCAGGTCATACAAAACAAGAATCTGAAGATTATATTCAACCTACCAAGACGATACTCAACAAATAGATTACATAGAATATACCAACAGGAAAAGTTTGTAACAGTGATCAAAAATATCACACAAAGATTTGAAACCCGCAACAGGATTTCAAATTCCGCCTTGATAAGAAATTTGTAATATTATTTTCTTCTCCAACTTTATATATATAAAGTTGACAGAAGACTTAATGTAAAAATTTCTCTTAATTCCTATCAGTTTTTTTATCTATTTTTTCCCTATAATGTAAATAAAATCTTTTAAATGTTTATTTTAAGTTAATAACTAAATCATATATATTTGTTGCAATACTAATATAGTAATAACTCAAAATATGTGTATAAGAAATCTGTATGTACATATATATTTTTACCTGTGATGATGATAGATTAATAAAAATTAATTAAAAAAAGAATGAACACGCGCACAGCTTACAATAAAACAAATCGCGGGCATGAAAGGGTTAATTTTATGTAAGTATGTGACAAAATGATTTCACAACTAATAAATTTGTAAGGTAAAGTAAAGAATGAAATAATTCTTTTTTAAGAAATATTTTAAACTATTTTAAGTTTATTTACATTTATGAAACACTTGCTTCTACGTGTTTTAAGTTTTGCTTCCCTATTTATTCAAGGTTTGAGCGATTGTAGGTAGAAAAGTAAAATAAAATTAAGTTTTTTTATATTTAAAGCCTTCTTAGTTTCACATATTTTATTGATTTAAGAATTATTTTATACTACACCAATACCCCAGCTTGCGTCGCTTTGTTTTGTATTGTTTCGAAGTTGCGTCTTTTTTAAATTTTTGTGACTTTGAAAAGTTGCGTCGATAGTGGCTTCGATTTGCATCGTTAATATGAAAATGTGTCCGCAAAGTTAAAATAGAAAAATTAGATTTCCTGGAAATATGTTCGTGAAAGTTGTCTGCTGGTTGCAAGTCGAAGATCGTTCCAAATTACAATTGCTAAAGTAAAGTTTAGACTAAATACTTCGGAATAATGCATCAAAAAGTTTAGAATGAAAACTAGATATTTTGAAGCGTTTTAAATCAGGAAAAAGGCTGTTGAAATTGGAAGAAAGCTTGGACTAGCCCCTTCTACAATAAAATCCATTTGTTCTAGAGACGCTGAGAAAATACAAAAATAAAAAATTGCTGAAACCCCAACATCGTTACAACATAAACAAATTACAAAAATGAAAAGATGGAGTCACTTCTTAGCATTTGGACAGAAGATCAAAATCGGCGAAGAATGCGAAGCCGTATGGTGTAGGCCACCTTGTGCTCGTTTTCCAGCTCTAATGTACCTATCAGCATTGCTTTTGTTTGCTCTGAAGATGTTTTTGGTTGATTGGCGTGTTCGGAAATGCGATTATAAATGGAATGAATGGGCTCATGATTGCTTTGTCTGGTTTGCTGTGGTTGCCTTTTTTAATATTTCCCTAATCCCTGCCTAGTATACATACATCTGTAGAATCTTTTCTAATTTTTCTAGCTTCTTCTAGCTTAGCTTTTGACTTTTTCTTAATTCCCTCATTCACATTTTTGATTTTTTGAACTGTCATTTCGAGTCTCTCCGTTGTGAAACTTAAACTAAAAATATGTCACACATGTAATTTGCGTATTTGTAGATGCATTTATTCGCTCATAGAGATAACGATATTGTTTTAAACGGTAACGCAGTTTAAAAAGTAGTTAAATGTAGATCATTGTATGTACCATATGTTAGTGACATTGTATAGAACTGAGATCGATTATACTTTTTAAAAATGTTGAACATTGGCAATAATTTTGAATTCATATTTTATAAATTGATGATATTATTGGAACTTGGAGAGAGGGACATTTATTAACAGATTGGTACCAAAACCAACACCTTCTGGAAGAATCCTTAGTTTCCATTCTAAGCACCCTAAAAGGATAATATTTAATACAGCTAGAAACTTAACAGAAAGAGTTTTAAAAATTAGTGATTTTCAATTTCATAAAAAGGATAAAAAAATAATTAAGAATATATTAATTGATAATAGATCTGACTTACAAATTAATTAACCAGTATTCGTATAATACAAGAAGGAGAAAAAATATAGATTCTGAGCTTAAAATTTACAAGTCGTTAACCTATGCTCCAGGTTTGTCTGAAAGGGTGGAAAAATCAAATATATTTGATAGATTCAGATAATTTAGCTCAAAGTTTTAGGCATTTAATATATAAAAGCAAAAACGGACACTAAAAAGAAAAATATTTCATTTTAAAAATGTTTATTCATTTCCACAATTGTCAATATTTTGTATTGAAAATATAAAAAAAAAATTTAAACTTTTTTTGTTTTTGTTTCAAATTATATAAAATATTTTTTTCCTGAAGAAGACACCCACAGGGTGTTGAAATATTGAAAAATTGAAACAAAATAAATACATTGTTAAAAAAGAACACCTCAAACTCAATAAAATAATTCAATTAATTCATATTTTATGTCTATCAAAATTATTTTCGTAGGTAATACTTAATTTATGTGAAAACATTTTGGCCTGTTTCTAGTGTTTCTACTGCACAAATTATAAATCGAGTAGAATAGATCGTTTAGTGGAAAAAAGATTAAAAAAGCCAAGTTTGGCAATATTCAAAAAAGCCCCGAAGCTGCAAAGACGTTTTCTAAGACATTTGTATGTTCAACTTTGACTTAGTAAATGTACAAAATACTACTATTGTACACTACGTTCTTAAATAATACGATTGATTGTGAGCTACAGGCATTTCCTCATTATGCCTTCTCCGAAAACATTTCTGTTTAAAAACAGAAATGTTTATAATATATTTGTGACGAAATGAATTTATAAAGTGAAAACTATAAATATTATTGTTTAAAAAATTCAATTTTAATAAAAATGACGAAAGCTGCGACATATAGGAATACAGGATACATAATAAAGTAACTTTCACAAAAAAAATTTAATACCACTCAAGCCGACGCTCTGCTGAGTGGAAGTTCCTTTGTGGAAGCATTTCAAAATCTTGTTACCTCCGTCGGTAAAAACATCAATTAAATACTTTTTACAATGAACTAATTAAGTAATTACTTACTTATAAATGATGCGTGGTTAATATGACAGCCGTTAAAAATATGTGATTCGGCACTCTAGAAAAAGAGGGTTTCAATGTTTTTTTAAAGCCATTCAACCCATATGTACAGTTCCTTTCATTAAAGGTTGCCAAAAACAATCACGTGGAGTTTGTCGTTTTGACATGACAATACAAATCGTCAGATGTGCAGAGAACTTGTACAGATCCTTTGATTTAGAGTACCAGATCCACCCTGTAGCCGAGGTTACTTGGCCTTGATCCCGATACTTCACAAAGATCGTCCTTCATATATGTATGTAGCTGAATAGGAATCTTTGTATTTTTATTGTTAAGGCAGGACATTCGCGGGAAAGGTGCGAGATTGTTTCTTGTTTTTGTATACCCTTGCAGCTCCTCCAGTACCCGTTACAGGGTAATACGAGTTGATCTGCATGTATTCCTAACCCCTCCTGACCTGTTATTATTGACTGCAGTCTCCATATATTCTCAGGACTGTGCTTTACAATTTGCATTATGCGGTCTATATTGTAGGAGGCCCACACCACCTTGGCGCCCCTCGTTTGTCGAGATTTTGTCATCTCTTATCAACTTTTTGCTGGAAGTGCCTAGAGATACTACTCTTAATAGTGTCAAGCCAAATCGCAACTGACACCGAATCAAAAATATTCAAAGCAGGCTTCAATCTAACTGATTCGTGTGCCTGCGCATTACCAAATTGGATCAAAACTAAGGTAAAGCCAGAAATTCCAACTAGCCTTGATAATTCTTCCTTACATTGCCTGACAATAAAGGTGTGCTAACGCAAAAGTGCATTCCAACATTCTTCTCATTTAATGCACGGCTGCAGCGACCAGTGATGCTTTCGTTTAGCAGGCTATCTGGGTAGCAACTCTCTATACTGCCCGCCCAACCATGTCACAGTTCATTTTCTTTGATCATTCTATTTGTGACCCAAAATAAAATACAAAATAGATGTATTTTTCCGACCTTATCTTACCTTCGTGCCATCGCTTTCAAATTTAAATTAAAGCCATTCTTTCCAGTTTCCTTTTTATACAATTATTCACACATCATAATTTTTCGTTTTTATTTAAATAAAAAATCTATTATTCCTAAAGAATTAGGAATGAATTATAATGAAATGATAGAAAATCGTAAAAAATTATATTAAATGTTCGTAAGTAAATTTGTAAATAATACCTAGAGCTTTGAACATTCTTGCAAAGCCAAAAGCTCTTGACCTAAAACAATCAGATGCTTTGTGCCTCACTGCCCTACTGACAGACGCACAGAGGAGTATTTGACCCAAAAAGCTGGCCAAAAAGGCAAAAATTAATTTTAATGAAATCCTAAGAAGTAATTACGCAGATCGATAGAAAACAAAATTCTACATCATATCGCGCACCTTAAAGATTGTAAGTTAAGATTTGTAGTTGTGGGACACTGTTAAAGTCAGGAAAGTGAAGAAAATTGCATGCGTTTTTATTGAATTTTTTCGATTTCAAGATATTTATATGATATTTTTTGTGGCTAAACGAATAGAGGTATTACATTGAATTAATACAATACAATAAAAGCACGAAAGATAAAAAAGCCTTTTTCATCAGACACTATTAAACTGCTTCTTCCTGATACCGATGATGCCGCCCATGATGAAATACGTATGACATGATCATAATTTTGAACTTTTTAATTAGTTTAATTTTTTCATGTGATGAGTATTTAATAATATAAAATAAATATTAAAAGTGAATATGTTTTTGTTTATTTGGTTGTTTATCCCTTATAGGTCTCGTATGACCAATTGTTTTTAATATTTACTATTGGATAAATAATAATTTTGACAAGGGGGACATTGTAACATCCATAAAAAGCTGTTTTATTTCCCAGTATCTACACAACTACAATAGTTCGACTATCTAAATTTAATTTGAGTTGCTCTTAGAATAAATTACAGTTGCAAACCAAATTTTGGTGGAGTGCGAGGGGGAGACCGGCATACGTAATAATAAATAATTTTTCTAAAAATACACAACAATAGTGTAGCGAGGCATACCGTGTACGGGAAGTGTCAAAAATAACACTAAACCAATAATAATCTGTGTGGCTGTGATAGATGAAGTTTGCAATCCGGGCTTAGTGTAGCCGATTAGTTTGAATATCCCTTAATTTCATCCGCATCAGCTTAGCGTCTATATGAGACTTTGATGGTAAGCGACGATAAAAGTGATTGCTGGGTTATTTGACTTCATTGCATTGCGGTATTGATTGACCATTAATTTGGATGGGGGACATGTTCCCTTCGCAATGCAAAAGTAACGTACACAGATTTTTGTAGTTCACTTTTATTATTCATGTTTTAACCATTTATCCAATATTAAAATGTGTTCAATTCATCAGCAAACGTTGATACATACATAAAGGTTACTGCTTATGGCCATGTCAGACACATATATACATCAAATACAAGATTGGAGAGACTCCTGCTTCCATTGGGTGTAGTGCCCTTAAAAAGTTACATTTTCTGATAATAAATCTGCGACCAGTCAATTAGCTTACGAAAAGGTTGTGAATGTTTCCGGGTAACTTCCCGGGTTCTATTCTATGTACTCTATGGAAATAAAATAATTATTTAATAATATCGTTCTATTTTTTGACCTCTTTATAACCATTTGATTGAAATATTATTCAAGTTCGAGGGCTTATTTAGTGGTTAAGCAAATTCTTGCATGGCCAAACGCTCTTGACCTCCAATAATTAGATGCTTTGAGCCTCACAGCCATACTGACAGTCAGTGCCTCTGAAGAAACTATTCCTTGACTTATGTGACTTGACTTATGTACATATGTATGTGAATAAAAAGTATTTGTTTGCCGAGCGTTGATCGTCATAATTTGGTATATAAACAATATGCAACAATAAATTGGAATCATTCAAGTCTTACATACAATTATTTAAATTAAATTTATGGAATTATTTAAATTATAAAATTTATCATATTGTAAAAATTTAGTAAAATTTTTTATTGAATGAAACAACAATAATCATATTCATTGAAAAAATCTCTAACTGCATTGGTAGAATCAATTATTAGATTGTCATATAGAATTTCAGTAAATAGACTTATGCTGGTAGAAATGATCTCAAGGGAAAACAATTTTGAATTTAGATTCGTACAAAAGCTCTTATAAGCTTAAACAATAATAAAAAATTAAAATTATTTTTAATTTTATGTATGTGAAAAATGATTTCACAAGTAATAAATTTGCAATGAAATAATGCTTTTTTAAGAAATATTTTAAACTATTTCAAGTTTATTTACATTTATGAAACACTTGCTTCTACGTTTTTCAAGTTTTGCTTCCCTATTTATTCAAAGTTTGAGCAATTGTAGGTAGAAAAGTGAGATAAAATTAAGGTTTTTTTATTTTAAGCATTCTTAGTTTCACATATTTAATTGATTTAAGAATTATTTTATACTACACCAATACCCCAGCTTGCGTCGCTTTGTTTTGTGTCGTTTCGAAGTTGCGTCTTTTTAAAATTTTTGTGACTTCGGAAAGTTGCGTCGATAGTGGCTTCAATTTGCGTCGTTAATATGAAAATGTTCCGCAAAGTTAAAATAGAAAAATGGGATTTCCTGGAAATATGTTCGTGAAGGTTGTCTGCTGGTTGCAAGTTGAAAATCGTTCCAAATTACAATTGCTAAAGTAAAGTTTAGACTAAATACTTCGGAATAATGCATCAAAAAGTTTAGAATAAAAACTAGATATTTTGAAGCGTTTTAAATCAGGAAAAAGGCTGTTGAAATTGGAAGAAACCTTGGACTAGCCACTCCTACAATAAAATCCATTTGTTCTAGAGACGCTGATAAAATACAAAAAAGTCAAATGGTAATTCCGAAGAAAGCTTTAGCTTTATTGAAAAATCTGAAAGAAAATTATCCGTTATCAAGTGCCGAAAGTGCGGAGAAAGTTGGAGCGACCACAGGTTGGTTTGCCTTGAAAGGGGAATCCGCTAGTGCAGATACTTCAGCTGCAAAAAATTTCGAACTTGAATTAAAAGAATTAAATCGCAGTTTAAGTGTCCCAAAGTATAACTGACGCTAACAATTGTTATAAGGAAATTTATTTGAAAAAAAGCTGTTACAGTCCAACAAACTTTAATTAATTTCATACAAAAATCAGCAAGATTGACAACTCCAACTATAGAAATGGTAATCGATTTAGATGACTCAAGCTCAAATTAAAAAAATTACCACATTTAAGTTTTTTTTATGAATTCCTTATTTTTAATTTTAATCTTTTTATTTTTGTTATGCTTTAGTTATTGTTTTTTTTTTAATTTTTCTTGTGAATTTTTATATTTTTATTTTAATAAAAACTGTTTATCATAAAAAATATAAAAAAAAAATTATTTTTTTTTATCGAAAAATCTGCATTTAAGCTAAAATTACAAACCTCGGAACCAATTAAATGAAAATCAATACAAATGTATGGAAAATCATTCTTCGGTTTGCGTCGCATTTCTCCGGTCACAATTGTCGGCGCAAACCGCGGTATTGGTGTATTTTAAATTTATTTAAATTTGAAAAACACTTGTTTCTACTTTTTTTAAGTTTTGCTTCCCTATTTATTCAAAGTTTGAGCAATTGTAGGTTGAAAAGTAAGATAAAGTTAATTTTCTTTTTATTTAAAACGTTCTTAGTTTCACATATTTTATTAATTTAAGAAATATTTTGATCGTAGTCAGAGGGTTGTAGCTTTATTGCCTGCTGTAGACTTTGGTTGTTATGCCCTTTTGGTCTTCTTTGCTCTGCTGTTTTCTATTTTCCATTCTCTATCTATCATAGGTATTTCAAGGGGACCACATAGTGGACTCGAGTGAGCCTTCTGTACTTAACCTAACGTAACAAACTTGTTTCACCTTATCAGATCTATGAAATAAAAACATTCATTCCTTAGCAAATAAAGTTTTGAATAATTACTCAATACCGTTCTGAATAATTTTTGCATATCAAACACTTTGTATTTCCGTGGTTTCGGTTTGAATAATCCTGTTCATATTATTTATAGTTCTAATGCATTATTTATAATTCGAACGAATATTTGCAATAGTAATATTCATCAATTTAAAAGTATTAAGATATAAGAAAAACTCTGTCCACTTTTCATTTCATCAAATTTAGGAGAAAAGGCGTCAAAATCGTTCAAATGACGATAAATTATCAAATCTGGCATATATGATGTCATGCCTCCTTTTCCCTTTTTAAATCCCTCTTTGAATCTTTTCTGAAAATTTTAAATTTTAGTATTTATATTGGCAGTGAATTACTTTTATCATAGTTTTGTATTTTAAGCCAAATTAATAAATTTTGGAGGAAAATCAATACTTGGAAAAGCTAAAAACGAAAGATACGCTTTTGCTGTAAATTTAAAGGTATTAGTATCTCTTTTAAATTTAAGCAAGATTTTCTCAATTTAACTTCCTAAGAGGTCGGAAAAATGCACTTACGGATACTTTGGAACCACTGAAAATGTCATTCCCTTTTCCATTTTCACTGGGATAATAAGCGAACCAGACAGTGGCGTTTTCGTTGAACGGCTCTTTTCAAAATTAGCTTTAGTAAAAAATAAATTGGAAGCAGGATCTATGATGTCAGATCTAAATTTGTATCATAGTGATTTTAGAGATTAGATTCCAAGTGAAAAACTTGTTCAAAAATGCAATAAATTTTTTCTAATTGGATCTCTTAGTAAATAACCCGAATGGAATTACCCTATACAATTTTGAATTAATACACTATTGGAATGATATTTTTGAAAGTGAAATATAACTTGTTGCATATTATTTTTTGCTTTCCTGAGTTCCCTTTAATTGTGGCACTTATTATTTTTAAATATATACAAATATAATTTTAAGTGCAATTGAGAGATTTAGCAGTCTTATGTTCTAAAATGTGTTTAATTCGGTTGTTTTTGCTTAAAAAAATTATTTTAAAAAATGTTCAGACATTAAGACGATGAATCCGTGCCAATGAGGAAAAAGTACGTAAGTCTGATTGCGTAGTTTTTCCGTTTTGCAGTTGAGCATTTTCGTAATTTGGAAGTTGTACGTTCTGTAGCCGTTTATATTTGGAATAAATTGTTATACATTCCACAAGCTAAATGATATTTAATTAAAAAATGGCAAACAGAAATGCATTACACTGCAGGAATTTGAAATTTTGCTAACGCGTACTTTGGAAGTGGCATATTACAATAGTGACACTAACTGGTTTTAAGCTCAAGTCGGCGTAATCACTTGTTCTTTATTTTCAGAGGTATATAAGTAACTTTGCTAAATTTTGATTTTATTGTCGAGCTTACGAACAAAGAAGTTGAATAATTTTTAATAGTGCTGCCTGAATTTTTTAATTTCTTCGATGTTTTTGAAAATTGATTTTAATAATCAAATCTACAGTAGATATCATCATCAGCAACACCACGTTAAATAAGGATGTTAAAACTGTGGGCTAATAAATTTTTTCCATTTTCCTGGAATCCTTAATAACGTTTTGTAAAATTCCAACATTTTGGTATGTGAAAAATTCAAGTTTCCTGTTGTGTTTCCATGAGGTGTTCATGTTATAAAAACCCTAATTCCACTTGGAACCCGTACTCCTAGATTTGTCGTAGTTAACAGTCCTAAGTTATCGGCATAACAAAGCCCTGTTCGTGTCTGGGGTTATAAATTTCGAAGATTATCTTCACTCACATCACAGGGACAGCGTTGTCGTCACATTGTTGGGAAAATGAATATGCTTCAGTACTAAATACATACACATGTTAATTATAAATAAACAAATATCCTGAAGGTGAAGGTGGTACTCGAAAAGTACCGAAGTATCGATAAAAAAAATAAAATAAGACAGACTTTGAACTTATAATTATTTAAGTTGATTATCTATTATTATGGCCCTACGCTCGCCTAGGATTGGAAGGAACTTATATATATATATATATATATATATATATATATATATATATATATATATATATATATATATATATATATATATATCTATTATTTTGATTAGTTGATGCAACTTTAAAAGTCAGAAATTAAGCAAGAATTTTAGAAAAATAATAGATATTCTTTTTTATTTTCTTTTTTGTAACTGCCACAAACGAACTATAAAATCAGTAGAAATAAGTGATCGCTTTCCTTTATAATCCTTTTTTAACGCAAATAAAATTAACTACAAAATTCATAAAAATTACTAATTGTTTCTTTTACTTTTGATCTTTATCTACAAATAACTACTTGCTTCCTTTTATTTCTGAAAGCATAAAAAGGATAATAAGGAATGCATTTTGGATTTAATATGACTTCGTTCATCAGCACAGCAGTGAGCGTTTGAGATATTTGAGTCCAAAAATATAAATAATTAAAAAGCATTATATTTAATTAAAGGTTTGGTCAGTAACTTCACATTAGACATTAAATAGTCCTTTTATGGGACACTATTTCAAAGTTTTCACTCTAACCTTTATACAAAATTTTAAATACGTTTCTGGATAGAAGCGAAACACACAAGCAGCTGAAATTAATTTTTCTTAAGTAATTTGCATGTCGCTGAATACATATGAAAATACACACACATGTGTGTACATGAAGAAAAGTCATCTAAATAAAAATCTTTGGAAGTTTTAAAGACTTCACCTAGAAATTAAATTCAATTGAAAGTTTTTGTCATACACATATCCACGACATCAATTTTAAGCGAAATGCTCATCAATTTCATTTATGCATACGCACATACATCCATACATGTTTATGATTGTGTGTGTATTTTCGCAAAAACTTATGAAATTTAATATTATTTAACAACTTTTTATTGTTGGGTTATAAAATTTTATTGATCAAAAGTTAATTAAATTATCAGAATTTATTCACTAGTCTGAAAATATTTAATACCCGTTCGTATGTGTTTATCTATCTACTAGCTGACCCGGTCCGCGTTTCTGCCCCTAAGCAAACATTAGTGTTATATTACCACACGATTTTTGAATTGAGCTTTTAACGAAATTTACGGCCTTTAAATAAAAATTCATTGAATACCTATCATAAAGTTTTGGAGTCCATACGTTACATATATACATAACCTGTTTTATATGTGTAGATCTTTAACTTATTGTACAATGTTGCACCTTAGTAAGCGCGGAATATCTTGTGTTATCGAATGATGTAAATATTTTGTAAATAAACCGAAAACTCGGATTTTTTAATGCAACATTTCGAAAGTTTTAAAATTTTGATATTGACTCCTTATTAACATAGATTTTTTGTAAATATCTTCGGAACTACATAACCGATTTAAGAGTTTGATATCTCGTTTTGAAGAACATGACAACGGCTTTCAAAAAAAGTAAAATAAAATAAAAAAGAACAAAAAATATATGTATATGTATATGTTATTGGATGTGCAATATGAAGATTGGATTTCGCCACGCCTCTCCACCCACAGACCGAAAATCAGACTCCACAGTGTCACCCGCCCGAGTATTCTGAAGGTTCCCTGAAAATTTCGTCAAAATCGGCGCAGCCGTTTTGGAGCCATTACGTTACATACATACATACATCCATGCACATATCCTATTTTATATATATTCTATCTATATATAAAATAGGATGTGTGTATGTATGTAACGTAATGGCTCCAAAACCGCTGGGCCGATTTTGACAAAATTTTCAGGGAACCTTCAGAATAATCGGGCGGGTGACACTGTGAAGTCCGATTTTTTATTTTCGGTCTGTGGGCGGAGGGGCGTGGCAAAATCCAATAATTCATGAAATGAGAACGGCAAACGGAAAATCCCTCCGGAAAAGTCGGAAAATTGGAAAAATCGAAAATCGAGTTTTTGTATGAAATTTTGTTTGAAATTATTACTTAATGGTTTTTTAAATTAAAAAATAGAAAGTTTGTCTGAAGGCTTAAAATTGGGGCGAGGCGAAGTTCGCCTGGTCCGCTAGTTTTTTTATATAACAACAGGCATAGAAAAATTAAAAATTATTTACTTGATAGAATAACTTAATTTTTTTAAACTTTTAATTTAAAGGAAAACACCAAAATAAAATACATTGAATTTTCTAGTCTATTGGAAAGAATTGTTCTTAATAGAATTTGATTCATCAAAACAAAATCTTATGAATTCTATTCTACATATTTTGCATTCATGTTAAATAACATGTCCATAGCCTGCAAGGAACTTTGTTCTATTGACGCACAGTGGGCTATTTAAAAAAAAATCAATAAATCTGCTGGTTATAAGAGGGCAGTCCGATGATGTAAAAAATGTGTTGTCTTGTAAAAGCAGCTTTTATATGATCACATTTGCAATACGACTTGATACAAAAACTTGACACATTGTATTATGGTTTAAGGAGAGTTATTGATTCATTGTATGGTATACACTAATGGACACCGGATTTGTTAAAAAGTAAAAATTTAACACACCAACTTGACACCTCTTTTCACAAAACCGAACAAACCGAACTATTGATAATTAAATTTAATTGAAGGTAAAGCGTGTTACGAAACGAAATTAGGAATGAATTTAGTCTTAAAATAATCATATTTCGTTAAAATGATATGCCATTGATTTTATTGGAAAAGATCTAAAGTTTTCAACCACAACAAAATATTTAATGCATTTTAATATTATAAGTTGGCGAAGGGTATATAGGATTCGGCACAGCTGGTTATACTTGTTTTTTCATATGCTTTGGGAAATTTTTATTGAATCTGTGCTTGTGATTGCGAGTAAATTATTTATTTTATTGAAATCCTTGTGGCACGTATATATTAAAAATGAATTTACCTTTATCTGTTATCATGTAAAACAGCAGTGCGTTTATACTCGTGCCAAGATATTTACACAATTTTGTTCGAAAGTTTATTTATTAACGTTACAACCGATGCAACCGATACATTACAAATTCTATTTCACATGTGCACACGATACAAAGCGGGTTTGAGAACTGAATGCGGAAAAATGTAATAAATGCAACAAAACGCTGCCACATTTATTACCTTCATTACAACCAATAATGCTCGAATTCTCTTATTCACTACTGATGATCTCTATTACAAAAGGCACAGGTTTTTGTGACTTTAAATTCTTTATTTGTTTAATTATTTGTTTCTATTTATTAAATTTATTTATTTGCTATGGAGTTTAAACTGGTCTTTGTACCAGTTCATCAACAAACATCTTACAATTTATCTAAAATACCAAAAGTTGTATACTCACATACAGTGGAGTGCTGTTACAACGACGCACACTCATTAAGTACATAAGGAAAAGGTGCCATTACGACCAATTTACTCATAAATCACAACGGCGTCCGTGAAGTTTGCCAGTATGTACCAGTAAGTGATATTTTAAATAAATTAACGAAAAATTCAACGTACAAAGTTAAGGACGCCAAAGATTTCAGGAGGGTTACTCTCTATTGCGATGCGTAAACTAGTTCGATGCGTTTGGTGTTTTGTTAGCCCAAGATATTTGGTTTTAACGAACGATTTTGACAACTACAGAGTGCATTGATGCCAAATTTGCGAAAGTGAAAAAATCAGATGCGCGTAAACTCAATAAAGGGTACCAATTATCTGATTATGTACCATTTTTATTTTTTTATAATGAAAAATATTGTAACGAAATATTAGTTCCATTCGATTCTGATCACCAACATCTCTGTGAATTTGGTCCTTAACACATTCGATAAGAAATAAGAAACATTAGAGCAACATGCAAACATTCCTAAACCTTTATTCATGGAGATATTGACATTTTAAGATTTAGAGACAATTTTTATGAACAGCAAAAGGAATTACAGAAGGATTTCCTGCTTTTCTAGTCATACCGGTTGTAATAATGAAAGAATTACTGAATATTGACCTATTGGCTATTGTTGTAATTAGAAGGGTATAAGAAACATTAGAAGAAGCATTAGAAACTTCCTATGGACAAATAGAAAAAGGAAATTTATAGCAAATTACTATATCCGTGATTATAAGAGAAAACTGCTACCTGATATTAGATTGGTAGTAAAAACCTTCGACTTCGAGTAGACTTTGTAACTATTATTCAAAACGTCATCTCATTATAGCATTTGGCCTTGCCTCCAATTTCATTAACTTCATCAGCAATATAGGATTCGATGTTGCGACCAAAATAAAAATTAGAAAAATTCTAGCTAAAAAGGACTTTCTAATAATATACTCGTACATAGTAAATAAATAAGTTTAACAATTAGTAGAAAAAAAGGCAACTGGCCAATATATTGGAAATTGTGGGCATGTCAGCTGGTAAACAGGATTATTTTACACAATTCTATAAAATCAGCGATGTGTTCATGTTTGGTCGAAAAGCTATTATCAGTAATTGTGAAATGTCATTGACAAGGGGATTTTTACCAAAAATGTAAGGCGTGTCTACTCTACCGTGTAGATCCTACAAAATATCTTTTAAAATACTATATTTTTGCAAAACTTTAAATGTATACGATTAGAATTTTGTAACATCGACAAAACTAAACCAGCCAGAGAGAGGTGAGGTGGAGAGGTGCCAATTTTCTACCTATTGGTATAAAATGGTATGTTAAATTTGTGCTTGAGGTATTTTAGGACAACTCAAACCACTCGTTTGTATTACATTAAAGGAAAATTGAACTTTAAATTCCTGCAGCATCAGCGACCAAATTAGCAGAAAACTAACAAGAAGAAAGTACAGTGCAGGACTGAATATGGAATATTCGCAAGCAATATTCCAACCAAACAAATAATAATTATAATTTGCGATCACTGTTGTTTCAGTAAAAAAGAATATAATTTGTAAGAATGTGTTATTTATGGAAAAGTGTTATTTGTATACTTGTTGGGTAAAGCCTTATAAGAAGAAATCCTTTTAATAACAAAAAAAAAAAAACATGATTGACAATCAATAGACGGATTGCGTATTGTTCTTCCATTGAATCTAAGTATAACTCGTAATGGTAAAATTGCCCAATTGGTAGACTTGTGTGTCTGTGAAACGTTTATTGGCATCCTACTTATAATCGATAAATAAATAAAAAATTGCCTTACTGCATTAAAGTTTAACCACATTTGATATTAACAGATTTCACTCTTTAATGTAGTCTGATGGGATTTGAACCTGTGCCCATTATATGGACTTAGATTAAAATAGACCATTAGTATTTTTATTTGGTACATAATTTTCGTTGAAAACAGATGGTTAAAAAAGTAATATTTTGCTTTAAATAAACCATACAGTATTTATTTCCGCATTTGGGAAATTAAAAATAAGTGTTTGAGTGAGTGCTGACCCACTTTCGCCGCTACGATTTTGGTGCCCAAGAAGTTGTTGTTGCTTTTTTATGTATTTAAATACATTTTGAATAACTTTTTGTGCATTATTTGAGTTTAAGCAAAAAAATTGTTTATTTATTTATATATTCATTTAATATTCGGAAATGTTAGATTTCATTGATTCGCATTGCGCCGGTTGCCATTGCGTGCAAATTACTATATTATTTAAATGCTCCGACGTTAGGGGATTACACACGTAGATATGGTCTTTGAAGGACTCACACAAATAAGTATAACGGCATCAAATTGCGAAATGACGCCGCCAGAACGTGAAATTGTGCGTTCTGGAAACTCGCACGCAATAAAAATAAAATCGGTCGTGTTGTGTGGCCCGTGTCTTATTAGAACCACAAATCGTCCAGTGCATATTGGACAAAAATAAAGTCGGTTTTCATAACATCATAGTGGGCATAATTGATGGTAACGATTTTTTCATAATGGTTTTCGAACAAATACGGCCAAGTGACTCCTCCAGACCATAATACACACCAAACAGAAACCTTTTACATATGCAATGGCTTTTCCATAATCACTTGTGGATTCTTCGAGCTCCATATGCGATAATTTTGCTTGTTGACGTAACCACCGATTCTTTGCAGATTCCTTTGATGTCAATATATTACTGTCCGATGACATTGTTGCAGTTAGTAATATTGGCCATAGTAATATTGGCACTAAGTCAGCAAATACATACTTCTAAGAAGTGTCCCAACGACTTAAACTCAATAAGAGAAGTGGTATTGGCCATATTTAGCAAATGCATTCGACGCGGCTATAATAAATTCATGGAAGCTACATGGTCTTCTTCGCAGTTTGTTTTTGTCAATTCAAAAAATAATAAGAATAAATAAGGTTGATTGATGTGCCGGGCGAATTTTCACTCAGACTTACGCTTTAACGAGTGCCAAATGGTGTTGCACCATTAATGCTTAAAAATATATATATAAAATTTATATATTTATATTATAAATTCACTTTTAGTTACGACAAAATTTTTCGAAAATAATAGAAATAGTTATATGTATATACATACATCTATATACCTCTTTATGGACTGTTAAGTATATAAATACCCATTTTCATTATATAATATACATATGTATGTCGCCCAATTGTGTTGACAAGCCACTGATTGTGTTACATTGCTTAAGGGATTCCTAAAACTATCTAGAATGGGTTGGCTTCTTTTATTAACGCATTGTCCTTTATATGGCGAAACTTTTTCCCAAAGTTTTCCGACACGGAAAAAGCCAAAATTTTTCTCTATACGAAAACTTAATGTAAAAAGCAAAACTTTTACTGTTTTTATTTTTCCAGGCTACTATCATCTCATCCGTTCCGCTCTATATTTTTTACTGTCTTCACTTTTTTGGGCATTTAAATAAAAATTAGGCAGGTATAGCACATGGTGGTAATATTTAGGAAAGGATTCATCTCATTATATTTGCAAATATATTTTACCTATTTGTTATATTTAAACAAATCTTTTTGACGTCATTTAATTTTGTCATTGTACAGAACCTTCTCTCTCATCCCACTGAAAAGACTTCACAAGGTTTGCATGGGGAATTTGATTTAGTTGATTGTGAAATAAAATACTAATTGTACAACATATTAATTGAGTTTTTCTATTGTTGGTTGAGCTCCAGCAATGCCTTAATTGGGCAAATTTCCTAATTGCGCAATTAAGTTGTGTGTATGAACATAGAACAAATACAAATATCCTTTGACTAATTTAATTAGTAATTGCTACACAATAAAAATGATTTAATGTGTAATTTCATACATTTATATACATGGTTTATCGGAAATTTGTTGTTGCAGGGATGATGGATGTGGAGGAACATCATTGTACATATATTAATAATAACACTCTTTAAGATATAAAATAAAACAAAAATTACAATAACAAGGCTCTAACGATTTCCCGCACATAAGCAAAACGAATCATATTTTCTTAAGCAATTAGAAAGTCTATTTGTCATTTAGTGTCCACAAATTAAATAAATATTTGGTACATCAATAAAATTTACTACTTAAACTTCATGTTATTCCTATTGTGAAAATCGGCTTTGCTTTAAAAAATATTGGTGATTGATTCAGCAGGCCTATAGCTAATGAAATGAAACTTCTGTGTAAATATTTAAAAACATTACCAACGCTACTTACAAACCTTAAAATTGTTAATTTGCTTTTTATTTTTATAATCACAAACATGTGTAAAATGGAAAATCCTGAATGATATTTTTCTTTTAAAACAATAAAAACAATTATAACAAAAAGAAGAATAATAATCGTAATAAGCCCTTCACAGAACTGCCTGGACTGCACTGCAACAATACAATAATAAAGTAAATTCCATACCTATTTAAGGAACCTCTTGCCAAACTGCGGTTGATAAGGTTCATTGTTATTGGAATAATTGCGAAATTTTGCTCTCATCGTTTTATTCCTAAAAATTAAATCTACAGCTTTCTGTATTGTGTATTGACATAAATTGAAATTTTACACAAGAAATGTTTTTAAAATAAAATAATAAATTAGTCTCATAAAATTAGTTTTGTAGGATATTTTAATAATTATTATAAATATATGCAAAATTAATCTTTGAGTTTATTTCAAGTTGTGATAATATTTTTGGATAGCACTTCAGCCCGCTAGGGAGCCACTGAAGACAATTTTTTGCCCGCTTAAAAGAAGGGTTTCAAATAGAAACACACCGTAAAGAGCTCGTGCTGACTGACATTAAAGTTCCTAAAACATTTTCTGTCATATACCGAGTCATTATATTTATGTACAAAAGTCGGGGCAGGGGAAGGGGAACTTAAATCGCTCTAAAACAAATCCCAGACATAAACTTTCAAAACGCCAGAATCAACATTATTATATTGAGAAAAACATTTTTTGTACGGTGTAATTTTCCACGTGGAATTTTGAAGAGTATTGGTGTTTGGTGAAGTCATAACTATAACGTTTATAAATTTTTAAATTGATCGTTAACCTTTAAAATTGTGTCTTTTTTTAGGCCACAAAAGCTATTGCACTGGTAATTTTTTAAATATACTAGAGCTCATGTTGAATGATCAAATGCCCAAAGTCGACTAATTTTAGAGAGGGGCTCAAACATTACTAGATTTCATAGCCAATGCAAACTTTTATAACTTTGATTGCTTTACAATTACAATCGACAATTGACAATTGACTACTATTGACAGCCATTTGCCATTTTCAAGCCCTTAAAAAAAGCTGGAACGTATCAACAATAGTCAATTGCAAGACGTAAACAATATATTTTTCAATAATTATTTGTTGATGTCTTTTGAAGATCTTAAGACGGAGTTTAGAATTCAAGAAGGAGATTCATTATTTTGCAACTGTGTGAATTGCAGTAACATACATGATATATTTAGCGTTGTAGCCGATAGTAAAGAAAGTAAGAGCCCTTTATTTCCCGGTATTTCCGATAAAATGTTAGCAATGGCTTATGCCAAAGCTGAAAACTATTACCTCGTCTTTTGTTTTTCTGAAAATAGACCGATTGCGAATAATTTATCCATTCGAATAATTCGGCAAGCCAAATCTTATATGTCGATTAACCGGTTTTTTAATATCTTTTAAGTTTTTGATAGAAATATTTATTTTACTTCTATTTGATAAAATTGCCTCAAATGGCAATTTCCTGATTATTTTTATTCCAAATACTTCCTTTTTTCCCGCCGTTATACTATAATACTGCTGTCACTGCTCGCGAGGGCCTGGCAGGTCAGGATAATGATGCCTCGCATACGAATCAATATTAATTATTTAGTGTTGGTCTCGTTTTGACCCCGATGTGAAAGGGTGACTTAAAAATTAAAATGCAAAAAGCTCAAAATTAAGCTCCTTATTACAAAATTCAGACGACTTCAAATATATCTTAGTGTTGGAAATAAATATAATAATATTATATGCATACAGAGATCTTTGATGTCAATACCAAGAACGCTGACATGGTAATGTAAAATTTAATTTAACGTTTCAGTCATCGCCGGCTGAAGCATCGGCTTTAAGCGTTTCAGGAAGTAACGCATATAATAGTATTATATATATTTGAAATATTTTACTTGAAGGCGGGCCTTTATTTCTAAAATCAATCAATTAATCACAATAAAATTCAAAATAATAACGAGTTTAATGCAGATACACAAAAGTTTTATTGGTGCAATTTACGATTTATAGTTTTGTTTTAGCACTTTTCTGACAAAGGCAGAGACCGCTTGTCTCACAGTTTCTACATTTTCATTATTCACGTCCTTATTCATATCATCACAAATACCTTGATCTTGAAGAGAGAAAAGTAAATTATCAATGGTTTTTAAGGGCCTCGAAAAGAATTAAAATTTTCTTATTATACTTACTGAGTACAATAGTAGCTTTTCTTTCATCTTCTATTCCCAACCATCGATTAGGATCATATTGCCCATACGTAAAGAACACATTATTCACTTTAGGATTTCGACCACCAAACCTTTCATTGAAATCGCGTATTTTCCGCCCAACACTCTTTATGGTATATTCAGTGCCAAATAAATCACTACACTTGGTGGTAAAGAATTCTAAAGAAGGTTTGGTACCGAAAGGCTGGTAGACGGAGTCGGATGTTCGAAAAGAAAACAATTCATTGCATTGCTGATAAAAGAACTGACGATCTATAAAAATATTGAATTTTTTTATATTAAATAAATCTTTGCATGAATTACAATAGTTCGTCTCACTCATATTTCTTTTAAAAGAGGTACGCTGGAGTTTTTTTAAATGTGATCCATATGACAAAACCAAACATTTCCCGTTAGTTATATATGAATAAGTTCTAAGGGTGTACGCAGCTATCGCATCTACATCGGACGGCTCCTCCATTATCAACTTGCAAACGTTGGAGATGCGAGAAATTCTGTGATGTAGAGACTTCAGTGCTACATTTTTTTTGCTGTAATAGAAGCGTCTTACCCATATAGTAAAAGGAAAATAACAGTTTCAATTGTTTCCATTAGTATAGATACATCCAACCAGTTGTCAAGTCTATTTGAATCGCATACATGAAATTTGGTCCTGACTTCCGCAATCCTATTATTGTCAATCATTGATTGCAATTCATCAAATGCACGTTTAATTCGATTATAACATTCAGGACCTCCGAACATTTCGATCGCTTGTCCTGCTACCTCTTTGAATTCTGAAAGGAGAATTTTCTCCGAAAAGGTTTTTAAGAATTTCTTATATAAAAATTTATTTTTTAGTTCTTCGATTCTTTACTAATTTGAAGCATGGTATTTCTTATACCATGATTTGAAGTACTCGTCCAGAAATTTAAATAAATTTTAAATTTTCACATTTTAATATTAAATTAATAATTCAAAAATTTGGTTACTTTTTATAGAGTAAGCTTTCTGTATGCCCACGTTTCGATGGACATAGAGAAAGCTATCAGTGGACTTCAGTCATCATGGTTAAATAAATAAATAAATAATGATCGCTTTCACAAGGATATACAGAGATGAAGAAACATACCAGGAATATGAAATATCAATATGATGAGTGACTATTGTTGGTCGTTTCGTAAAAAATATCTATCAGAGAAAAGCAATGAATGATATTTTCTAGAGAAACAGATCAGAAAAACAAAGAAAAAAGCGTCTAAATCAAACAACAGAAATTATTGCAGTTGCGAAAATCTAGTTTTTTGCTGAAACCGAGTATACGATAGAGAATTCTCATATTGTATTTGATTCGTTTCACATAAGCATACGAGGTTAAATGCTTTCAGGCTGCTTAAGGATTTGTAGAAGAGATCAATGAAATGTCCCGCATATGAACATTTAAAGCTACAACAAACAATCCTTTTTTTTAGAAATAAAGAAATATGTATATCAAATTTCCATGAAATATTAAATACAAAATACCCATACATACCGGATTGTATAAAAATGCCGAAACTAAGCCCCTTTTACCGCGATTCCAGTTTCACTATAATGAACAGACCATTTTAATGTCCTTTTTCTGCATACTATTAAATGAAAAAGGAACTTTTTAAAAAAGTTCTGTGTTGCAAGAACTAAACTAAAAACAACATCCTTGCACTATACTTAAGATATCCCGAATCATACATACTGATTTTTGCTTAAATTAGTTGTCCATAAAGCATCAAAATAACTGATAATATTTCAGTAATTATCAGATGAAAACGCAGCTATTTTTATATTAAAAAATTAATTCTATATCGTTGGAACTTTTAATTAGATTAACGCGCATACGAATCGGTGTTCGATAAAAAAGCGATTGCGAGTTTTCGATTAGAAAAAAAAACCAATGGGGGAAATCGTCTTTAACTATAGGTTTGTTCGTTTACTTTCTCAGTAAAAATTTGTAACGAGAGAGTAATGTTAAAAATTTTTTAAAATAATCTTTCAAATTGCGAAAAATATAAGGAAATTAATCAAATGCTTTAGTCGCATCAATTCGCTAAGAGAATTTACTTTCGCTCATGTCAACTTTTAATTATTCTGCTTACCGAAAAAATTGTGCTTCACTTCCAGGGGAGCGCTAGATGCCCAAACACCGTCCGCTAATTCTGGATATCTTTGCTTAAACCAAGTAACGTAGCTGCCAGCAATATGTTTCCCACAAAGTATAACTTTAGAAGACCTCATGCCAGGAGTGGTGGATTTAATGGTGCGTATGACTACGGCCAAATCAGCTAATATCTGATCTACATTTAAATATTTCAGATTTTCAGAACTCAGATCAGCAACTGGTCTGCTTTCGCCATAAAAACGAGTCTCAGTGGTAACCAAATAACCTCCATGTTCCTCAGCCATGTCATAAATATGCCCGAATTGAATGGTTTCTACATCTATTTCCATTTCGCTGACATATAAGAATAAAGGGCCGTCTGAGTAGAAAAATTCAGCATTAGCCATACAACGCTTAAAAAGACACAATTATACCGAAATATTAAAGTTAGTATCTTGTTGGACCACTAACCATTTTCCATGTTCTAGAATCGTTTTCGTCAAAATGATTTACTTTCTGTTTGATCTCTAATTTTATTGAATTATCTACTAGAAGTCCTTGCGCTGTTGCGAAATCTACGATACCAAACACTGCAAGGACCACCAAAACGTACTTGTTTTTAGACATTTCAACCGCTTCTGTCGAAAATTTAATTAAGACTAAAACCACACGTTGGCAAAGACTTTATTATATTAATTGTTTTCAGTATTTTAAGTATTGAAGTGTTGGAGGCAGTCAATGTACGTTTATTTATTGTGTTGGTGTTGGTGAAATATTTTGTGTGCGTTACGTCGCACAGTGGCTGAATTTTCAGAAAATCGTTGCAAAGATCAAAAATCCTATGAAAGATTTTGATGAAACGGAAGAACGCGTCGTATTGAAATATTTTTCACTAAATAAAACCCCAAAACGCTTTTTGAAATCGAATAACAATAATGAGTGGCAGAGTATCTCAAAGTTTTGAAACTTGGGGAAGATTTTTTGTGAAAAGAAATAAAAAAGTGTAATTTGGTCGTTTGTATTTTTGCAACAGGCATTCAGAATTAAAGAAGTTACAATAAATGACGGAAGATATTGCCCAAAAACTGATTTAATTGCTACAGTACCGAAGACCAGATTACGTACATCAGTGGGACATTTTATATTTCAAGAGCGATAGACACGCACTATATTTTTGGTAAAACTGAATTTTACCAACTTAACAAAAAAGACCACATCCCATTAACAATTACAGTTCATGATTACTGATAATTTTTTTTTTTTTTTGGTCAAACGTGAACAAATTACCGATTTTATAGAATAGTATAAAATTATCGTGTTTACCAGCATGACACGCCCACAATTACCAATATCGACCAAAGTTATTGAGGTACCTGAGTTTTGTTACCTTATTAACTGTCAATAAAATTTTGGAAATTGATGACAGCAAAAAATTAAGATTTTGGCTAACAAATTCAATTCCTGAGCCACTGTGCGGCGGTTAAATCAATAAAATATGTGAAACTAAGAATGCTTTAAATAAAAAAACTTTAATTTTATTTTGCTTTTCTACTTACAATTGCTCAAACTTTGAATAAATAGGGAAGCAAAACTTAAAAAAAAGGTAGAAACAAGTGTTTTTCAAATTTAAATAAATTTAAAATACACCAGTACCCCGGTTTGCATAACTGATTGGGACCGGAGAAACGCGACGAATGATTTTCCATACATTTATATTGATTTTCATTTAATTGGTTCCGAGGTTCATAATTTTAGCAAAAATGCAGATTTGTCAATAAAAAATTAAATTTTTTAATAAATATTTTTTATTATCAACAGTTTTTATAAATAAAAATATAAAAACTCACGAGAAAAACTTGAAAAAACATAACTAAAGCATAACAAAAATAAAAAGATTAAAATTAAAAATAAGGATTTCATTAAAAAAAAACTGAAATGTGGTAATTTTTTAATTCGAGCTTGAGTCATTTCTACAGTTGAATTTGAGAATCTTGCCGATTTTTTTATGAAATTCTTTAAAGTTTGTTGGACTGTAACAGTTTTTTTCAAACACATTTTCTTATAACAATTGATAGCATCTGTTACATTTTTGGACACTTTTAAACTGCGATTTAATACTTTTAATTGAAGTTTGAAATTTTCTGCAGCTGAAGTATCTGCACTAGCGGATTCCCCTTTCAAGGCAAACCAACCTCTGATTGCTCCAACTTCCTCCGCATTTTTGACACTTGATAACGGATAATTTTTTTTCAGATCTTCCAATAAAGGTGAAGCTTTCTTCTGAATTACCATTTGAGTTAATGGCATTCTTCGCCGATTTTGATGTTCTATCCAAATGCTGAGAAGTGACTCCATTAAAGGACGTTTATTTTTGTAACTTGTTTATGTTGTAATGATGTTGTGGTTTCAGCAAATTTTTTGTTTTATTTTATCAGCGTCTCTGGAACAAATGGATTTAATTTTAGAAGAAGCTGGTACAAGCTATTTATTGTTTATTTGCTTTCTTTTTTGACTCATTGCTCCAAAATACTTATTTAGTCTAAACTTTACTTTATCAATTGTAATTTGGAAAGATCTTCTAACGATCTTTAACTTGCAACCAGCAGACAACCTTCACATACATATTTCCATTAGACTTAAACAGGAAATCCCATTTTTCTCTTTTAACTTTGTAGAAACATTTTCATATTAACGACGCAAATCGAAGCCACTATCGACGCCACTATCGACTTTTCAAAGTCACAAAAATTTAAAAAAGACGCAACTTCGAAACGACGCAAAACAAAGCGACGCAAGCTGGGGTATTGGTGTATTATAAAATATTTCTTAAATCAATAAAAATATGTGAACCTTAATTTTATCTTACTTTTCTACCTACAATTGCTCAAACTTTGAATAAATAGGGAAGCAAAACTTGAAAAACGTAGAAGCAAGCGTTTCATAAATGTAAATAAACTTAAAATAGTTTAAAATATTTCTTACAAAAGCATTATTTCATTCTTTACTTTGTCTTACAAATTTATTGGTTATGAAATCATTTTGTCACATTATGTAATTAAAAATAATTTTAAACCCAGCAAAATTTCTAATTTTATTAAGCTTATAAGAGCTTTCGTACCAATCGATACGATACACCGAGAGTTGCTACCAGATAGCGTGCTTACGTTTAGCACGCTATCTGGGTAGCAACTGTCGGTGGATTTTAACCCTTCTCACTGGGTGCACCGTAAGCACATCGCCTTTCACAAAAATATATTAGATTAAGACGTACCACAATACACTATACGAGCAACACTTTCACCAGTTTATCGAAGCGGGGATGTAGTGCTTCTATACTGCCCGCCCAACCATGTCACAGTTCATTTTCTTTGATCATTCTATTTGTGACCCAAAATAAAATACAAAATAGATGTATTTGTCCGACCTTATCTCACCTTCATGCCATCGCTTTGAAATTGAAATTAAAGTCATTCCTTCCAGTTTCCTTTTTATATATGATTTTTCGTTTTTATTTAAATAAAAAATTTATTATTCCTCAAGAATTAGGAATGAATTATAACGAAATGATAGAAAATCGTAAAAAATTATATTAAATGTTCGTAAGTAAATTTGTAAATAATACCTAGAGCTTTGAACATTCTTGCAAAGCCAAAAGCTCTTGACCTAAAACACTGGGACACTGTTAAAGTCAGGAAAGTGAAGAAAATTGCATGCGTTTTTATTGAATTTTTTCGATTTCAAGATATTTATATGATATTTTTTGTGGCTAAACGAATAGAGGTACAGTATAATTCGCTTATAATCCACGGTCAAATTTGCACAAAAACTTTGGACTATAGCGCCATTTGGACTATAAGCACAATTTTTCTATAAGCCAATATTTTCTTATAGGTGAATTCGTATACAATTTTTCTTTTTGACTATAAACAAATATAACATAATGCTAATATTTGCATAAATAACAAAAAAAAAAGAACGTTTCTTCATTTGATAATAGAATTTTATTTACTGAAATCTGTCTGAAAGCATTTATGTAACTAAACAAAAAGCTCTTAAAATATTTGGCGATTTCAATACTTCAGCATTTGAACGAGAAATTGTATTTGTTTCTTCCAATTCTGCCTTATTTGAGTCTATGTCCGGTATTTCTAAATTTTCGTTGTTAACAGTTTTTAAAATTTCTTCTTCACCAAGTGCTCCAAAACGATCGAGGTCATCATCGCAGTGTAAATACTCAGTAGGTAGCGAAATAGTTTCGGCAATACAGTCATCATTGTTTTCATTCTCACATTGGTAATCACAGCTCGTAAAGACGGCCTAATACATAAGTATGTATACAAAAACACATTCATAAAATTTAAAGAATTTTTATCTTGTTTAAGCTTAATCCGTAAAAAAATATGTTTGAACAAAATAAAATTTTTTCTCGACATAAAAAATCTAATTAAATACCTTTTTAAAGCAATTTGCAATTGTTTCTGGCCTAACCAGCCACCACGCTCTTTTAACGAAATGTAATGCGTCCAATATAGTAATAGATTTAAGGTATTCTGATACTGTCTTCCCTATTTATATTGCACAAAGTTGTTTCTTTACAATAATCTGTCTATAATGCTGTTTAAAGTCATGGATGATTCCTTGATCTAATGGTTGTATTATAGCAGTTGTGTTAGGTGGAAGAAACTCAACTTTTATATTTGCCACTTTAAGGCAAGACGCATTATCAATGAAAAGTATGATTTTTTGTTTCTTTTGATCATTTCATTATCAAGTGTAGCAAGTATTTCATTCCAGGTAAAAACTGTCATCCAGCTTTTTGTATTTGAAAAATAGGTCACCGGTATGTTTTTATTTTTGAAGCATCTGGGTTTTTGTGGTTTTCCTATACAAAATACCTTTTTGTAGGAACCGTCGGAGTTATATACCAATAATAAAGTTAGGCGAGCTGTTCGGCTCATCTCCGTTACTGAAAAAAAGTCGTATTAGGTAGTGCTTTGTAGTACAAGACACTTTCGTCTGCGTTAAAAATGCAATCGGGAGTGTATTCTTCGATAAGGTGTGGTAAAATCATATTTTTAAATTCTATAGCGGTCACCTCGTCATTTTCTTTGGATTCTACCTGAATTTTTTCAAAACGTATGTTATTTCTTTTGCGCCATCGATATGTATAACCAACTGGTGTTTGGTTCAAACTCTTCATTCAATTTTATAGCAAACTCTTTTGCTTTGTTTAAAAGAATAAGACTGGTTATGACAGCGTTTTGGCTACGCATTTCGTTAAACCAAATTATCAAAGCTCCTTCAATATTGTGGTGGACTCCGTTCCTTTGACTGTAAATTCTTTGACTTGCCTAACTCACGGATTTTTGTTTCATTCTTTATTATTTTGTATACAGTTGATAACTCAATTTTATATTTAGCGCATAACTCTTTGTCTTAATGAATTGCAGTTAAAATCATTTAATAAATTTAGTTTTTCTTTCACTGATAAATTAACTCTCTAATTTTTTAGATTTACTCAAAAAAGTCAGTTTGTTTAATTGAACAACATTAAAAAGGAAATCACTTGATTTTTGTATTAGTGTCACAATAATACTGGGTTCTTATGTACTAATTTTTGTCAATTAGACTATTAGCCAGTTTCTAGATAACAAGTTACTAAAATTGCTTGTTCAATTGAGCACAAATTCATGTTTTGCGTTTTTATTAAACAAGTGTCAAATTTTATTGAGTGAAAACGTAATTGCTGTTTTTTGTGGTTTCTATGTAGGCATATTGCAGTTTCAATTGTCAAAACTCTCAAAAGAAGACAACCAGAAAAAAGTGATTGTATGCATGGCAAAATAATATTTTGTTAAATTTAAAAAAAAAAAAAAATTTCTTTTCAAAAAATAATTCAAAATCCACAACAAATATACATAATACCACATACATATAAATATGGAAAAACTTCGTACTAATTTATTTTTTTGCTTCACATATACTTAAATGGCGTATAACTAAGGCTCGTATATGTACTGTTTTTCGACATCAAAAACTGCGTTCTGCTTTTCTCCCTCAAAATACTGTTTTTCGATACATAATAGAAATAAAAACGGCGAACAGCGAATTCATGCAAAATTATTGTTTACTTTAAAAATAAGCATTCTCCTCTGATTCGTCGCTAGCTGAAAATTTTTGCGTGGGCAGCATTGCAAGAAACACCAACATGGAATGAAGTCGAAGCCGTTATGAACAAGTTGGGCGAATACAATTTGTACAATACCAATAAAATGCGGTAGATTTACACACCCAATTTCGATATATCAAAATCTATTGCACGAGTGACAAAATTATGCAATGGAGAGAAGGCAATGTTTCGATTGTGGATCGGTGGGTGGAGATATTTATTCATCTCAAAAACGCCGATTGCGAATTCAAAGAATTGGCCACGATCGTTGAATATATTTTATGTTTTCCAGGAACTTCAGCATCAGTGGAACGAATTTTCTCTGCAGTGAACATAACTTGGACGTCAGACAAAACCCGATTAGATGTGCAAACATTGAAGACGATTCTGACCGTCAAATGTAATTTGAAGTACAAGTGCGTTGATTTCTACAATTACCTCAAAACGAAGCCGGCATTGCTTATTCCAATTGCTTCAAACGACAAATACAAAACAACTACAAAAGCTGATTCTGATGGAAATGATTCAGATCATGGAAATGCTTGTTATTTATTTTATATATTGAATAAAATATATGCTGCGAAAAGTACTGTTTATCCAAATCGATTTACTGCTTTTCAAAAAAAATTTCAGTGAAATGTACTGTTTTTGGTCCAAAAAATATACGAGCGTTACGTATACGGAAAATGGACTGTATTGGTAATGGATTGAATAACGAATATTTTGTATGAATTTCACTAATGGATGACAGAAAGTGAACCTTTTTTGGAATATATTGCTAATTGCACTATAAGCGGTGTGGCTTGTACACGATATATACTGTATTTATAAATTTTGTAGATATTTGTTAGTTTGTAACATAGGCTAGAGTGGTTTTTAAACTTAAATTAATTTAAAAATTCAGGTAAGTAATAATTATAATGTATAATATGTACATGTATGGAAAATAAAAGAATTTTTGCTTTCAGCACGATCTCGACTTTATGTTGTTGCATTGTATGCCAAATTGCAAAGCAATTTTCTTCCAAGCGTCAATATGGGACTGTTGCTCAACGAGATACATTAATATGTCTTCCTCTTCTGACTTGAAACAAGACTTTATTTAATGTGACGTTTTTTATAGAAGTATTTTATAGATTTTTTTAAAGGTAAAGTTTTGATATAGTTTTTAAGTTTTGCTATAGCTACTCAATATTTGTTATGTTTTGTAATATATATCTTTTATGTTTTGTTTTCTCTTTTTTGAAATGACTAAATATTTTTTTATTTTTTATACTTATATTTTTATTTAATATTTTTATTTATAATGAATAAAAAACTGAATTTTTCCAAAATGTACGGTGTTTAATTTATTTATCGATCGCCAAGGAGGCTTTTTTTACAACGCGGCTTGCTGTTGCAATGGATACGCCACAATAATCCCCAATAACAAGTAGGAAGCTACCGGTGGCGTAAAATCGCAAGGTCAATAGCACCATTTGGGTTGGAGATAAGGCTTTATTTCTGAACTCAATTTTAATTAATAACTATCAATATTTATTCAAATATCTCACCTAGTTCTTGTAGATTTCATATCGTTCTGTACAAAATTACTAATAAAACGTGCTGCTGACTTTGATACTCTATATCTCTGTCTGAATTCTTCATCAGTTAGATTAAAGTGGTTTCGGCGGACATAAGCATTTCTTTTTTTACAAAATGAGTCTTTAAATTGAAAAATATTGCACAAATGTAAATGTTGATTCATATTTATCTCCATTGTTTTGTTCTGTCATATGTTTTATGTACTGATTAAAGTGCTAACCGGCAGATTTCTTTCAGTTAAATTTAACATAAACTTTTCTGTTAAATTGTGTCGGTTAAAATTTAATCATACATTGTGTAATTCAATGGTTATCTTTTAATCGAAGGTGGTGAAAGCGGCCCTCAAAAATATGTACTATTTTTTAAATATATTTACTTTTTTTAATATATTTTAAATATTTTGTTATTATTGATTAATAACATTTTATGCTTAAAAATCAATGTTTAAAAAAGTTTTCAAAATGATATATTCAGAATTTTTAAATATAAGTAGTACTGTGTTCAAACATTCGTCTTAATTGAGCCAAATAACTTTTGAATTGAGTTATCGACTTTGGTATTCACATACTTATGTCCAATTTCATTTACTCAATTAAAGTTTTACAGCTGAAATGAATAGAATGATTAATCTCATTATATTGGCAAATTTATTTTACCAATTTTCTATATTTAAGAAAATCTTTTTGACGTCATTTAATTTTGTCATTGTACAGAACCTTCTCTCTCATCCCACTGAAAAGACTTCACAAGGTTTGCATGGGGAATTTGATTTAATTGATTGTGAAATAAAATACTAATTGTACAACATATTAATTGAGTTTTTCTATTGTTAGTTGAGCTCCAGCAATGTCTTAATTGGGCAAATTTCCTAATTGCGCAATTAAGTTGTGTGTATGAACATAGAACAACTACAAATATCCTTTGATTAATTTAATTAGTAATTGCTACACAATAAAAATGATTTAATGTGTAATTTCATACATTTATATACATGGTTTATCGGAAATTTATTGTTACAGGGATGATGGATGTGGAGGAACATCATTGTATATTAATACTAACACTCTTTAAATAAAACAAAAATCATAATAACAAGGCTCTAACGATTTCCCGCACATAAGCAAAACGAATCATATTTTTCCAAGCAATTAGAAAGTCTATTTATTTAGTGTCCACAAATTAAATAAATATGTGGTACATCAATAAAATTTACTACTTAAACTTCATGTTATTTCTATTGTGTAAATCGGCTTTGCTTTAAAAATATTGGTGATTGATTCAGCAGGGCTACAGCTAATGAAATGAAACTTCTGTGTAAATATTTAAAAACATTACCAACTCTACTTACAAACCTTAAAATTGTTAATTTGCTTTTTATTTTTATAATCACAACCATGTTTAAAATGCAAAATCTTGAATGATATTTTTCTTTACCGAGTCATTATAACTATCTGCAAAAGGCGGGGATAGGAGAAGAAAAAGTTAAAAAAACTTTAAAAAAAATCCCAGACTTTAACTTTCAAAACGCCAGAATCAAAACTATTATATTGAGAAAAAAATTTTTGTACGGTGTAATTTTCCGGGTGAAATTTTGAAGAGTATTGGTGTTTGGTGAAGTCATAACTATAACGTTTATAAATTTTTAAATTGATCGTTAACCTTTAAAACTTGTGCCTTTTTCAGGCCACAAAAGCTATAGCACTGGTAATTCTTTAAACATACTAGAGCTTACGTTGAATGATCAAATGCTCAAAATCCACAATTGACTACTACTACTATTGACAGTCATTTGCCATTTCCTAGGCCTTAAAGAAAAGTTAGAATTTATCAGCAATAGTCAATTGCAAGACGTAAATAATATATTTTTCAATAATTATTTGTTGATGACTTTTGAAGGTCTTAAGAAGGAGTTTAGCATAAACGATTATTTAGCATTGTAGCCGATAGTAAAGAAAATAAGAGGCCTGGTTATGATAACTCATCACCAAAATTTGCAAAAGGTAGTATTCACGATATATCCGATAAAACGTTAGCAATGGCTTATGCCAAAGCCGAAAATATACCGATTGCGGATAATTTATATATTCGATTAATTCGGCATGCCAGGTCTAATATGTCGATTAAACGGTTTTTTGTAGAAAAGAAATAGAAATATTGTAGAAAATGGAAATGTTATTTTACTTCTATTGAAAAAAGTTGCTTTAAATGGCAATTTCCTGATTTTGTTTATTCCAAATAATTCCTTTCTACCCATTTATACTATAATACCGCTGTCACTGCACGCAAAGAGCTGGCAGGATAGGGACCACAGATAATGATGTCTCACATACGATTTAATATTTAATATTTAGTTGTGTACTCGTTTTGACCCCGGTGTGTAAACAAAATTCAACCGACTTCAAATATAGTCTGTAAAGTTTTCGAAATAAATGTAATAATATTATATGCATTACCTACAGAGATCTTTGAAGTCAGTACCAAGAGCGCTGATAACGCAATGCAAAATTTAATTTAACGTTTCAGTCATCGCCGGCTGAAGCGCCGGCTTCAAAAGTTTCAGGAAGTAACGCATATAATGGTATTATATATATTTGAAACATTTTATTTGAAGGCGGGTGTTTATTTTTAAAATCAATCATTTAATCACAATACAATTCAAAATAATAACGAGTTTAATGGAGACAAACAAATGTTTTACACAAAAATTTTATTGCTGCAATTTACGATTTATAGTTACAATAAATTTGAAAATCATTCCGTCTGTTGTTTTAGCACTTCTCTGACAAAGGAAGAGACCGCTCCTCTCACAGTTTTTACATTTTCATTATTCACGTCCTTATTCATATCACCACCAATACCTTGATATTGAAGAGAAAAAAGTAAATTGTCACTGGTTTTTAAGGCTCTCGAAAAGAATTAAAATTTTCTTATTCTACTCACTGAGTACAATAGTAGCTTTTCCTTCATCTTCTATTCCCAACCGTCGATAAGGATCATACTGGCCATAAGTAAAGAACACGTTATTCACTTTAGGATTTCGACCACCAAACCTTTTATTGAAATCGCGTATTTTCCGCTCAGCACTCTCTATGGTATATTCAGTACCAAATAAATCATTACACATGGTGGTAAAGAATTCTAAAGAAGATTTGGTACCGAAAGGTTGGTTGGCGGATTCGGATGTTTCAAATGAGAACAATTCATTGCAGGACTGATACCAGAACGGACGTACTATAAATAATATTGAATTATTTTATATTGTCCGTTAGAATTCAAAATAAATCTTTGCATAACTTACAGTAGTTCGTTTCACCCAGGAGTAAACCAATATGTGAACCTTTTTTGGTATCTGCACACACAAATATGTATTATGAAAATAAGTAGTGACCGAGATTCCAAATAAATGTTCAATAAGCTCACCCATATTTCTATCAAATGAGGTACTCTGGTGTTCTTTTAAATATGAAGAAAATGAAAAATCCAAACAATTCCCGTTAGTCTTATTTGGATTAAAAAATTTAAAGGTATGAGCTGCTATGGCATCTATATCGGACGGGGCCTTCATAATAAAATCGCAAACGGAGAGGATTTTGAAAGTTCTGTGATGGAGAGAATTCAATGCTAAATTTTTTTGTTGTAATAACAGTATCTTACGCATGCGGTAAATTGCAATAAAGCATACCAAGGCCGTCGATTAGTGTAGAGACATCCAACCAGTTGTCAAATCTAATCGAATCGCATGGAATTTGGTCATGACTTCCGCAGTCCTATTATTGTCAATCATTGATTGCAGTTCATCAAATGCACGTTTGATTCGATTATAACATTCAGAACCACCGATCATTTTGATCGCTTGTCCTGCTACCTCTTTGAATTCTGGAAGGAGAAAGTCATTCGAAAAGATTTTTAAGAGTTTCTTATATAAAAATCTATTTTTTAAGTTCTTTAATTCGTTTCTAATTTGGAGTACTCATCCATATTATAGATTTAAATTATCGCAAATTTTCCCACTTCTATATTAAATTAAAAAATCTAAAAATTTGGTCACTTGTTATAGAGTGTAGAGTCTGTATGCCTACGTTTCGATGGAATTAGTACCAACCTATCAGTGGACTTCAGTCATCATGGTTGCAAAGCGTTCAACTTTCGCATGTTTATATAAAAACTCTCAAATAAATAATAAACGCTTCCACAAGGACATAAAGAGATGGAGAAACATACCAGGAATGTGGAATATCAGTATGATGACTGACTATTGTTCGTCTTTTCATAAAATATATCAAAATGAATTCCATCAGAGAAAAGCAATGAATGATATTTTCTAGAGAAACAGATCAGAAAAACAAAAGAAAAAGCATCTTAATCAAATAACAGAAATTTTTTAGTTGCGAAAATCTAGTTTGCTGCTGAAACCGAGTCATACGATAGGAATTCTCATATTGTATTGGATTAGTTTGGCATAAGCATACGAGGTTAAATGCTTTGGAAATGCTTAAGGTTCACGGAGGATTTGGAATATAGATCGATATAAATAGATCAATGAAATATCCCGCATATAAACATTTAAAGCCCCAACGAACAGAAATAAAGAAATATGTACATTAGGTTGTCCCAAAACAAATTTTTTTGGGGTCAAGCATAATTTGAAAGCTTATGGAGTGAAGTATTTTTGAGATTTTTTTCAGATATTTCGGAAAAGGTTTAGAGGTCGCTCAAGTCGAATTTTTGCCAAAAATCGGGTTTGACGGCCGTTTTTTCAGCTTTCTTTAGAACTTTGTCAAAAACCACGATTTGTTCACTTTTGAGAACACAGCTTAAAAGAAAAATGTCCAAAAGTCAAATTTTTTTTGTCACCGATTTTTAAAATTTTTACGCCATTTTGGAGCTATAATATCCATATTAAGGTAGCCAAAAAATTAGGTTAAACTATTGATAATTGTGGGCGTGGCATGCTGTCAAACTCAACTGTTTTTTGTTATTTCAGTAAAAGGTGTTTTTTATCAGTTTTTTGTCAAAAATAAATGGTCACTACTCGCAAGCTATCATCGATAATGGCCTGCGGTCTTTTTTATAATATTGGTAGGATTATAGTCTTTAGTTGTTGTAACTGGTTACCGCTCTAGCGTTTAATATTAGAGGTGTTATGAAATATTTATGAAACTACTATATTTTTCTAAAATTTAAACTTTAGTGGAATAGAACTTCTAGGGAACAAAAGGGAACAAGAAACGTATACCACCCGAAGAAAGGCGAAGGTGTCTTCTTTCACCCCATATATACTTTTGCACCCGCCACAACCCGCCGGTAGAACACTTTTTTAATTTTAATGAAATTACTCCAAAAAAAAATCAAATTACTCTAATATAAACAGCCCTATAATTACTCGTATACAATGGTGTATTAAATTTTCACTTTTTTGCCTAAAGGTTTATGTTTTTTACTTTAGACTACGTAAAACTAAAATAATTAAATATAATACCTGCGAAAGGGTTTTATGGCTTTGTTTTGATCAGCAAAAAATCAGTAATAAAAATATCACAATAGGTTCTACAGTAAACATATGATCTCTTTCTAATATAACTGTTAGGGTCAGCCAAAGTCATAAACAATTTTATAATAATAATCGCGACATTAAACGACTAAAGATAAAAAGAACCCCATATTGGCGAGATACTAATTAGTTTTACCTGATATTAAGGTCTGGATAACACGTGCAGTTTTGTTCAATTTAAGTACTACCTGCTATGAAATTGAAGATCAATGTGTGAATAACATGTATCTAAAAATATATAAAACTACGGATTCAATAAGGGATTACACAATAAGTTAATCCTTTACGTGTACGTACGTATATTTGCAAGTGATAAATCATAACAGACTCAAATAAAAATATTTAGAAAAATATGTAGAGCTTCGGTTATAAAGAACTGGCCGAAGAGTATTTTAGAAATAAAAACCAGGAAGATGTTCTTACTTACGTTGAAATAAAATTAAACTTAAATTCGTGTAGCACAGAAATACAAGAACAATTATCTAATTTTGTAAAAGTACTAAAAAACGCTACAAAGAAGTTAGCTACAGTAAACAAAAGTTTTATATAAAAAGTGGTTAGAAGTGGTCGCTGCAGAAACAGCAAAGCAAGATAAGGTTGGAAAACCACGCAAATCATTGGACAACTGCAGCGATAGATCTAAGAGGCGGAAACTTAAAGATGTTAACGATGCAATTGGTTGTACAAATATAAAATAATTTTTCCTACATTAATTACGATCACAGAAAGAAATTAACAAAAGTGGATATCATTGAAAAAGTTATTAAAGCTAGTCTAGTGAGAACAAAACGAATTCTTAAAAGTTAAAAGCGATGCAATACAGTACACAAATGAGGAGGCATTAGCCTTATTTCTGGATTTGAAATTAACAAAACAGCAATATATTAAGCTCAGATTGCGTGCGATTGAAATGGCTCAAATATCTATCCAGCATATCATCACATAACTGCTACTAAAATGGACTGTTTTCCATCAAAGGATACTAACCAAACACACCAATTTCGGCAGAGGTACAACTACAATCTCTACTTGATCACACAGCCGAACGCTTGCTACAATCAATACCAGGAAATGCGTTAAAGAAATATGGAAACACAAAGCTAATTCTTTTTTGCAAATGGGGATGTGATGGTTCTTCGGGACATAACCAATACAAACAAGTTGTATGTGAAAATATTTCGGACTCGGATATGTTCATGGTATCAATTGTACCATTGCGATTGAAAAAGATTTTGGAAGATTCAGAGCCTTCGACTAGTACAATGCAAACAATGGATATTTGGAAAAATGAGACACCATCTTCTACGAAATACTGCAGGCCAATCAAATTTGAATTCAAAGAAGAAACTCGTGATGCCATTAACAAAGAAATTAGTGATATCAAGGCCCAAATTGCAACACTACCATTAGCCATTACAATTACAGTTAGATGGGCAGCAAATTGAAGTAAGCTACCAATTAGTCCTTACAATGATAAATGGAAATGTAGGTCAGGCTTTGACTAACACGAAGGCTGCATCCAGCTGCATTATATGCCAAGCAGCATAAACCCAATTAAACCAAGTTCCGACAAAATCATTAGATAATACCGATGCATATGAATTTAGATTATCACCACTACATGCAAGAATACGACTTATGGAACATATACTAAAAATCAATTATGATTTATATTTCGGGTCTTCAGGATCCATAAGAAACAATAAAACCAACAAAGAGTTAAGAAGTTCAAAAAAGAAACATGTTCAAGATGAATATCGCAAAATTGGATTGATTATAGATCAGCCAAAACAAGGGTCAGGCAATACAAATGATGGCAATACCGCACGAAGATTCTTTTCAGATCCAGAAACAGCATCTGAAAGAACAGGAGTGGATTTAAACCTTGTTTCCAGTTAATTTTAAAATTTTTTTTGAGTGTAAAAATTTTTTTGAGTGTAAAAATTTTTTTTCAGTGTAAAAAATTTTTTTGAGTGTAACATTAAAAAAATTCCATTATCACAAAAAATAATTATAATTATTATTAAGATCAAAATATAAAATTTTTTAATATGCAAATAAAAAAAATAAACCCATATTTCACTCCAAAAGTTAAAAAAAAATCAAAAGTTCAACTTTGACCTAGAAGTCCTTAAGAAGTACTCAATCAATTTCAATGTAATTAAAACTGAGTCAAGCTGAATTAAATATCTATCCATTAAAAAAAGAATTACTTCAATATTTTGATCGGTTCAAAAGTTACAGAATTTTGGCCAATGAAAAACGTTTTTCAGCCACTGTGCAGCGGTATTATACTATAAGTGGGTAGAAAGGAATTATTTGGAATAAACAAAATCAGGAAATTGTCATTTGAGGCAACTTTTTTCAATAGAAGTAAACTAATATTTCCATTTTCTATAATATTTCTATTTCTTTTCTACAAAAAACCGTTTAATCGACATATTAGACCTGGCATGCCGAATTATTCGAATATATAAATTATCTGCAATCGGTATATTTTCGGCTTTGGCATAAGCCATTTCTAACGTTTTATCGGATATATCGTGAATACTACCTTTTGCAAATTTTAGTGATGAGTTGTCATAACCAGGCCTCTTATTTTCTTTACTATCGGCTACAATGCTAAATAATCGTTTATGCTAAACTCCTTCTTAAGATCTTCAAAAGTCATCAACAAATAATTATTAAAAAACATATTACTTGCGCCTTGCAATTGACTATTGCTGATAAGTTCTAACTTTTCTTTAAGGCCTAGGAAATGGCAAATGACTGTCAATAGTAGTAGTAGTCAATTGTGGATTTTGAGCATTTGGTCATTCAACGTAAGCTCTAGTATGTTTAAGGAATTACCTGTGCTATAGCTTTTGTGGCCTAAAAAAGGCACAAGTTTTAAAGGTTAACGATCAATTTAAAAATTTATAAACGTTATAGTTATGACTTCACCAAACACCAATACTCTTCAAAATTTCACCCGGAAAGTTAATGTCTGGGATTTTTTAAAAGTGTTTTAAGTTTTCCTTCTCCTGTCCCCGCCTTTTGCAGATAGTTATAATGACTCGGTAAAGAAAAATATCATTCAAGATTTTCCATTTTAAACATGGTTGTGATTATAAAAATAAAAAGCAAATTAACAATTTTAAGGTTTGTAAGTAGAGTTGGTAATGTTTTTAATTATTTACACAGAAGTTTCATTTCTTTAGCTATAGCCCTGCTGAATCAATCACCAATATTTTTAAAGCAAAGCCGATTTTCACAATAGGAATAACATGAAGTTTAAGTAGTAAATTTTATTGATGTACCAAATATTTATTTAATTTGTGGACACTAAATTTTTTTCCACTGCTATTTATTTATTGTATCTTCAAATAGAACTAACAATAAGTGTTCAAATCTTAAGTATAAATATAATAATTAGGCCCAACCAGTGTCGGACATAAACTTAGTGATAGTAATTAATAATACAGAAATGTGTTAAGCACAAAAATATTCAAAAAATTCCATCTGAAGTGTGGCGTATTAATCCCGTAGTATCGCTCTTTTTTAAGCGGATGTGTCCAGTAAAGTTCAAGATGTTACGAGCAAGAGGATTAGGATGGGACACAAGTTTTGTTAAATATTTGACTGCATATTTTGCAATTTCAGGGGTCACAAGTGGCATATTTAAATCACGATGTAAAATTGAATTTTTCATGTACCAGGGAGCCGATGTTACTAACCTTAAAATTTTGTTTTGCATACGTTGTATTCTCTCTACATTGGAAGCTGCAGCAGTGCCCCATAGCTGAATTCCGTAACACCATATGGGTTTCAAAAGCGACTTGTATATTAAAAGTTTACAATCTAGACTGAGGGTAGAATTTCTACCAATCAGCCAATGTATCTGGGTTAATTTAAGCTTCATTTGTGTTAGCTTAGAGTCAATGTGCTGTTTCCATGTAAGCCGTCGGTCAAGATGCATACCAAGGTATTTCACCTGTGAATGATGAGGAACAACTTGATTGTTGATTTGAATGGGGGAACAAGTGTCTCTTCGTAGGGTAAATGTGACATGAACACACTTTTGTTCATTTACTTTTATTCTCCATAAGTTCAACCACAATTCCAACAGGTTAATATGTTCCTAAAGATAACGGGATGCCTCGTGAGGTTTTTCATGCATACTAAGGCAGGCTGTATCATCGGCAAATGTAGAGGTGAGGATATTACTGCTTAAAGGCATATCACAGGTATAGATCAAATACAAAACTGGACCCAGTATACTCCCCTGTGGCACGCCGGATGAGATAGTTTCGGGCACACTCATGAAGTCTCCTTCCACAACAGTGAATTTCCGGGCAAGAATTTGGAAAGTTATATTCTTGCCTGGATTTACAATGTTTATTGGCAGATATGTCTTCAATTTTACAATTAGGCCTTCATGCCACACTTTATCAAATGCCTGAGAGACATCAATAAAGAGGGAAGAACAATACTTTTTTTCTTCAAATGCTCTTCTTATGAAATGGACCAATCTATGAGTTTGTTCAATGGTGCTATGCTGACTTCTAAAACCAAATTGATGGTCCGGTATGCACCCATTATCAGTTAGAATTGGGGACAATTTAGTCATGAGCAGCTTTTCGAAGAGCTTTGAAATTGTTGACAGTAAACTTATTGGCCTATATGACTCAGCCTTGGTAAGATCTTTGCCCGCCTTTGGAATCATTTTGACCATGGCAAGTTTCCAGCTGTGTGAATAATACTCCAGTCGTAAAATGCCATTAAAAATAAACAACAGGATTCTAATAGCAACACGAGGCAGCTGCATCAGCATCTTGTTACTTACGCCATCAATACCCGGAGCTTTCTTCTGGTTGGTTTCAGCAATTAGTTTTTGTACATCACGCATCTTAAACTTCATGGGTCGAGGGGGTAGAGCAACTACACTCAGCAAGTTAACAGCACCAGTACATGTGTTTGGGGTAAAAACGTTTTTTAAATGACCAGCAAATATGTTACCTTTTTCAGTATTGGTTCTTGCCCAACCTCTGGTAGAAGTGCGCACGGGTGGTTTAGACTCAACGGGTGTTTTAAGTTTTTTAGCTGCGCGCCACAAGGAGTAATTAGATGCTGCTGTGACATCGAGACCTTCCAGATAGTTCTTAAGAGAAGCAGATTTTTCAGATGCAAGCAACTCTTGGAGTCGTTTAGTGCATTCTCTAAGTCTGATTTTATGTTGGGGCGATCTGTGCTGTTGCCATTCCCTTCTAGCTCTTCTTTTTTTACATACGAGACGTTCAATGTCCGCAGAATAAATTCTATTAAACCCAGTCTGCGGATGGGAGGTAGTGGCATGTTTAGCAGCCTGTTTAATATTCTCGGTAAGATTGGCAATGTTAAGTTCAATATCATCGGGAGTTCTTAGGTTGATGTTCTCCGTACAATAACTACTGAGATATTTTTTGAACCCCAGCCAATTAACATTATTTATCATCTTCGCATATGGGCGAGGTAAGTTACTTCTTAGTGGGCTACAAATTGTAACGATCGTGGGAGAGTGATCAGAGGAGAGATCATGGGAAGCTTCAACATGAATTAAATCCCTAGAGATATTTTTCATGACACCAAAATCTATACCATCCGGAATTTTTTGTATGTCAGTAGGCCAGTAAGTAGGCTCCCCGCTCGAAATGACATCCAAACCCATTTTTGAAATTGTGTTGAACAATGCTCGACCTCTAGGAGTAATAAGACGCGATCCCCAGAACGTATGTTTTGCATTGTAGTCCCCAGCTGCTACGAAACAAGGTCCAAGAGTTTTGTAAAAATCCTCGTATTGATCCTCAGTGAATGAAAATCTGGGAGGGGAGTAAACTGATGATATCACAAGATTTGAACAAAAATTTTCGATGAAAATATGTGTTGCTTGTAGATGGTCTTCACAAGTGTTCTCAAGAATATAGTGTTTGAGTCTTGACTTTATTAGAACTGCGGATCCTCCGCATGGTCTTCCTCTCGGGTCCTTTGTATCATATAACGTGTAGCCACTCATTTTAAAAAAGCTTCTCGGAGTCAAATGAGTCTCAGATACCAACATTATATCAATATTCTTCACCGTGAGGAAGTGCTCAAGTTCGTTTCTATGTTGGCGAATGCCGTTTGCGTTCCAGAAACATAACTTTAACGTGTTCATGGCTTGTTAACTAATGCTAGAAGCAGTGTGTTCTGCATTCTCAGCATTTCTTGCATCATGCTAGTCATATTTGTCGTAAAGTTGTTTATAGTTTGCACCAAATTGTCTATAGTAGCTTCAAGGCGACTGAAATTAAAGCTTGGGTTTGCACTTGTTGTATTAGATGGTGGTGACACTTTTTGAACGGGAATAGAGTTGATCTTCACAGCGTCAGCATACGATACATGTGAAGTGATTGGTTGGGCCATTAGGGGATGAGTAGCGGAGTACGTATTTCCTGCTTGCACTGGGGTTACTTTAGGCTTTTGACTCATAGCCTGTTTAACGAAAGAATATACAGGACATCCCCTGTAGTTAGCAGCGTGATTACCTCCACAATTACTGCACTTCTTTTCCTTCTGGTCCTTCGACTTATTGCAAATAGCAGTGTTGTGTAATTCACCGCACACAACACAAACAGTAGGTAATTTACAATAAGTTTTAGTATGGCCATATTCTTGACAATTATGGCACTGTACGGGTCCAGAACGCTTGTGTGGTTCTTCAACTGTGATTTTTCGGTATAAGAGATATTTTAGGTTATAAATTGGATGGCTCTCATTTTTCTTCAATTTTATATCATTTGGCTCCAATTCAACACGAAATAAATGTTGGGGGATCTTCTCCCTGTTTATTATGTTAGAGACATTCTTTACCTTAAATCCCTGGAGGGTGAGAGCATCTTTTATTTCCTCAGGAACAACATAAGAATCTATGCCTTTCAATACGATCTGTAGGCCTTTAGCACTCTTCAGCTGGAATGTGTAGAAACTTGTTTTATTCTTTTCGAATTCGTTAACCATTTTGCGGAAATCTTTTTCTTCGTATATTTGAATCTTTGTTTCATCAATATTACCACGTTTGATTGGGACAATGTGAAATGCCTTTTCACCAATGACCGAAATTAATTTTTTAATAAGGGTGTTAGAATTTTTTTCCCTCAAATAGATTGGTGGTGGTTTTGAGGTTTTATTCGAGGGTACGTCAGGTTTGTCGGTGATATCTTGCAAAATTTTAAAACGGTTTAGACGGTTAGCTGAGTTGGCGTCGATATCCCTGGATATCTTGGGAGCCGATGAGATTTTAGATGAATTTGGGCTTCGCCCGCGCTTTACTACTGTGATATATCTGTCCATTCCGACAGGTTAGGTTGATTGTGAGCGATCAAATTCGCTTACTCCGATGCCAAGTAGTGATTCTCTAACATTACCGCTGCCTAGTACTTCTTTATTTAAATCAGCGCCATTATCCGCTCCGGGCTCGTGTTCATCACTTAACCCAGTTATCACTATAAACAATAATATTGAGAAACCTAAAGTGCCTGTCGGAATGGACAGAGTTGCAAAAGATTCACGTCAGTACCTGCCCGAAGGCCCAACCTGACGGTGCACTATTGCACAAGGGTGAATAAAGCACGTTCACCACCGCCCCAGTAGCCCCCGCCAAGGGCACATGAGGAAATGCCAACTAACATGTGGCCCTGACAGGGACAACATGGTAGCAAGTTCCGTACAGGCTGCAGAACCATGTACAGACACCTTGCTAAGATGCTTGGAGCTATCTAACCTCCTACTACCCAAATGGCACGGCAGTGGAAATTTTGCCCCCATCTGACCTGAGGCTTCACCTACCGTAACCATTAAAGCAGCTCTGTCGAATAGCAACAGCATCTAGAGATATATGGCCTGAAGAGAACATCTACATCATGCCACTAGCCCATGATTGAAGACACACTCATCCAACCCATACCTCTCCGCGTATCTTTGGGTTTTAACCACAGCCACCACGTGATCCCCGAAGGGGCCTCACCAATAACCAGTCTAGGACACGTCCTAGGGGATACTGGTTCCCGTGGCACCAGATAGGACTCTGGTCAGCCGCGTGTTAAAAGCACCTCCGATTTTAGGTTCCCTGCACACCTGAGGCATCGGTAACACCTCTACCCAGACTAGCGTAGCAAGCTACTTCCTTAATTACTTATATGCACGCCCGTTACCCTGGTGTTTCAGGGATTGGGTAGTAACATATTAAGTTTTAGGGCAATTGGCCAAAGGTCAAGGTCTGGAAAGACCAACTATCCCTCCGGACGAGCGAGCGAACCCGCTTTTACCTTTAGTTTACTTGCATGCGCGCCCGTTGCCCTGTTGATTCAGGGATTGGGTGGCAACATACAAGTTTTTAGGGGTTATCAGCAAAAAGGCCTAGGTCCGGAAACCTGATAACCCTATACCCCAGGAAGCACAACACCAAGCCACCAAGACAAGATGTATTGACCGTGCCCCCCGGGGGGAGGGAAAGCAGGACAAGCGATTAAAATGATCGGTGGTTCTGAATGTTATAATCGAATTAAACGTACATTTTTGCAATCAATGATTGACAATAATAGGAGCGCGGAAGTCATGACCAAATTCCGTGTATGTGATCCGCCTAGATTAGACAACTGGTTGGATATCTCTACACTAATCGACGGACTTGGATTGATGCTTTACATTTTACCGCTTGCGTAATATCCTTTTATTACAACAAAAAAATGTAGCATTGAATTCTCTCCATCACAGGACTTTTCGCATGCCCGCAATTTGATTATGGAGGGGCCATCCGATATAGATGGCATAGCAGGTCACACCTTTGGATATTACAATCCAAATGAGACTAACGGGAATTGTTTGGATTTTACATATGCTTCATATTTAAAAGTGTACCAGTGTTCAAATTTTTACAGAAATTACCCGTATTTTATTATTTATTGAAAATTTGTGTGTGCAGATACCAAAAATGGTTCATATATTGGTTTCATTATGGCTAAAACGAACTATTGTAAGTTATGCAAAGTTTTATTTGGAATTCTAACGCACAATATTCATCGCACAAGATAATATAATTCAATATTATTTATAGTACGTCCGCACTGGTATCAGCTCTGCAATGAATTTTTCTCATTTTCAACATCCGACTCCGCTTACCAGCCTTTCGGTACAAAACATTCTTTAAAGTTCTTTACTACCATGTGTACTGATGTATTTGGCACTGAATGTACCATAAAGATTGTTGAGGGGAAAATACGCGATTTCAATAAAAGGTTTGGTGGCCGAAATCCTAAAGTGAATAACGTGTTCTTTACCTATGGGCAGTATGATCGTTGTCGACGGTTGGGAGTAGAAGATGAAGGAAGAGCTACTATTGTACTCAGTGAGTAGAATAAGAAAATTTTATTTCTTTTCGAGACCCTTAAAAACCATTGATAATTTAGTTTTCTCTCTTCAAGATCAAGGTATTGGTGATGATATGAGTAACTACGTGAATAATGAAAATGTACAAACTGTGAGACAAGCGGTCTCTGCCTTTGTCAGAAAAGTACTAAAACAAAACTATAAATCGTAAATTGCACCAATAAAACTTTTGTGTATCTGCATTAAACTCGTTATTATTTTGAATTTTATTGTGATTAATTGATTGATTTTAAAAATAAATGCTCGCCTTCAAGTAAAATGTTTCAAATATACATATATTATATATATTACTATTACATATATATATATATATATATATATATATATATATATATATATATATATATATATATATATATATATATATATATTACTATTATATTAAGATTAATATTTTGTTGGATATCCTTTTTGTTTTTTATTTATTTATTTATTTATTTATTCATGTCTATGGTTAAATCATCCTTACAGACAGAAGTTTTAAATTTACAATTATGCAATTTGACATACAAACAAACATACAAAATTAAAAACATTAAAAACATAGGCATTACAAAGCATTAAAAAATGTAATAATTTGAAATTTAAATGAATTTAGATTTAAAGAAAAATCAATAATTCTGTAGCATTTGTTAAATTGGCTGCACATTCTCCGAAATGGATCAGCATTTGCATAGTTAGTCCTAAAGACTAACTATAGATAGAAAGCAACTCATAGTGTCTTGAAGGTAAGGTACATTCAATGCAATATTGTTGAGGAGGAAAAATGAAGAAATATCACCATTAATCAGTTTTAAAATAAAAGATACACTTAACATAGTCCTCCGGCTTTTAAGGGTTGGCAGTTTAATGAGTGCAAGACGACTGGTATATGGTGGAAGGTCTAGTGGATTCCAGTGAAGACTACGTAGACATAATAACAAAAATTGTTTTTGCACAGACTCGATTGAGTTCATATGTGACGTATACACTGGGTCCCATACAACGGATGCATATTCAAGGACAGGCCTCACTAAGGAAAAACAGCATTAAGTCGTCTTGGCATCGACTCCACTAGTTTGGAAGTTAATTGTGGTGATATTTTATTCCATTCCGTTCTCAGTACTTTCAGGTCACTTACGTTTCTGATATCGTAATGTGTCAATTTTTTCTTGAAAATCGACCACAAATTCTCAATAGGATTGAGATCTGGACTTTGTGGTGGCGTTTTATTTATTTTATTTATTTATTTAAGTCAATGGATACAATAATAATCTTACTGACTAGCAACTTAAAGTAAATGTACAACTAAAATTAGTTATTTAATTGCGATTTAAAGATACTATTTGGCAGCGATATATCTAAGTATTGACAATAGCTGTTAAATAATTTCAGTGATTTATTAATTGGCTCATTAATTGCATAATCTGTTCTATGAAATTCAATATGAAAAAAGTAATATTTCCTAAGATATCTCTGAGGAACGGATATTTTTATATTAGCAAGTAACTCAGTACAGTCAATATTACTATTGACAATTCCATGAAGGAATAACAGAGCAGAGATTTTTCTGCGGACTTCTAAGGATTTCATTGAGATCCATATACATCTATGCTCATAAGAAGTTAAAGGAGTTGAAAAATACAAAGAAGAAAACACAAATTTTAGAAACTTAATTTGAACTTTTTCCAGGCGATATATGTGGTGTATCTTAGCATTAGGGCTCCAAATAAAGGAAGCATATTCCAATAAAGATCGTACAAACGATGAAAAAATAATTTTTTTAGTATAAAAATCAAAATTCATAGTATTCCGCTTAAGAAAGCTTAGAAGAGAATAAGCTCTCGGAGTTATATAACTTAGGTGATTAACAAAAGATAATTTATTATCAAAAACAACACCAAGGTCACGGATCTCATTAACAATTTGTATACTTTGATTGTTCATTAGATAAGAATTATTTAAAGTATGGCGGCATCTATAAAAAGTCATATGTCTACATTTTTTAATATTAAAAGGAAGGCCATTTAATTCAGACCATGCTACAACTCTACTAACATCTTCCTGTAATTCCTAAGAATCACGAATACAGAAAATAGGCTTAAAAATCTTTAAGTCATCGGCATACAGAAGACATTTAGAGTAGTGGAAACAGTGGAAGATATCATTAATAAAAATGTTAAAAAGTAATGGACCTAAAACACTACCTTGAGGAATACCGGAAGTAGGAATAAAAGGATCAGAGCAGAGACCATTAATAGTGACGACGCAATGTCTATAAATTTGATAATGCCGAAACCATCTAAGCATTTGAGAGTGGAAACCAATTTTCGATAATTTTAGTAGTAGCAAATCATGTGGAACGCGGTCAAAGGCTTTAGCAAAATCAGTGTAAATAGAGTCAATTTGAGCACCACTTTCAAGGTGAGATGTACAAAATTGTGTAAAAACTGCTAAATTAGTAGTAGTAGATCTACCAGGAATAAAACCATGCTGGGATGGAGTAAAATATCTTTTCAAATTAAAAAATATTTTGTCATACACGATATGCTCAAAAACTTTAGCAATATTTGTTAATTTAGCAATTGGTCTGTAGTTTGTAACTAAGTTCCTATTCCCAGTTTTCAGAACTGGAACAATTGAAGTAGACTTCCATTTTTGAATAAAGAAACCTTCCTTTAGTGAAAGATTAAATATAATTTGTAATGGTAGTGATAAGGAAAAAACAAGTTTTCTTAACAGAAACACAGAAATACAATCCAAATCACACTTATATGAGTTCGAGAGTTTAAAAATTCCAGTGCGAACATCTTCTTCCGAGATCTGAAATGAACCAAAGTCAAAGAATGTTAAAACATTATCTAGATTAAAATCCGTATGATTATGATCACTGCTAAAATTGCTTTTAAAAATTTTGCAAATAAATCAAGAGAATCCTTCACTGTATCAGAACGCATGTCATCATATTGCATTGTAACCGGAATTGATGATTTATTTCTTTTGGAGTTTACGTAAGTCCAAAAACATTTAGGATTAAATTTAATGGAATTATTTATACGCAAAATATATTGATTGTAAAGAAACTTATTTAAAAAATTAAATTCTCGTTCATAGTGAAGATAATTTCGTTTGTCCGATTCACTAATGGATGCTCTAAATTTTTATAGAACTTGTTTCTAAGATTTTTAATTTTTTTTAACCCTTTGGTGTACCAAAGTAATTTATAAGCGTTAGGTTTGTAAAATATTACTTAAGAAATTATCATAGCAAATGGAAACAATAGATTTATCCAACACACTAGACCAATTTACACTTTCAATAATAGAATTTAAAGTAAGATAATCACAAGCCGTGTAGTTATAATGAACATCATTTGTTGTAAAATTTTTGGCGAATTCATAAAACTCAATTACTACTTCTAATGCATTATGATGCATATTAATAGGTGAAATTGGGAAATGATTTTGAGGTATTTTGGGCAGTTATACAGGATCCAGAGTCGGGAATCCAGTGCAGTGTGTTTGGGGTCATTATCCTGGAAATTATCGCTGGAAATGCCCATTTTTTCTGCACTTTGCTTCAAATTTTGCTTTAAAATATTTATATAATCCCTTGCTGTCATAATTTCATCAATAAAATGTAGATTTCCAACTCCTGATGCTGAAAAGCAACCCCAAACCTAAACAACATAGGCAAGTGTAGTACACCATACTGCTTGTACGAAGAAAGAAATGTAATCGATGACGCCGAACACACTTTCTTTGGATGTTGTAAATGGGAAGAGAAAAGAAGAGAACTCGAGGTCTTAATAGGAGAAATAAAAGCTGAGTCTCTTGTGGATCGCATGTCCCAGGACGAAAACAGCTGGCGAACAGTATCAAAGTACTATGAATACATCCTAAAGAGGAAGAAACCTGATCTAGAGGCAGCAGACTAGGCACAGATCAACTCAAGCAGAGACCTGGACGCAGGTCCAAAGGGGAAGAGAGCTGAAATCACAGCCAAGAGGAAACCACCCCGAAGTAATGCATCACAGCGGTTCCGGGGTGGAACCATTTTCCAAGAAGAGGACATAAGGAGGTTTTTTTAGTCGGTATATCATCTTTGGGAGCCCGACATAACACGGCCAGTGACGACTCCGTGTATGCGAACTATTTGGGGGTGTAACGTGAATTCCAAAGTTCTGTACCAAACTTGCAACCAGTGTTACTCCACTTATAGAAGGATCGATACGAATTTGGCGACGTAGGAATGAGCAATGTCTTCTTGTTAACTTGCATCGATTTACATTTCGTTTCGATTTTTTAAATTGTCCACTTGTTTTAAATTTAGAAACCACGTATTCGATAGTAGTAGGTTGCCAGACGAGCTGGAATGGGCTGGATTTTCCAGATATTCTATGTCAAGTCCAGTTACAAGCTATTCAATAATTTTTCTAGCTAAATATAGATTTTTTTAATAATATTTCAATAGCATAGACTATACGTTTTGTTATTTATCTATTTCATTCTCAATAATTCGTTGACTGCGAATTGTATTTTAGCACTTAATTACACCCAAAAGGGAAAAAAGAATAGTACGCAATATTTTCATATTGCCCCATCTCTGATTTGTGTGATCAATACTGATAATCTGACAATTGTTAACAGCTGATCGACAGCAAATGTAAATACAAAGTTTCACAATGCAAGCAAACGCTCGTTCAAGATATTAAAGACCCTATTCCCATTTTATTATTTTTACAATACGAATAGTTGACACATTGCAGCTTTCATAAACATGGAGAGCCATGAGGAAGCTGGACCGTCTAAAAAAAGAAAATTCACAAACGTTTCCGATAAATGGATTACGGCAGGAGATTATTCAAAGTGGCTCAGAAAGAAGGATGACTATACCGGCTTTTGCAAACTGTGCCAAATCGAAATATGTGTGAAATACGAAGGAAGTCGGTCATTAAACAAGCATATGAATACAAAAGGGCATACCAAAATGGAATTTTCTGCTAAATTGTCTCATAGAATTTCAAACTACGTTGTTCCAAAGGAATTGCAAGATGAGGAAAACATTTCCCGAGCTGAATTGATGTCCGTTTTTCACAACGTAGTTCATGGGCTTACATAGTTATAATAGCTTGGACTGCCAAATTACATCATATACAGCGATAATAAAATTGCAAATGAAATCACTTGTGGTCGAACCAAAGCAGCAGCTATTACACGAAATGTGCTGGCCCCGTGTGCACAAGAAAAAGTAGTTAATGCCCTCAAAGAGAATTGGTTTTTTCAAGTAAGCAGTGACGCATCAAATATTGGAAATGTTAAAACATATCAATATACGCTTCAATATTTTGATGTTGAAAGCGGAATAACGAAAAAAGTCTTGATTTCTATGAAGACTGCAATGAATCTTCAAAAGATATATTTGACCACATTATGAGAATTACGGGCAATAACAACCTTAGCGTCGAGCAAATAGTTGCATATAGTGCTGACAACGTATCTGTGAATTACGGGATACACAATTCTATATTTCAAAAACTTCAAAACGTTAACAATCAAATCATCAAAGCGAATTGTAATTGCCACGTTATAAATAATTGTATGAAGTATGAGTAAAAGGTATTTTCTACCGAAAGGAAAACAAAATTGTCGAGAAGTGCTCTGGGACTTCGTTGCATATAATGTAATATAATCTGATGATGAACTAATTAACGAAGATGAGGAATGTTTCGTAGAAGGTGTTTCGGAAGCTTCCTTGTACTTTATTCATAATGTTATGCATGTATTCAATTCTACAATTTTATCTCTAGAAAGTGACTCATGTTCAATTTTGGAGTTACACGACAATGAAGAATCTTAGGAGCAGCTTGCAAAGTAGACTAAGTGACTCTTTTTATGGAAGCAAAGTGTTGTCGATTTTTAATGTATGTCTGCTGATGAAAGAGAACAGTTCAAGTCAGAAGTAGATTCATTTTTATTAACATCTATTCATTATTTAACTGAACGATATAATTTTGAAGATAACTCGATTTTTAACCAAATTTCCGTTTTAAATTAAAAAAAAATCAATAATGTCATGGGATGCATTATCCAATCTACCAAAGCTTTTAAATATATCTCACGCAATTGATAACGACAAATTATATTCAGATTTTTGTTGTGTTCGGAAAGTTGGTGATTAATTGCCAAAAGATATGGGCAAGATTTTTCAAAACGTGTAACAAAGGTAATCTTGAGAACCTATGTACATATATAAAATAATAGCATTTGTACTTGCAATACCAGTCAATAATTGTTATTGTTAAAGACCCTTCAGTGTATTGAATAATTTATATTCCAAAGAAAGAAATAGAGTGTCCTTTGATCTCATACGTGCAGAACTTTTAATAAGGCTGAATTTTGATGAAAATTTTAAATATTTTCAAAACTTTTTGATATCACCTGAAGGAACAGAACTAAGAAAATCTGTGTCTAAAAATACAAAATATATGTGGCAAAATAAATAAAAATACAGATCCTGAAATTATTATATGTATTATCTATAATGCATTAAAACTGTTTTGCTTTGTTTTGTTAATTTAATTTGTAAGAAAAGATTGAATTAAAATTGTGTTATGTTCTGTACATTCAATTTAATTTGCTTTATTCTATTTATGTTTATGAAAAAGGCTGAATTATAAATGTTTTTTTAATGCAATGAATAAATAAATGAATTTAACCGAATTTATTCCTCATATTTTGGGGATTCACTAAATCCAGATTTTTTTTATAAAATCCAGCTATTTATTCAAAATTCCAGACAAAAGGCCATTTGAATCTGGCAACCCTAGTAGAAGCACTGCGCTTCATTATTTGGGCAATTTCCCGCAAAGATTTTCCATCATTGTGTAGATCAATTACTACTTTTCGTTGTTCATTTGAAAGTTAACTTGATTTTCTGCCCATGTTGAATTTTCCCAACTATTTATAATAATTCAACTGACTATGATATTTTATGAAAACACAGACCGCAACAAAAAAATGTGGAACCACACAAATAAAACAAAGTTTGCAACTTCTGTTAACAATACGAAAAATATAGCGCTGCCACCTGTACGAATACGGGTTTTGCTCTCTATTAAATGAATACACCGCTATCTAACGGTCGATTTTTAAAATACCTATATTTTTACTTGTATTTTGTCATAAAAACAATAAATATGTATATACGAAATTTACAAAATTTTTTTTATAGTTTGAATATTTAAGAATTTTTTTATTTTTTTTTCGGGTGTACGAATATGGCTTTTGCATACTGTATATGCGTTACTTCCTGAAACGGTGCTTCAGCTGGCGATGACTGAAACGTTGAATTAAATTTTACATTACCTTGTCAGCGTTCTTGGTATTGACATCAAAGATCTCTGAATGCATACACATAATACTATTACATATATTTATTTCCACCACTTATAAGGTATATTTGAAGTCGTTTGAATTTTGTAATAAGGAGCTTCATTTTGAGCTTTTTACATTTTAATTTTTAAGTCACGCTTTCACATCGGGATCGAAACGAGACCGCCACTAAATATTAAATATTGATTCGTATGCGAGGCATCATTATCCTATCCTGCCAGCCCCTCGCGAGCAGTGACAGCAGTATTATAGTATAACGGCGGGAAAGAAGGAAGTATTTGGAATAAAAATAATCAGGAAATTGCCATTTGAAGCAACTTTATCAAATAGAAGTAAAATAAATATTTCTATCAAAAACTTAAAAGATATTTAAAAAAACCGGTTAATCGACATATAAGATTTGGCTTGCCGAATTATTCGAATGGATAAATTATTCGCAATCGGTCTATTTTCAGAAAAACAAAAGACCAGGTAACAGATTTTCGGCTTTGGCATAAGCCATTACTAACATTTTATCGGAAATACCGTAAATACTATAATTTGCAAATTTTGGTGATGAGTTGTCATAACCAGGGCCCTTACTTTCTTTACTATCGGCTACAACGCTAAATATATCATGTATGTTACTGCAAAATAATTCTAAACTCCTTCTTAAGATCTTCAAAAGACATCAACAAATAATTACTGAAAAATATATTATTTACGTCTTGCAACTGACTATTGCTGATAAATTCTAACTTTCTTTAAGCCCTTGGAAATGGCAAATTGTCAATTGCAATTGTAAAGCAATCAAAGTTATAAAAGTTTGCATTGGCTATGAAATGTATTAATGTTTGAGTCTCCCTCTAAAATTAGTCGACTTTGGGCATTTGATCATTCAACATAAGCTCTAGTATATTTAAAAAATTACCAGTGCAATAACTTTTTTTGGCCTAAAAAAGACACAATTTTTTACATGAAATTTAAATGATACTTTAATAGACAACGTTGCATATTTAAAGTCTATTTAAATTAAATACGTTTTGATGATTTGTTTTTCTTCTGCAGATGTGCGGCCATTGACAAATTTGTTCTTACATTTCACAAAAATGAGCTTCTATATGTAAATTTATGACAAATAAATCCATAAAATGTTTTATTTAAATGTTTTGGGTTGTTAAATGTTTATTTTTTAAATTTTATTTTGTCCAAGAATTTAAATATTTCTTTGTTTACATCAAACAGCTGTTTGGAAGGTTTCTTGGAAGCTATATTTTTATACCGCTTAAATAAGACTTTTCATTTATGACTGACAAGCGCTGATAAGCTGACATATGTATGTATATATTTAAATGCAATTTAAATTTAAATAATAATTTACTTAATACGTATTTAAATATTTGCAACACATAAAAAATAAGGAAGATTACCTTTACTTTTTAAAAAAATAGAAACATAAAATCTAAATTTTTTTCGACAAGTCTAAAAACTCAGCAATAAAAAATTAAATTTGAATAAAAATTACGAAAGCTTCTACATATAGGAATACAGGATACATAATAAAGTAACTTTCACAAGAAAAATTTAATACCACTCAATTAGACGCTCTGCTGAGTGGAAGTTTCTTTGTGGAAGGATTTCAAAATCTTGTTACCTCCGTCGGTAAAAACATCAATTAAATACTTTCTACAATCAACTACCGAAATACTTATCGAATAAATGATGCGTGGCTTAATATGACATCCGTTGACAACTCTAGAAAAAAGAGAGTTTCAAAGTTTTTTTAGAGCCATTCAACCCATATGTACAGTTCCTTTCAATAAAGGTTGCTTGGTTTCATGTTATTTCACTGCACGAAAACAGTCACGTGTAATTTGCCGTTTTGACATGACTATACAAATCGTCAGATGTGCAGAGAACTTGTACGGATAATTTGATTTAGAGTACCAGATCCACCCTGTCGCTGTAAAGTATTTCAGGAGGTTACTTGGCCTTGATCCCGACACTTCACAAAGATCGTCCAGTATATATGTATGTAGCTGAATTGGAATCTTTTTGTTTTTTATTGTTAAAGCAGGACATTCGCGGGAAAGGTGCGAGATTGTTTCTTGTTTTTTATACCCTTGCAGCTCCTCCAGTACCCGTTTACAGGGTAATGCGAGTTGACCTGCATGTATTCCTAACCCTTCCTGACTTGTTATTATTTACTGCAGTCTCCATATATTCTCAGGACTGTGCTTTACGATTTGCATTATGCGGTCTATATTGTAGGAGGCCCACACCACATCGGCGCCCCTCGTTTGTCGAGATTTTGCAATCTATGATCAACTTTTTGCTGGAAGTGCTTAGAGATACTACTCTTAATAGTGTCAAGCCAAATCGCAACTGACACCGAATCCAAAGCACTCTTCAATCTAACTGACTCGTGTGCCTGCGCATTACCAAAGTGAATCAAAACTAAGGTAAAGCCAGAAAAGCATTGACAATTCTTCCCTACATTGCCTGACAATAAAGGTGTGCTAACGCAGAAGTGCATTCCAACATTCTTCTCATTTAATGCACGGCTGCAGCGACCAGTGATGCTTTCGTTTATCACGCTATTTGGATAGCAACTCTCGGTGGATTTTAACCCTTCTCACTGGGTGCACCGTAAGCACATCGCCTTTCACAAAAATATATTAGATTAAGACGTACCACAATACACTATACGAGCAACACTTTCGCCGGTTTATCGGAGCGGATGTAGTGCTTGTATGTATACTGCCCGCCCAACCATGTCACAGTTAATTTTCTTTGATCATTCTATTTGTGACCCAAAATAAAATACAAAATAGGTGTATTTGTCCGACCTTATCTCACCTTCATGCCATCGCTTTAAAAATTACATTAAAGCCATTCCCTCCAGATTCCTTTTTATATATGCTTTTTCGTTTTTATTTAAATAAAAAATCTATTATTCCTCACGAATTAGGAATGAATTATAATGAAATGATAGTAACGAAAATCTTTAAAAATTATATTAAATTTTCATAAGTAAATTTTGTAAGACCTAGAGCTTTGAACACTCTTTCATGGCCAAACGCTCTTGACCTGCAACAATTAGATGCTTTGAGCCGCACTGCCCTACTGACAGACGTGACAATTATGTGAAGATGAATTAGAACAAGGTTCAGTAAAGTATTCAGTGCCTCTGAAGAAACTATTTCTTGACCTATGTGACTTGACTTACATATGAATGTGAATTAAAAAGTATTTGTTTGCCGAGCGTTGATCGTCATAATTTGGTATATAAACAATATGCCACAATAAATTGGAATCATTCAAGTCTTATATAAATTATTTAAATTACAAAATTTACCATTTGTAAAAATTTTGTAAAATTGTTTATTGAATGAAACAACAATAATCATATTCATTGAAAAAATCTCTAACTGCATTGCTAGAATCAATTATTAGATTGTCATATAGAATTTCAGTAAATGGACTTATGCTGGTAGAAATGATCTCAAGGGAAAACAATTTTGAATTTAGATTCGTACGAAAGCTCTTATAAGCTTAAACAATAATAAGAAATTAAAATTATTTTTAATTTTATGTATGTGACAAAATGATTTCACAACTAATAAATTTGTAAGACAAAGTAAAGAATGAAATAATGCTTTTTTAAGAAATATTTTAAACTATTTCAAGTTTATTTACATTTATGAAACACTTGCTTCTACGTTTTTCAAGTTTTGCTTCCCTATTTATTCAAAGTTTGAGCAATTGTAGGTAGAAAAGTGAGATAAAATTAAGGTTTTTTTATTTAAAGCATTCTTAGCTTCACATATTTAATTGGTTTAAGAATTATTTTATACTACACCAATACCCCAGCTTGCGTCGCTTTGTTTTGTGTCGTTTCGAAGTTGCGTCTTTTTAAAATTTTTGTGACTTCGAAAAGTTGCGGCGATAGTGGCTTCAATTTGCGTCGTTAATATGAAAATGTTTCTACAAAGTTAAAAGAGAAAAATGCGATTTCCTGTTTAAGTCTAATGGAAATATGTATGTGAAGGTTGTCCGCTGGTTGCAAGTTGAAGATCGTTCCAAATTACAATTGCTAAAGTAAAGTTTAGACTAAATATTTTGGAACAATGCGTCAAAAAAGAAAGCAAATAAGCTTATAACAATAACTAGCTGTACTAGCTTTTTCTAAAATTAAATCCATTTCTTCCAGAGACGCTGATAAAATAAAATAAAAAATTTGCTGAAACCCCAACATCGTTACAACATAAACAGGTTACAAAAATGAGAAGATGGAGTCACTTCTTAGCATTTGAATAGAAGATCAAAATCGGCGAAGAATGCCATTAAGTCAAATGGTAATTCAGAAGAAAGCTTTAGCTTTATTGGAAGATCTGAAAGAAAATTATCCGTTATCAAGTGTCGAAAATGCGGAGGAAGGTGGAGCAATCAGAGGTTGGGAATCCGCTAGTGCAGATACTTCAGCTGCAGAAAATTTCAAACTTGAATTAAAAGAATTAAATCGCAGTTTAAGTGTCCAAAAATGTAACTGAAGCTATCAATTGTTATAAGGAAATTTATTTGAAAAAAAAAGCTGTTACAGTCCAACAAACTTTAAATAATTTCATACAAAAATCAGCAAGATTGACAACTCCAACTCTAGAAATGGCAGTCGATTTAGATGACTCAAACTCAAATTTAAAAAAATTACCACATTTAGGATTTTTTTATGAATTCCTTATTTTTAATTTTAATCTTTTTATTTTTGAAATGCTTTAATTATGTTTTTCAAGATTTTCTTGTGAATTCTTATATTATTATTTTAATAAAAACTGTTTATCATAAAAAATATAAAAAATTTTTATTTTTTATGGAAAAATCTGCATTTAAGCTAAAATTACAAACCTCGGAACCAATTAAATGAAAATCAATATAAATTCTCCTGTAACCAGTTTTAGAATCAGTTTAGGACTCGCTTTCCAACAGATATGAACAGATTTCGAATAAAGTTTCATAGAACTGGATAAAGTGGACCTTCTTGATCTATTAAAAGAGATAATAGTTCTCCAAAAGGTGACACTGCGTATTATTAAAATGGTTCATTTACATGGCATTTTTAAAAATACGGAGAAGAAATTTATGCAAATGTAAAATAAAAACTAAACTTAGAACTTTGGCCTACCACAAACGACAAAGACCGCGTTTTCTAAATTAATGAAGATATTTCAAAATTACAGAAGCGGTGGACAGAAAACTTAATGGGCCCTTCAAAACATAAACTAGACATTTTACAACAATAAGTCAAGTTTTTTCTTCATCTAATATTCATATAAAATGTCTTAGTAATGAGATAAGTTGATTGGAAGAGGCTGAAAACATATTTGAAAGATCCTCATTCTGTCTTATGTGTGAAGTCTTGATAGAATTTGTGTATCAAAATTTCTTTAAATCTCTGTTTTTGTCTTCTTGTGATTCTTCTTATAGTTTGCCAAGTGATAGTGAACTGAATTCTTGCATTTGTCCCTTTTTCCATTTTGCGTTTCAAGAATAAAACTTGATCAATTTGATTTTTCCATCGCATATTGTAGTCTTGAATACTTCTAAATACTCCTTTGCAAACGGCAAAAATGAACTAATGATGGGCAAGAATTTTCACAATGCTCAGAGATATCATTTCCCAAATATAAATGAACTAATTAAGCCATAGACATATTCCCATCTGCGATAGTTGTGCATGTTGCAGCTGGCGAGATTTACCAACGTCATATGTAACATGTAAAATATCACTAGCCAAACCAAATTTAAGTTTTGAATAAAAGTATGTTCAATAAGTCTGAACACTGTCGCTAAATCAAAATTAAACTGACCTCCAAACATAAACGTAGGCGTGGCGCCTTGCGTGAAATCTCAGCAGAATCCATAAGTCCACTTTTAAAATTTTGAACACAGCTTTATTACTTCAAAAGTTATCGGTCTTGCAACGTAAAAGTTCCCACTGATGTACGTAATCTGGTCTTCGGTACTGTAGCAATTAAATTAGCTTTGGGAAATATCTTCCGTCATTTATTGTAACTTCTTTAATTCTAACTTCCTGTTTCAAAAATAAAAACGACCAAATTAGATATTTTTATTTCTTTTCACAAAAAATCTTCCCCAAGTTTCAAAACTTTGAGATACTCTGCCACTCATAATTGTTATTCGATTTCAGAAAGCCTTTTGCGTTCTTAATCATTGAAAAAATTTCCATACGACGCGTTCTTTCGTTTCTAAAAAACCTTTCATAGGATTTTTGATCTTTGCAACGATTTTCTGAAAATTCAGCCACTGTGCGACGTAACGCATACAAAAAATTTTACCAACACCAACACAATACATAAACGTACATTGACTGCCTCTAACAATTCAATACTTAAAATACTGAAAACAATCAATATAATAAAGTCTTTGCCAAAATGTGTTTTAGTCTTAATTAAACTTTCGACAGAAGCGGTTGAAATGTCTAAAAATAAGTACGTTTTGGTGGTCCTTGTAGTGTTTGGTATCGTAGCTTTCGCAACAGCGTTACACCCATTAAAAACATTTTATTCAAAAAAGTTAACGATCACCCTGAAATTAAATCATTTTGACGAAAACGATTCTAGAGTGTGGAAAATGGTTAGTGGTCCAACAATATACTAACTTTAATATTTCGGTGTAATTGTGTCTCAATCTTTAAGCGTTGTAGGGATAATGCTAGATTTTTCAACTCAGGCGGTCCTTTATTCGTATATGTCAGCGAATCGGAAATAGAGGAAGATATCGTTGAATATTCGCATATTCTTGACATGGCTGAGGAACTTGGAGGTTATATGGTTTCCACTGAGACTCGTTTTTATGGCGAAAGCATACCATTGACTGATCTGAGTTCTAAAAATCTAAAATATTTAAATGTAGATCAGATATTAGCTGATTTGGCCAGAGTCATAAGCGCCTTTAAATCCAATATTCCTGGCATGAAGAATTCTAAAGTTATATTGTGTGGGAAAAGGTTTGCCGGCAGCTACGTTACTTGGTTTAAGCAAATATATCCAGAATTAGCGGACGGTGTTTGGGCATCTAGCGCTCCCTTGGAAGTGAAGCACAATTTTTTCGGTAAGCAGAATAATTAAAAATTGACATGAGCGAAAGTAAATGCTCTTAGCGAATTCATGCGACTAAACCATTCTATTAATTTCTTTATATTTTTCACAATTTGGGATATTATTTTTAAAAAAATTTTAGCATTACTCTTTCGTTACAAGTTTTTACTGAGAAAATAAACGAACAAACCTATAGTTAAAGACGATTTCCCCCTTTGTTATTTTGTTATTATCGAAAACTCGCAATAGCTTTTTTTCGGACACCGATTAGTATTTGCGTGAAAACTAAAGCGATATTTCAACTGAAAATTCCTACGAAATGGAATTAATTTTTTAACACAGAAATAGCTTCATTTTCATCTGAAAATTACTGAAATATTATCAGTTATTTTTTTTTTCTTTTTTGGCAATTAATTTAAGAAAAAATCATTATCGATTAAATACAGACATGTCGATGTATGTTTCGGAATATCTTACGTCTACTGCAAGGATGTTGTTTTTAGTTTAGTCCTTGAAACACTCAAATTTTTTTTAAATTTCCCGTTGCACCTTAAAAGTGTGCAGAAAAAAGACATTTAAAAGGTCCGTTCATTGTAGAGAAACTGGAATCCCGGTAAAAAGGGCTTATTTTTGGCATTATTAATACAATCCTGTATGTATGAGTATTTTGTCTCTAATTGTTGAAATGATTATTAGTTTACGAAAATATCCCGGAATAATAAATTTCAATATTAAGTATTTCTTTATTTCTTTTTTGTTGTTCAAATATGTAAACATAGTACATACGTACTTAAATATTAAAAAAACAAATTAATTTATTTCAAAAATTAACAAAACCGCACTGGTTTTTGTACGAAACTTTAATTTAATTTGGAAAAGTCCTTAAATGGGATCTAGAGGAAAAAAAGTTTTCCATACATGCAGTTGCTCCATTCAAATTTGTGATTCGGTTTCAGCAACAAACTAGATTTTCGCAACTGCAATAATTTCTGTTATTTGATTTAGATGCTTTTTTCTTTGTTTTTCTGATCTGTTTCTCTAGAAAATATCAATTATTGCTTTTCTCTGATGGAAATCATTTTGATATATTTTATGAAGAGACCAACAATAGTCAGTCATCATACTGATATTCCACATTCCTGGTGTTTCTCCATCTCTTTATGTCCTTGTGAAAGCGTTCATTATTTATTTGAGAGTTTTTACATAAACATGCGAAAGTTGAACGCTTTGCAACCATGATGACTGAAGTCCTCTGATAGGTTGGTACTAGGTCCATCGAAACGTAGGGATATTGACTCTACACTCTATAAAAAGTAACCAAATTTTTAGAATTTTTAATTTAATATAAAATTAGAAAAGTTTGCGATAATTCAAATCTATTTTCTGGATGAGTACTGCAAATTAGAAACGAATTAAAGAACTTAAAAAATAGGTTTTTATATAAGAAACTCTAAAAAATCTTTTCGGACAACTTTCTCCTTCCAGAAGACAAAGAGGAAGCAGGACAAGCGATTACAATGTTCGGTAATTCCGATTGTTATAATCGAATTAAACGTGCATTTGAGGATAAGGAGATTTGTTGGGATTCTTCATGTCGTTCTTCTGGTGCATGTGAGCTTATAAAAACTTTATTTTGAATATCGGTCACCATTTATTTTAATAATACATATTTGTGTGTGCAGATACAAAAAATGGTTCCTATATTGCTTCTTTTCTGAAAGAAACGAACCATTGTAAGTTATGCAAAGATTTATTTGGAATTCTAAAGCACAATATTCAATGCACAATATAAAATAATTCAATATTTTTATAGGTCGTCCATACTGGTATCAGGCCTGCAATGAATTGTTTTTATTTCCAACATCCGACACCCCCAACCAACCTTTGGGTACAAAACCTTCTTTAGAATTCTTTACTACCTTCTGTAATAATGTATTTGGCACTGAATATACCATAGAGAGTGTTGAGCGGAAGATACGCGATTTCAATGAAAGGTTTGGTGGTCGAAATCCTAAAGTGAAAAACGTGTTCTTTACCTATGGGGAGTATGATCCTTATCGACGGTTGGGAATAGAAGATGAAAGAAAAGTAACTACTGTACTCGGTGAGTAGAATAAGAAAATTTTAATACTTTTCAAGACCCTTAAAAACAATTGGTAATTCACTCTTCTCTCTTCAAGATTCAAGTATTGGTGCTGATATGAGTGTGGGTGTGCACTATCGTAATGAACCTGAGTTGACACGAGCGGTCTCTGCCTTTGTCAGAGAAGTGCTAAAACAAAAGACGGAATGATTTTCAAATTTATTGTAACTATAAATCATAAATTGCAGCAATAAAACTTTTGTGTAAAACATTTGTTTGTCTCCATTAAGCTCGTAATTATTTTGAATTTTATAGTGATTAATTGATTGATTTTAAAAATAAAGGCCCGCCTTCAAATAAAATGTTTCAAATATATATAATACTATTATATGCGTTACTTTCTGAAACTTTTGAAGCCACTGCTTCAGCCGGCGATGACTGAAACGTTGAATTAAATTTTACATTACCTTGTCAGCGTTCTTGGTATTGACATCAAAGATCTCTGTATGCATATAATATTATTATATTTATTTCCAACACTTATAAGGTATATTTGAAGTCGTTTGAATTTTGTAATAAGGAGCTTCATTTTGAGCTTTTTACAATTTAATTTTTAAGTCACGCTTTCACATCGGGGTCAAAACGAGACCAATACTAAATATTAAATATTAATTCGTATGCAAGGCATCATTATCCTGACCTGCCAGCCCCTCGCGAGCAGTGACAGCAGTATTATAGTATAACGGGGGGAAAAAGGAAGTATTTGGAATAAAAAAAATTAGGAAATTGCCATTTGAATCAACTTTTTTCAATAGAAGTAAAATAAGTATTTCTATTTTTCATCAAAAACTTAAAAAAAAAACTTTTCTACAAGAAACCGGTTAATCGAAATATAAGACCTGTCATGCCGAATTATTCGAATATATAAATTCGCAATCGGTCTATTTTCAGAAAAGCAACATTTATTCTTATTATTTTTAAATAAACAAACACAAACTGGTGGGACACATGGTGTCTGCGGCAGGAGTCTAATCTGCGACATTTGGACTACTAGTCTACTTTACACTACGTACTACACTACCTCTTTTATATTTGCGATAAAGACCATGCAGCTTCCATGAATTTATTATAGCCGCGTCGAATGTATGGATGACATATACTTATTGCAGCTGCGATAGAAATATTCAATTTCGAAATATTTATCAACTTCGCGAGGCAGCTTTTGTTCATCATACAATAGGTTTACATTGTCATCCAACGCCTAATTATCGCTAACTGCACCAATGTCAATGACAGTATTATATTGATATCAACGGTATCTGCATTTTCACTACATTTGCCTTCTCCGTCCTTGTTATCAGTATATACATATGTATGTATATAGCGGATTATCCATTTAGTGGTATCAAAATCGCTGGCCTAGCCAGGATGTCAGCTGCTAAATATCTGTCACATAAAATGTTTATTCAGTAAAAGGTTTGCCGCTTACGATTATGGTTGCCCTAAAAAGGCGTAAAAATTTTTGAAACTTACTACACAATGTTGGTTCAAGTGTCCTATTTTCGAACATTACGTAGTGATTATGGTCGTCATAAGAGACCTACTGGGCAAGGAATCGGTGGTGACGTCAACAAGCAAAATTATCGTGGAAAAGCCATTGCATACGGAAAAAGTTTATGCTTGGTAAATATTGTGGTCTGGAGGTGTCATTAGGCTGTATTTGCTCGAAAATTAATATGGAAAACCCGTTATCTTCAATTACGACCACCATGATCGTATAGCCAAGCGATTTTTTTGGCCAGTATGAACTGGACGATATGTGGTTCTAATAATACACGAATCACACAACACGACCGATTTTATTTTTATTGCATGCGAGTTTCCAGAACGAGCAATTTCACGTTCTGGCCACCAATATCATGCATGTGTGAGTCCGTCAAATACCATATCTACGCGTATAATCCCCTAACGTCGGAGCATTTAAAAACCAATATTCGTTAAATTATTTACTTCAAAAGGATACACTGCTGTAACCAATCTATGTAGAGGTGGTCATTTAAATAATATAGTAATTTGCACGTAATGGCAACCGGCGCAATGCAAATCAATGAAATCTAACATTTCCGAATATTAAATGAATATATAAATAAATAAACAATTTTTTTGCTTAAACTCAAATAATGCACAAAAAGTTATTCAAAATGTATTTAAATACATAAAAAAGCAACAACAACTTCTTGGGCACCAAAATCGTAGCGGCGAAAGTGGGTCAGCACTCACTCAAACACTTATTTTTAATTTCCCAAAGGCGGAAATAAATCCTGTATGGTTCATTTAAAGCGAAATATTACTCTTTTAACCATTTGTTTTCACCGAAAATTATGTACCAAATAAGAATACTAATGGTCTATTTTAATCTAAGTCCATATAATGGGCACAGGTTCAAATCCCATCAGACTACATTAAAGAGTGAAATCTGTTAATGTCGTGTGGTTAAACTTTAATGCAGTAAGGGAATTTTTTATTTATTTATCGATTATAAGTAGGATGCCTGTAAACGTTTCACAGACACACAAGTCTACCAATTGGACAGATTTACCATTACGAGTTATACTTGGATTCAGTGGAAGAAGAATACGACAACCTTCTATTCTTTGTCAGTAAACTTTTTTTTGTTATTAAAAGGATTTCCTCTTTTAAGGCTTAATCCAACAGGTATATGAAGAACACTTTTCCTTAAATAACACATTCTTACAAATTAATGTTTATTATACTCTTTTTTACTTGAACAACAGTGATCGCAAATTATAATTATTATTCGTTTGGTTGGAATATTGCTTGCAAATAGTCCATATTCAGTTCTGTATTATCTGTGTCCTGCCCTGTCCTTTCGCTTCTTCTTGTAAGTGTTCTGGTAATTTGGCCTCTAAAAAGTCTGTATGTCTGGTTCCATTTTTCCACAGCTTCCTCTGATAGATTTTTAGTTTGTGTTCCATAAATCATATTCTTGTAATTGATTGTAATAGGGTCCTTTGATGAGCAGAAGTCCTTTTTAGCAGCAGTTATGTGATGATATGATGGATACAGATTTAATGCTTTTTCAATCGCATGCAATCTGAGATGAGTATATCGATATTTTGTTAATTTAAAATCCAGAAATAATGCTAATGGTTCCTCATTTGTCAACTGTTTTGTGAGTTTTTGCTGTGACCGCAATCGATGTGGGAAAGTGTGTTTTATATTTTCACATCCGATTTCGTCATTAGCATCTAGTTATTTTTGTGGTGTTCTAGCACCGTTTCTGAGGCAATCTAGAACGTAAGCTTGTTATCTTGCCTATTTGCAAACTGCTTATAAAATCTGCCTTTGTTCCACTCAACTTCTTTGAGTTGTCCTAAAATACCTCAAGCACAAATTTAACATACCATTTTATACCAATAGGTAGAAAATTGGCACCTATCCACCTCACCTCTCTCTGGCTGGTTTAGTTCTGTTGATGTTACAAAATTCTAATCGTATACATTTAAAGTTTTGCAAAAATATCGCATTTTAAAAGATATTTTATAGGATATACACGGTAGAGTAGACATGCCTTACATTTTTGGTAAAAATCCCCTTGTCAATGACATTTCACGATTACTGATAATAGCTTTTCGACCAAACATGAATAAATCGCTGATTTTATACAATTGTATAAAATAATCTTGTTTACCAGCCCACAATTTCCAATATATTGGCCAAATTTTGGAAACTGATCACAGCAAAAAATTTTGGTTTACGAATTCAATTCTGAGCCACTGTGCAGTGGTCAAATCAATAAAATATGTGAAACGAAGAATGCTTTAAATAAAAAGACTTAAATTTTATCTTATTTTTCAACCTACAATTGCTCAAACTTTGAATGAAAAGAAAGGAAAAACTTAAAAAAAATAGAAGCAAGTGTATCGCAAATGTAAATAAAATAATTAATTTTTTTCTTTGCCTTTTGAGCGTTTTAGATGTGAAATCAATAGTTCAACTACCAGAAATGAAGAAATAAACTGAAACTCATGATCATTTCTGTCTGTACAAATCCATTTTCTGAAATTCTCATTTCAAAAATTGTAAAAAACTAACGATTAGTTTTAGAAATCCAGTTGGATCAGAAATACAACGACATTTTGCTTAATGAAGGGCGTTGAAGTTCGGTTAGTTATTGACGCATGTTCATTCAAGTTGAAGTTTCATTACTGCAGGTACTTTTTTTTTTTTTTTTTTGTATTTATTTATTGAACAACTTCATAAATTTAGACTATAAATAAACAAATAGTAGTTGATATAATTTACATACTCAGGCCCGTATTCGAGCACTCTAGCACATTAATATTTGATAAATCTAATTTCATTTTAGGAATAATTATAACTAGTCTTATACGTATTATAATAGATATGTACATACATATTATAGGTTTTTGATGTGGTAAAAAGTAGTGAAAAAAGCCACTTACATATTTTGAATACTTAAAAAGGATAGAAGTCAAGAGATAAAAGCAAATTTTAGCTACCATGTCGGTCAAGCCACCAGTATTTCATAGTATTTAGGTTTGGTAACATATTTTTGTCCCTCGAGTAGAGGCTAGTATCATATCTCTTGTTGTGAGCCGAAATTTGCTTGCAACTTATTGCTTTTACATTAGCACGTCTATATATGTGGTACAAAACCGGTGTGCCTCTGTCATTTTGAATATAACCTTGACTATCCAAGTGCAAGAATGCTTCTGGTGGTATATACCCTGTTTTTCGAGTTTCTTCAATGTATTGTTCACTAACATAATAGGGAGCCATAACCAGGTTATTTACTTTGCAATCGAAAGTCTTTAATATATGGTTCCTAATCAAGTGGATTATAAAATTATCTATCCTACTTATTTTCGCAGCATCATATAGCTTCTGATTAGAAATATATTTCTTAAAATTACTACTGGGTGATCTAAACAAGTAAGTACACGCTCTAAGGCATTTGCGTTCGAAAACTCTGATTTTTGGGCACCCAGGTAAATATTTACGAATTTCACCAAAATCGTAGCGGCGAGAGTTGGTCAGCACTCACTCAAACACTTATTTTTAATTTCCCTATCAAATTTGATTGCAATCGATTTGATTGCAATTACTTAATTGCAATCAAATCCAGTAATTGCAATCAAAATTAAATCGGAATCAAAATCAAAATCTTCGTTCTCTTCAAATAAAACTCCTTCTTCTAGAAACAAAGATGACTCTGATAATTTTGAATTACCAACAATGTAAATTTTTGTTTGACGTTTAAAATTTCGTAAAATTGGTAAACATAATTTTTTTTATAATCCCCCTTATTATGATTGTCAACGTCGACGTCACATCAAGTCGACAGTAAAAAAAGACAGCAGTTCTGAACTCCTTGTAGGCAATAATTAACTAATATTGATGCCCAATTGTAATTTTATAAGCCATAGTAGTAGTAATATCCCTTCAATAATATATTGATGTCGACTTGGTGTACCGTCGACGTTGACAATCATAATAAGGTGGATTGTTTGTTTTTTCATGTTATATTTGTTGAATTTTTTTAATAAATTCACAACATTAATAAATATTTTTTGACTTTTATTTTTCTGGTATAATACTAAAACTTAGTGGTTTTCACTAAAATCTGGTGGTTTTCACCAAAATTTTGAGGTTTCCACCATATTCTAGTAGAAACCTCTAGATTATAAATTCCAAGTATATATTATTTCGTAGAACTTTCACTTTAGTTGTGATTTCAGGGAATTCATTGAAACCGCATGATTTCAACAAAAATTTGATTGCAATCGAATTGATTGCAATTAAATTAATTGCAATCAATGATTTCTAAAAAAAATGATTTCAAATTCAATCACAAAATATTGCAATTTTGCCAAGATTTCATTTTCAAATCTGAAATCATTTTGAAATCAAAAAATGAAATCAGTTTAGTTGAAATCACTTTGATTTCAATGCCAATATTGATTGCAGTTTTCACAGGTCTGGTACAAATAAATTTTCTGAAATTCTCATTTCAATAATTGTAAAAAACTAACGATTAGTTCTAGAAATCCAGTTGGATCAGAAATACAACGACATTTTGCTTAATGAAGGGCGTTGAAGTTCGGTTATTTATTGACGCATGTTCATTCAAGTTGAAGTTTCATTACTGCAGGTACTTTTGCACTGTATGGAGTGCGACAAACATGTGCTGATATATAAGAACCTGTAACACAGTGTAGTTATAGAAACATTAAGAGTAATGCAAGTGTTTCACTTATATAAAATATTGATAAATCAGATCAGATTATCATTAACTAAAGTTTTATTTATTTATCAAATTTGTTTTTCGAGATATTGTCAAAAATAACTATTTAATTTTTTATTGCTGACGTTGGCTTAGCCTGCTTTTGATTGGCGCTAAACAAATCATTAGTACCCTTTGGCCAAATCATGTTTGAAAAGCATTCAAACTCATATACTTATAGCAAATCCTACAAACACCATATGAGAATCCAAACAGAACTCAATCATATTTTTCTATTTGTAATTTACAAAACATGTAAGTGTAATAGCTTTAGAAAACTTTTGTACAAACACAACACAACAAACAATTGTAATCGACATGAGTCTTTTTATTTTTCGCGCTTGGGTGATAATAAAAGTATTTTTGAAGGCGATTAATAAGTCGATTATATTTGTTTTTTGCGTTGCGTTGTGTTATGTTGCACAAAGGTTTTCTAAAAATTGGGTAAGCGCCGATGAAATGCAGGCATATACTCAGCAAAGCCAATAACAAACAATAAAATATTAAACTTAAAGTTGTCCAAAAAACTGTGAAGATAATATTTAACAAATGATTTTAAGCATTTCCAATTGCCAAATATAAATCGAGGACTAACACAATATCTTTCGTTAAAAACAAGATCTTTGTATAAAAATGTATCATCTTTTAGTGGAGTGGGCGGTATTCTTAACTGTTTCTAATAAATTGTGTTCGGACGTATAGTATCATTTACATTATATCATTAAATAAATAAGATTCCATTAAAAATATAAAATATTTTATCCTACAAAAAATTATAAAAAACTTTGTCCAAACGAAAAAATCATGAAATATATACATATATTTTTCGAATAAAAATGGTTGCCTCCTTTGATTGCACTTATTTCCATACCAAGAGTATTTTTCTCGTTCTATATAAAACTATTTACATTTTGAGCAACAATTTTGTAATAAGATTTTATATTTTTTATTCTTGAATACAAATTGTACCTGAAATTCAAAAATTCCCACGTCCTTTCCTTCAACAACTTGCTGACACACGAGTCAGCAATCAACACAGAAGCCGTGACCAGAACTCAAAACACCAATTTTATCATATGAACAAATAAGACTCCTCTTAATGAGCTCACGGCTGTCAAAGTCGGTCTTATTAAAATCATACGAGTTGAAACTTTGTTTTATAAATACGTTTTACCTCGTCCTTACTTTTAGGAACCCATTCACCCGCAAAAGCTTGCTGCGATATTCACTCATCAAATGAATGTTCGAGTATTTGTTGACTATGTATTGCTATTCATGTGCGAATTTGTATTACACGTACTTGCGTACATGGTGTTTGATGAACTGTTTGCTTATCGCTACATCGACAGTTGAGGGTGGATCCGATATAGGAACTCCCCAGATCAACACTCGGCACACAAATACTATCTTATTTCATGCAAAAAAATTTTATATGTTTTTCAATTGCAAATTAAATTAATAAAATTACATCTAACAAAAAAATCAATCCATTACAATTAATTCCTAGAGCTACTGATATACTTCGGCAAATGGAGAAGTATCATACGCCCATTATACTCATGGACTAGTGACTGATATGTATCGGGTCTCACAACAGTTACTTCAGAACTTTGACAATTGATAGCTGTCATTTTGTTGGAGCTACATCTGTCAAATTGGCTGACGCTTTGGTTAAATAAGCCAACAACAAACAATAAATTAATTGCACAGAAAAAAATTATTATGTATTAGACAAAAATTTTGTCTAAATAAAATTTTATTTTCAGTCAAACTTTTTTATTGAATTTGATTACTGAAAATAAAACCGAGTTTTTTCTGTGTATAAGAAAATGGAAAACTAAAAAATTCATTACAGTATTTTTACATATCGTTAGGGATATTCTCCCAACTAATTATTCGAAATGATCTTTGTTGTAATTTAAGTTGTCTATAAGCCTGCATTTCATTCCCAACTCATCAGTTCACTTCAACCATCAGGTTTGAACAGCATTCAACCTGGTATGCCGCAGTAACATGAATTCGACAACGATTTGTGCGCTCGTAGAAATATTAAAAACAAAACAAATAATTACCGATACTCATAAGAACATTTAGAAATTTAAAACCAAACACCTTTAATTTAGATTCACTTCTTTTTTCTAACTTTTACAATTGGATGATGCTTTTCAAAATGTACACACAACTGTTATTTGTTCAGATGTTCTCTCAATTGTACAACGACAGTAAAATAAAATGAAAGCAAATGATGACCGATAAATGCTTTTGCTTTTTAAATGCTCATATAAAATACGCTGGAACACAGGTATAACCAACTAAATGTAACCGGGCAATTTAGTTCCAAATATTCGAAGTTCGTTAAACCAGATTTTTTCATTAAGCGTTTTCTGGATATAAATTTAATTAGAACAATGTGTAAAATACCATTTGAATTGCCATTATAAAATCGTGCGATTATCCGCCACGACTTTGCTGGGTGGCTCGCATCCGGAATGTTTAATTTTCTATGACTGGGTTATGCTGGACGCTGTGCATTGTGGCTTATCATGTAGACTTAAGAGTTAAGACACTTCCACAAGAAAAGGTCTAACAGAGTCAAATCGCATAATCTCACTGGACAGTTAACATCGTCTGCACGTGAAATGATTATCTCCTCAAATCGCCCATGCAGAAATTCTAATGGTGATTGATCTGTATGCCATTCTGTAAAAAGCACATCATACAAGCATCATAAAAGCATATCATACAATTCAGGCCGAGAGAAGTTGATAATCATCAACCTGTAGCGCTCGCCATTGAAGGGCCAACGTCGTGCCCAAAGAAATATGGATGGATAGCCCCGCCAACCCAAAATCCACACCAAACAGTAATTTGACAGATCTAGTACCTTCAATCATATGACCGCTATCAACCATCAAATGTTAAAACTCCTTTTTCAATAAATAAAATTAAGCAACATTGAAATAGATTACTTCTCTTCGTGCTTTTCAATGTGTTTATTAGACATACATACATACATATATTTTTACACAACTTTCATTTATTTTACACATACATACATGTTTTATCAATTTGTCAAATATGGAAACGTCGGCAGAATAAACAAACTGATTTATATACATTAATATTAATATTACTGTTAATCACTCGTCTTAATCTAATAATATTTAATAATCACTTGACCGTCTTGTAACTTTTGTGAATAATTAAGAACACTTTAAGCCTTTTAAGATGCGAGAATATCCACAATTACAAAGCAAATTCAACGTTTAATGAGGTCCTTTTGCAAAAGGGTGCATGTTTCCTGACAGCTCATGTTGCGATGCGATTTGTCGTAACAACACTCTTATAATAAATATCATGAGACTACGATAACACTAATTTTAAGTCTACATGTGACCTAATTCTCCCTTTGTCATTTCAGATATTATGCTTGTCCAACTGCATGTCAGAAAATTAGTGAAAAAGTTTTGCTATTTTGCTTTGTTCGTTATAAGCGTCAAAAGTTAAATCCTTTTTGTATTTTGTAATTAAAACGTAGTTCAATATTAGCGAAAGTTCGCTACAACCGTATTTCGTTTGAACTGCATTAATTTCTATGAAATATTTGTACAAAACTGTTGTGAACGGCGATAACTCCTTGCAACGGGTGTATATTATAACCGAACTCCACTGTAAATGAATTTATTACTGAATCTGCGTGTGTGTATTTTATAATTTTTTTTTGCTAATAATTTAAATTATTTTTTGAATTAAGATCCTTTTAAATATTTCGAGCTACTATTTTGAACATCTTTACGGAAAACGTTTTTCCTAAACGTATGACAAAAAATTGTACTATATGTAAATTATGTGTTTGTTTATTATATATCGATGTCCGCTTTATAATCAATCCTTTTCCCTGTTGGGATATTTTGTACAAGTAGCATCTCTTGCATGTATCTGTTTAAATAATCCTTTTATCTCTCCACTATTATCACTTTGTTGAATTCAGGTTGGCGTCCAGTGCCTTCTCAGTGGGGCGGAGGTGCGGTTTTCTGCAACGAAGATTTGCCATTTCTTCTTACATCGGATTTGTCTGTGTTGTATATATTCTTAACCAATTCGAGAATCCAAAAATATAATCAACTGATTTATTGCCAACTGCGAGTTGTCCTTTTTTCTACTCATTGTTAAACTTATTTATTTACTATGTACATTGGAAATTCCTTTTTAGCTAGAATTTTTCTAATTTTTATTTTGGTCGCTCCATCAAATCCTATATTGCTGATGAAGTTAATGAAGTTGGAGGCAAGGCTAAATGATATAATGCGGTGACTTTTGGAATAATAATTACAAAGTCTTCCCGAAGTCAAAAGTTTTTATTACCAATCTAATATCAGGTAGCAGTTTTCTCTTACAATCACGGATATAATAATTTGCTATAAACTTCCTTTTTCTATTTGTCCGTAGGAAGTTTCTAATGTTTCTTCTAGCCTTCTAGTTACAACAATAGCCAATAGGTCATCTACATATTTCGTCACTATTCGTGCAAAGTTATATTCAGTAATTCTGTCATTATTACAACCTGTATGACTAGAAGAGCAGGAAATCCTTCTGTAATTCCTTTTGCTGTTCATAAATATTGTCTCTAAATCTTAAAATGTCTATATCTCCATGAATAAAGGTTTAGGAATGTTTACATGTTGCTCTAATGTTTCTTATTTCTTATCGAATGTGTTAATGCCCAAATTCACAGAGATGTTGGAGGTCAGAATCGAATGGAACTAATATTTCGTTACACTATTTTTTTATTATTGTGTATTGTAGACCTGAAATCTTTGGCGTCCTTAACTTTGTACGTTGAATTTTTCGTTAATTTATTTAAAATATCACTTACTGGCAAACTTCATGTGACGGCGATGTGCTTGATGAGTAAATTGGTCGTAATGGCACCTTTTCCTTATGTACTTAATGAGTGTGCGTCGTTGTAACAGCACTCCACTGTATGTGAGTATACAACTTTTGGTATTTTAGATAAATTGTAAGATGTTTGTTGATGAACTGGTACAAACACCAGTTTAAACTCCATAGCAAATAAATAAATTTAATAAATAGAAACAAATAATTAAACAAATAAAGAATTTAAAGTCACAAAAACCTGTGCCTTTTGTAATAGAGATCATCAGTAGTGAATAAGAGAATTCGAGCATTATTGGTTGCAATGAAGATAATAAATGTGGCAGCGTTTGGTTGTATTTATTAAATTTTTCCAAATTCAGTTCCCAACCCCGCTTTGTATCGTGTGCACATGTGATATAGAATTTCTAAAGTATCGGTTGTATCGTCAATAAATAAAATAAATTTTCGAACAAAATTGTGTAAACATCTTGGCACGAGTATAAACGCACTACAGTTTTACATGATAACAGATAAAGGTAAATTCATTTTTAATACATACGTGACACAAGGATTTCAATAAAATAAATAATTTACTCGCAATCACAAGCACAGATTCAATAAAAATTTCCCAAAGCATATGAAACAGCAAGTATAACCAGCTGTGCCGAATCCTATATTCCCTTCGCCAACTTATGATATTAAAATGCATTAAATATTTTGTTGTGGTTGAAAACTTTAGATCTTTTCCAATAAAATCAATGGCATATCATTTTAACGAAATATGATTATTTTAAGACTAAATTCATTCCTAATTTCGTTTCGTAACACGCTTTACCTTCAATTAAATTTAATTATCAATAGATCGGTTTGTTCGGTTTTGTGAAAAGAGGTGTCAAGTTGTTGTGTTAAATTTTTACTTTTTAACAAATCCGGTGTCCATTAGTGTATACCATACAATGAATCAATAACTCTCCTTAAACCATAATACAATGTGTCAAGTTTTTGTATCAAGTCGTATTGCAAATGTGATCATATAAAAGCAGCTTTTACAAGACAACACATTTTTTACATCAAGAAAAGTCTAAAAGTGGTCTAAAATTGACACTAAAATATTATAATTGACCTGTAAAATGAAGGGAAAAAATTTATTTAGCCGAGTTAACCACAAGAAGCCGTTAGAGTACATTTGAAAACCTAATATGACAGCGAGATTAGAGTAAGATATTGATAAATATTTGACCTTTTTTGGGACCGAGTTATTTTCATTCATGAGAGTAAATTTAATGGTGGATTCACTAATCGATTCTAAATGAAAAGCATATACTAAGTGTTTGCAGAACAGATCATTGCCTCGTTTATATCGGTATTTCTTTCGGGGTATTTTGCATTGCCTAATCGTGCATGTGCATGTCATTAAGAATCCATTAGTAACATTGAACAATTGACTAGGTTTTGTCTGTGTATCTTTTATGGGACCGTACGGAGCCATTCAATCCATAAATTAACCAGTATATTTCTATAATTTATGTCTACAGTTTTGGAACTTACCAGCAGGGAATCTCAATAGTGAAAATGTGATGTTGTGGCAGCGACATTGTCACTAGTATATTTATGTACTTTAGTCTATACTTTTCAGCCGGTGCTTGAGCAAATAACATACTTATATGCATACATACATACATACATACATACATACATACATACATACATACATACATACATACGTATATATGTAATTGGAAATTCTTACCAAACAATGTTCAAAAATTACGTTGAGTTAACCAACGTGCGCGTTATATTCCAGCAAAATGGCTTAAAAGAAGAACGAAAAGCTATTGGGCAGTCGAAAAATTAATGGTCCTAGTCTGACTGCAGAGTACATGTTAACAAAATTTGGCAATAATACTCTATTGAAAACTAAATACATAGTTTTGGTAGACATATGTATGTATGTATGTACATATTAGGTATTAGATGAGAAAAACTTTGCAAATTTTGTCAATTTGGAAACTTTTTAAATTTTCTGTTTTTTGGAAAATGTAGTGCCAATATGGTGTTGCTTCCAATATGGTCTTGTTGTTGATGCTAGACTCACCAAAATTAAGGCCAACTGGAATAAGATCAAAAACAACATTGAACCAGATACGGATGATATTGGACTTATACTATGTATATTCACAAAGTGAAAATTCAGTAAATAGGAAATTAGTTGTTGTTTTCTACTTGTAGAAATTCATCGATCTACTTGCTGTATGATCAAATCTTCTCAGTGTGAAAAAAATGGTAAGACATACAAAGCCCACTAAGCCCTTGCTCTGTGGAAAGCTTACAAGCTACTAACTGATATAATAGTTCTCATGAGTTGTTTAATTTGATCTTCGTGTGAAATAATTGAGAATAGCCGAAGGACTTTCTTGGCTTAGTAATAATGAATTCCATTGCTTGTAGGAGGTGACATGTAAACTTTTGTCACTGTTGATGTTCAGAACTCGTTAATGTGCATATTTGGGCACAGATTGTATTTCTTAGCCCACAGTTTTAACATCCTTATTTAACGTGGAGTTGCTGATGATGATATCTACTGTAGATTTGATTATTAAAATCAATTTTCAAAAACATCGAAGAAATTAAAAAAATTCAGGCAGCACTATTAAAAATTATTCAACTTCTTTGTTCGTAAACTCGTCAACAAAACCAAAATTTGGCAAAGTTACTTACTATATACCTCTGATAATAAGGAACAAGTGATCACGCAGACTTGAGCTTAAAACCAGTTAGTGTCACTATTGTAATTTGACACTTCCAAAGTACGCGTTAGCAAAATTTCACTAACATTTCCAAATATTTTTAGGAACTTTTCGCTGAAACTTCCTGCATATCTGTTTGCCATTTTTTAATTAAATTTCATTTAGAACAATGCCTGCAGCTTGTGGAATGTATAATAATTTATTCCAAATATAAACGGCTACAGAACGTACAACTTCCAAATTACGAAAATGCTCAACTGCAAAACGGAAAAACTACGCAATCAGACTTACGTACTTTTTCCTCATTGGCACAGATTGATCGTCTTAATGTCTCAACATTTTTTAAAATAATTTTTTTAAGCAAAAACAACCGAATTAATTACATTTTAGAACATAGACTGATAAATACCTGGAAAATCTCTCAATTGCACTTAAAATTATATTTGTATATATTTAAAAATAATAAGTGCCACAATTAAAGGGAACTCAGGAAAGCAAAAAATAATATGCAACAAGTTATATTTCATTTTCAAAAATATCATTCCAATAGTGTATTAAGTCAAAATTGTATAGGGTAATTCCATTCGGGTTATTTACTAAGAGATCCAATTAGAAAAAATTTATTGCATTTTTGAACAAGTTTTTCACTTGGAATCTAATCTTTAAAATTACTATGGTACAAATTTAGATCTGACATCATAGATCCTGCTTCCAATTTATTTTTTACTAAAGCTAATTTTGAAAAGAGCCGTTCAACGAAAACGCCACTGTCTGGTTCGCTTATTATCCCAGTGAAAATGAAAAAGGGAATGACATTTTCAGTGGTTCCAAAGTATCCGTAAGTGCATTTTTTCGACCTCTTAGGAAGTTAAATTGAGAAAATCTTGTTTTAATTTAAAAGAGATACTAATATCTTTAAATTTACAGCAAAACAGTATTTTTCGTTTTTACCTTTTCCAAACTAAGATTTTCAGTACCTTGTCGTTTCTAGCTCGCCTTCTGGGCTTATGTGTATGTAAGTATATTAAATGTATCTTTCATATGTAAATCATTTTTATATCGAATTCTTTCTGAAAAATGTCTAATAATCTTGTTTTGATGAAACCATTTGTAATGACTAAATTTGACACGTAATGTTTGATTTCTTTGTACAATAACAATCCTTCTTGGAAAACGCAAGTTTTTTACGAGTTGGTTGCAGATTTTCCTCAAAAATTCGTGTGTATTGTAATTTTTTTATTAGTTTGGCTTAAAATACAAAACTTTGTTAAAAGTAATTTACTGTCAATATAAAAACTAAAATTTAAATTTTTGAAAAACGGTGATACAAAAAGGGATTTCAAAAAAGGAGCATAAAAGGAGGCAAGACCTCATATCTGTCTTATTTGACAATTTATCGCCATTTGAACGATTTTGACGACATTTCTCCTAAATTTGATGAAATAAAAAGCGGACATAGATTTTCTTATATCTTAATACTTTTAAATTGATGAATATTACTATTGCAAATATTCGTTCGAATTATAAATAATGCATTAGAACTATAAATAATATGAACAGGATTATTCAAACCGAAACCACGGAAATACAAAGTGTTTGATATGCAAAAATAATTCAGAACGGTAATGAGTAATTATTCAAAACTGAATTTGCTAAGGACTGAATGTTTTTATTTCATAGATCTGATAAGGTGAAACAAGTTTGTTACGTTAGGTTAAGTTCAGCAGGCAGCTTTCGCTCACTCAAGTCCACGATTTGGGCCCTTTGTAATACCTATGATAGATAGAGAATGAAAATAGAAAAGAGCAGAGCAAAGAAGACCAAAAGGGCATAACAACCAAAGTCTACAGCAGGCATTGAAGCTACAACCCTCTGACTACGATGGCAAAATATTTCTTAAATTAATAAAATATGTGAAACTAAGAACGTTTTAAATAAAAAGAAAATTAACTTTATCTTACTTTTCTACCTACAATTGCTCAAACTTTGAATAAATAGGGAAGCAAAACTTAAAAAAAGTAGAAACAAGTGTTTTTCAAATTTAAATAAATTTAAAATACACCAATACACCGGTTAGCGTCGCTAATTGGAACCGGTGAAACACGATGAATGATTTTCCATACATTTGTATTGATTTTCATTTAATTGTTTCCGAGGTTTATAATTTTAGCTTAAATGTAGATTTTTCGATAAAAAATAAAATTTTTTTTATATTTTTTATGATAAACAGTTTTTATTAAAATAAAAATATAAAAATTCACAAGAAAAATTAAAAAAAAACATAACTAAATCATAACAAAAATAAAAAGATTAATATTAAAAATAAGAAATTCATAAAAAAAACTTAAATGTGGTAATTTTTTTAATTTGAGCTTGAGTCATCTAAATCGATTACCATTTCTATAGTTGGAGTTGTCAATCTTGCTGATTTTTGTATGAAATTAATTAAAGTTTGTTGGACTGTAATAGCCTTTTTTAAATAAATTTCCTTATAACAATTGATAGCGTCTGCTACATTTTTGGACACTTTTAAACTGCGATTTAATACTTTTAATTAAAGTTTGAAATTTTCTGCAGCTGAAGTATCTGCACTAGCGGATTCCCCTTTCAAGGCAAACCAACCTCTAGTTGCTCCAACTTCCTCCGCACTTTCGGCACTTGAACAAATGGATTTTATTGTAGAAGGGGCTATTCCAAGGTTTCTTCCAATTTTAACAACGTTTTTCCCTGATTCAAAACGCTTCAAAATGTCTAGTTTATTTTCTTTCTTTTTTGTCGCATTGTTCCAAAGTATTTAGTCTAAACTTTACTTTAGCAATTGTAATTTGGAACGATCTTCAACTTGCAACCAGCAGACAACCTTCACGAACATATTTCCAGGAAATCCCATTTTTCTATTTTAACTTTGCGGAAACATTTTCATATTAACGACGCAAATTGAAGCCACTATTGACGCAACTTTTCGAAGTCACAAAAATTTTAAAAAGACGCAACTTCGAAACGACACAAAACAAAGCGACGCAAGCTGGGGTATTGGTGTAGTATAAAATAATTCTTAAATCAATTAAATATGTGAAACTAAGAATGCTTTAAATAAAAAAACCTTAATTTTATCTCACTTTTCTACCTACAATTGCTCAAACTTTGAATAAATAGGGAAGCATAACTTGAAAAACGTAGAAGCAAGTGTTTCATAAATGTAAATAAACTTGAAATAGTTTAAAATATTTCTTAAAAAAGCATTATTTCATTGCAAATTTATTACTTGTGAAATCATTTTGGCACATACATAAAATTAAAAATAATTTTAATTTTTTATTATTGTTTAAGCTTATAAGAGCTTTCGTACGAATCTAAATTCAAAATTGTTTTCCCTTGAGATCATTTCTACCAGCATAAGTCCATTTACTGAAATTCTATATGACAATCTAATAATTGATTCTAGCAATGCAGTTAGAGATTTTTTCAATGAATATGATATTGTTGTTTCATTCAATAAACAATTTAAAAAAATTTTTACAAATGGTAAATTTTGTAATTTAAGTAATTGTATGAATTTAATTTAAATAATTTATATAAGACTTGAATGATTCCAATTTATTGTGGCATATTGTTTATACACCAAATTATGACGATCAACGCTCGGCAAACAAATACTTTTTAATTCACATTCATATGTAAGTCAAGTCACATAGGTCAAGAAATAGTTTCTTCAGAGGCACTGAATACTTTACTGAACCTTGTTCTAATTCATCTTCACATAATTGTCACGTCCGTCAGTATGGCGGTGAGGCTCAAAGCATCTGATTATTGGAGGTCAATAGCGTTTGGCCATGCAAGAATTTGCTGACCCACTAAATAAGCCCTCGAACTTGAATAATATTTCAATCAAATGGTTATAAAGAGGTCAAAAAATAGAACGATATTATTAAATAATTATTTTATTTCCATAGAGTACATAGAATAGAACCCGGGAAGTTACCCGGAAACATTCACAACCTTTTCGTAAGCTACTTGACTGGTCGCAGATTTATCATCAGAAAATGTAACTTTTTAAGGGCACTACTCCCAATGGAAGCAGGAGTCTCTCCAATCTTGTATTTGATGTACATATGTGTCTGACATGGCCATAAGCAGTAACCTTCATATATCAACGTTTGCTGATGAATTGGAACACATTTTAATATTGGATAAATGGTTAAAACATGAATAATAAAAGTGAACTACAAAAATCTGTGTACATCACTTTTGCATTGCGAAGGGAACATGTCCCCCATACAAATCAATGGTCAGTCAATACCGCAATGCAATGAAGTCAAATACAATCACAATGAAGTCAAATACAATACAATAGCAATCACTTTTATCGTCGCTTACCATCAAAGTCTCATATAGACGCTAAGCTGATGCGGATGAAATTAAGGGATATTCAAACTAATCGGCTACACTAAGCCCGCATTGCAAACTTCATCTATCACAGCCGCTCCAGCGCAATCATTAAAATCTAGACATTCATTTGGTTAAAACAATGCACAGAGGAGTATTTGACCCAAAAAGCGTGTTTTTTGTTTTAAAAGTTTAACTTTTTTGATAGTTTTAGCTTTAGTTTGATAGAAAAAATTTAGTGGCAGATTATTATTGGGTTAGTGTTATTTTTGACACTTCCCGTACACGGTATGCCTCGCTACACTATTGTTCTGTATTTTTAGAAAAATTATTTATTATTACGTATCCCCCTCGCACTCCACCAAAATTTGGTTTGCAACTGTACTTTATTCTAATAGCAACTCAAATTAAATTTAGATAGTCGAACTATTGTAGTTGTGTAGATACAGGGAAATAAAACAGCTTTTTATGGATGTTACAATGTCCCCTTGTCAAAATTATTATTTATCCAATATTAAATATTAAAAACAATTGGTCATACGAGACCTATAAGGGATAAACAACCAAATAAACAAAAACATATTCACTTTTAATATTTATTTTATATTATTAAATACTCATCACATGAAAAAATTAAACTAATTAAAAAGTTCAAAATTATGATCATGTCATACGTATTTCATCATGGACGGCATCATCCGTATCAGGAAGAAGTAGTTTAATAGTGTCTGATGAAAAAGGCATTTTTATCTTTCGTGCTTTTTGTGTATTGCAGCTTAAAAAAGGGTCACTGCTCTCTCTCAAAGTTGCAAAACTCTTATAATAAGAATTCTGCGCAATAAGCCATACATATATGTTTGTATATTTTTCAAAGTGCATTTTCCCTTTACGTAGTTAATAACCTGATACTTGGGTGCATTTTTTATATACATACCTATACCGTTTTTAAATGTAATTTTGATCTGTAACGCTTTTAAATTTGGTATGTACAGATCTGGAGACGATCAAGTCTTATATGGACCGCAGGTAAACAAAAACAGTTTAATAGGTGTGTATGCCTGTGGACTTAGAATTATTCCTGATAAGACAGTTAGTAAATTTGAATTTATGAACTAAGAACTGAATTTTAAGAAATTCTTTTTTTAAGGGCGGGTAGTTGTTGGTAGTTGTTAAAAGTGATGCAAATAATATTTCCCATCAATAATTCGAAAAACACACAAGTTTATGACAACAAGAAAAAGTGCCTTATGAGCAAAAATATGAAAAAAGATAACATTTTCAAGGAATCACCAAAAATAATGGCGCAAACTTTTTTTATTTTTTCTTAAATTATTTTATTTGTACAACAACTACTACTATACTATATACTAAATAATATAATATAAAATAAATATTTGAGATAATTTTTTCTTTTTAAATATTAAAAATAGCTGCTAATGGAATCTTTTAGGAAAAAAAATTCAATGTAATACCTCTATTCGTTTAGCCACAAAAAATATCATATAAATATCTTGAAATCGAAAAAATTCAATAAAAACGATTTCATCAAATTAATTTTTGCCTTTTTTGCCAACTTTTTGGGTTAAATACTCCTCTGTGCGTCTGTCAGTAGGGCAGTGAGGCACAAAGCATCTGATTGTTTTAGGTCAAGAGCTTTTGGCTTTGCAAGAATGTTCAAAGCTCTAGGTATTATTTACAAATTTACTTACGAACATTTAATATAATTTTTTACGATTTTCTATCATTTCGTTATAATTCATTCCTAATTCTTGAGGAATAATAGATTTTTTATTTAAATAAAAACGAAAAATCATATATAAAAAGGAAACTGGAGGGAATGGCTTTAATTTAAATTTCAAAGCGATGGCATGAAGGTGAGATAAGGTCGGACAAATACTCCTATTTTGTATTTTATTTTGATCAAAGAAAATGAACTGTGACATGGTTGGGCGGGCAGTATAGAGAGTTGCTACCCAGATAGCCTGCTAAACGAAAGCATCACTGGTCGCTGCAGCCGTGCATTAAATGAGAAGAATGTTGGAATGCACTTCTGCGTTAGCACACCTTTATTGTCAGGCAATGTAGGGAAGAATTATTAAGGCTAGTTGGAATTTCTGGCTTTACCTTAGTTTTGATTCACTTTGGCAATGCGCAGGCACACGAGTCAGTTAGATTGAAGAGTGCTTTGGATTCGGTGTCAGTTGCGATTTGGCTTGACACTATTAAGAGTAGTATGTCTAAGCACTTCCAGCAAAAAGTTGATCATAGATGGCAAAATCTCGACAAACGAGGGGCGCCAATGTGGTGTGGGCCTCCTACAATATAGACCGCATAATGCAAATCGTAAAGCACAGTCCTGAGAATATATGGAGACTGCAGTAAATAATAACAGGTCAGGAATGGTTAGGAGTACATGCAGGTCAACTCGCATTACCCTGTAAACGGGTACTGGAGGAGCTGCAAGGGTATACAAAAACAAGAAACAATCTCGCACCTTTCCCGCGAATGTCCTGCCTTAACAACAAAAATACAAAGATTCCTATTCAGCTACACACATATATGAAGGACGATCTTTGTGAAGTATCGGGATCAAGGCCAAGTAACCTCGGCTACAGGGTGGATCTGGTACTCTAAATCAAAGGATCTGTACAAGTTCTCTGCACATCTGACGCTTTGTATTGTCATGTCAAAACGACAAACTCCACGTGACTGTTTTTGGCAACCTTGAATGAAAGGAACTGTACATATGGGTTGAATGGCTTTAAAAAAACATTGAAACCCTCTTTTTCTAGAGTGCCGAATCACATATTTGTAACGGCTGTCATATTAACCACGCATCATTTATTCGATAAGTATTTCGTCCATCGTATCTATATTAGTTGATTGTAAGTAAGTAATTAAGTAAGTAATTACTTAATTAGTTCATTGTAAAAAGTATTTAATTGATGTTTTTACCGACGGAGGTGACAAGATTTTGAAATGCTTCCACAAAGGAACTTCCACTCAGCAGAGCGTCGGCTTGAGTGGTATTAAATTTTTTTGTGAAAGTTACTTTATTATGTATCCTGTATTCCTATATGTCGCAGCTTTCGTCATTTTTATTAAAATTGAATTTTTTAAACAATAATATTTATAGTTTTCACTTTATAAATTCATTTCGTCACAAATATATTATTGGCAAATATTAAAAACAGAAATGTTTTCGGAGAAGGCATAATGAGGAAATGCCTGTAGCTCACAATCAATCGTATTATTTAACAACGTAGTGTACAATAGTAGTATTTTGTACATTTACTAAGTCAAAGTTGAACATACAAATGTCTTAGAAAACGTCTTTGCAGCTTCGGGGCTTTTTTGGATATTGCCAAACTTGGCTTTTTTAATCTTTTTTCCACTAAACGATCTATTCTACTCGATTTATAATTTGTGCAGTAGAAATACTAGAAACAGGCCAAAATGTTTTCACATAAATTAAGTATTACCTACGAAAATAACTTTGATAGAGATAAAATATGAATTAATTGAATTATTTTATTGAGTTTGAGGTGTTCTTTTTTAACAATGTATTTATTTTGTTTCAATTTTTCAATATTTCAACACCCTGTGGGTGTATTCTTCAGGAAAAAAATATTTTATATAATTTGAAACAAAAACAAAAAAAGTTTAAATTTTTTTTTTATATTTTCAATACAAAATATTGACAATTGTGGAAATGAATAAACATTTTTAAAATGAAATATTTTCCTTTTTAGTGTCCGTTTTTGATTTTATATATTAAATGCCTAAAACTTTGAGCTAAATTATCTGAATCTATCAAATATATTTGATTTTTCCACCCTTTCAGACAAACCTGGAGCATAGGTTAACGACTTGTAAATTTTAAGCTCAGAATCTATATTTTTTCTCCTTCTTGTATTATACGAATACTGGTTAATTAATTTGTAAGTCAGATCTGTTATCAATTAATATATTCTTAATTATTTTTTTATTCTTTTTATGAAATTGAAAATCACTAATTTTTAAAACTCTTTCTGTTAAGTTTCTAGCTGTATTAAATATTATCCTTTTAGGGTGCTTAGAATGGAAATTAAGGATTCTTCCAGAAGATGTTGGTTTTGGTTTCCAAGTTCGAATAATATCATCAATTTATAAAATATGAATTCAAAATTATTGCCAATGTTCAACATTTTTAAAAAGTATAATCGATTTCAGTTCTATACAATGTCACTAACATATGGTACATACAATGATCTACATTTAACTACTTTTTAAACTGCGTTAACGTTATAAAACAATATCGTTATCTCTATGAGCGAATAAATGCATCTACAAATACGCAAATTACATGTGTGACATATTTTTAGTTTAAGTTTCACAACGGAGAGACTCGAAATGACAGTTCAAAAAATCAAAAATGTGAATGAGGGAATTAAGAAAAAGTCAAAAGCTAAGCTAGAAGAAGCTAGAAAAATTAGAAAAGATTCTACAGATGTATGTATACTAGGCAGGGATTAGGGAAATATTAAAAAAGGCAACCACAGCAAACCAGACAAAGCAATCATGAGCCCATTCATTCCATTTATAATCGCATTTCCGAACACGCCAATCAACCAAAAACATCTTCAGAGCAAACAAAAGCAATGCTGATAGGTACATTAGAGCTGGAAAACGAGCACAAGGTGGCCTAACCCATACGACTTCGCATTCTTCGCCGATTTTGATCTTCTATTCAAATGCTAAGAGGTGACTCCATCTTCTCATTTTTGTAACCTGTTTATGTTGTAACGATGTTGCGGTTTCGGCAATTTTTTATTTTTGTATTTTCTCAGCGTCTCTAGAACAAATGGATTTTATTGTAGAAGTGGCTAGTCCAAGGTTTCTTCCAATATCAACAGCCTTTTTTCTTGATCTAAAACGTTTCAAAATATCTAGTTTTTAGTCTAAGCTCTTTGATGAATTATTCCAAAGTATTTAGTCTAAACTTTACTTTAGCAATTGTAATTTGGGACGAACTTCAACTTGCAACCAGCAGACAACCTTCACGAACATATTTCCAGGAAATCCCATTTTTCTATTTTAACTTTGCGGAAACATTTTCATATTAACGATGCAAATCGAAGCCACTATCGACGCCACTATCGACTTTTCAAAGTCACAAAAATTTAAAAAAGACGCAAATTCGAAACGACGCAAAACAAAGCGACGCAAGCTGGGGTATTGGTGTAGTATAAAATAATTCTTAAATCAATGTGAACCTTAATTTTATTTTACTTTTCTACCTACAATCGCTCAAACCTTGAATAAATAGGGAAGCAAAACTTAAAAAAAGTAGAGACAAGTGTTTTTCAAATTTAAATAAATTTAAAATACACCAATACCCCGGTTTGCGTCGCTAATTGGAACCGGTGAAACACGACGAATGATTTTCCATACATTTGTATTGATTTTCATTTAATTGGTTCCGAGGTTTATAATTTTAGCTTAAATACAGATTTTTCGATAAAAAATAAAATTTTTTTATTTTAGGTTTAAGATTTCTCTTTATTTATGAACATTTTTCCTTTCTGTTTGTGATTTTTTATTTTAAATTTAGATAGGCTACTTAGTTCAATCGTATTTTATAAGCCAAATTATATGTGATAGTTATCAAAGAACAAATTACACCAAAGACACATGTGTAAATCATTCTGACAAACACTAGCAGAACGGAACAACATGCTGTTTTCGAAAGCCGCTACACTTTCATCATCAGCGTTCTTGTGTTTGGTCCACTTCTGTGGTGTCAGTTGATGTATATTTCAGCTATTTATACAAACTTTTTCACTGTAAATAGAATACGTGAATTTTTTTGATTCATCGTATCACAATTTGTGAAAACTTTTTTTGTAACTTACAACAGTGTTGCCATTGTTATCTATTGTTTACCAACTATACACATGTTTTTTAATTTGCTTAGTTTGTTTTTAACTTATGACAAACTTGTTTGGTTTGTTACTACAGTCAAATCCCGATAATTCGTACCCCGATAAATCGTAATTCCCAATAATTCGTAATAAACTTCCGGTCCCTTGAAGAAATCTCGTTAATTCGTAAAATTTCTATACATTTTGGTCCCCTCGATAATTCGTAATTTTTTTTACAAATAAAATCTTCTTTACCTCTTATAAATCGTAATTGTATTCTAACTACCACTTATAATTCGTAATAAAAACAACAGAAACATGGAAAGAATGATTTTTTCCGCCATTTTTTTTTTTTTGTGGGTTTTTGCTTTTGCTTGTGTGTGTGTTTATTTTCTTAAGATCAGTTTGTTACATGTATAATAAAGAAAAATGCCAAAGGGCACGCACAAAACTCTATCGGTGTTAGAAAAACAAAAAATTTTTGCAGCCATTGACAATGGAGATTAGTGGTCCATTACTATCCGAAAAAGTAGTATGTTTTGCAAAAAAGTTAAATCTAAATGATTTTAAAGCAAGCAGTGGTTGGCTCGATCGCTTTAAAAAAACGGAATAACATAAAATCTGCGGTGAAAGTTCGGCAGTTAATGAAAATATATGTTCAGAATGGAAAGAAAAACTTAATCATTTGACAAAAGATTATGATGCAAAAGACATTTTCAACACAGATGAAACTGGTTTATTTTTTAAATGAATTTGTCAGTTTTATTTTTATTTTATTGTTTTTTGTTTGCTATTAAAATTACACGTATTTTATGTATTTATTTTATTTATTTTGTATTTTATTTTTAATAATTGTTTTTTATGTTTTTTATTATTTTAGTAAATAAATTGAAAAACCCCGGTTATTCGTATTTATTTTATTTTAACCCCGTTAAATCGAACCCCCGCTAAATCGAAAACCCCTATAATTCGTAAGAAATGGCTGGTCCCTTGCGATTACGAATTATCGGGATTCCACTGTATAAGTATGTATATTTATTAATTTTTGCTACAAGCCATTAGCTTTGTTAATTTATATTTTAGGTTTAAGATTTCTTAATGGCAACACTGTTGTAAGTTAGTGAGGTGTAATTTGGGCTTTCCATTACAAAAAAAGTTTTTATTAAAATAATAATATAAGAATTCACGAGAAAATCTTGAAAAACATAATTAAAGCATTTCAAAAATAAAAAGATTAAAATTAAAAATAAGGAATTCATAAAAAAAATCCTAAATGTGGTAATTTTTTTTAATTTGAGATTGAGTCACCTAAATCGACTGCCATTTCTAGAGTTGGATTGTCAATCTTGCTGATTTTTGTATGAAATTAATTAAAGTTTGTTGGACTGTAACAGCTTTTTTTAAATAAATTTCCTTATAACAATTGATAGCGTTAGTTACATTTTTGGACACTTAAGCTGCGATTTAATTCTTTTAATTCAAGTTCGAAATTTCTGCAGCTGAAGTATCTGCACTAGAGGATTCCCCTTTTAAGGCAAACCAACCTCTGGTCGCTCCAACTTTCTCCGCACTTTCGGCACGTGATAACGGATAATTTTCTTTCAGATCTTTCAATAAAGCTAAAGCTTTCTTCGGAATTACCATTTGACTTTTTTGTATTTTCTCAGCGTCTCTAGAACAAATGGATTTTATTGTAGAAGTGGCTAGTCCAAGGTTTCTTCCAATATCAACAGCCTTTTTTCTTGATCTAAAACGTTTCAAAATATCTAGTTTTTATTCTAAGCTCTTTGATGAATTATTCCAAAGTATTTAGTCTGAACTTTACTTTAGCAATTGTAATTTGGGACGAACTTCAACTTGCAACCAGCAGACAACCTTCACGAACATATTTCCAGGTAATCCCATTTTTCTATTTTAACTTTGCGGAAACATTTTCATATTAACGACGCAAATTGAAGCCACTATCGACGCAACTTTTCGAAGTCACAAATATTTAAAAAAGACGCAACTTCGAAACGACGCAAAACAAAGCGACGCAAGCTGGGGTATTGGTGTTAGTATAAAATAATTCTTAAATCAATAAAAAATATGTGAAACTAAGAATGCTTTAAATAAAAAAAACCTTAATTTTATCTTACTTTTCTACCTACAATTGCTCAAACTTTGAATAAATAGGGAAGCAAAAGTTAAAAAACGTAGAAGCAAGTGTTTCGCAAATGTAAATAAACTTGAAATAGTTTAAAATATTTCTTAAAAAAGCATTATTTCATTCTTTACTTTGTCTTACAAATTTATTAGTTGTGAAATCATTTTGGCACATACATAAAATTAAAATAATTTTAATTTTTTATTATTGTTTAAGCTTATAAGAGTTTTCGTACGAATCTAAATTCAAAATTGTTTTCCCTTGAGATCATTTCTACCAGCATAAGTCCATTTACGGAAATTCTATATGACAATGTACTAATTGATTCTAGCAATGCAGATTTTTTCAATGAATATGATTATTTTTGTTTCAGTCAATAAAAATTTTTACTAAATTTTTACAATATGGTAAAATTTATAATTTAAATATTTAATTGTATGAAGTTTTGAACTGTCGCCAGTGGTTGTATTGTACAAAAATAATTTTGCAATAACTTTTCCTGTGTTGGTGACAGAAGAATGTGCAACTTTTTGAGCTTCTTCTTCTTATTGTATTTCGCAAAAGGAAATTCTTTCTCACATAAACACACAAGATACCTGCGCATGAACGCAGTAGAAGGTTCCTGCAGGAAGCAGTCATAACTAACCAGATTTATCTGGTTTTCACTTTTAGGAAACCATTCTTTAGTCGAAATTTTTAAATTTAAGTATAGTTCTGTCGGAGGAGGTTTCGTTTTAAACACTTTTACTTACGCAGGATTCCAAAGCCAAGATAACAGCAAACACTCGCATTATCTTAAAATTAAGAATTTAATCGTCTGAATCCAATACTAAGACTTGAATTTACTGTGGCATATTGTTTATATACGAATAGGAAATAATAAAAATATTCTTTCTTCAAATGAATGTAGGAGTATTTGTTGACTATTGCTATTGATGTGCGTATTTGTATTCCACGTACTTTGGTACGTGGTGTTTGATAAACTGTTTGTTTATCGCTCCATTGACTGATGAGGGTGGATCGGATATGGGAAATGGTACACTCACGCTCCAGATCAACGATCGACAAACACATTCTTTTTAATTCACATAAGTCAAGTCGTGAAGTAGAAAATTCACATGGAATAGTTCCTTCACAGGCACTGAATACTTGCCATGAAAGAATGTTCAAAGCTCTAGGATTTACAAAATCTACAAATTTACTTACGAAAATTTAATATAATTTTTAACGATTTTCGTTACTATCATTTCATTATAATTCATTCCTAATTCGTGAGGAATAATAGATTTTTTATTTAAATAAAAACGAAAAATCATGATGTGTGAATAATTGGCGACAGTTCAAAACTTCATACAATTATTTAAATTATAAATTTTACCATATTGTAAAAATTTAGTAAAAACCTTTATTGCATGAAACAACAATAATCATATTCTTTGATTGTCATAAAGAATTTTAGTAAATGGACTTATGCTGGTAGAAATGATTTCCAGAGAAAACAATTTTTAATTTAGATTCGTACGAAAGCTCTTATAAGCTTAAACAATAATAAAAAATTAAAGTTATTTTTAACCTTCTCATTTCCGAATTAAAATGTGCGGGGCTAAAAATTTTTTGAGGACAGATATGTGTTAGTCTTAACTCAAATATGAACTGATAAAAATTGCAAAGTCCTTGGTGTCCTGGTTCGTTAGTTACAGGATGTTGCGTATAGGCAACATTGGGCAGTGGTGGTAAATTTAAGAAAACATGTTTTTATTTTTTTAAAGCTTTTTTATTGAAACTTAAGTATGATAAGACACAAAACAATTTTTTTTGTGGATTGCAACACAAATAAACATTGCATTTGCTACATTTGGAACGCGGATAACCAGTGTGGCATAGCCTGTATCTGCATTTTGCTCCCCATTTTACCCAGTGACCAAGATTTGTCAAATCGTATGCATTTTGCAGGTTCGGCAGCATACGCTCTTTTATAAGAGCTCGATTCAGAGGCCGTCGAAAGAGTTGGTGATGATGGAACCAATGGTAAAGAACCCGGTGATGATGGGGTTGACTCCATCGTTGAAAGGATTGATAATGGACGACCTCTTTTCCTTGGAATATTAGATGCTAAATATAAAACAATGTCTGATGATATACCCAAACCAAAAGACGCACACGTTCCTTCTCCAATGTAGAGGGTAAAATCATAAATAATGCCAGCACACTAGCCCTAGAGAACATTTTGAAGCCCTGTGTTGACCCAATGAAAAATATATTTTGAATTAGATAGAAATCTATTACATATGAGTACATATAATTAATTACCTTTTTCAAAATTTTATAAGAACTGAAAATTTAAAAAAAGAATTTGAATTAAAAAAAAAAATAATTTCAATTGAATATTTTTCGCAATTCACAACGTGCTCTCACCGAATAAAGACTTGGTTTTTCTAATTGGTGTTTCTTATCTCCTTTCATCTTTGTTATAATTTCGTTAAATAAAACTTTAAATTTTTTATTGAACTACATAAGTATATTAACAAGTCTACATTCATAAAATCATGAGCTCCAAATATGGGGGCAATTACTTTGCCCCTCTCGACCCCGATCCGGACCCCATCCCCAAACGTAAAAGGCTTGGCAATATGGATATTAATAACATGAACGATTTTCCTCGACTAGATTGCACTCAAAAATCTAAAAGCTATAACCCTAAATATATACTAATTAAAAGTAACATAAAGGACAAACCATTAAAAGACTTTAATATATTTCTTGTATCTAAAGCCCTAGAGGCGGTCACAAGTGAAAAAGTGGAGAAAGTATCATTCAATCGTGATGGTGATTTGTTGATTGTTACAAAAAATAATATCCAAACTAATAAATTTTTGAAAACAAAAGAATTAATTGGTGTCTGTCCAGTGACAGTTATGTTACATCCTACCTTAAATACGACTAAAGGAGTTGTTTTTGCACCATCGTTAAAAAATCTATCCGAAGTAGAAATTACTGAAGGTCTAAGCGACCAAGGGGTAATAGAATGCCACAAAGTAAAAAAATTTATAGATAACAAGCTCACAAATACGTGTCTACATATTCTTTCTTTTGATCGTTACGCAGTACCATCGGAGATCAAATTAGGTTTTCTTGTTGTAAAAGTAAACCCCTACATCCCCCAACCTCTACAATGTAAAAACTGCTTCAAATTGGGCCACACCAAAAAACACTGCAAATCCGAAACTAAATGTGAAGTTTGTGCTTCCAGCATTCACGACCCAATACCGTGCTCAAAAATTGAATGCGTAAACTGTAAACATGAACACAATGCTCTTAACAAAAGCTGTCCAACAATCATAAAACGTCAATTAACTATTAAAATCAAAATAACTGTACCTTTTTTGAAGCAAACAAAAAAGCTAATGAAATAAATGAAGGTATAATAACAGATATACCAAAGGAATCACTAGAAGAAGCAATTGAAAAACGCAAAAAACGAATTAACGCACAGAAAACTATACGGTTATGCGGCGAAAGCAGATTTAAGAAAAATCCAAACAACATATCACGATGCCGCACGATTTGCCATTGGTGCCTTTAAAACGACACCAATTCCCAATATACTCATAGAATGCGGGTTACCTTCTCTTGAAACGCTTATTGAAATAAATACGGCAAAATTAGCAACGAAAATTCTTATGCCCACAGAAAATCAAATACTACATTATAAGCCGAATTCGAAATGCAACAAAAATTTAAAATCAACTGTTCCGAGCTCATTACTTTTAAATTGTGCAGAAGCTTTTACAAAACCTTTGACAAATTTATTCAATCTTTCAATCAGATTTGGTTACTTTCCGACATTGTGGAAGGAATCATTTATTATTCCACTATTTAAATCTGGATGCAAAAATAATATTGAAAACTACAGAGCAATTGCTAAGCTTAGCACATTACCAAAATTATTTGAGAAAATAATTACTGATCATCTTTGCCATCAAGTTTCATCAATTCTATCTCCGATCCAGCACGGTTTTAAAAGAGGTTGTTCAACTATGACAAATCTCCTGCATTTAACCACGTTAGTAAATAGAGGATTTATTCAACAAAAACTAACTGATGTTATTTACACTGACTTTAGCAAAGCTTTTGACAAGATCAACCACAGGCTTCTTATAAAAAAACTTGATGTGATGGGATTTACTAAAAATAGCTTAAAATGGATTTTTTCGTATTTGACTAATAGAAAGCAAAAAGTTCTTTTCAAGAAGCGACTGTCTAAACCAATTGATGTTATATCTGGCGTACCACAAGGAAGTCATCTTGGACCATTGTTGTTTTCTCTGTTTATTAATGACCTGCCAAACACTATAAAATATTCTAATATTCTTATGTACGCTGACGACGTTAAAATATTTTTAACTTTTAATCAACATGATGATCATTATCTGTTACAACAGGACCTTGATGCTTTTAATGCTTGGTGCAATGCTAACCAATTAACCAATTAAATTATAAAAAATGTAACTACATGTGTTTCTTTCGTAGATCTCACATTAATGTGGACTATGTTTTAAACGGTCACATGCTGAACAAAGTGGATGCCATCTTAGATCTTGGAATTTTACTTGATCCCAAATTGAATTTTATTCAACATATTTCTTCAATCGCAAATAAAGCTCGTGCTGTTTTAGGTTTTATAAAACGTTGGGCTAGAGAATTTGATGACCCGTATATAACTAAGCAACTTTATACTTCTCTGGTAAGACCCATCCTGGAATATGGCTCAATCATTTGGGATCCTTCGTATAATGTTCATAACAATACTATAGAATCTGTACAGAAACAGTTCTTATTGTTTTGTCTGCGTCCACTGGGGTGGAATATGCTGAATCTCCCGCCATACACTAGTAGATTGGCATTAATCAAGTTACCAACTGTTAAAAGTCGCAGAAAAATGTTAAATGTCATGTTTGTACTTAATGTAATAAATGGTAATGTTTGTTCTGACTTTCTTATAAGTAACATATCCTTTAATGTTCCATCACGCCTTACTCGTAATTTTTATCCATTGTCTATTCAAGTATTCAGGACTAATTATGCTAATTTTGATCCTTTTAATAGAATTTGTGCTGACTATAATAAATTTTATCAACACATTGATTTTTCTCTAAATGGTAATATTGTAAAACGTAATATTATTTTGTTTCTAAATACTTAATCTAAGTTTTATGTATTATGCATAGTCTGTAAGGATTACGTATCCATAGACTTTATATGTAAATAAATAAATAAATAAATAAATAAATCACCGAATACATTGTTTTAACAAATATTAATCCAAAACCAATAAAAAAATTTAACTGTCTGCGACCCCCTTGGCTACTTACACACAATAGTATTGACCCATCATTTATTTCCTACCCTAAAGACTCAACATCAGTTGAAATTTACTTAGCTGTTTTCTTGCAGAAAAAGTGTGAATATTCTGCATGTGGATGGAATTTTTGCTATACAGACGGTTCGAAGAGCGAGAATGGTGTTTCATACGCCATAATAGACAACAACCTTGATACGATACAGATAGGCCTGCTGGATGTAAATAGTTCAATATTTATTGCAGAAGCTATTGCCATTATAAATGCTATCAAATGGATAAAAAAACAGAGATCAAAGTATGTAATCTGTTCCGACTCTAAATCATGTGCAACTGCAATACTAAACTTATCCAACAGAGAGGATACGATCTGCGAAATAAGAGACAATCTGATTCGATTTTCGAACAAAATTAAACTTATGTGGATACCGGGCCACTCCGGGATTCCTGGCAATGAAAAAGCCGATCGTGCAGCAAAAGAAGCCTTTAATATACCACTAATAGTAGAAAATACTCAAAATAAATGCACGATATACTCTACAGTTCGCAAACTTTTTTCGAATAAACGAAATCGCTATTGGAATGCTTATACCCATCTTTATAAAAAATTCAATCCAAATGGTGAATCACCCACATACCCACCCGATATACCAAGATCATATCTACAAAAATACACACGTTTAAGACTAGGTCACTGCCGATTAACACACCGACACCTGATGGAAAGAACTCAACCACCCCTATGCAGTTTCTGTAGCAGCTCAAGAATATCAATGCAGCACTTAATTGACGAATGTTGTTATGTTAAATCTATATGCACAAAAAATAATTACTCTTTCAGCAATCTTTTAAAACATACTACAAAAGATAATATAAACAATTTACTTAAACTGTTAAAATTACTAAATATTTATAACTCAATTTGAATTCATCTTTATTTTTCCGGCTTTCTTATTACTAACAGGAGCTGATGGCCTTGGTAGCTAACGCTCAATCTCTAACTTTATAATAATTAATTTATTATTACGTTATATAATTAATAATAATAATAATAATTACCTTTATATAACTTATCATAGCCAGGTTGCCCCTTTTGAACTAGGCGAATAATTCGATTGGTTGTTTTACCTCATTGCTGCGCACTTCGCTTTTCCAACTGGTATTACATTACATTACCTCTACACTCCTCCACCTCAAACTTTTCAAATCAATTTTTTTCCGTCACTTCCTGTACAACCTCTTCATTTTCAATTTCTTTTCCGTCATTTTCTTTGCTAATTAGTTGCTCAATTAGTTCCTCATCCGCAGATTCTTTTCCAGTCTGTGTAAGACCTCTTGGACCTATCTAAATACGAATATATATAAATAAATGTACATTGTTCGGAAATTACCACAATTGACGAATGTTGCCTATAGGCAACAGCACTTTTAGAAAATTATTAAAAACAAACTAAACACTTTTTTCATCATTTATTTTTTTTAAATAACTCTCTTACCTTTATTTATTTATATTGTTCACTTGGTTTTACAATGAAACAGTTATTTCAATGATTTTAAACACTTTTTTCAGAAACACTTTTTTCGCGAAACGAACTTGACAATTTCACTATACGGAGAACGCCTACTGAATGAACACGTTCCGTTCCACAAATCACCTAAAAGAACACCTACTCTCGCTTTATCTCTTGGTGCAACAGAAATACCTCTCAGAGAAACTGTGAAATATTTGGGAATAGAGCTCGATAAATAAAAAGTTAACGTTTAAACATCTTATTCTCCAAACGTGTGAAAAAGCTGTCCGATGTGGAAGGGCTCTGCTTCCCTTACTAAACCGAAGGTCAACTCTAAATAGGAAAGACAAAATACTGCTCTACAATAATTTGCCGTATGCTCTATGTGCATACGGCCAATTATGACATATGGATGTCAAGTGTGGTCAAAAAGATGTGTCAAAACATATTTGAAAAAGCTCCAGGTCATACAAAACAAGAATCTGAAGATTATATTCAACCTACCAAGACGATACTCAACAAATAGATTACATAGAATATACCAACAGGAAAAGTTTGTAACAGTGATCAAAAATATCACACAAAGATTTGAAACCCGCAACAGGATTTCAAATTCCGCCTTGATAAGAAATTTGTAATATTATTTTCTTCTCCAACTTTATACATATAAAGTTGACAGAAGACTTAATGTAAAAATTTCTCTTAATTCCTATCAGGTTTTTTATCTATTTTTTCCCTATAATGTAAATAAAATCTTTTAAATGTTTATTTTAAGTTAATTCTAAATCATTTATATTTGTTGCAATACTAATATAGTAATAACTCAAAATATGTGTATAAGAAATCTGTATGTACATATATATTTTTACCTGTGTTGATGATAGATTAATAAAAATTAATTAAAAAAAAAAATGAACACGCGCACAGCTTACAATAAAACAAATCGCGGGCATGAAAGGGTTAATTTTATGTAAGTATGTGACAAAATGATTTCACAACTAATAAATTTGTAAGGCAAAGTAAAGAATGAAATAATGCTTTTTTAAGAAATATTTTAAACTATTTTAAGTTTATTTACATTTGCGAAACACTTGCTTCTACGATTTTTAAGTTTTGCTTCCCTATTTATTCAAGGTTTGAGCGATTGTAGGTAGAAAAGTAAAATAAAATTAAGGTTTACATTGATTTAAGAATTATTTTATACTACACCAATACCCCAGCTTGCGTCGCTTTGTTTTGCGTCGTTTCGAAGTTGCGTCTTTTTTAAATTTTTGTGACTTTGAAAAGTTGCGTCGATAGTGGCTTCGATTTGCATCGTTAATATGAAAATGTTTCCGTAAAGTTAAAATAGAAAAATGGGATTTCCTGGAAATATGTTCGTGAAGGTTGTCTGCTGGTTGCAAGTTGAAGATCGTTCCAAATTACAATTGCTAAAGTAAAGTTTAGACTAAATACTTTGGAATAATTCATCAAAGAGCTTAGAATAAAAACTAGATATTTTGAAACGTTTTAGATGAAGAAAAAAGGCTGTTGATATTGGAAGAAACCTTGGACTAGCCACTTCTACAATAAAATCCATTTGTTCTAGAGACGCTGAGAAAATACAAAAATAAAAAATTGCCGAAACCGCAACATCGTTACAACATAAACAGGTTACAAAAATGAGAAGATGGAGTCACCTCTTAGCATTTGAATAGAAGATCAAAATCGGCGAAGAATGCGAAGTCGTATGGGTTAGGCCACCTTGTGCTCGTTTTCCAGCTCTAATGTACCTATCAGCATTGCTTTTGTTTGCTCTGAAGATGTTTTTGGTTGATTGGCGTGTTCGGAAATGCGATTATAAATGGAATGAATGGGCTCATGATTGCTTTGTCTGGTTTGCTGTGGTTGCCTTTTTTAATATTTCCCTAATCCCTGCCTAGTATACATACATCTGTAGAATCTTTTCTAATTTTTCTAGCTTCTTCTAGCTTAGCTTTTGACTTTTTCTTAATTCCCTCATTCACATTTTTGATTTTTTGAACTGTCATTTCGAGTCTCTCCGTTGTGAAACTTAAACTAAAAATATGTCACACATGTAATTTGCGTATTTGTAGATGCATTTATTCGCTCATAGAGATAACGATATTGTTTTATAACGTTAACGCAGTTTAAAAAGTAGTTAAATGTAGATCATTGTATGTACTATATGTTAGTGACATTGTATAGAACTGAAATCGATTATACTTTTTAAAAATGTTGAACATTGGCAATAATTTTGAATTCATATTTTATAAATTGATGATATTATTGGAACTTGGAAAGAGGGACATTTATTAACAGATTGGTACCAAAACCAACACCTTCTGGAACAATTCTTAGTTTCCATTCTAAGCACCCTAAAAGGATAATATTTAATACAGCTAGAAACGTAACAGAAAGAGTTTTAAAAATTAGTGATTTTCAATTTCATAAAAACCTGTTGAATACTTTTTGTTGGAAAGCAATGGAATCCCTCGATGAGAATGGTAAATCTCCAAATATTGAATCCGGCTCGAAGGACCAAATGTTGAGGTGGACTGTATTGAATAGGAGTTGATTCCGACTTGGAGCGTTTACCTTTATGCTCACTCAGGCTTAAATTGAAATTAGTGGAAACAGGAATATGCACTTGGAATGTCGCAAGCACCAAAATGAAACTACTTAGGATAAGTTGGTAAAAAGAAATATTTAAATTTTATTATTTATTAAAAATGCAAATATGTCCGAGGCCACCACTCGAAGCAATGAAGAAAAAGTAAGTAAGTTAAAAGAATAAAGTACAGTGGCGGAAACTAGGCTTAACAGCATTCGTTAAGGGTTATGTTATTGAACAGAGATAAAATATGTCTATAGCATTCAGCTTTAATTTATATTGGTATTTTAAGCAAAGTTTTAGGGATTAATGCCAAGATAAAGCAGTGCTTATTTTTGGAATTAACACATATTTTATCTCTATCAAAGTTATTTTCGTAGGTAATACTTAATTTATGTGAAAACATTTTGGCCTGTTTCTAGTGTTTCTACTGCACAAATTATAAATCGAGTAGAATAGATCGTTTAGTGGAAAAAAGATTAAAAAAGCCAAGTTTGGCAATATCCAAAAAAGCCCCGAAGCTGCAAAGACGTTTTCTAAGACATTTGTATGTTCAACTTTGACTTAGTAAATGTACAAAATACTACTATTGTACACTACGTTGTTAAATAATACGATTGAATGTGAGCTACAGGCATTTCCTCATTATGCCTTCTCCGAAAACATTTCTGTTTTTAATATTTGCCAATAATATATTTGTGACGAAATGAATTTATAAAGTGAAAACTATAAATATTATTGTTTAAAAAATTCAATTTTAATAAAAATGACGAAAGCTGCGACATATAGGAATACAGGATACATAAGGCTCGTATATGTACTGTTTTTCGCAGTATTGTACTGTTTTTCGACATCAAAAACTGCGTACTGCCTTTCCCTCTCAAAATACTGTTTTTCGATACATAATAGAAATAAAAACGGCGAACAGCGAATTTTTGCAATAATATTGTTAACTTCAAAAATAAGCATTCTCCTCGGATTCGTCGCCAGCCGCCAACTGCCTCTGTTGTGCGTTGGCGGTAGACGTCGAATCGTCGCACAGAAGAAGTTTACGATTGGTGGCACAATTGCTACAATTTTATTATTTTCTCTACCAACTTTAATTCGTAAAGTAGCGTCTTTCAAAAAGTCAAATTAAACTTGAAATTAGTGTTAAATCCGTTTTAAAATAAAAAAGTTTTCGTGTGCGCAGAAAAAATGTGAAGCAGTAGTCACCAATGTTTTCGTGGTCCCACGCCCAACAATTGCTTAAAGAAGATTTAAAAGACTGAAGTTATGTGTTCATATCAAAAATTTTCCTGTGCTCGTTCGAAATTTTATCCCTACTGTCGGTGTACGCTGCCTCTGTTGTGCGTTGGCGGTAGACGTCGAATCGTCGCACAGAAGAAGTTTACGATTGGTGGCACAATTGCTACAATTTTATTATTTTCTCTACCAACTTTAATTCGTAAAGTAGCGTCTTTCAAAAAGTCAAATTAAACTTGAAATTAGTGTTAAATCCGTTTTAAAATAAAAAAGTTTTCGTGTGCGCAGAAAAAATGTGAAGCAGTAGTCACCAATGTTTTCGTGGTCCCACGCCCAACAATTGCTTAAAGAAGATTTAAAAGACTGAAGTTATGTGTTCATATCAAAATTTTTCCTGTGCTCGTTCGATATTTTATCCCTACTGTCGGTGTACGCGTTAAAGTTTTGAATTTAACCGAAGAAGCTGGTGTGAAGTAGCAGAAGTGGAACATAACAGGCTGCTCGGATAAACAAAAACACGATTTTTGGCTCTCGGACCAAACTAATTTCGCAGCCGCTGCACTCTCCTACTTCCATTTATGGACAGCACCGTTCGAGTCACTGAAACTTTTTCCTTGTGCAGTATTGCAAGAAACACAAACATGGAATGAAGTCGAAGCCGTTATGAACAAGTTGAGCGAATACAATTTGTACAATGCCAATGAAAATGCGGTAAATTTGCACACCCAATTTTGATATATCAAAACTATTGTACGAGCGACAAAATTATGCAATGGAGAGAAGGCAATGTTTCGATTGTGGATCGGTGGGTGGAGATATTTATTCATCTCAATAACGCCGATTGCGATTTCAAAGAAATGGGCACGATCGTTGAATATATTTTATGTTTGCCAGGAACTTCAGCATCAGTGGCACGAATCTTCTCGGTAGTGAACAAAACTTAGACGTCAGACAAAACCCGATTAGATGTGCAAACATTGAAGGCGATTCTGTCCGTCAAATGTAATTTGAAGTACAAAAGCGTTGATTTCTAAAATTACCTCAAAACAAAGCTGACATTGCTTATTCAAATTGCTTCAAACGACAAATACAAAACAGCCACAAAAGGTGATTCTGATGTAAATGATTTAGATGATGGAAATGATTGTTAATTTTCTTTTATATATTGAATAAAATATATACTGCGAAAAATATTGTTTTTCCAAATCGATTTACTGCTTTTTTAAAAAATTTCAGTGAAATGTACTGTTTTTGATCCAAAAAAATATACGAGCGTTAAGGATACATAATAAAGTAACTTTCACAAAAAAATTTAATACCACTCAAGCCGACGCTCTGCTGAGTGGAAGTTCCTTTGTGGAATCATTTCAAAATCTTGTCACCTCCGTCGGTAAAAACATCAATTAAATACTTTTTACAATGAACTAATTAAGTAATTACTTACTTAATTACTTACTTACAATCAACTAATATAGATACGATGGACGAAATACTTATCGAATAAATGATATGTGATTCGGCACTCTAGAAAAAGAGGGCTTCAATGTTTTTTTAAAGCCATTCAACCCATATGTACAGTTCCTTTCATTAAAGGTTGCCAAAAACAGTCACGTGGAGTTTGTCGTTTTGACATGACAATACAAATCGTCAGATGTGCAGAGAACTTGTACAGATCCTTTGATTTAGAGTACCAGATCCACCCTGTAGCCGAGGTTACTTGGCCTTGATCCCGATACTTCACAAAGATCGTCCTTCATATATGTATGTAGCTGAATAGGAATCTTTGTATTTTTATTGTTAAGGCAGGACATTCGCGGGAAAGGTGCGAGATTGTTTCTTGTTTTTGTATACCCTTGCAGCTCCTCCAGTACCCGTTACAGGGTAATACGAGTTGATCTGCATGTATTCCTAACCCCTCCTGACCTGTTATTATTGACTGCAGTCTCCATATATTCTCAGGACTGTGCTTTACGATTTGCATTATGCGGTCTATATTGTAGGAGGCCCACACCACCTTGGCGCCCCTCGTTTGTCGAGATTTTGTCATCTCTTATCAACTTTTTGCTGGAAGTGCCTAGAGATACTACTCTTAATAGTGTCAAGCCAAATGGCAACTGACACCGAATTAAAAATATACAAAGCAGGCTTCAATCTAACTGACTCGTGTGCCTGCGCATTACCAAAGTGGATCAAAACTAAGGTAAAGCCAGAAATTCCAACTAACCTTAATAATTCTTCCCTACATTGCCTGACAATAAAGGTGTGCTAACGCAGAAGTGCATTCCAACATTCTTCTCATTTAATGCGCGGCTGCAGCGACCAGTGATGCTTCGTTTAGCAGGCTATCTGGGTAGTAACTCTCTATACTGCCCGCCCAACCATGTCACAGTTCATTTTCTTTGATCATTCTATTTGTGACCCAAAATAAAATACAAAATAGGAGTATTTGTCCGACCTTATCTCACCTTCATGTCATCGCTTTGAAATTTACATTAAAGCCATTCCCTCCAGTTTCCTTTTTATATATGATTTTTCGTTTTTATTTAAATAAAAAAATCTATTATTCCTCAAGAATTAGGAATGAATTATAACGAAATGATAGAAAATCGTAAAAAATTATATTAAATGTTCGTAAGTAAATTTGTAAATAATACCTAGAGCTTTGAACATTCTTGCAAAGCCAAGAGCTCTTGACCTAAAACAACAGATGCTTTGTGCCTCACTGCCCTACTGACAGATGCACAGAGGAGTATTTGACCCAAAAAGCTGGCCAAAAAGGCAAAAATTAATTTGATGAAATCCTAAGAAGTAATTACGCAGATCGATAGAAAACAAAATTCTACATCATATCGCGCATTTTAAAGACTGTAAGTTAAGATTTGTAGTTGTGGGACACTGTTAAAGTCAGGAAAGTGAAGAAAATTGCATGCGTTTTTATTGAATTTTTTCGATTTCAAGATATTTATATGATATTTTTTGTGGCTAAACGAATAGAGGTATTACATTGAATTTTTTTTTCCTGAAAGATTCCATTAGCAGCTATTTTTAATATTTAAAAAGAAAAAATTATCTCAAATATTTATTTTATATTATATTATTTAGTATATAGTATAGTAGTAGTTGTTGTACAAATAAAATAATTTAAGAAAAAATAAAAAAAGTTTGCGCCATTATTTTTGGTGATTCCTTGAAAATGTTATCTTTTTTCATATTTTTGCTCATAAGGCACTTTTTCTTGTACGTTATTGTCGTCATAAACTTGTGTGTTTTTCGAATTATTGATGTGAAATATTATTTACATCACTTTTAACAACTACCAATGTGATGGATTACCCGCCCTTAAAAAAAGAATTTCTTAAAATTCAGTTCTTAGTTCATAAATTCAAATTTACTAACTGTCTTATCAGGAATAATTATAAGTCCACAGGCATACACACCTATTAAACTGTTTTTGTTTACCTGCGGTCCATATAAGACTTGATCGTCTCCAGATCTGTACATACCAAATTTAAAAGCGTTACAGATCAGAATTACATTTAAAAACGGTAGAGGTATATAAAAAATGCACCCAAGTATCAGGTTATTAACTACGTAAAGGGAAAATGCACTTTGAAAAATATACAAACATATATGTATGGCTTATTGCGCAGAATTCTTATTATAAGAGTTTTGCAACTTTGAGAGAGAGCAGTGACCCTTTTTTAAGCTGCAATACACAAAAGTGAAGAAAATTGCATGCGTTTTTATTGAATTTTTTCGATTTCAAGATATTTATATGATATTTTTTGTGGCTAAACGAATAGAGGTATTACATTGAATTTTTTTTCCTGAAAGATTCCATTAGCAGCTATTTTTAATATTTAAAAAGAAAAAATTGTCTCAAATATTTATTTTATATTATATTATTTAGTATATAGTATAGTAGTAGTTGTTGTACAAATAAAATAATTTAAGAAAAAATAAAAAAAGTTTGCGCCATTATTTTTGGTGATTCATTGAAAATGTTATCCTTTTTCATATTTTTGCTCATAAGGCACTTTTTCTTGTACTTTATTGTCGTCATAAACTTGTGTGTTTTTCGAATTATTGATGGGAAATATTATTTACATCACTTTTAACAACTACCAATGTGATGGATTACCCGCCCTTAAAAAAAGAATTTCTTAAAATTCAGTTCTTAGTTCATAAATTCAAATTTACTAACTGTCTTATCAGGAATAATTATAAGTCCACAGGCATACACACCTATTAAACTGTTTTTGTTTACCTGCGGTCCATATAAGACTTGATCGTCTCCAGATCTGTACATACCAAATTTAAAAGCGTTACAGATCAAAATTACATTTAAAAACGGTATAGGTATGTATGTAAAAAATGCACCCAAGTATCAGGTTATTAACTACGTAAAGGGAAAATGCACTTTGAAAAATATACAAACATATATGTATGGCTTATTGCGCAGAATTCTTATTATAAGAGTTTTGCAACTTTGAGAGAGAGCAGTGACCCTTTTTTAAGTTGCAATACACAAAAAGCACGAAAGATAAAAATGCCTTTTTCATCAGATACTATTAAACTACTTCTTCCTGATACGGATGATGCCGTCCATGATGAAATACGTATGACATGATCATAATTTTGAACTTTTTAATTAGTTTAATTTTTTCATGTGATGAGTATTTAATAATATAAAATAAATATTAAAAGTGAATATGTTTTTGTTTATTTGGTTGTTTATCCTTTATAGGTCTCGTATGACCAATTGTTTTTAATATTTACTATTGGATAAATAATAATTTTGACAAGGGGGACATTGTAACATCCATAAAAAGCTATGTTTTATTTCCCTGTATCTACACAACTACAATAGTTCGACTATCTAAATTTAATTTGAGTTGCTCTTAGAATAAAGTACAGTTGCAAACCAAATTTTGGCGGAGTGCGAGGGGGAGACCGGCATACGTAATAATAAATAATTTTTCTAAAAATACACAACAATAGTGTAGCGAGGCATACCGTGTACGGGAAGTGTCAAAAATAACACTAAACCAATAATAATCCGTGTGGCTGTGATAGATGAAGTTTGCAATCCGGGCTTAGTGTAGCCGATTAGTTTGAGTAGAATTTAATTTCATCTGCATCAGCTTTGCGTCTATATGACATTTTCATATTAAGCGACGAAGAGCATTGTTGGGTTATTTGACTTCATTGCATTGCGGTATTGATTGACCATTAATTTGGATGGGGGACATGTTCCCTTCGCAATGCAAAAGTGACGTACACAGATTTTTGTAGTTCACTTTTATTATTCATGTTTTAACCATTTATCCAATATTAAAATGTGTCCCAATTCATCAGCAAACGTTGATATATGAAGGTTACTGCTTATGGCCATGTCAGACACATATATACATCAAATACAAGATTGGAGAGACTCCTGCTTCCATTGGGTGTAGTGCCCCTAAAAAGTTACATTTTCTGATAATAAATCTGCGACCAGTCAATTAGCTTACGAAAAGGTTGTGAATGTTTCCGGGTAACTTCCCGGGTTCTATTCTATGTACTCTATGGAAATAAAATAATTATTTAATAATATCGTTCTATTTTTTGACCTCTTTATAACCATTTGATTGAAATATTATTCAAGTTCGAGGGCTTATTTAGTGGGTCAGCAAATTCTTGCATGGCCAAACGCTATTGACCTCCAATAATCAGATGCTTTGAGCCTCACCGCCATACTGACGGACGTGACAATTATGTGAAGATGAATTAGAACAAGGTTCAGTAAAGTATTCAGTGCCTCTGAAGAAACTATTACCTATGTGACTTCACTTACATATGAATGTGAATTAAAAAGTATTTGTTTGCCGAGCGATGATCGTCATAATTTGGTATATAAACAATATGCCACAATAAATTGGAATCATTCAAGTCTTATATAAATTATTTAAATTAACTTCATACAATTACTTAAATTACAAAATTTACCATTTGTAAAAATTTTTTTAAATTGTTTATTGAATGAAACAACAATATCATATTCATTGAAAAAATCTCTAACTGCATTGCTAGAATCAATTATTAGATTGTCATATAGAATTTCAGTAAATGGACTTATGCTGGTAGAAATGATCTCAAGGGAAAACAATTTTGAATTTAGATTCGTACGAAAGCTCTTATAAGCTTAAACAATAATAAAAAATTAAAATTATTTTTAATTTTATGTATGTGCCAAAATGATTTCACAAGTAATAAATTTGCAATGAAATAATGCTTTTTTAAGAAATATTTTAAACTATTTCAAGTTTATTTACATTTATGAAACACTTGCTTCTACGTTTTTCAAGTTATGCTTCCCTATTTATTCAAAGTTTGAGCAATTGTAGGTAGAAAAGTGAGATAAAATTAAGGTTTTTTTATTTAAAGCATTCTTAGTTTCACATATTTAATTGATTTAAGAATTATTTTATACTACACCAATACCCCAGCTTGCGTCGCTTTGTTTTGTGTCGTTTCGAAGTTGCGTCTTTTTAAAATTTTTGTGACTTCGAAAAGTTGCGTCAATAGTGGCTTCAATTTGCGTCGTTAATATGAAAATGTTTCCGCAAAGTTAAAATAGAAAAATGGGATTTCCTGGAAATATGTTCGTGAAGGTTGTCTGCTGGTTGCAAGTTGAAGATCGTTCCAAATTACAATTGCTAAAGTAAAGTTTAGACTAAATACTTTGGAACAATGCGACAAAAAAGAAATAAAATAAACTAGACATTTTGAAGCGTTTTGAATCAGGGAAAAACGTTGTTGATATTGGAAGAAACCTTGGACTAGCCCCTTCTACAATAAAATCCATTTGTTCAAGTGCCGAAAGTGCGGAGGAAGTTGGAGCAACTAGAGGTTGGATTGCCTTGAAAGGGGAATCCGCTAGTGCAGATAGTTCAGCTGCAGAAAATTTCAAGCTTCAATTAAAAGTATTAAATCGCAGTTTAAAAGTGTCCAAAAATGTAGCAGACGCTATCAATTGTTATAAGGAAATGTATTTGAAAAAAAGCTGTTACAGTCCAACAAACTTTAATTAATTTCATACAAAAATCAGCAGGATTGACAACTCCAACTATAGAAATGGTAATCGATTAAATGACTCAAGCTCAAATTAAAAAAATTACCACATTTCAGTTTTTTTTTATGAAATCCTTATTTTTAATATTAATCTTTTTATTTTTGTTATGATTTAGTCGTTTTTTCAAATTTTTATACGGAGTTTTTATATATTTTTTTAATAAAAACTGTTATCGTATTTTATAAGGCAAATTACATGTGATAGTTATCAAAGAACAAATTACAACAAAGACAAATGTGTAAATCATTCTGACAAACACTAGCAGAACGGAACAACAGGCACGCCGAAGAACATCAATATGAAATTAATAAAATATACATACTTATAGTAACAAACCAAACAAGTTTGTCATAAGTAAAAAATAAAGTAAGCAAATTAAAAAATAAGCATGTGTATGGTTGGTAAAGAATAAATAACAATGGTAAGACTGTTGTAAGTTAGTGAGGTGTAATTTGAGCTCTTCATTACAAAAAAAAAAAAAAAAAAAAAAAAAAAAAAAAAAAACTTTTCACAAATTGTGATACGATGAATCAAAAACAATTCTCGTATTACATTTACAGTGAAGGTTTGTATGAATAGCTGAAATATACATCAACTGACACCACAGAAGTGGACCAAACACAAGAACGCTGATGATGAAAGTGTAGCGGCTTTCGAAAACAGCATGTTGTTCCGTTCTGCTAGTGTTTGTCAGAATGATTTACACATTTGTCTTTGTTGTAATTTGTTCTTTGATAACTATCACATGTAATTTGCCTTATAAAATACGATAAAAGTTTGCTTTACTTAAATTCCTGAAGAAGAGAACCGATGGTGATCGAAATATGGAATAAAAAATAAAATTTAAATAAAACAAAAAAAAGAAGTTTTATTTAATATATGACCTAGAGCCGGAATAAAAATAAAAAAAAAACAAAAAAATTACATATCATTAGGTCGGAAAAATTAACAAATATATAAAAACTGTTTATCATAAAAATGTACAAATAATTTAATTTTTTATCGAAAAATCTACATTTAAGCTAAAATTGTAAACCTCAGAACCAATTAAATGAAAATCAATACAAATGTATAGAAAATCATTCGTCGTGTTTCACCGGTTCCAATTAGCGACGCAAGCCGGGGTATTGGTGTATTTTAAATTTATTTAAATTTGAAAAACACTTGTTTCTACTTTTTTTAAGTTTTGCTTCCCTATTTATTCAAAGTTTAAGCAATTGTAGGTAGAAAAGTAAGATAAAGTTAATTTTCTTTTTATTTAAAACGTTCTTAGTTTCACATATTTTATTAATTTAAGAAATATTTTGCCATCGTAGTCAGAGGGTTGTAGCTTCAATGCCTGCTGTAGACTTTGGTTGTAATGCCCTTTTGGTCTTCTTTGCTCTGCTGTTTGCTATTTTCCATTTTTTTTCTATTATAGGTATTACAAAGGGCCCAAATCGTGGACTCGAGTGAGCGAAAGCTGCCTGCTGAACTTAACCTAACGTAACAAACTTGTTTCACCTTATCAGATCTATGAAATAAAAACATTCAGTCCTTAGCAAATTCAGTTTTGAATAATTACTCATTACCGTTCTGAATAATTTTTGCATATCAAACACTTTGTATTTCCGTGGTTTCGGTTTGAATAATCCTGTTCATATTATTTATAGTTCTAATGCATTATTTATAATTCGAACGAATATTTGCAATAGTAATATTCATCAATTTAAAAGTATTAAGATATAAGAAAATCTATGTCCGCTTTTTATTTCATCAAATTTAGGAGAAATGTCGTCAAAATCGTTCACATGGCGATAAATTGTCAAATAAGACAGATATGAGGTCTTGCCTCCTTTTATGCTCCTTTTTTGAAATCCCTTTTTGTATCATCTTTTCTGAAAATTTTCAATTTTAGTTTTAATATTGACAGTAAATTACTTTTATCATAGTTTTGTATTTTAAGCCAAATTAATAAATTTTGGAGGAAAATATGCAACCAACTTGTAAAAAACTTGCGTTTTCCAAGAAGGATTGTTACTGTACAAATAAATGAAATATTACTTGTCAAATTGAGTCATCACAAATGGTTTCATCAAAACAAGATTATTAGACATTTTTCAGAAAGAATTCGATATAAAAATGATTTACATATGAAAGATACATTTAATATACTTACATACACATAAGCCCTGAAGGCGAGCTAGAAACGACAAGGTACTGAAAATCTTAGTTTGGAAAAGGTAAAAACGAAAAATACTGTTTTGCTGTAAATTTAAAGATATTAGTATCTCTTTTAAATTAAAACAAGATTTTCTCAATTTAACTTCCTAAGAGGTCGAAAAAATGCACTTACGGATACTTTGGAACCACTGAAAATGTCATTCCCTTTTTCATTTTCACTGGGATAATAAGCGAACCAGACAGTGGCGTTTTCGTTGAACGGCTCTTTTCAAAATTAGCTTTAGTAAAAAATAAATTGGAAGCAGGATATATGATGTCAGATCTAAATTTGTATCATAGTGATTTTAGAGATTAGATTCCAAGTGAAAAACTTGTTCAAAAATGCAATAAATTTTTTCTAATTGGATCTCTTAGTAAATAACCCGAATGGAATTACCCTATACAATTTTGAATTAATACACTATTGGAATGATATTTTTGAAAATGAAATATAACTTGTTGCATATTATTTTTTGCTTTCCTGAGTTCCCTTTAATTGTGGCACTTATTATTTTTAAATATATACAAATATAATTTTAAGTGCAATTGAGAGATTTTCCAGGTATTTATCAGTCTTATGTTCTAAAATGTGTTTAATTCGGTTGTTTTTGCTTAAAAAAATGTTGAGATATTAAGACGATGAATCTGTGCCAATGAGGAAAAAGTACGTAAGTCTGATTGCGTAGTTTTTTCCGTTTTGCAGTTGGGCATTTTTGTAATTTGGAAGTTGTACGTTCTGTAGCCGTTTATATTTGGAATAAATTATTATACATTCCACAAGCTGCAGGCATTGTTCTAAATGAAATTTAATTAAAAAATGGCAAACAGATATGCGGGAACTCCCCAGATCAACACTCGGCACACAAATACTATCTTATTTCATGTAAAAAATTTTTATATGTTTTTCAATTGCAAATTAAATGAATAAAAATACATCTAACAAAAAAATCAATCCATTAAAATTAATTCCTACTGCTACTGATATACTTCGGCATATTGGGAAGTATCATATGCCCATTATACTCATGGATTAGTGACTGATATATATCGGGTCTCACTATAGTTACTTCAGAACTTTGACAATTGATAGCTGCCATTTTGTTGGAGCTACATCTGTCAAATTGGCTGACGCTTTGGTTAAATAAGCCAACAACAAACAATAACTTAATTGTACAGAAAAAAATTATTATGTATTAGACAAAAATTTTGTCTAAATAAAATTTTATTTTCAGTCAAACTTTTTTATTGAATTTGATTACTGAAAATAAAACCGAGTTTTTTCTGTGTATAAGAAAATGGAAAACTAAAAAATTCATTACAGTATTTTTACATATCGTTAGGGATATTCTCCCAACTAATTATTCGAAATGCTCTTTGTTGTAATTTAAGTTGTCTATAAGCCTGCATTTCATTCCCAACTCATCAGTTCACTTCAACCATCAGGTTTGAACAGCATTCAACCTGGTATGCCGCAGTAACATGAATTCGACAACGATTTGTGCGCTCGTAGAAATATTAAAAACAAAACAAATAATTACCGATACTCATAAGAACATTTAGAAATTTAAAACCAAACACCTTTAATTTAGATTCACTTCTTTTTTCTAACTTTTACAATTGGATGATGCTTTTCAAAATGTATACACAACTGTTATTTGTTCAGATGTTCTCTCAATTGTACAACGACAGTAAAATGAAATGAAAGCAAATGATGACCGATAAATGCTTTTACTTTTTAAATGCTCATATAAAATACGCTGGAACACAGGTATAACCAACTAAATGCAATTTAGTTCCAAATATTCGAAGTTCGTTATAACCAGATTTTTTCATTAACCCTTTGACGACCATAGGCAAATATGCTTGCCCGGGGTTCCTTGGATTATATATTTGTCCAGGTAACAGATACATCAAATTTGTCAAAGACTGTTTTATAGAAGAGGATTGGGGCAACAAGAGTGTGGTTGAGTACGAGTCCCCATCGGGCCCCACTTGTTCCCTACGAGGCTCCAAATTTGGCCAAAAAAAGTATTTATGACGAGGGCTGCCAAGGGGTGAAAACAGGGCGCAAGGAGATAAGAGTCAATTATGTTATAGATTCGACCTTAATCTATCAAAAAATATAATGGATAAGTTTGCGTAAACTCAAAGCTGTCTACAACTAATCAAATTATGTTTGGCAATTATGTTTGCCTATGGGTTAAAACGAAAATAAACGTTTCTAAAAAGCTTTACAACTACAACCTCTAAATTAAAATTAAAATTCGAACTTTTGAGCGCTTTTTTTAGCTAATGTTAAACAGCTAATCTTCACTTTTGCGAAAACAATAAAGCTGATTTTAGTGACCGTGGGTATAAAATTCGGCCAATTTTAGATCATATTAACAAGGCTATGCCGGATGAGTATACTTATTCAAAAAAGCTGTCCATCGATGAACATATGGTAAAGTTTAAGGGACATAATGCTATGAAACAGTATATGAAGGACAAATATATTTCATGGGGATTCAAACTTTGGTGTTTGAAGCAGAAACCGGGTACTTATATAATATTGACATTTACACAGGAAAAAAAAACACTTATCGAGCCACTGGCAAAAAAAGGGGTTGAAGTTTACTTCGACAATTTCTTTACAAGCCTGAACTTAATGCACATTCTCCAGCAAAATGATATAATGGCGTGCGAAACCATCCGATGTAATAGAAAGCACATACCGAAAAATTTTCCGGCGGATAAATATATGAAAAGAGGGGACATAAGTTACTTCATGTCGGATAGCATTTCCGTAGTCAAATGGATGGATAATCGTGGTGTCTACCTCGCCTCAAATTTTATTGACCCAACAGCGGTATTCAAGGTAAAGCGACGTGTAGCTGGACAAGCTGGTAAAATAGATATTGATTGCCCCCTGATTATACAGCAATATAACAAAGGAATGGGAGGTGTCGATCTAATGGATCAAAAAAAAGTAAATTATGAGTACGATCGTAGAAGTAAATGGCGTATTTATTTACGTTTGTTCTTCGACCTTTTAGAGTTATGTGTTCACAATAGCAATATAATATATTAAAAACTCATATTGGCCAACAGTTCCTCAATCAATTTGACCTCCATTGAATTTCGGGCAGCTTTAGCCAAAGAGTTGAAAAGTAGCTTCAATTCAAGGAAGGATGCCTTTTCAGCAGCAACCAAATGTGGAACCCATTATATAAGCAAACCCAAATCTTTCCATAAAATGGAAAAACGTGAAGGTTGGAAACGGTGTTCTCATTGTACTTCCAATAATAAGTATAGTCGCACAAATGTTTTTTGCGTTCAATGTAATGTGTTCCTTTGCTTCACTACGTCCCGTGATTGCTTTGGAATCTATCACGAATAACACTAATTATAATAAATTTTTGTGATCTCTTGTATGTTTCTTTACGTTTTAAATAAAAACTGATTTTTAAATTGTTTCTGCAATTAAATAGTTTGGGATGAAAAATTTCAATAACAAAAAAGTAAATCGCTTTAGCCAAAAATGTTTGGTCGCCAAAGGGTTAAGCGTTTTCTGGATATAAATTTAATTAGAACAATGTGTAAAATATCATTTGAATTGCCATTATAAAATCGTGCGATTATCGGCCACGACTTTGCTGGGTGGCTCGCATCCGAAATGTTTAATTTTCCATGACTGTCATGGCATTGGTTATGCTGGCTTTGAGGGACGCTGTGCATTGTGACTTAAGAGTTAAGACAATTTCACAAGAAAATGTCTAACAGAGTCAAATCGCATGATCTCACTGGACAGTTAACATCACCCGCACGTGAAATGATTATCTCCTCAAATCGCCCATGCAGAAATTCTAATGGTGATTGATCTGTATGCCATTCTGTAAAAAGCACATCATACAAGCATCATAAAAGCATATCATACAATTCAGGCGGAGAGAAGTTGATAATCATCAACCTGTAACGCTCGCCATTGAAGGGCCAACGTCGTTCCCAAAGAAATATGGATGAATAGCCCCGCCAACCCAAGATCCACACCAAACAGTAATTATTTCGGGATTCATGGGACGCTTTGTTTGTTGATGTACCCAATTATGCACAAATGGACCACATCGCTGAATGGACGAAACACGCGGAACACTTGCTCGCATTATTGAACGCTGAATTCGTCCATAGTGATTTGGCAAAACAATAATTAGCGGGCAATTTGACAGATCTAGTACCTTCAATCATATGACCGCTATCAACCATCAAATGTTAAAACTCCTTTTTCAATAAATAAAATTAAGCAACATTGAAATAGATTACTTCTCTTCGTGCTTTTCAATGTGTTTATTAGACATACATACATACATATATTTTTACACAACTTTCATTTATTTTACACATACATACATGTTTTATCAATTTGTCAAATATGGAAACGTCGGCAGAATAAACAAACTGATTTATATACATTAATATTAATATTACTGTTAATCACTCGTCTTAATCTAATAATATTTAATAATCACTTGACCGTCTTGTAACTTTTGTGAATAATTAAGAACACTTTAAGCCTTTTAAGATGCGAGAATATCCACAATTACAAAGCAAATTCAACGTTTAATGAGGTCCTTTTGCAAAAGGGTGCATGTTTCTTGACAGCTCATGTTGCGATGCGATTTGTCGTAACAACACTCTTATAATAAATATCATGAGACTACGATAACACTAATTTTAAGTCTACATGTGACCTAATTCTCCCTTTGTCATTTCAGATATTATGCTTGTCCAACTGCATGTCAGAAAATTAGTAAAGAAGTTTTGCTATTTTGCTTTGTTCATTATAAGCGTCAAAAGTTAAATCCTTTTTGTATTTTGTAATTAAAACGTAGTTCAATATTAGCGAAAGTTCGCTACAACCGTATTTCGTTTGAACTGCATTAATTTCTATGAAATATTTGTACAAAACTGTTGTGAACGGCGATAACTCCTTGCAACGGGTGTATATTATAACCGAACTCCACTGTAAATGAATTTATTACTGAATCTGCGTGTGTGTATTTAATAATTTTTTTTTTGCTAATAATTTAAATTATTTTTTGAATTAAGATCCTTTTAAATATTTCGAGCTACTATTTTGAACATCTTTACGGAAAACGTTTTTCCTAAACGTATGACAAAAAATTGTACTATATGTAAATTATGTGTTTGTTTATTATATATCGATGTCCGCTTTATAGTCAATCCTTTCCCCTGTTGGGATATTTTTTACAAGTAGCATCTCTTGCATGTATCTGTTTAAATAATCCTTTTATCTCTCCACTATTATCACTTTGTTGAATTCAGGTTGGCGTCCAGTGCCTTCTCAGTGGGGCGGAGGTGCGGTTTTCTGCAACGAAGATTTGCCATTTCTTCTTACATCGGATTTGTCTGTGTTGTATATATTCTTAACCAATTCGAGAATCCAAAAATATAATCAACTGATTTATTGCCAACTGCGAGTTGTCCTTTTTTCTACTCATTGTTAAACTTATTTGTTTACTATGTGCGAGTATATTGGAAATTCCTTTTTAGCTTGAATTTTTCTAACTTTTATTTTGGTCGCTCCATCAAATCCTATATTGCTGATGAAGTTAATGAAGTTGGAGGCAAGGCTAAATGATATAATGCGGTGACTTTTGGAATAATAATTACAAAGTCTTCCCGAAGTCAAAAGTTTTTATTACCAATCTAATATCAGGTAGCAGTTTTCTCTTACAATCACGGATATAATAATTTGCTATAAACTTCCTTTTTCTATTTGTCCGTAGGAAGTTTCTAATGTTTCTTCTAGCCTTCTAGTTATAACAATAGCCAATAGGTCATCTACATATTTCGTCACTATTCGTGCAAAGTTATATTCAGTAATTCTGTCATTATTACAACCTGTATGACTAGAAGAGCAGGAAATCCTTCTGTAATTCCTTTTGCTGTTCATAAACATTGTCTCTAAATCTTAAAATGTCAATATCTCCATGAATAAAGGTTTAGGAATGTTTGCATGTTGCTCCAATGTTTCTTATTTCTTATCGAAGGTGTTAATGCCCAAATTCACAGAGATGTTGGAGGTCAGAATCGAATGGAACTAATATTTCGTTACACTATTTTTTTATTATTGTGTATTCTAGACCTGAAATCTTTGGCGTCCTTAACTTTGTACGTTGAATTTTTCGTTAATTTATTTAAAATATCACTTACTGACAAACTTCATGTGACGGCGATGTGCTTGATGAGTAAATTGGTCGTAATGGCACCTTTTCCTTATGTACTTAATAAGTGTGCGTCGTTGTAACAGAACTCCACTGTATGTGAGTATCCCCCCAGGGGGCGCGGTCAATTCATCCTGTCTTGGTGGCTTGGTGTTGAACCTCCTGGGGTATAGGGTTATCAGGTTTCCGGACCTAGGCCTTTTTGCTGATAACCCCTAAAAACTTGTATGTTGCTACCCAATCCCTGAAACAACAGGGCAACGGGCGCGCATGCAAGTAAACTAAAGGTAAAAGCGGGTTCGCTCGCTCGTCCGGAGGGGTAGTTGGTCTTTCCAGACCTTGACCTTTGGCCAATTGCCCTAAAACTTAATATGTTACTACCCAATCCCTGAATACCAGGGTAACGGGCGTGCATATAAGTAATTAAGGAAGTAGCTTGCTACGCTAGTCTGGGTAGAGGTGTTACCGATGCCTCAGGTGTGCAAGGAACCTAAAATCGGAGGTGCTTTTAACACGCGGCTGACCAGAGTCCTATCTGGTGCCACGGGAACCAGTAGCCCCTAGGACTTGTCCTAGACTGGTTATTGGTGAGGCCCCTTCGGGGATCACGTGGTGGCTGTGGTTAAAACCTAAAGATACGCGGGGAGAGGTATGGGCTGGATGAGTGTGTCTTCAATCATGGGTTAGTGGCATGATGTGGATGTTTTCGTCAGGCCGTATATCTCTAGGTGCTGTTGCTATTCGACAGAGCTGCTCTTATGGTTACGGTAGGTGAAGCTTCAGGTCAGATTGGGGTAAAAGTTCCACTGCCGTGCCATTTGGGTAGTAGGAGGTTAGATAGCTCCAATCATCTTAGCAAGGTGTCTGTACATGGTTCTGCAGCCTGTACGGAACTTGCTACCATGTTGTTCCTGTCAGGGGCACATGTTAGTTGGCGTTTCCTCATGTGCCCTTGGCGGGGGCTACTGGGGCGGTGGTGAACGTGCTTTATTCACCCTTGTGCAATAGTGCACCGTCAGGTTGGGCCTTCGGGCAGGTACTGACGTGAATCTTTTGCAACTCTGTATGTGAGTATCCCCCCAGGGGGCGCGGTCAATTCATCCTGTCTTGGTGGCTTGGTGTTGAACCTCCTGGGGTATAGGGTTATCAGGTTTCCGGACCTAGGCCTTTTTGCTGATAACCCCTAAAAACTTGTATGTTGCTACCCAATCCCTGAAACAACAGGGCAACGGGCGCGCATGCAAGTAAATTAAAGGTGAAAGTGGGTTCGCTCGCTCGTCCGGTAAGTGGGTAATCTGGTTTTTCCAGACCTTGACCTTTGGCCAATTACCCCTTGAACTTATATGTCACTACCCTATCCCTTGACATAACAGGGCAACGGGCGTGCATATATTTAATTTAAGGAAGTAGCTCTGCCTATGCTTGTCTGGGTAGAGGTGCTACCGATACCTCAGGTTTGCACGGGACCTAAAATCGGAGGTGTTTTTAACACGCGGCTGACCAGAGTCCTATCTGGTGCCACGGGAACCAGTAGCCCCTAGGACTTGTCCTAGACTGGTTATTGGTGAGGCCCCTTCGGGGATCACGTGGTGGCTGTGGTTAAAACCCAAAGATACGCGGGAAGAGTTATGGGTCAGATTAGTGTGTCTGTAAGAGGTGCTAGTGACTGATTATAGATGCTCTCTTCAGGCCGTATATCTCTAGGTGTTGTTGCTATTCGACAAGGCTACTCTGATGTTTTGCGGTGGGCGAAGCCTCAGGTAAGATGGTGGCACTATTTTGCTGCCGGGCCATCGGGGTAGTAGGAGGTTAGATAGCTCCAACACTTCAGCAAAGTGTCTGTACATGGTTCTGCAGCCTGTACAGAATTTGCTACCAAGTTGTCCCTCGTAGGCGCAAATGTTGTTGTCGCACCCAGCATGTGCCTCTGGGAGGGGTGACGGGACGGTGGTGAACGGCTTTATTCACCCAGTGCGAAGAGCACCGTCAGGTAAGGCCTTCGAGCAGGTACTGACGTAAAATCTTTGACATCTTTGTATGTGAGTATACAACTTTTGGTACTTTAGATAATATCGTAAGATGTTTGTTGATGAACTGGTACAAAGACCAATTTAAACTACATAGCAAATAAATAAATTTAATAAATAGAAACAAATAATTAAACAAATAAAGAATTTAAAGTCACTAAAACCTGTGCCTTTTGTAATAGAGATCATCAGTAGTGAATAAGAGAATTCGAGCATTATTGGTTGTACTGAAGATAATAAATGTGGCAGCGTTTTGTTGCATTTATTACATTTTTCCGAATTCAGTTCCCAAACCCGCTTTGTATCGTGTGCACATGTGATATAGAATTTCTAAAGTATCGGTTGTATCGTCAATAAATAAAATAAATTTTCGAACAAAATTGTGTAAACATCTTGGCACGAGTATAAACGCACTACAGTTTTACATGATAACAGATAAAGGTAAATTCAATTTTAATACATATGTACGTGCCACAAGGATTTCAATAAAATAAATAATTTACTCGCAATCACAAGCACAGATTCAATAAAAATTTCCCAAAGCATATGAAACAGCAAGTATAACCAGCTGTGCCGAATCCTATATTCCCTTCGCCAACTTATGATATTAAAATGCATTAAATATTTTGTTGTGGTTGAAAACTTTAGATCTTTTCCAATAAAATCAATGGCATATCATTTTAACGAAATATGATTATTTTAAGACTAAATTCATTCCTAATTTCGTTTCGTAACACGCTTTACCTTCAATTAAATTTAATTATCAATAGATCGGTTTGTTCGGTTTTGTGAAAAGAGGTGTCAAGTTGTTGTGTTAAATTTTTACTTTTTAACAAATCCGGTGTCCATTAGTGTATACCATACAATGAATCAATAACTCTCCTTAAACCATAATACAATGTGTCAAGTTTTTGTATCAAGTCGTATTGCAAATGTGATCATATAAAAGCAGCTTTTACAAGACAACACATTTTTTACATCAAGAAAAGTCTAAAAGTGGTCTAAAATTGACACTAAAATATTATAATTGACCTGTAAAATGAAGGGAAAAAGTTTATTTAGCCGAGTTAACCACAAGAAGCCGTACGGATACATTTGAAAACCTAATATGACAGCGAGATTAGAGTAAGATATTGATAAATATTTGATCTTTTTTGGGACCGAGTTATTTTCAATCATGAGAGTAAATTTAATGGTGGATTCTAAATGACAAGCATATACTAAGTGTCTGCAGAACAGATCATTGCCTCGTTTATATCGGTATTTCTCTCGGGGTATTTTGCATTGCCTAAACGTGCATGTGCATGTCATTGCGAATCCATTAGTAACATTGAACAATTGACTAGGTTTTGTCTGTGTATCTTTTATGGGACCGTACGGAGCCATTCAATCCATAAATTAACCAGTATATTTCTATAATTTATGTCTACAGTTTTGGAACTTACCAGCAGGGAATCTCAATAGTGAAAATGTGATGTTGTGGCAGCGACATTGTCACTAGTATATTTATGTACTTTAGTCTATACTTTTCAGCCGGTGCTTGAGCAAATAACATACTTATATGCATACATACATACATACATACATACATACATACATACATACATACATACATACATACATACGTATATATGTAATTGGAAATTCTTACCAAACAATGTTCAAAAATTACGTTGAGTTAACCAACGTGCGCGTTATATTTCAGCAAAATGGCTTAAAAGAAGAACGAAAAGCTATTGGGCAGTCGAAAAATTATTGGTCCTAGTCTGACTGCAGAGTACATGTTAACAAAATTTGGCAATAATACTCTATTGAAAACTAAATACATAGTTTTGGTAGACATATGTATGTATGTATGTACATATTAGGTATTAGATGAGAAAAACTTTGCAAATTTTGTCAATTTGGAAACTTTTTAAATTTTCTGTTTTTTGGAAAATGTAGTTCCAATATGGTGTTGCTTCCAATATGGTCTTGTTGTTGATGCTAGACTCACCAAAATTAAGGCCAACTGGAATAAGATCAAAAACAACATTGAACCAGATACGGATGATATTGGACTTATACTATGTATATTCACAAAGTGAAAATTCAGTAAATAGGAAATTAGTTGTTGTTTTCTACTTAAGTAGTATGTTTGTGGGGTTTCGCGACCATGATCCTCATACAAAATTTGGATCATGCCTACGCTACAGCCGGCATTTAAGTTAGTTGATTGGTTTGCTACATTGTGTTGTATGGAGTAGGGGTATGTTGTGTGAAAATCGACCATTACCGATGTTCTTTAGGTAGGGTGTCAAACCGCAAAGATGGTGTGACGATTGTAGGGTTTTGATTTTGTTGTGGAGGGGGTGCGTGTGTGTATGTATGTATGTTTTTGAAAATATATGTATGTGTGTGTGTGTATGTTAGTTTATAAATGTGTATACCTTAACCCTTTAACGGTCGTTGGGGTTAAATTCGACTCTATGATATTTTGTGTTATGAGGCGGCAGCGTGTTCGGTTTTGCTTAAAGTGAAGTCGTGGTGGATGTTATTTTTGTTGAAGTTAGAGGGTTAATACAATATGAATTAAACTACATTAGGGCGGTTTACGAAAGTCTGTGATTTTTTTGCTAGTATTTAAGGTGTTGGTTAGGATTTGTGTACTAATTTTGTATGAGAAAACTAACAACGATGATATACATAAGTGCCACCCTATTGTATTGTTGTTCTGTTGTTAAAAATTCTGTTATGGTTTTTTTCATTCGTTTCGTTGATATGTATGAATGTGTGTGTGTGTGTGTGTGTGTGTTTGTTAAATTTGTTTGAATTTGGAATTATTTGAATACAAGACTCTAACCATACACAACAATTTGAAATTATTTGAATACAAGACCCTAACCATACACAACAAAGTTGATAAGAAATAAAAAAACCCAAAGCAATACTATTTATGTACTTATATATTTTATTTATTAATTTGTTTAAAAATTTTACAATATAATAAAAAAATGATAAAAAAGTTGGTGTAATTATACTTTTAGTTATTTAGTGCATCTTGTTTCTTTAGTGTATCTTGAGCTAGAACGATAACAAAAGATAATATTTAGATTTAATAATAATAAAATAAATAAAAAAACTATTTACCAAAAATTACCTGTTGCAGCTGCATGTATATTCAGCTCGTAATATTCATTGCTGCTGCTACCTTTGCTACCTTTTCTATCTTTAGTAAGATAGTAGGTATTGCGCTGGAATTGTTCTATACTATCATCGTCTAGAGTTTCGTTGAATATACCAGGTAGGTATATGTATTTGGTGTTTTCCACCAAACAACGTACTTTTTTCCCATAAGGCGTCTGGACACGCTCCATTTTTGTTATTTTATATTTATATTCAAAAAGCATCTCCTTTATGGGGAGAATGCTTTTTGTTTGGTTTTTTTGAAAATTGATTTTAGGTGTGCTTCCATTTCTGTACTTAACTTTCGAATAGTAATTAAAGAAAAACTAGATGGGGGGTGGGTTTTTATATAAAATTATGAGAAGTAATTTTATAGCTTATCATTCTTTTCAATAAAATTTTAAAACAATGTTTCTGATGCGGTTTGTCCGTTGTTTATAAAGTTTCTATTTAATTAAAAGGTGTGAGAACATTTTGAAAAGTTTCTGTTGCGGTTTTTACGTTTTTTTATAAAGTGTCTATTTAATCAAATGTGAAAGAAATTTTAATGTATGCAGAGTTTTGTTGATATATATATATATATATATATATATATATATATATATATATATATATATATATATATATATATATATATATATATATATATATATATATAAATATACAGTGGAATCCCGATAATTCGTAATCGCAAGGGACCAGCCATTTCTTACGAATTATAGGGGTTTTCGATTTAGCGGGGGTTCGATTTAACGGGGTTAAAATAAAATAAATACGAATTAACGGGGTTTTTCAATTTATTTACTAAAATGATAAAAAACATAAAAAACAATTATTAAAAATAAAATACAAAATAAATAAAATAAATACATAAAATACGTGTAATTTTAATAGCAAACAAAAAACAATAAAATAAAAATAAAACTGACAAATTCATTTAAAAAATAAACCAGTTTCATCTGTGTTGAAAATGTCTTTTGCATCATAATCTTTTGTCAAATGATTAAGTTTTTCTTTCCATTCTGAACATATATTTTCATTAACTGCCGAACTTTCACCGCAGATTTTATGTTATTCCGTTTTTTTAAAGCGATCGAGCCAACCACTGCTTGCTTTAAAATCATTTAGATTTAACTTTTTTGCAAAACATACTACTTTTTCGGATAGTAATGGACCACTAATCTCCATTGTCAATGGCTGCAAAAATTTTTTGTTTTTCTAACACCGATAGAGTTTTGTGCGTGCCCTTTGGCATTTTTCTTTATTATACATGTAACAAACTGATCTTAAGAAAATAAACACACACACAAGCAAAAGCAAAAACCCACCAAAAAAAAAAAAAAAATGGCGGAAAAAATCATTCCTTCCATGTTTCTGTTGTTTTTATTACGAATTATAAGTGGTAGTTAGAATACAATTACGATTTATAAGAGGTAAAGAAGATTTTATTTGTAAAAAAAATTACGAATTATCGAGGGGACCAAAATGTATAGAAATTTTACGAATTAACGAGATTTTTTCAAGGGACCGGAAGTTTATTACGAATTATTGGGAATTACGATTTATCGGGGTACGAATTATCGGGATTTGACTGTATATGATTTTAATTTTAAAAGGTTTCTGTTTAAAATGTTTCTTCTATTTCATCATCATCATCATCTTCTTCTTCTTCAGTACTATCATACAAGTTGTTGTAGAATACATATTGCTTCTTCTTTTTAATGATTAGAGTATATAATCCATTCACTTCTTTAACTTTCTTTAAAATGTGTGGATTTGCGTTTAGATAATCCATCTGATTTTTAGTAATAATCAGAAATCGTTTAGGTAAATAAATATGATATTCTTTATTTACAAGACATCTTATACTTTCACCATATTTTGTATCTACTCGTTCTATCTTGTTGATTTCATATGCAGTATTTTCTTCCATATCCTTTAAAGGTAAGTATATAATATTAGGATTTTGAAACAATTTTCTTAAACTTGCTCTCATTATTTTGCTTTTAACTTTTCACCGTAAAACGAATTTTTTCAAACTGATTCTTTATATTCAATAATTGATACTATAAGGTGTTTTTAGATATTTTAATAACTTCTTATCAATTGCGGTTAAGCATAAATATTAAAAAAGTATACGTATGTATGTATGTAATAATATATAAACAGCTGGTGTTTTAATCTTATTGTATCCAAGTTTGTGTTATATATATATACGTTATTTATAATGAGAGATTTAGTTGAATTAAAAAACTTTGTTAAATATGTATTGGGGTCAATTTTTAAAAACTGGTGATAAATATTGTACTTGTCATGCACAGTGGAAAACTTTTCAAATAATAAATGCAATAGTTTTGGATATTATAATGCAGGTGTTTCTAACCGCAGAAGGAGGGCCTAGAACGCAAATTTTTTCTCTTAATAGAGGACAACAAATGCCAACAAATATTCCAATATTTCAATTTAGTCACAATCAACATATAAAAATTGAGGTTATCGGTGGTATGATATCACTAGTTGGAACAGTCTATGAGGGTGGTTTTAAAGATATAAATGTACACTCATACAAACCATCATGCGTTTATAGTGAAATAGATGAACATGTTTTTAGTGATGCAACTAAATCTTATAATGGTAAGACTGGTATCCGCTCATTGAATAAAAATCAACAAGAACCTCCCCTCCCCCAGAAAATGGTTAATAATAGTATAGTTAAGAAAGCAGCTGGTGGTGCTAGCGGTGGTGATGATGACTCATTTCAATATGAAGATTATTAAATTAGTATATAAATATATAAGAAACAATTCTTATCATCTCATTTAAAAATATATCGCTAACCTAAGAACATATATATTAAAAAGAAAAAACTAAAATGAAAAATATTTTTATCATATTGTTTTCATATATCTATATCATACAAGTGTTTTCAGCTTCATTACCTATTGATTTGAGTGAAAATGAACTTAAAAATACAGAATTTGCAATTAAATTACCAAATAATGATACTGTGAGCATACAACTAAACTTCAAACTTTTAAAGTTTAATAATGATTTAAATAAAAACATCGAGTCAACAACAACAACAACAAAAACAGAATATAAATCAAACGAAGAACAAGAAGACTCCTCACCACCACCTATAAATCAATCTTTTACTGTTGAACAAGCTATTGAAACATTTAGGCAAGATTTAGTAAGAAAAGAAAAAAATATTGCAGGAATAATTGAAAGTTCGGCTCCATTTTATAGACATTTTCAACTTCAATACAAAGATAATATAAAATTGAGAATCCGTTGTACATATGACAGCAATTACTTGAAACGTCGATTAAATATTTCATGTTTCGAATACCGTCAAGTTGAATACGAGAGAATTTTAAGTAATGGTGAAATTGAGGCGGTTTCTGAGGATGATACTACATACCGATCCGATATGACATTAATCAACATTCAAGATTATACACATGATTTGGATATGGAAATATCATAAATTAACTAATATGATGAAATACATTTACTACTACTTAATATAAACTTTGTTGTTGATGTGTTAAGAAGATTTATTTAACATAAATAAAAAAATTAAAATAAGAAAAATAATGAATAATCAGTTTTATTCGAAAATTTTACATGACTTCTTGAATGAAGAAAGGTTTTTGTGGTATGAACATGAGATTATTTTGAAGAAATTAAAAACTCAATTCGATGAGTATGCATTTTATAGGAAAAGTAAATCAAAATTTGGATATCATTACACCAATTGTGTGTGGTCCAACAATGAAACAACTTGTGGACCTGATACCTGTAAATGTTCCCTTATCGATAAAAGTTGGGAACAAGCATTATGTATAATGAATTTTTATAATAATTTAAAAACACAGACTTTATAAACAGTTCTACAGTCGTCGTTGTGACTTGATTAGTATTACACAATGTCTGAGGAGAGAATATTAGTTGTAGATGTACAAGGTTTTTATCTCAACAATAAATTCATCGAAAAAGAACTGAGTATTTCAATTAACGATATACAAGTGCAAACATTTATTATTAAACCACCTTTTCCATATTCATTGTTGACAACAAAAGAAAAAGATTCAATTAATTGGCTTTATAATCATCATCATGGATTAAAATGGGAAGATGGCGATTTAACCTTAACAAATATTGTGGAATATTATATTGCGCATGTTAAAGATAAAAATTTTACTTATTATGCTAAAGGATTAGAAAAAATTAAGTGGATTCAAAATATTTTTAAGGATAAAATTAAGTTTTATAACCTAGATGATCTAAATTGTCCAAATTTAAAAACATTATATCAAAATGATAAATCTGTAAATGTTTGTTGTTATCATAGAAAATATTGTATATGTGCTCAAAAAAATGTAATACTCTTAAGAAAGTTTATTAAATCAAATATCAATAAAGAAAACATAAAATTATAAAAGACATTTTTTGATTTATTATTTAACACTTAAATCAGATAGAATAATCATCAAACATCATCAGTTCATTCTGAATACTTGAAATGTCAATAACAATATCTTTAAACGGAAACACTTCAACTCTGGTTGGAGAATATTTTCCTCCAATTGAACTCCCTACAAAATATGTTTGTGGACTTATTGATTTTGTAACATTCAATTCCATACCCAATGTAGATGTTCACAACAATTTGTTTCATATAGGAAATCATATTATTACTATTCCGGTTGGTTCATATGAACTTGAGGATATTGGTTTTTTCTTAAACTCAAGCTTAAACGATATTGATGAACCAATTTATCTAATAATTGAAGCTAACAATAACACACTTAAAACTGAAATAACCTCATCAATGGATATAGATTTTTCACAACCAAACAGTATAGGAAATTTGCTCGGCTTTAGCAAAAGAAAATTAGAAGTAAATTCAACTGAATATTATAACACTGATCAAAATCTTCAAAATGATAAATCTCTGGAAGTGACGATTGTAGATATTAATCAACTGAATACTACAAGGTTATTTGAATCTGACTTACCTGCACATATTACGGATGTTAACACAATACGCATTGAAAGCAACTTAACAACCGGATCATTTATTAATAATACTTCGAATCATGTTATTCATGAATTTCCTCTTGATGTTCCTCCAGGATATAAAATAAGCGAAAAACCTCGAAATGTTATTTATTTTCCTGTCAACTGTCAGCAAATAAACAACATAACGATTAGAATCTTAAATCAAGACGGTGAACTTATAAATTTTAGAGGAGAAAAAATCACTCTTAGACTCCGCTTCAAACCAGAATAATGATCATTTACAATAAAAACGTAATGCAAAGAGGATTTCCATTCAATCCCTCATCAACTCACATTCGAGAAAGTATAAAAAATAAAAACCCGTTAACATCATATAATACAGAATACTTAAAATCATTAGGATTTAATCTTCAACCATGAATGAAATACTAAATGTCCTTCAAAAACCTATATATGATGAGAGTATTGTAAAAAGAGAATATCATAGTTACTCTCCATATCTAAAATCATTCAACAACAATGATGAAATTCGTATACCAATTCAAAATCAGGATCTCTTTGTCTTACCAAGTGAGAGTATGATTTACATTCATGGTTTTATAGTAAAGCAGGAAGCAAACAAAGAGGTTCCAGCTATAGATGTGAAATTTAAAAACAACTTTGTTTCATATTTGTTTGATGAAATTCGTTATGAAATTAATGGTTTTGAAGTTGATCGTACACGCAAACTTGGAATTTCATCCACCATGAAAAATTTTGTATCATTGAATAAGGCTGAAAGTGCTACACTAAAAAACGCTGGTTGGTGTCTTGACGAAACTTTTGTTTTAGAAAAAAGTCATTTTAGCTGTTGTATACCTCTGAAAATGTTGATGGGGTTTGCTGAAGATTATAACAAAATACTATTAAATTCGAAACATGAGCTCATTCTTCAACGTTCTACATCCGATGAGAGATCATATTATTCTACAAATACAACTGATCAGTTGAAATTAACAATTCTGGATATAACATGGAAAATGCCGCATATTCAACTATCGGACTTTGCAAAATTGGAAATGTTTAAGATAATCAACAGCAAAAATTCTATACCAATTGCATTTCGTAGTTGGGATTGTCATGTAAATCCTGCACTACCAACGAATACAAAGGTTTTATGGAATGTGAAGCTTTCTCCACAAAACGAAAGACCACGATTTCTTATAATTGGTTTACAAAAAGTGAAAAGTAAAGAACAAGGAAATATATTTCACCATTGTAATATCTCTAATTTAAAAGTATATCTAAACTCAGAGTCATATCCATATGATGATTTAAAGAATCGTTTTGAAAATGGCCAGTATTCTGTACTATATAATATGTATGCAAAATTTCAACAAGGCTTTTACATGCGAGAACCTGAACCATTGCTGGATGTTAATGATTACAAGTCTTACGCACCGCTTATTGTTGTTGATGTTTCACATCAAAATGAGGCTGTTAAAATAGGACCTATTGATGTACGAATTGAATTTGATACTGAAGCAAACAAACCAATTCCAGAAAAAACATCAGCATACTGTTTAGTTATTCATGATCGCTTAATCGAATACTCACCTCTAACAAGTGAAATTAGAAAAATTATTTAATTATAATATAATAAATTAGAAAAATTAAAATTAAAAAAAAAATAAATAAAACAAGATCTTTTTAATTCTTAATCAATGTATTTTATTAAAACAATTATAGTTTCTTTTTAGTTTAGTTTCGAAAACAAAAACTTTAAACATAAATGGCCACAATTTATTGTATTAAAATTTTGATATCTATCATAATTATAACTAATGTTTTTTCCTAAATATTTTATTAATTGTTTTGGTGGTTGCAAATTGCCAAAGCTATCAAAATATTCGATTTGATTGTTGTTTTTCCAGTATGCTACCCAATGTGTGCCAGGTCCCTTTGAAGTATCCAGATTGATTATTCCACATTCTTTTTTAAATGGTTTGCTGCTTGGAAGGGTGTTACACATAAACACATCTCTAAAATTTGGAATATGTTTTGCATATTTTCTCAAGTCTACATCAGAAAGAGCTCTTTTAGGTAGCTTCATTAAAAATTTTGTTGATAAGGTTTTAAATATAATCCAAATCCTTTTTTATATGGTTTTAAGAACATGCCTTTTCCCATCGCAATGGCTTCCATTGTACTATTATGTCGTTTTGCTTCAGTCAATTGTTCCTTTCCATTTTTGACTGCATTGATTGCTTTTGTAATGCCAGATACACCACCAGCTAAACCACCAAGTGCGCCCAGTGCAGCGAATATAGGTGCAAGTGGAAGAAAACCTCCAGATTTAGGTAGAGGTATTATTCGAGGTGTTTTTATTAATAATTTTTTCTTCCCCTTGAAAATATTGTTTACAACTTTTCGTGAAATCTTTATAGCATCTTTCAAGTTTTCAGTTTTTTTTTATATTCTTTCTTGCACTTTTCAATGCATGTCTAAATAGTTGATGTTTATTTATTGAAGACAATCTTTTAGTTTTACTAATAACGTTACCCATTCCGAATTTTTTGTTTTCATTGCAGTAGTAACAAACCAAGCGTTTGATTTTTCACCGAAACTACTATCGCTAGCATTAACCCTTTGCCAAGCCTTTTCAGTTAAGATTCTATCAGCAATATGTCTTTTCTCTAAATCTTTATTGTTTGAGTATGCTATATCGTGCTCTCTGCAAGCAGTATCCAATGGATTGATTCCTTGATCACCTCTTTCTAAACGTTTCTTTAATTTTGTACCAGGTCCGCAAAATTGATAACCGGGTAGATGAAGTTCAATGGGAAGTTTATTAATTATTTTATTTAGAAAACCTTTACCAATGAAGGATGGATGGCGACTGAATAACTTTTTATAAATGATAGTCATATCTATTGATACTTTATCGATTAAAGATTAAAATCAAATTGATTGAAAACAAATAAAAGAGACTGGTTTATATATTATGTTATCATTAGATTTCAGAATGCGTTTTTTTAAACAACATAAAAGGATTGATGTAAAGAATATCGAATCAAAGCTCGGTTCATCAAATAAAATTCGTCATAGTTCATTACTACCGAATTCTATTCGAGCTCTTATTGTGGGTCCATAAAATTGTGGAAAAAAAAATGTTATGATCAGTCTTATTGAAAGTCCTCATGAATTGAAATTTAGAAATATTTACTTATATTCAAAGTCAACACAACAACCGAAATATAAGTACTTAGAAAGTCTAATTAAACCCATTAAGGAGATAAATTTTTCATCATTTTCTAATAATGATGATGTTCTATCCCCAGACGAAGTTAAACCGAATTCAATATTTATATTCGATGATATAGCTTGTGAGAAACAAAATCATGTACGTTCTTACTTCTCTATGGGTCGCCATAAAGACATTGATAGTTTTTATTTATGTCAAACTTATACACGTATACCAAAACACTTGATTCGCGATAATGCAAATATGATTATAATTTTTAAACAGGATGTAATGAATATTAAGCATATTTACAATGATCATGTTGGTTCTGATATGACTTTAAAAACATTTCATAAGTTATGTGCCGAGTGTTGGAAAGAAAAATATGGTTTTCTAGTTATTAACAAAGATGATTCTATGAATAATGGTCGATATAGAAAAGGTTTCGATATATTTATAAATCTATAAAAGAAATATTACAGATATTTTAAAATCAGTACAAGATTAATTATTAAACTAATAGCTTCTCAACTATTAAACCGCTAACTGCTAAACTGATCTGTTTTGGATCTGTTTCTAATTCAATCTATAAATATGAATACAAATCTAGTTAATAATCTTATTAAAACTCGAAATATTTTAAAAAAGAAATATAAGAATATTTTGCTTGGAGAAATAGCAAATGATGAATTGTTGGAAAAGACATTTAATCCAATATCAAAACCATTAAAAGAATTAGTTCAATCAACTAATAATAACATTATAAAACATGAAAAATATCCGGATGACTCTTTTAAACATGATCTTGAGAATAATAAAGTTGCCTTCAGTACACCATATAAAAAGAGTAAGCTTGATTATAACACGTTTTCTCCAAACTTTAATAACAAGAAAATCGAGGAAAGTTCAAACACGTTTCAATCATTTGATGATGAAAATGATCATGATGACTATGATGATGATGATGATGATGATGATAATAATGATAATGTTGATAATGAGGATGATAACAATGATGATGATAACACCATTACAATACATCCCAATCAAAGTGTTCAATATAATTTATCAAAAGTTAACTTAAATATATATGATAAAACCTATGGTCCTCATAAGGATAAAAATCAAATATGGAGACTGGGTAATGAACCCATCGCTTTCAATTCAACCAATATTACTGTAGGTAATTTAAAATGGCCCTTCACATCAGGCTTATATGAATTGTTAGTTTATAAGAAACCAATCAGTTATAATAAAACAGATTTAAATAATTATAAACAAATATTGGAGATGACTAATGTCCATAAACGAAATAACAGTATTAATGGCCAGATTAAAGGAAATCGTTCAATTAAATATACAACAATTATTAAAAACCTATTTAAACAACAGAAAATTCATAAGGGAAAAGGTTTAATGAAATTGAATAGAAAAAAGTCTAATTATGTTTATTGGGATGATCCTAACGAATTGGTTGATAGATTGCGTCTTTTGATTTCATCAACAACAGCTGGTCACTCAAATCATAATAATGAAATTGTATCCATTATTGAGGAATTGAGAGAAGCAAAAATTATTATATAAATAGACTTAAAAATGTTTAACAACTCATATTCATAAAATGCCTATCGATAAGTTTGGACATTATATTGAAAAATCTGCTAGATACCAAAATCAACATTTCAAGATTCATTTGGATAGTGATCGTAATTTCAACTTTAACTTGCGGAGAATAAAAAATATTGCTAGTCCTGTATTGGAAAACGATGCTGTAAACAAAATTTACATGAAAAGTTATTTAAGTGAAATAAAGAAACAACTGGATACAATGTAAATATATGGAGAGAATTAAGGGAATGGAGGATTTTTTTAACGAAATAATACAACAACAAAACGTGTTGAATACAGAAAAATTTGATAATGTAGAAACACGTTTAAGTAAATTAATACGTGATCAAAGTATAATACTAGATAATCTCAATCAATCACTAAAAGAAATGAGATCATTATTTAATTACAAAATTGATTCAGTTGAAGAACGTCTAAATGAAAAAACGAAACTCATTACAAAACATTTAAACATAGAAATATAAATCGTTTTTGATTTAAATTCAATATCAACAGCATTTAAATTGATGTAATCTGTAAGATAGACGTTAGAAATGGAGCGACAAGAAGTGGTTCAGGAGCTTCATAAGCAAGCACGTAGAAATTTCATTCGACGTCGAGTGGTGGTCAAGGGAATTGATGATCTTTGGCAAGCAGATCTTGTTGAAATGGGTGCTTACTCAAAATATAACAAAGGCTATAGATTTATTTTAACAGTTATAGATACATTTTCAAAGTTTGCTTGGGCTGTACCTGTAAAATCTAAAAGTAGTGAAGATATAACCAATGCTATGCAATCTATTTTTTCGCTAAAGAGAATTCCAAAAAACTTGCAAACCGATAATGGTAAAGAGTTCTATAATAAAATATTTCAAAACTTGATGAAAAAATATAATATCAACCACTATTCTACATATAGTATCATGAAAGCGTCTATTGTAGAACGATTTAATAGAACTCTAAAAGGAATGATGTGGAAAAATTTTAGTCTACAAGGAAATTATCAATGGATACATATATGCAAGGATTTAATTAATCAATATAATAATAAAAAGCATAGAACAATTGGAATGACACCAAAGTCTGTTAACGCAGAAAATGAAAGTTCTATACTAAAACAAGTCTATAATCATCTCAAAATATATAAATCTGGTAAACTAAAAGTTGGAGATCACGTTCGAATTAGCAAATATAAACATATTTTTTCAAAAGGATATACTCCAAACTGGACAACTGAAATTTTTAAAATTCGTACTTTACAGAACACAAACCCCATTACCTATTTATTGGAAGACTATCAAAGGAATCCGATTGTTGGTGGATTCTATGAACATGAACTACTAAAGACACATTTTCCAAATACATACTTGATTGAAAATGTTATTAAAATTAAGGGGCACCAGGCGTACGTAAAATGGTTGGGATTTTCCAATCAACATAATTCTTGGATCAATAAAGATGAACTTCAATAATATTATATATACTTCAATATGAGATTTATTTTTATTATATTATAAAATTCTCAAAAAAATAAAATAATATATAAAAAAGTTTTGTTTTGATTTTTTTTTATTTCTAAACGATTAAATTTTATATCAACTTAGTTGAGTAAGGTTAAGAACAAGCACGATTAAATTTTATTCACACAAAAACAAATTGTGGTTACTTGTGTTTAAAATTCCTATTCAATAGATGACTATAGTTTAAAATAAAAACAAACTAAAATATTTTAATGATATTCTTTATTTATTTATTGTTTTTTTTCACGTTATATATATATATATATATATATATATATATATATATATATATATATATATATATATATATATATATATATATATATTCACTTATAATCTAAAATCACTTAATACTATTGTACAATATTATCACTTGAAGATGATGTTAATACATTTTCATTGGGATATGATGATGATGATGATGATGATGATGATGATGATGATGATGATGGTTGTTGACTATTTATTGCATAATGTCCCCATGCATATGTATTAATACTATTATCTCTAATAAATCGCTTATCATCTAAATAACTTAATGCTAATTTACTAATGTGTTGAGTATATATTTCATGAATCTTTGATCTAAATACATACATAGAATCATAGTACATTTTTTTTTTCAAATAAACATTTTCTAAAGTCATTAATCGTTAGTCTATTGGTTACGCATTTTTTAACTCCTTTAATTTTTTTAATTTCTTTTTCCTCCTCATCAATTTTAATTGAATACATTTTAGCGCGTAAACCAATGAACTCTTTAATTATTTTACCATTACATTCATCCTTCATCATTCCTAATACTTTTTTATTGACAAGCGGTAAATTGTAGATATTATCTTTCGGATACCCAGATGTATCAAACTGATTTCGTACATCGTTTCTAATATCGTTGTATAGATCATCCGTTCTAATATCATATATAAACGAGTCCGTGTCCATATAATTTAAATTAATATTTTCACAATATTTCGGTTTCATATATTCGTAGTGAAAATTATACATTTTATGTTTCGAGAGTTCCAAGACAGAAAATCCAATGTAAATGGGTTTGTCGTACACAGTTCGTACTCTTTTCAATTGAATCGCAACCATTTGTTCATGAATTTTCAGACAACTGTGAAAATTAGGTTTGGCAATAAGAGCTCTAGCTCCTAATCTCTTCCCCCTACTCTCCCATTCACATACTAATTTTATATCTTTTCTTTTATCAACATTTTCCATTGTCTTCCCATATACTGCATTATTTAACAATTTAAAAAAGTTCTGTTCAAATACATTCTTACCCAATGTTCGGTGATAGTTATTTATATCAATATATTTTTTCAACCAATCTGACTGATTAAATTGAAGAATTCTATGAATTTTCCTTAAAATCAAACCATGTTGAAGACATTGTTGCAGATTGCGATAGTGTATTATGTAATTGGTTTTATTGTTTAAGTCTGTTATTAATTTTTGCTGTTTCATGCCCCCATTTTTTTTATTTTCTGCACAGAATGGAAAATCGCTATGACGGTCTTGCAGTGTACTTGGATATTCCAAGTCTACTTCTAATATGTAACCAATTTCTAAGTCTTCTTCCACTACATGTATATTAAAGTCTTCAACGTTTTCAAACCATTTAAAATTTTTAAAGGGAAGATACTGCGACATTGCATATCCATATAAATTATTTACATCAAAATACATTAGATAATTTGATTCTTTTGTGGGATCATAATCATTAACGTATTTATTATTTACTATGGTGTGCCGTTTACTACACTGAACAATACCTCCCCTAATACCTCGTACAACGAAATTGTACATGTTAATATCTGTTAGTAATTCCAATTCTATTTTAGTTGTTTTCAACATTGCATCCCAAGATAAGCCTGGAGTAGTATAATATTGACAAGGGTCTAAATTGTAAATTTTCTTACAAACTTTACGGAAATTTTCAAATATATCACATAGCAAGAGAACATCTACTTTTAGATATAATAGAAGATAGTCCAACAATTTGTTGCAATTAAATGTATTCCAAACATTTTCAGCATGTTCATAATCATCTATACTGCACGACTCATTTGTAAGTTTATTAAAGAAACATGATCGCGGTGGTAGTTGTGTTTCCTCCAGCCGATCAACTGAGTTAAGAAAGTCATATGGAAAGACACCTTTACGCTTCATTAAACTGAATTCATTATGAGTTTGATAGATTAATTTTACTGTCGTCAAGTCATCATCAGACAAATAGCTAGCTAGTTTTTCTAAGCTCGACGGCATAAATCGAAAAGAATCTAGAAAACGTAATTCTATTGTCTTATCATTATCACCATTATCATCATCATCATCATCATCATCATCATCATTATCAACATCATTATCAATGGAATCATTAACCGAAATTCTTTTCGATATAGATACATATAATTCCTTATTGAAAGGAATTATATTTATATCACCTTTAATACATGATAATTCTCTAATAAACAAATGACAATCATATGCCGAAAGATTGTGAAAAAATATCGGAATGAAGTTTGCAATTTGAAATTCTAAATTGCATTTTTTGTGTGCGGGACCTCTATATTCACCCGTTAGATGACAATGATCAGCCACACGATCTTCAACAGATAGCAAACATTCACAAATGTGACAAATTTTGTCCTCCATTTGTCTGATCTGTTGAAGTGGTGTTAAGGAATTCATTGGTTTTACTACACTTAAATAATTCTTATAGATATATCTTATATCTTTAACTAAACTCTTAAAGAAATGATTAGGTGCGTCATCAGCACCATTATAAATTCTAAATATATCTAAATTAGAGTTAAATGTACATTTAATATAATAACTGTATGCAAATGGAATGTGCTTTTGTATAGATTTAATATTTGCAGAATTTTGAATATCAACTGATTTTAGAATACATTCAAAATCAGCGTATACTATAAAAGGTACATCCATTTGCTTTTTAAAATTCCTAAAACTTACTAAATTATTGTCTTCAGTTGGCATCTTAGTTATCATTTTATTGCAATGCTGTTTGTGTATGTTTAATGATGAATGAGAATGGAAATGTATTAAACAGGTATTGCATACATATGCCATAGTTTTATGTTTCGTTACTTGACTTTTAATTAATCTGTAAATATAAAGAAAAACTTAATTAGTATAAAATTATTGAAGAATATATATTCTTTACAATTACCTTGATATATTTTTTATCCATACATAATGGAATCTTCCTTCTCCTTCCTCCAAAAGCAACAAATTGATGTGTTGGAATTTTTCCTGCACAGTAAAATAGTATGGACCGACTTTATTATTATCATCGTCCAATCCAAACACATTAATACTTATATCAGGATTTTTACTTTCGAACACTTTGATTTTATTAAGTGGTAGAGGAAAATGCAGACTTTTAAAATTTAATATTATATTATTTTCAAGCGTTATGATTTCTTCATTTATGTTGTTAACTTTATATGATGAACATCTATTGGTATGCAAATCAACTGGATAAAGTGCTGATATTATAGCCCACTTAAAACAATATATATCAGTATTTTGGACATTGATGCAAGCAAACTTTCTCTGTATTGTTAGAGGTAATGGAATATATTGTGACCCTTTAATACATTTATATTTGTTGACATTGATTTCAAGATGTGATATTTTAATTAATGACCATCCGCTATCACGTTCCTGAAATTCACTCATTTTTTTAATTATATTATTACATTGTTCATTATAAAGGTCAATAATGTCATCACTTGTCGTTGATATGTTTAGGATCACCATTTTTGTTTGATGCGATTTAACTTCTATGATACATGTATCATGATCTTCCTTAACCAACATATACTCGCAAAATAATTCAATATTAAATTTTACACTCGAATATTCCTGTCTCACATTATATAACAATTCCATGACATTGTCTCTAATTGTATACAGAAAGTTTTCTGGTATTAAATCAGTTTCATTGCTATTTTCAATCAAATATGTTATGATGCGATTATTGAATACAGACTTGATACACTTTAAACTACCGTCATAGTTATTATATTTCTCTGTTTTTTCCGCACTGTTAGTTTTATGCATATTTGTTCTTATATGATAATGCCATTTAGTATTTGATATATATGTTCTACATTTGTGACAATATATATTGATTGCACCGCTGTCTGATATAGTATGAGAGTGTTGTTCCCATTCCTCGCGGTTTGAAAAATATAGCTTACACGTTGTACACTTAAACGATGAGGAAGACCCTTGATGATGTAATCTAATATGTCTCCTTAAATTTGTATTCGTAGTGAACTCTTTCTTACAAAATTCACAAATAAATTTAGTCATTTTTATAAATATTTTTATTTAGACGTTGTTAGAGAAAAGTGGTTGAAATAAGAATGATGATATATTTGAACATATGCAGTATTTAATCTCTTTCTTAGAGTATACGATTTACATATAACTTTTTTTCAGTAATTACAGTTAAAGAATACATATTTGTGGTTAAATGGTTTTATTTTAAAAAACATTTCTATCCATATATTCATTTCTTCTCACAAACGTAAAATTTTTATAATTCTAATTATAAACTTTTTACAACAATAGAAACCACTGCACCTGCGTTTGCTACAAATATTATCAACTTTTTATAAACTAACATACACACACACATACATATATTTTCAAAAACATACATACATACACACACGCACCCCCTCCACAACAAAATCAAAACCCTACAATCGTCACACCATCTTTGCGGTTTGACACCCTACCTAAAGAACATCGGTAATGGTCGATTTTCACACAACATACCCCTACTCCATACAACACAATGTAGCAAACCAATCAACTAACTTAAATGCCGGCTGTAGCGTAGGCATGATCCAAATTTTGTATGAGGATCATGGTCGCGAAACCCCACAAACATACTACTTACTTATAGAAATTCATCGATCTACTTGCTGTATGATCAAATCTTCTCAGTGTGAAAAAAATGGTAAGACATACAAAGCCCACTAAGCCCTTGCTCTGTGGAAAGCTTACAAAGCTACTAACTGATATAATAGTTCTCATGAGTTGTTTAATTTGATCTTCGTGTGAAATAATTGAGAATAGCCGAAGGACTTTCTTGGCTTAGTAATACGAACGGATGTTGCTGGCCTCTACCTTAAAAATATATTTTTATCTGCTCAACAAGTAATAACTCAATACAATGTATAAAAATATAACAACCATAAAATCATTTATATATAGAAGAAAAAAAGTTGTAACAGAAAGTTGATGCAATAGAATTATTGAAATCTGATAAATATTTATCGAAATTTCTTGAAGGTAAATATCGTTATGAAAGTAACCGATCAACAGTTACTTATATCGTTCAATGCACTGAAACATGAAGCATAACAAATTAGACAAAAAAAAAAGGTTCAAATAATCACTTCATAACTGCAGATTCATTAAAATATGTGTTAAAAGGTCCGAGCAAGAAGTTATCGGCTGGTTTTGATAATATCCCGGATGATATGAATACGCAATCTTCTATCATATTTAATGACATTCTCATTAGCTCATACTTCCCAAATAATGAATTTCCATATTAAGTATTTAAAATAAAGATTTTATTTTTAATTTTTTGCCCAACTGAATACAATCATTAACGACCAACGGGCGTTTAATTGTATGGGTGTTGAGAAAAAAATAAAATAGACTCACGTTGAGGAAATTGTTTGTTGTGTTGGTTTGTATAGAAACATTCTAAACCTACTATGATTATGTATTTGTTGTAATTCATATGCAATATTGAAATTCTCATATTGTATTTGATTTATGTGGCATAAAAATCCGAGGTTGAATGTTTTCAAACTGCTTAAACTTCACTGCAAATCGTCAGTTTTAGCAACCAATGAAATGTCGGCATATGAAGAGCTAAAGCCACAATAAACTTTTGATTTTTTGTATGCATTTTGCGAAAGCTCTAATTGTTTCTAACGATTAGTTGGGGAGAATATCCCAAATAATGAATTTCCATATTAAGTATCTAAAGTGGTAGTATTATGTATAAACGATAAAGGGCAGTTGTGAAAGAAAAAAAGGTTTTAATAAATCTGCGCTTCCTAAACGGGTAGTTCGATTCAAATAAAAATTTACACAGCATTAGGGAAGATACTGGTTTAAGTTTCGGTTTAATGGTTTTTGTATATTTCTAGTTTGTCCCTAGGAGAACTAACAGAAGAAACCCAGGAAACCGAGCACGTTTATAAGTTTGGCTCTAGAAAGTGTTCTAAACAGTCTTAAAACGAAGACATTTTGAACTCTTATTTTACCGTTTGATTTGCTTTATCTTTCAGTTATTTCACTAAACTTGGCTTATCACTTACAAGTTCATACTCATGAATAATTAAATAAATAGTCCACTTAAATAAAATAATGTATTGAAACAATGTCCTTAAAAATTACTCATTCATATTATTAGCAGTCAATATCAGTAGAAAACATTCATTTATTAGTGCTACCTGCATTATTATCACCAATAACGATTCCTTTGTTGCAGCTACTCTCATCTACTTGCTGCTAAATTACAGTCTTTTCATACAAAAAGTAATACTGAGAAGACGAGTAAATAGGATAGTCATTTTTCATATAGTCTAAAATGTTTTCAACTACAAGTTATCATTTGCATATGTAGGAAATGATAAATCATATCTTTAAAAAATTTTCCTGTAATTCCCATAATTCGCTAAAAAAAAGTTCCGAAAATCCATATTTATTGTTAAGCGCAAAAATGATTCAGGCAAATATTTCACAATATATAAGAATTTAAGAAATGGGCTTTGTTTTCTGGTTCTTCCCTTGTATTACGAGAAAGCATACCTTAAATTTTCATTAATAATAGCTCCACTTTAGTACGGTATGGCTATATACGCCTTATGAAGGTGAGGATTTAACTTTACTATTTGCAAATTTGTGGACTATGGCACGTAGGTTAGGTTAGGTTAGGTTGAACAGGTAGCTTTCGCTCACTTGGCTCCATAATTTGGTTTCTCTGTGACACCTGAAATAGAAAGAGGATGGAAAATTGGAAACGGAAGGTAGAAAGTACCCACATAGAGCCCATTCAACTCTCTGAAATAACGGAACCATGGAAATCGATACAAAAATTCTATGGAGAGATCCCGACGAGAGAAGAACGAGGAAGCTGAAAAGACTTAGCAAGCCCGAACTAAGTAGAATAATGGGTGTTGTCACAGGGCACTCTCTACTACTGGCACATCTTAAACGCATGGGAATAGCGAGAGGAGATGAATGTAGTTGATTGATTTTTAACCCTTATATAGGAAAATATTTATCCAAAAATTATTTTTAGTCAGATCAAAAACGACAGCCTGGAATAAGTTTGCATTTTTTATAAGCTTGACACCCCCTATGGACACAAAGAGGCAAACTATAAACTTTAGCTAATCAGTAGTTCCCCTAATGATAAGTGAAAATTTATTTTAATCGGACTGCCCTCTTATAACCAGCAGATTTATTGATTTTTTTTTTTAAATAGCCCACTGTGCGTCAATAGAACAAAGTTCCTTGCAGGCTATGGACATGTTATTTAACATGAATGCAAAATATGTAGAATAGAATTCATAAGATTTTGTTTTGATGAATCAAATTCTATTAAGAACAATTCTTTCCAATAGACTAGAAAATTCAATGTATTTTATTTTGGTGTTTTCCTTTAAATTAAAAGTTTAAAAAAATTAAGTTATTCTACCAAGTAAATAACTTTTTATGTTTCTATGCCTGTTATTATATAAACAAATAAACATATACGAACGGGCATTAAATATTTTCAGACTAGTGAATAAATTATGATTATTTAACTAATTAACTTTTGATCAATAAAATTTTATTTTATGTGTGTGAAGATAAATTTCGAAATTTATAACCCCAGACACGAACCAATTGTCATTACAGGGCTCTGTTATGCCAATAACTTAGGACTGTTAACTACGACAAATCTAGGAGTACGGGCTCCAAGTGGAATTAGGGTTTTTATAACATGAACACCTCATGGAAACACAACAGGAAACTTAAATTTTTCACATACCAAAATGTTGGAATTTTACAAAACATTATTAAGGATTCCAGGAAAATGGAAAAAAATGGGCGAATAAAACTTAATGTTATTTAAAGACCTAAAGGTCTTCCATGATCCCTAGTGGTCAAAATATCCCACAATGCGTTTTTTACTGAAAAATTTTGGAATTTCTGTAGAAGATGAATTCCATTGCTTGTAGGAGGTGACATGTAAACTTTTCTCACTGTTCATCTTCAGAACTCGTTAATGTGCATATTTGGGCACAGATTGTATTTCTTAGCCCACAGTTTTAACATCCTTATTTAACGTGGAGTTGCTGATGATGATATCTACTGTAGATTTGATTATTAAAATCAATTTTCAAAAACATCGAAGAAATTAAAAAAATTCAGGCAGCACTATTAAAAATTATTCAACTTCTTTGTTCGTAAACTCGTCAACAAAACCAAAATTTGGCAAAGTTACTTACTATATACCTCTGATAATAAGGAACAAGTGATCACGCAGACTTGAGCTTAAAACCAGTTAGTGTCACTATTGTAATTTGCCACTTCCAAAGTACGCGTTAGCAAAATTTCACTAACATTTCCAAATATTTTTAGGAACTTTTCGCTGAAACTTCCTGCATATCTGTTTGCCATTTTTTAATTAAATTTCATTTAGAACAATGCCTGCAGCTTGTGGAATGTATAATAATTTATTCCAAATATAAACGGCTACAGAACGTACAACTTCCAAATTACAAAAATGCCCAACTGCAAAACGGAAAAAACTACGCAATCAGACTTACGTACTTTTTCCTCATTGGCACAGATTCATCGTCTTAATATCTCAACATTTTTTAAAATATATTTTTTTAAGCAAAAACAACCGAATTAAACACATTTTAGAACATAAGACTGATAAATACCTGGAAAATCTCTCAATTGCACTTAAAATTATATTTGTACTAGCTGACCCGGGCAAACGTTGTTTTGCCTTCAAATTTTATTTCCTCTGCAAGTCCGGTTTCGTTGCAAAGTCAAGGCGGATTGATATTTCGAAGAAGAATAAAAGGTGCACTAAATCGACATAGCAATTATTGTTCAAATACAGGATAGGGCTAATTAACGCCACTACACGCTGATTAAGGACCCAACGCCTTCAGCGAAACACAGCATAGGCTTATCGCGCTAATCTCTATCGGGCAAAACACAAAAAAATAAATATTGGGCTATCTGTCGCCCCATAGAGCATGTATATAAAGTTTGGTCAAAATCGGTGCAGTAGTTTTTGAGTTCAGCGATCACGAACATACACGTAATTTTAATATATGTAGAGATATATTTAAAAATAATGAGTGCCACAATTAAAGGGAACTCAAGAAAGAAAAAAGTAATATGCAACAAGTTATATTTCATTTTCAAAAATATCATTCCAATAGTGTATTAATTCAAAATTGTATAGGGTAATCCCATAAGGGTTATTTACTAAGACATACAATAAGAACATCATAGATCCTGCTTCCAATTTATTTGATAATTTATTTTTTACTAAAGCTAATTTTGAAAAGACCCGTTCAACGAAAACGACACTGTCTGGTTCGCTTATTATCCCAGTGAAAATGAAAAAGGGAATGACATTTTCAGTGGTTCCAAAGTATCCGTAAGTGCATTTTTTCGACCTCTTAGGAAGTTAAATTGAGAAAATCTTGTTTTAATTTAAAAGACATACTAATATCTTTAAATTTACAGCAAAACAGTATTTTTCGTTTTTACCTTTTCCAAACTAAGATTTTCAGTACCTTGTCGTTTCTAGCTCGCCTTCTGGGCTTATGTGTATGTAAGTATATTAAATGTATCTTTCATATGTAAATCATTTTTATGTCGAATTCTTTCTGAAAAATGTCTAATAATCTTGTTTTGATGAAACCATTTGTAATGACTAAATTTGACACGTAATGTTTGATTTCTTTGTACAATAACAATCCTTCTTGGAAAACGCAAGTTTTTACGAGTTGGTTGCAGATTTTCCTCAAAAATTCGTGTGTATTGTAATTGTTTTATTAGTTTGGCTTAAAATACAAAACTTTGTTAAAAGTAATTTACTGTCAATATAAAAACTAAAATTTAAATTTTTGAAAAACGGTGATACAAAAAGGGATTTCAAAAAAGGAGCATAAAAGGAGGCAAGACCTCATATCTGTCTTATTTGACAATTTATCGCCATTTGAACGATTTTGACGACATTTCTCCTAAATTTGATGAAATAAAAAGCGGACATAGATTTTCTTATATCTTAATACTTTTAAATTGATGAATATTACTATTGCAAATATTCGTTCGAATTATAAATAATGCATTAGAACTATAAATAATATGATTATTCAAAGCGAAACCACGGAAATACAAAGTGTTTGATATGCAAAAATTATTCAGAACGGTAATGAGTAATTATTCAAAACTGAATTTGCTAAGGACTGAATGTTTTTATTTCATAGATCTGATAAGGTGAAACAAGTTTGTTACGTTAGGTTAAGTTCAGCAGGCAGCTTTCGCTCACTCGAGTCCACGATTTGGGCCCTTTGTAATACCTATAATAGAAAAAAATGGAAAATAGCAAACAGCAGAGCAAAGAAGACCAAAAGGGCATAACAACCAAAGTCTACAGCAGGCATTGAAGCTACAACCCTCTGACTACGATGGCAAAATATTTCTTAAATTAGTAAAATATGTGAAACTAAGAACGTTTTAAATAAAAAGAAAATTAACTTTATCTTACTTTTCTACCTACAATTGCTCAAACTTTGAATAAATAGGGAAGCAAAACTTAAAAAAAGTAGAAACAAGTGTTTTTCAAATTTAAATAAATTTAAAATACACCAATACCCCGGCTTGCGTCGCTAATGGGAACCGGAGAAACGCGATGAATGATTTTCCATACATTTGTATTGATTTTCATTTAATTGGTTCCGAGGTTTATAATTTTAGCTTAAATGTAGATTTTTCGATAAAAAATAAAAAATTTTTTATATTTTTTATGATAAACAGTTTTTGTTAAAATAAAAATATAAAAATTCACGAGAAAAATAAAAAAAAAAACATAACTAAAGCATAACAAAAATAAAAAGATTAAAATTAAAAATAAGAAATTCATAAAAAAAACTTAAATGTGGTAATTTTTTTAATTTGAGCTTGAGTCATCTAAATCGATTACCATTTCTATAGTTGGAGTTGTCAATCTTGCTGATTTTTGTATGAAATTAATTAAAGTTTGTTGGACTGTAACAGCTTTTTTTAAATAAATTTCCTTATAACAATTGATAGCGTCAGTTACATTTTTGGACACTTAAACTGCGATTTAATTCTTTTAATTCAAGTTCGAAATTTTCTGCAGCTGAAGTATCTGCACTAGAGGATTCCCCTTTTAAGGCAAACCAACCTCTGGTCGCTCCAACTTTCTCCGCACTTTCGGCACTTGATAACGGATAATTTTCTTTCAGATCTTTCAATAAAGCTAAAGCTTTCTTCGGAATTACCATTTGACTTTTTTGTATTTTCTCAGCGTCTCTAGAACAAATGGATTTTATTGTAGAAGTGGCTAGTCCAAGGTTTCTTCCAATTTCAACAGCCTTTTTCCTGATTTAAAACGCTTCAAAATATCTAGTTTTTATTCTAAACTTTTTGATGCATTATTCCGAAGTATTTAGTCTAAACTTTACTTTAGCAATTGTAATTTGGAACGATTTTCAACTTGCAACCAGCAGACAACCTTCACGAACATATTTCCAGGAAATCCCATTTTTCTATTTTAACTTTGCGGAAACATTTTCATATTAACGACGCAAATTGAAGCCACTATTGACGCAACTTTTCGAAGTCACAAAAATTTTAAAAAGACGCAACTTCGAAACGACACAAAACAAAGCGACGCAAGCTGGGGTATTGGTGTAGTATAAAATAATTCTTAAATCAATTAAATATGTGAAACTAAGAATGCTTTAAATAAAAAAACCTTAATTTTATCTCACTTTTCTACCTACAATTGCTCAAACTTTGAATAAATAGGGAAGCATAACTTGAAAAACGTAGAAGCAAGTGTTTCATAAATGTAAATAAACTTGAAATAGTTTAAAATATTTCTTAAAAAAGCATTATTTCATTGCAAATTTATTACTTGTGAAATCATTTTGGCACATACATAAAATTAAAAATAATTTTAATTTCTTATTATTGTTTAAGCTTATAAGAGCTTTCGTACGAATCTAAATTCAAAATTGTTCTCCCTTGAGATCATTTCTACCAGCATAAGTCCATTTACTGAAATTCTATATGACAATCTAATAATTGATTCTAGCAATGCAGTTAGAGATTTTTTCAATGGATATGATTATTGTTGTTTCATTCAATAAAAATTTTTACTAAATTTTTACAATATGATAAATTTTATAATTTAAATAATTGTATGTAAGACTTGAATGATTCCAATTTATTGTGGCATATTGTTAATATACCAAATTATGACGATCAACGCTCGGCAAACAAATACTTTTTAATTCACATTCATATGTAAGTCAAGTCACATAGGTCAAGAAATAGATTCTTCAGAGGCACTAAATACTTTACTGAACCTTGTTCTAATTCATCTTCACATAATTGTCACGTCCGTCAGTATGGCGGTGAGGCTCAAAGCATCTGATTATTGGAGGTCAATAGCGTTTGGCCATGCAAGAATTTGCTGAACCACTAAATAAGACCTCGAGCTTGAATAATATTTCAATCAAATGGTTATAAAGAGGTCAAAAAATAGAACGATGTTATTAAATAATTATTTTATTTCCATAGAGTACATAGAATAGAACCCGGGAAGTTACCCGGAAACATTCACAACCTTTTCGTAAGCTACTTGACTGGTCCCAGATTTATCATCAGAAAATGTAACTTTTTAAGGGCACTACACCCAATGGAAGCAGGAGTCTCTCCAATCTTGTATTTGATGTATATATGTGTCTGACATGGCCATTAGCAGTAACCTTCATATATCAACGTTTGCTGATGAATTGGGACACATTTTAATATTGGATAAATGGTTAAAACATGAATAATAAAAGTGAACTACAAAAATCTGTGTACGTCACTTTTGCATTGCGAAGTAAACATGTCCCCCATCCAAATCAATGGTCAGTCAATACCGCAATGCAATGAAGTCAAATACAATCACAATGAAGTCAAATAGAATACAATAGCAATCACTTTTATCGTCGCTTACCATGAAAGTCTCATATAGACGCTAAGCTGATGCGGATGAAATTAAGGGATATTCAAACTAATCGGCTACACTAAGCCCGGATTGCAAACTTCATCTATCACAGCCACACAGATTATTATTGGTTTAGTGTTATTTTTGACACTTCCCGTACACGGTATGCCTCGCTACACTATTGTTGTGTATTTTTAGAAAAATTATTTATTATTACGTATGCCGGTCTCCCCCTCGCACTCCGCCAAAATTTGGTTTGCAACTGTACTTTATTCTAAGAGCAACTCAAATTAAATTTAGATAGTCGAACTATTGTAGTTGTGTAGATACAGGGAAATAAAACATAGCTTTTTATGGATGTTACAATGTCCCCCTTGTCAAAATTATTATTTATCCAATAGTAAATATTAAAAACAATTGGTCATACGAGACCTATAAGGGATAAACAACCAAATAAACAAAAACATATTCACTTTTAATATTTATTTTATATTATTAAATACTCATCACATGAAAAAATTAAACTAATTAAAAAGTTCAAAATTATGATCATGTCATACGTATTTCATCATGGACGGCATCATCCGTATCAGGAAGAAGTAGTTTAATAGTGTCTGATGAAAAAGGCATTTTTATCTTTCGTGCTTTTTGTGTATTGCAGCTTAAAAAAGGGTCACTGCTCTCTCTCAAAGTTGCAAAACTCTTATAATAAGAATTCTGCGCAATAAGCCATACATATATGTTTGTATATTTTTCAAAGTGCATTTTCCCTTTACGTAGTTAATAACCTGATACTTGGGTGCATTTTTTATATACCTCTACCGTTTTTAAATGTAATTCTGATCTGTAACGCTTTTAAATTTGGTATGTACAGATCTGGAGACGATCAAGTCTTATATGGACCGCAGGTAAACAAAAACAGTTTAATAGGTGTGTATGCCTGTGGACTTATAATTATTCCTGATAAGACAGTTAGTAAATTTGAATTTATGAACTAAGAACTGAATTTTAAGAAATTCTTTTTTTAAGGGCGGGTAATCCATCACATTGGTAGTTGTTAAAAGTGATGTAAATAATATTTCCCATCAATAATTCGAAAAACACACAAGTTTATGACGACAATAAAGTACAAGAAAAAGTGCCTTATGAGCAAAAATATGAAAAAGGATAACATTTTCAATGAATCACCAAAAATAATGGCGCAAACTTTTTTTATTTTTTCTTAAATTATTTTATTTGTACAACAACTACTACTATACTATATACTAAATAATATAATATAAAATAAATATTTGAGATAATTTTTTCTTTTTAAATATTAAAAATAGCTGCTAATGGAATCTTTCAGGAAAAAAAATTCAATGTAATACCTCTATTCGTTTAGCCACAAAAAATATCATATAAATATCTTGAAATCGAAAAAATTCAATAAAAACGCATGCAATTTTCTTCACTTTCCTGACTTTAACAGTCTCCCACAACTACAAATCTTAACTTACAATCTTTAAAATGCGCGATATGATGTAGAATTTTGTTTTCTATCGATCTGCGTAATTACTTCTTAGGATTTCATCAAATTAATTTTGGCCTTTTTGGCCAGCTTTTTGGGTCAAATACTCCTCTGTGCGTCTGTCAGTAGGGCAGTGAGGCACAAAGCATCTGATTGTTTTAGGTCAAGAGCTTTTGGTTTTGCAAGAATGTTCAAAGCTCTAGGTATTATTTACAAATTTACTTACGAACATTTAATATAATTTTTTACGATTTTCTATCAATTTGTTATAATTCATTTCTAATTCTTGAGGAATAATAGATTTTTTATTTAAATAAAAACGAAAAATCATATATAAAAAGGAAACTGGAGGGAATGGCTTTAATGTAAATTTCAAAGCGATGGCATGAAGGTGAGATAAGGTCGGACAAATACTCCTATTTTGTATTTTATTTTGGGTCACAAATAGAATGATCAAAGAAAATGAACTGTGACATGGTTGGGCGGGCAGTATAGAGAGTTGCTACCCAGATAGCCTGCTAAACGAAAGCATCACTGGTCGCTGCAGCCGTGCATTAAATGAGAAGAATGTTGGAATGCACTTCTGCGTTAGCACACCTTTATTGTCAGGCAATGTAGGGAAGAATTATCAAGGCTAGTTGGAATTTCTGGCTTTACCTTAGTTTTGATCCACTTTGGTAATGCGCACCCTTGCTGGGATAACTACCTTGTCGTGGTGTGAGGGCTTAAGTGTGGGCTGAATTGCACACCTCTTCTGAAGGCGAACGAGGGTCCTCTATAGGATCCATAGTTTAACTGAAGAAGGCGGTGGGCATAAAAGCCTGCATACTAAAAGTTATCCACCCCCAAACAGAGGTGTTACGCGACCCGTGCCTATCTGTTCTCTTTGCAGTCGGGGGCATGAGACTGTATTCAAACGGAGCTTTGCTGATACCTGGGCACCTCAGCAAATAGACTACGCCCCCTCCACGTTATCGGGGGCTATGACGTGGAGGAGATCCCTTTCCCCTACACTCGTGGGACCAAGTATGAAAAAAGTATTCCAAATAACAGAAACGAAAGATACAACGATGACGACAATGGACACACAAACGGACAACGGAACGGAAAATCGGACAAGGACAGCGACACCAAAACGAGAGGAAGAGGTGGTAATACCCGGGGGGGACTTAAAGTCAACCCAGCCTTCAGTGGCAGGTGGGAACACCTACTCTGACTCTCATGACATAAGCCAGTCAGGTAGAGATTCTTCGCAGAATCTAGACAGACTGGTGGATGAGGTGAGCGACAAAATCGCGAGCCTAAATACTGGAAAAAAGCGGCTCTCTGGGGCTCAAAGGCGAAAACTTGCCAAGAAGAACCAGCAGCAGCTAAAAATGCGCAAGATGCCCTAAAGGAAGCATCGGAGACTCCCTCCACCTCGGTAGAGACTGGTAAGAGGATCCGATCTCCAGAAGAGCAGAACATTGCGGAGCCGAAGCATAAGAAAAGGTGCTCCTCGTCGACCAGTAAGTCGCCAAAACCGGGCGTCTCCCTTCTTAAAGGAGTCTCTATGAAGAATCCTTCTAGTAAGGGGGTCAAAGGAGCAGCACTTACTGAGAAGGCGGGCACGTCGGTGAAATCTTCCGCGGAAGCAGAGAACGCCAAAAAGCGGAATCTCTTCACGCGTAAGAGGAAGCTAGACGTAACTAAGGAAAAAGAGCCGCCATCTTACGCTAAAGTAGCCAGGAGGCAATACAGGGACAATCTCCGCTACGCGGTCATTGACACCTCACGTCCGACTGGCAAAATACCAGAAAATCAACAGCAAGTGGTTGAGGATCTGGTAAATAACGCGATATTGGAATACGTTATGGCAACCGATAACGGATCTCCAATAAAAATAAATAGCTGCGAGTTTCAAAGGGGCGTGCTGTTGCTAAGATTAACATCGCAGACCTGCGCAGCTACCCTAAAGAAGCTGGTAGAAGGAATCCCTCCGCCATGGGAAGGCTGTAAGCTGGAACTGGTGGAAGGGAGAAATATACCAACTCTTACCAAGGCAACCTTCTACGTCAAAGGATGGGGATGCAAATTCACATCCGACCGTGTTTTGGAGGTTATTGGTAAACAAAACAAAGAACTGGCGGTAGAGAAATGGGAGGTGTTCCACAGAGAGGAGGACCAAAATGGAACTCTTTTTGTGGTGGGCATCGACCAACGATCTATTTCCAGCCTTTCCAAATCTGAAGGGAAGGTGTTCTTTGTGTCGAAAGCTGTATATGTCAAAATAGGCAAGTCCTGTATCGGCAGCCAGGGGAAAACCACCCCCAGCAACGACAGGACAAGCACAGTACAGGCTGCAGCTAGCCAAAATCAGGCGGGTGTCTCGGAGGTCCAGACGGCCAAGGAGGAGTTGGAGCAAAATATCACCAACTCCCAAGAGGACCGCCTATTAGAAGGATGATGTGGGAGGTCATCCAAATTAACCTCCACCGGAGCGAGACGGCAACTCACGCTTTGATGGAGAAAATTAACAAAGGTAAGATTCATGTGGCATTAATACAAGAACCCTGGACGACAAAAAACAGGGTTAATGGATTAAGCCATGTAAACTACCAATTATTTTATGCTAAAACAGGGAATCGTCCGAGGACCTGTATTCTTAGTCACAAAAATTTATGCTTTCTTTTATCCACAGAGTTGTCAACAGCAGACGCAACAGTACTGAAGCAGGGAAATGGAAACATATGCCTAGCATCAGTATACTTGCCGTATGATGCACCGACACTACCACCAACGTCGGAATTACAACACTTGGTAGAAGATTGCAGAATAAAAGGTAGGAAAGTACTAATCGGATGCGATACTAATTCGCATCATATTGCATGGGGTAGTACTAACATTAATAAAAGGGGACAGGCTCTTTTAGAATTTCTAAATACTAACGATCTATTAACTGTTAATACTGGTAATACGCCTACCTTTATTAATAGAATTAGAGCGGAGGTATTGGATGTAACCATATGTTCTGAAAACGTAATCGATGAAATTGCTGAATGGAGGGTTCTGAACGAGCACTCATTCTCAGATCATCGTTATATTATGTTTAAAATTGCAAGGCAACCGCCAGAACCTATAACCTTTCGAAACAGGGCTAAAACTGATTGGGCAAAATTCGAAAGGTCACTTGATTCTCATTTAGGGCAGGTTTCTTTCAATCGCCTAGAAAGAGAGGACATAGACGGTAAAGTCAAAATCATTACGGACGCTTTAGTTGAGTCGTTTGAAGAGAGTTGCCCACTTCGGGAAAGAAAATCCCCATACGAAAAACCCTGGATGACAGGGGAGATTCGGGCAATGGGGAGGGAAGTCCGCCGACTCTATAATAGAGCGAAACGTAAAAGATTACCAGTATATTGGGAGGATTATCGTGATAAACTCCGAAATTACAACAAGAGAATAAGAACTGCTAAACGTACATCCTGGAGGCTTTTCTGCGCACAGGTGGACAGTGTAAGCGATGTTTCTAAAATTAAAAAATTTTTGTCAAAAGCCCACATCCAGGCTGAATCATTAGTGGATGAATCGGGCAGGGCAATTGAAAATGTGGAGGAAACCATTAAACTCCTCATGGATACACATTTTCCATGCAGCCCGGCCGAACTTTCGGCTAGGCTGGACGATGGGAGAAGTGGTGAACATGAGGTGCCTATTATCAGCGATAGGATGGTTATGGAAGCGATAAAAAGCTTTTCTCCATTTAAGGCTGCGGGTCCGGATGGTATCTTTCCGGCGCTCCTGCAGAAAGGGATGAATTTAGTTTCGTCACATCTTGCAGGAATTTATAATGCATGCCTAACACACGCATATATTCCAGTAGGCTGGCAGGAAGCGAGGGTAGTGTTTATCCCCAAACCTGGCAAGCCAAATTATTCTTCACCAAAGGCTTATAGGCCAATAAGCCTAACTTCCTTCTTGCTGAAAACCATGGAGAGGATAATTGACGACATGGTTAAGGGCAGGATCGCAGGCCATATGCTGAGGTTCAGGCAACACGCATATGTCAAAGGTAGATCAGTGGACACTGCATTGCATAATGTGGTGTACTTTATAGAAAGGTCACTTAGTGAGAAGATGTACACACTCGCGGTTTGCATTGACATTGAGGGGGCTTTCAACAACGTGCATACCGACACACTTATCCATTCTCTGGACCAATTTAATGTCAACCGGGCGATACGCGACTGGATTGGCAATATGCTAAGGAACAGATGGATTAATTGTGAGGCGCACAATGTAAGTATAAGAAAAAGGGTACAATGTGGAACTCCACAAGGGGGGATTTTATCACCCCTTCTCTGGACCACAACAATACATACCCTTATTAGGACTCTGACCGATGAGGGATTCGAGACAGTCTGCTACGCAGATGACGTCATGATACTTCTGAAGGGAAGGGATCCAAATCATTTGTGCAGGAAGGCCGAGGAGGCATTAACCCTGGCACACAACTGGGCTCAACCAAGAGGGTTGAACGTTAACCCAGAAAAAACTGAAATTGGCCTATTTACAAGAAAGACGAAGATAGCTCCATATGATGAGCCGCGCTTTCTTGAAAGGACAATAAATATTTCCGACAGGGTGAAATATCTAGGAGTCATTCTCGATCGGAAATTAAAATGGAAAGACCACATAAACGAAAGAGTCAAAAAGGCTCATATATGTTGGTCAATCTGTAAACGGGCCATAGGCACGAGATGGGGGCTGAATCCAGAGATGACACACTGGCTTTATAGTAGCGTTATCAGGCCGATTATGACCTATGCCTCTATAGTGTGGTGGACATCGATGGAATATAAATGCAACATCAAAACAATACAGAAAGTTCAGAGAACCTGCTGTCTTGGTATAAGTGGGGCCTTCCGAACGACATCAACAGGTGCGATGGAAACAATATTATCTATCCAGCCAATCGATATTCGTATAAAATACGAAGCGGCTCTAGCAGCAAAACGACTAAAGGTGATGGGTGAGTGGATCGATCAGGAACACGAAGCGTATCATCAACGAATCTTTACGGCCATAGGAGAGTCCATACCGGAAAGTGTCGCAAATGACCGCATACCGGAGACTAGACTAGAGGCCAACTGCGGAACATTGATTCCCGACATCCATTCCTGGTTGACCGACCCTTGGAACCAGATCCCCATGGGGCTTCATTGCTACACGGATGGATCAAGGTCGAGAGGGAAAACGGGACTTGGTGTTTATATAGAAAACACCACGGAACTGTTTTTCCGCCTGCCGGACTATTGCACAGTTTTGCAGGCGGAAGTTCGGGCGATAACGGAGTGTATCAGGGAACTCAATGTAATGAGGAGGTCAGGACTTGTGAATATATTCACAGATAGTCAGATGGCCATCAGAGCAATCTCAGAGGAACGCACTAAATCACGTACAGTTTGGGATTGCAAAAACGCCATTAACAGTTACTCGACACATGGTGAACTGCGCATCATATGGGTGCCGGGGCACGCGGGGATAACTGGAAATGAGAGGGCAAACTCACTTGCTTCTAGGGCAATAGAGTTAGGTAATATAAGCTTGGTATGCGCGAAACCTTTCGATGCAGTTAAATCAGAGCTAAAGACTTGGGCACAAAGGGCCCATTCAACTCTCTGGAATAACGGAACCATGGGAATCAATACAAAAATTCTATGGGGAGATCCAGACGAGAGAAGAACGAGGGAGCTGCTAAGACTCAGCAAGCTCGAACTAAGTAGAATAATGGGAGTAGTCACAGGGCACTCTCAACTACTGGCACATCTTAAACGCTTGGGAATAGCGGGAGGAGATGAATGTAGAGCATGTGGGGAGGAGAGCGAAACATTGGAACACTATTTGTGCCAATGCCCCGCCTTCTCACAAATAAGGTCCCGATATCTTGGGAGTGACATCTTACCGGACATAAGCCGATTACGGGGAATATGCTGGAGGAAATTAAGGAACTTTGTGAGTGACACGGAGTTTCTCTAGAACTTTGGTTCAATATCTTATGGTTAACACAAGGTTAACTCAAGGGAGCGCACAACAAGCCTTCACTGGCTTAGGTGTATGTCGTAATGACATGGGCTGTCATACCCCTCCAATCAACCTAACCTAACCTAACCTGGTAATGCGCAGGCACACGAGTCAGTTAGATTGAAGCCTGCTTTGAATATTTTTGATTCGGTGTCAGTTGCGATTTGGCTTGACACTATTAAGAGTAGTATCTCTAGGCACTTCCAGCAAAAAGTTGATAAGAGATGACAAAATCTCGACAAACGAGGGGCGCCAAGGTGGTGTGGGCCTCCTACAATATAGACCGCATAATGCAAATCGTAAAGCACAGTCCTGAGAATATATGGAGACTGCAGTCAATAATAACAGGTCAGGAGGGGTTAGGAATACATGCGGATCAACTCGTATTACCCTGTAACTGGTACTGTCGCAGCTGCAAGGGTATACAAAAACAAGGAACAATCACTCACCTTTCCCGCGAATGTCCTGCTTAACAATAGATGTCCTATTCAGCTACATACATATATACTGAACGATCTTTGTGAAGTATCGGGATCAAGGCCAAGTAACCTCCTAAAATACTTAACAGCGACAGGGTGGATCTGGTACTCTAAATCAAAGGATCCGTAAAAGTTCTTTGCACATCTGACGATTTGGATAGTCATGTCAAAACGGCAAATCACATGCGACTGTTTTCGTGCAGTGAACTAACATGAAACCAAGCAACCTTTATTGAAAGGAACTGTACATATGGGTTGAATGGCTCTAAAAAAAACTTTGAAACTCTCTTTTTTCTAGAGTTGTCAACGGATGTCATATTAAGCCACGCATCATTTATTCGATAAGTATTTCGTCCATCGTATCTATATTAGTTGATTGTAGAAAGTATTTAATTGATGTTTTTACCGATTTTGAAATGCTCCCACTCCGCAGAGCGTCGGCTTGAGTGGTATTAAATTTTTCTTGTGAAAGTTACTTTATTATGTATCCTGTATTCCTATATGTCGCGGCTTTCGTCATTTTTATTAAAATTGAATTTTTTAAATTATAAAATTTTAAGTTTTCACTTTATAAATTCATTTCGTCAGAAATATATTATTGGCAAATATTAAAAACAGAAATGTTTTCGCAGAAGGCATAATGAGGAAATGCCTGTAGCTCACAATCAATCGTATTAATTACGTAGGATGTACAAATGTACATGTTAAGACACGGTACTTAGAGGAGCAATTACGGCAGCAGAATAGTTGGCATTGACGTTGCGTTTCCTGCAACTGGTAATTTCATGATGTAATTATATATTTTTAAAAAAATTGCATTTTTTATTTACTTTTTGCAGGAGAAACATTTCAAAGCCTTGACTACCAAAGCAGAGTTTCAAAGTGTACTATTTCCGGTGTAATTCCAGAAGTTTGCAAAATACCTTGGAAGAAATTGAGTCCATCACATTTAAAGGTAAAACATACATAAATTTCTTTACGGACTACATAATATCAAAAGCTTTATAGCCATATTCATAAAAATGGTTTTTTTTTCATAAACTTGTTCGATAAGCTTTTAATAAAGTAGCACAATGGGAGACTATTACAAAGGAATTTGCAATAAAATGGCAATTTCCTAATTGCTTGAGTGCTTTAGATGGGAAGTACATAACCTTCCGACCACTACGTAAAGACGGTGCTTTTTTCACAACTGCAAGGGAACAAATAACATAATTTTAATGACCCTTGTTGGCGCCAATTGCAGATTTATTTTTGTTAATATTGTTTGTAATGGTTGTTGCAATGCCGCAGGCGTTTTCTTACAAAGCAAGCTGCGTAATATTTTGCAAGAAGGGAAAGATATACAGATGATGCACTTCCTCTGCAAAACCATTTATTAAAGCCGTATCCGTTTCTTACAAATTCCAACGAAAAGCAAATATTTAATAAACGTCTCGCTCGGGCTGAGCATGTTATCGAACATTCCTTTGGCATACTTTCCAACAGATTTCGTGTTTTTCTGTCACATATGAATCTTAAAGTGGAAACAATTACATTTGCTTGCTGCGCACTGCACAACTATTTAATCCAAACGGATAATACGTACGCAGTAAATACGTCGCAATATACATCCAACGAGAGCAACATTAATAATGAAAACCCTTACAATCCTCGAAAGGGTGCGTCAGAAGTTATAAGGAAAGAATTCATGGCTTATTTCAACAATGAAGGCAAATTGGATTGGATGTGAAAGCTGAACAGCTTATGAACGCAATATATTAAAACAAAAATGTATTTCAAATTCATTTTTATTAAATACATATATATAAAAATTAAAAAACAAAAAAATCACAGTTTATTACAAGGTGAAATAATAACAAAAGTTGTAGTTATCAGATTCATTTTTAATGATAAAATATTTAAATAGTTTTTTATTGCAAACTTGGTGTGGTACTCTGATGGAGGTGCGAAACAGAAGGCGAATAGTTGTGAAAATGAAAACGCATTTTGAAAGATATATTCACATATTTTCCTTAAAGTGAAGCCTTAAATGAAATCATCTTCATCAATAACACCATTAATTGAGAGTTCTAAAATATCCTTCGTAGATGAGGAAGAAGAAGTAGAACTGTTTCGTTTTTGCGCTGAGTTGCTTGTTAGCTTTCGTAATAAACATTGAACCTGCCAGGCAGCATCAGCTTGTTCATCTGGATGAACTTCGTCCATCTGTGTGGCTACGAGCGGTCCCAACCATGCGATTTTTTTATCTGTTTTCCTTTCAGCTATAGTTTTTTTTAAACTGAGAAGGTCCTTCCTCAATGACTTTATATTTCCGTCACGATAAAAAATTTATTTACTTATTTACTCAGTGATTAGTAAAGTACCTCAAAGCTTTTCTTAGGCTATTCAACCTCTATTTCATCTAATTGATCATTTGAGGTACTGCTTTCTTCGTCTAAATTATTTTGCGACGGGTCTTCAAGCTGTTTTAATAAAAATATTTATTTGTTCGCTATCGTTATTGAACATTTAAGCGGACATATATGTATAAATCTACGTTTTAATGGCCAGTGCGCATTGCAGTGTGCGTTTTTAAAAATGAAAGCTGGTCGAAACACCATAGCTTGGGCACATAGATATCCGATATACCAGCCCCGCTCTTTTGTGAGAGACTGATCAGGCGTTCTAATGTTTCTCCACTTTTTCTTCATGTCCTCCAAAGTAACGAAGCTGTTACATTTTGTCATTTCCTCAACCACATCGTTCATTGCCAGCGCCTTTTTCGTTCTATCCAAATATTCTTTACATTTAATATCATATAGACAGGGATATTCTTGAATTATAACAATGAGCTTCTCTATATGTTCCCGTTTCCAATTTAATTCCATTGTATTTTTCTTTTTTTTTTCTACGTATATGTATGTTATATATTTTTAAATCTGAATTTTTTTCGGCTACAAAAATCACAAGTACGAGTATATGAAACAAAACAAGTGTCAAAATATACCTGTAGCTAACTTCACATACATATTGCATATTACGAATTGTGGGAAAAACGAATTGCAAGAGTACATGCTTATGTGTGCAATTTTTAGTTCCTCTCTTCCCCTACTATCTCTACTCCCCTTATATACCAACAAGCTTAGAATTGCAGCGACAAAAATCGTTCAATGTAAACTGGCACAAACAGGCCAAAATGTTTTCACATAAATTAAGTATTACCTACGAAAATAACGTAAAAGTATGAATTCAAAATTATTGCCAACGTTCAACATTTTTAAAAAGTATAATCGATTTCACTTCTACACAACATCACTAACATATGGCACATACAATGATCTACTTTTCAAACTGCATTAACGTTATAAAATAACATCGTTATCTCTATGAGCAAACAAACGCAAGTGAAAAGGATAATCTAGAAGAAAAGGCTAATCTAGAAGAAGCTAGAAAAATTAGAAAATATTCTACAGATGTATACTAGGAAGGGATTAGGGAAATATTAAAAAAAGCAACCACAGCAAACCAGACAAAGCAATAATGAGCCCATTCATTCCATTTATAATCGCATTTCCGAACACGCCAATCAACCACAAAACTCTTCCGAGCAAAAAAAAGCAATGCTGATAGGTACATTAGAGCTTGAAAACGAGCACTAGGTGGCCTACACCACTGGACTACTTATTAAGCTGGAGAGCGTAGGAATAACACAAAATACTAAACTAGCATCATTTGATACAAACTCCAGAGACAATAAACATTGTACATACGCATAAGGCAATTCTCAGCAACACAAAAGACTCAAAATTCAATACGCCAAAAGCGACACTGGAGCAGAACTAAATCAATTTCAATGGGAAAACGGACTAGGAATAGGAAATCCAACATCAGCAATTCTCATCGAAAAGCACGTAGAGGAACTAAAAACAAATTTTGGGATGTCATTCTATGCAAGATACATGGACGATATGATATTTTTACTAGAGGGAAACGACAACAAACAAAAAACAAAAGCGCTGATATATCAGCGTTTGGGTATAAAATATACAAAAAACCAAACTCTACAGGCTGATGAGCCGCATTTACTTTTTGAATTAATGAAAAGTCCAGCCCATGCCAGACAAAAAAATCTACTTTCTACGCTTTTTCCTCTCGTGTGAGATGTCCCTACTTCTCAGTAAAGTATAGCCTCTGTAATGTAGAATGTAGCGGGCTAGTGGGCTTGGATCATACTCCAGTTTTTTATGTATGCTATCGCATGCTTTGAAGCCATTGCACAGAGGAGTATTTGACCCAAAAAGCTGGCCAAAATTAATTTAATGAAATCCTAAGAAGTAATTACGCAGATCGATAGAAAACAAAATTCTACATCATATCGCGCATTTTAAAGATTGTAAGTTAAGATTTGTAGTTGTGGGACACTGTTAAAGTCAGGAAAGTGAAGAAAATTGCATGCGTTTTTATTGAATTTTTTCGATTTCAAGATATTTATATGATATTTTTTGTGGCTAAACGAATAGAGGTATTACATTGAATTTTTTTTCCTAAAAGATTCCATTAGCAGCTATTTTTAATATTTAAAAAGAAAAAATTATTATATTTATTTTATATTACATCATTTAGTATATAGTATAGTAGTAGTTGTTGTACAAATAAAATAATTTAAGAAAAAATAAAAAAAAGTTTGCGCCATTATTTTTGGTGATTCCTTGAAAATGTTATCTTTTTTTATATTTTTGCTCATAAGGCACTTTTTCTTATACTTTATTGTCGTCATAAACTTGTGTGTTTTTCGAATTATTGATGTGAAATATTATTTACATCACTTTTAACAACTACCAATGTGATGGATTACCCGCCCTTAAAAAAAGAATTTCTTAAAATTCAGTTCTTAGTTCATAAATTCAAATTTACTAACTGTCTTATCAGGAATAATTATAAGTCCACAGGCATACACACCTATTAAACTGTTTTTGTTTACCTGCGGTCCATATAAGACTTGATCGTCTCCAGATCTGTACATACCAAATTTAAAAGCGTTACAGATCAAAATTACATTTAAAAACGGTATAGGTATGTATATAAAAAATGCACCCAAGTATCAGGTTATTAACTACGTAAAGGGAAAATGCACTTTGAAAAATATACAAACATATATGTATGGCTTATTGCGCAGAATTCTTATTATAAGAGTTTTGCAACTTTGAGAGAGAGCAGTGACCCTTTTTTAAGCTGCAATACACAAAAAGCACGAAAGATAAAAATGCCTTTTTCATCAGACACTATTAAACTACTTCTTCCTGATACGGATGATGCCGTCCATGATGAAATACGTATGACATGATCATAATTTTGAACTTTTTAATTAGTTTAATTTTTTCATGTGATGAGTATTTAATAATATAAAATAAATATTAAAAGTGAATATGTTTTTGTTTATTTGGTTGTTTATCCCTTATAGGTCTCGTATGACCAATTGTTTTTAATATTTACTATTGGATAAATAATAATTTTGACAAGGGGGACATTGTAACATCCATAAAAAGCTATGTTTTATTTCCCTGTATCTACACAACTACAATAGTTCGACTATCTAAATTTAATTTGAGTTGCTCTTAGAATAAAGTACAGTTGCAAACCAAATTTTGGCGGAGTGCGAGGGGGAGACCGGCATACGTAATAATAAATAATTTTTCTAAAAATACACAACAATAGTGTAGCGAGGCATACCGTGTACGGGAAGTGTCAAAAATAACACTAAACCAATAATAATCTGTGTGGCTGTGATAGATGAAGTTTGCAATCCGGGCTTAGTGTAGCCGATTAGTTTGAATATCCCTTAATTTCATCCGCATCAGCTTAGCGTCTATATGAGACTTTCATGGTAAGCGACGATAAAAGTGATTGCTATTGTATTCTATTTGACTTCATTGTGATTGTATTTGACTTCATTGCATTGCGGTATTGACTGACCATTGATTTGGATGGGGGACATGTTTACTTCGCAATGCAAAAGTGACGTACACAGATTTTTGTAGTTCACTTTTATTATTCATGTTTTAACCATTTATCCAATATTAAAATGTGTCCCAATTCATCAGCAAACGTTGATATATGAAGGTTACTGCTTATGGCCATGTCAGACACATATATACATCAAATACAAGATTGGAGAGACTCCTGCTTCCATTGGGTGTAGTGCCCTTAAAAAGTTACATTTTCTGATAATAAATCTGCGACCAGTCAAGTAGCTTACGAAAAGGTTGTGAATGTTTCCGGGTAACTTCCCGGGTTCTATTCTATGTACTCTATGGAAATAAAATAATTATTTAATAACATCGTTCTATTTTTTGACCTCTTTATAACCATTTGATTGAAATATTATTCAAGCTCGAGGTCTTATTTAGTGGTTCAGCAAATTCTTGCATGGCCAAACGCTATTGACCTCCAATAATCAGATGCTTTGAGCCTCACCGCCATTCTGACGGACGTGACAATTATGTGAAGATGAATTAGAACAAGGTTCAGTAAAGTATTTAGTGCCTCTGAAGAATCTATTTCTTGACCTATGTGACTTGACTTACATATGAATGTGAATTAAAAAGTATTTGTTTGCCGAGAGTTGATCGTCATAATTTGGTATATAAACAATATGGCACAATAAATTGGAATCATTCAAGTCTTACATACAATTATTTAAATTATAAAATTTATCATATTGTAAAAATTTAGTAAAAATTTTTATTGAATGAAACAACAATAATCATATCCATTGAAAAAATCTGCATTGCCAGAATCAATTAGTACATTGTCATATAGAATTTCAGTAAATGGACTTATGCTGGTAGAAATGATCTCAAGGGAAAACAATTTTGAATTTAGATTCGTACGAAAGCTCTTATAAGCTTAAACAATAATAAAAAATTAAAATTATTTTTAATTTTATGTATGTGACAAAATGATTTCACAAGTAATAAATTTGCAATGAAATAATGCTTTTTTAAGAAATATTTTAAACTATTTCAAGTTTATTTACATTTATGAAACACTTGCTTCTACGTTTTTCAAGTTTTGCTTCCCTATTTATTCAAAGTTTGAGCAATTGTAGGTAGAAAAGTAAGATAAAGTTAATTTTCTTTTTATTTAAAACGTTCTTAGTTTCACATATTTTATTAATTTAAGAAATATTTTGCCATCGTAGTCAGAGGGTTGTAGCTTCAATGCCTGCTGTAGACTTTGGTTGTTATGCCCTTTTGGTCTTCTTTGCTCTGCTGTTTGCTATTTTCCATTTTTTTCTATTATAGGTATTACAAAGGGCCCAAATCGTGGACTCGAGTGAGCGAAAGCTGCCTGCTGAACTTAACCTAACGTAACAAACTTGTTTCACCTTATCAGATCTATGAAATAAAAACATTCAGTCCTTAGCAAATTCAGTTTTGAATAATTACTCATTACCGTTCTGAATAATTTTTGCATATCAAACACTTTGTATTTCCGTGGTTTCGGTTTGAATAATCCTGTTCATATTATTTATAGTTCTAATGCATTATTTATAATTCGAACGAATATTTGCAATAGTAATATTCATCAATTTAAAAGTATTAAGATATAAGAAAATCTATGTCCGCTTTTTATTTCATCAAATTTAGGAGAAATGTCGTCAAAATCGTTCAAATGACGATAAATTGTCAAATAAGACAGATATGAGGTCTTGCCTCCTTTTATGCTCCTTTTTTGAAATCCCTTTTTGTATCACCGTTTTTCAAAAATTTAAATTTTAGTTTTTATATTGACAGTAAATTACTTTTAACAAAGTTTTGTATTTTAAGCCAAACTAATAAAAAAATTACAATACACACGAATTTTTGAGGAAAATCTGCAACCAACTTGTAAAAAACTTGCGTTTTCCAAGAAGGATTGTTATTGTACAAAGAAATCAAACATTACGTGTCAAATTTAGTCATTACAAATGGTTTCATCAAAACAAGATTATTAGACATTTTTCAAAAAGAATTCGATATAAAAATGATTTACATATGAAAGATACATTTAATATACTTACATACACATAAGCCCAGAAGGCGAGCTAGAAACGACAAGGTACTGAAAATCTTAGTTTGGAAAAGGTAAAAACGAAAAATACTGTTTTGCTGTAAATTTAAAGATATTAGTATCTCTTTTAAATTAAAACAAGATTTTCTCAATTTAACTTCCTAAGAGGTCGAAAAAAATGCACTTACGGATACTTTGGAACCACTGAAAATGTCATTCCCTTTTTCATTTTCACTGGGATAATAAGCGAACCAGACAGTGGCGTTTTCGTTGAACGGGTCTTTTCAAAATTAGCTTTAGTAAAAAATAAATTATCAAATAAATTGGAGGCAGGATCTATGATGTTCTTAGTAAATGTTCTTAGTAAATAACCCTTATGGGATTACCCTATACAATTTTGAATTAATACACTATTGGAATGATATTTTTGAAAATGAAATATGTATAACTTGTTGCATATTACTTTTTTCTTTCTTGAGTTCCCTTTAATTGTGGCACTTATTATTTTTAAATATATCTCTACATATATTAAAATTACGTGTATGTTCGTGATCGCTGAACTCAAAAACTACTGCACCGATTTTGACCAAACTTTATATACATGCTCTATGGGGCGACAGATGGCCCAATATTTATTTTTTTGTGTTTTGCCCGATAGAGATTAGCGCGATAAGTCTATGCTGTGTTTCGCTGAAGGCGTTGGGTCCTTAATCAGCGTGTAGTGGCGTTAATTAGCCCGATCCTGTATTTGAACAATAATTGCTATGTCGATTTAGTGCACCTTTCATTCTTCTTCGAAATATCAATCCGCCTTGACTTTGCAACGAAACCGGACTTGCAGAGGAAATAAAATTTGAAGGCAAAACAACGTTTGCCCGGGTCAGCTAGTACAAATATAATTTTAAGTGCAATTAAGAGATTTTCAAGGTATTTATCAGTCTTATGTGCTAAGATGTGTTTAATTCGGTTGTTTTTGCTTAAAAAAATTTTGAGATATTAAGACGATGAATCTGTGCCAATGAGGAAAAAGTACGTAAGTCTGATTGCGTAGTTTTTTCCGTTTTGCAGTTGGGCATTTTTGTAATTTGGAAGTTGTACGTTCTGTAGCCGTTTATATTTGGAATAAATTATTATACATTCCACAAGCTGCAGGTATTGTTCTAAATGAAATTTAATTAAAAAATGGCAAACAGATATGCGGGAACTCCCCAGATCAACACTCGGCACACAAATACTATCTTATTTCATGTAAAAAATTTTTATATGTTTTTCAATTGCAAATTAAATGAATAAAAATACATCTAACAAAAAAATCAATCCATTAAAATTAATTCCTACTGCTACTGATATACTTCGGCATATTGGGAAGTATCATACGCCCATTATACTCATGGATTAGTGACTGATATATATCGGGTCTCACTATAGTTACTTCAGAACTTTGACAATTGATAGCTGTCATTTTGTTGGAGCTACATCTGTCAAATTGGCTGACGCTTTGGTTAAATAAGCCAACAACAAACAATAAATTAATTGTACAGAAAAAAATTATTATGTATTAGACAAAAATTTTGTCTAAATAAAATTTTATTTTCAGTGAAACTTTTTTATTGAATTTGATTACTGAAAATAAAACCGAGTTTTTTCTGTGTACAAGAAAATGGAAAACTTAAAAATTCATTACAATATTTTTACATATCGTTAGGGATATTCTCCCAACTAATTATTCGAAATGATCTTTGTTGTAGTTTAAATTGTCTATAAGCCTGCATTTCATTCCCAACTCATCAGTTCACTTCAACCATCAGGTTTGAACAGCATTCAACCTGGTATGCCGCAGTAACATGAATTCGACAACGATTTGTGCGCTCTTAGAAATATTAAAAACAAAACAAATAATTACCGATACTCATAAGAACATTTAGAAATTTAAAACCAAACACCTTTAATTTAGATTCACTTCTTTTTTCTAACTTTTACAATTGTATGATGCTTTTCAAAATGTATACACAACTGTTATTTGTTCAGATGTTCTCTCAATTGTACAACGACAGTAAAATAAAATGAAAGCAAATGATGACCGATAAATGCTTTTACTTTTTAAATGCTCATATAAAATACGCTGGAACACAGGTATAACCAACTGAATGCAATTTAGTTCCAAATATTCGAAGTTCGTTATAACCAGATTTTTTCATTAAGCGTTTTCTGGATATAAATTTAATTAGAACAATGTGTAAAATATCATTTGAATTGCCATTATAAAATCGTGCGATTATCGGCCACGACTTTGCTGGGTGGCTCGCATCCGAAATGTTTAATTTTCCATGACTGTCATGGCATTGGTTATGCTGGCTTTGAGGGACGCTGTGCATTGTGACTTAAGAGTTAAGACAATTTCACAAGAAAATGTCTAACAGAGTCAAATCGCATGATCTCACTGGACAGTTAACATCACCCGCACGTGAAATGATTATCTCCTCAAATCGCCCATGCAGAAATTCTAATGGTGATTGATCTGTATGCCATTCTGTAAAAAGCACATCATACAAGCATCATAAAAGCATATCATACAATTCAGGCGGAGAGAAGTTGATAATCATCAACCTGTAACGCTCGCCATTGAAGGGCCAACGTCGTTCCCAAGATCCACACCAAACAGTAATTATTTCGGGATTCATGGGACGCTTTGTTTGTTGATGTACCCAATTATGCACAAATGGACCACATCGCTGAATGGACGAAATATGCGGAACACTTGCTCGCATTATTGAACGCTGAATTCGTCCATAGTGATTTGGCAAAACAATAATTAGCGGGCAATTTGACAGATCTAGTACCTTCAATCATATGACCGCTATCAACCATCAAATGTTAAAACTCCTTTTTCAATAAATAAAATTAAGCAACATTGAAATAGATTACTTCTCTTCGTGCTTTTCAATGTGTTTATTAGACATACATACATACATATATTTTTACACAACTTTCATTTATTTTACACATACATACATGTTTTATCAATTTGTCAAATATGGAAACGTCGGCAGAATAAACAAACTGATTTATATACATTAATATTAATATTACTGTTAATCACTCGTCTTAATCTAATAATATTTAATAATCACTTGACCGTCTTGTAACTTTTGTGAATAATTAAGAACACTTTAAGCCTTTTAAGATGCGAGAATATCCACAATTACAAAGCAAATTCAACGTTTAATGAGGTCCTTTTGCAAAAGGGTGCATGTTTCTTGACAGCTCATGTTGCGATGCGATTTGTCGTAACAACACTCTTATAATAAATATCATGAGACTACGATAACACTAATTTTAAGTCTACATGTGACCTAATTCTCCCTTTGTCATTTCAGATATTATGCTTGTCCAACTGCATGTCAGAAAATTAGTGAAAAAGTTTTGCTATTTTGCTTTGTTCGTTATAAGCGTCAAAAGTTACAATCCTTTTTGTATTTTGTAATTAAAAAGTAGTTCAATATTAGCGAAAGTTCGCTACAACCGTATTTCGTTTGAACTGCATTAATTTCTATGAAATATTTGTACAAAACTGTTGTGAACGGCGATAACTCCTTGCAACGGGTGTATATTATAACCGAACTCCACTGTAAATGAATTTATTACTGAATCTGCGTGTGTGTATTTTATAATTTTTTTTTGCTAATAATTTAAATTATTTTTTGAATTAAGATCCTTTTAAATATTTCGAGCTACTATTTTGAACATCTTTACGGAAAACGTTTTTCCTAAACGTATGACAAAAAATTGTACTATATGTAAATTATGTGTTTGTTTATTATATATCGATGTCCGCTTTATAATCAATCCTTTTCCCTGTTGGGATATTTTTTACAAGTAGCATCTCTTGCATGTATCTGTTTAAATAATCCTTTTATCTCTCCACTATTATCACTTTGTTTAATTCAGGTTGGCGTCCAGTGCCTTCTCAGTGGGGCGGAGGTGCGGTTTTCTGCAACGAAGATTTGCCATTTCTTCTTACATCGGATTTGTCTGTGTTGTATATATTCTTAACCAATTCGAGAATCCAAAAATATAATCAACTGATTTATTGCCAACTGCGAGTTGTCCTTTTTTTCTACTCATTGTTAAACTTATTTGTTTACTATGTGCGAGTATATTGGAAATTCCTTTTTAGCTTGAATTTTTCTAACTTTTATTTTGGTCGCTCCATCAAATCCTATATTGCTGATGAAGTTAATGAAGTTGGAGGCAAGGCTAAATGACATAATGCGGTGACTTTTGGAATAATAATTACAAAGTCTTCCCGAAGTCAAAAGTTTTTATTACCAATCTAATATCAGGTAGCAGTTTTCTCTTACAATCACGGATATAATAATTTGCTATAAACTTCCTTTTTCTATTTGTCCGTAGGAAGTTTCTAATGTTTCTTCTAGCCTTCTAGTTACAACAATAGCCAAAGTGCAAAGTTATATTCAGTAATTCTGTCATTATTACAACCTGTATGACTAGAAGAGCAGGAAATCCTTCTGTAATTCCTTTTGCTGTTCATAAATATTGTCTCTAAATCTTAAAATGTCTATATCTCCATGAATAAAGGTTTAGGAATGTTTACATGTTGCTCTAATGTTTCTTATTTCTTATCGAATGTGTTAATGCCCAAATTCACAGAGATGTTGGAGGTCAGAATCGAATGGAACTAATATTTCGTTACACTATTTTTTATTATTGTGTATTCTAGACCTGAAATCTTTGGCGTCCTTAACTTTGTACGTTGAATTTTTCGTTAATTTATTTAAAATATCACTTACTGGTACATACTGGCAAATTTCATATGACGGCGATGTGCTTGATGAGTAAATTGGTCGTAATGGCACCTTTTCCTTATGTACTTAATGAGTGTGCGTCGTTGTAACAGCACTCCACTGTATGTGAGTATACAACTTTTGGTATTTTAGATAAATTGTAAGATGTTTGTTGATGAACTGGTACAAACACCAGTTTAAACTCCATAGCAAATAAATAAATTTAATAAATAGAAACAAATAATTAAACAAATAAAGAATTTAAAGTCACAAAAACCTGTGCCTTTTGTAATAGAGATCATCAGTAGTGAATAAGAGAATTCGAGCATTATTGGTTGCAATGAAGATAATAAATGTGGCAGCGTTTGGTTGTATTTATTAAATTTTTCCAAATTCAGTTCCCAACCCCGCTTTGTATCGTGTGCACATGTGATATAGAATTTCTAAAGTATCGGTTGTATCGTCAATAAATAAAATAAATTTTCGAACAAAATTGTGTAAACATCTTGGCACGAGTATAAACGCACTACAGTTTTACATGATAACAGATAAAGGTAAATTCATTTTTAATACATACGTGACACAAGGATTTCAATAAAATAAATAATTTACTCGCAATCACAAGCACAGATTCAATAAAAATTTCCCAAAGCATATGAAACAGCAAGTATAACCAGCTGTGCCGAATCCTATATTCCCTTCGCCAACTTATGATATTAAAATGCATTAAATATTTTGTTGTGGTTGAAAACTTTAGATCTTTTCCAATAAAATCAATGGCATATCATTTTAACGAAATGTGATTATTTTAAGACTAAATTCATTCCTAATTTCGTTTCGTAACACGCTTTACCTTCAATTAAATTTAATTATCAATAGATCGGTTTGTTCGGTTTTGTGAAAAGAGGTGTCAAGTTGTTGTGTTAAATTTTTACTTTTTAACAAATCCGGTGTCCATTAGTGTATACCATACAATGAATCAATAACTCTCCTTAAACCATAATACAATGTGTCAAGTTTTTGTATCAAGTCGTATTGCAAATGTGATCATATAAAAACAGCTTTTACAAGACAACACATTTTTTACATCAAGAAAAGTCTAAAAGTGGTCTAAAATTGACACTAAAATATTATAATTGACCTGTAAAATGAAGGGAAAAAATCTATCTAGCCGAGTTAACCACAAGAAGCCGTACGGATACATTTGAAAACCTAATATGACAGCGAGATTAGAGTAAGATATTGATAAATATTTGTCCTTTTTTGGGACCGAGTTATTTTCAATCATGAGAGTAAATTTAATGGTGGATTCACTAATCGATTCTAAATGACAAGCATATACTAAGTGTTTGCAGAACAGATCATTGCCTCGTTTATATCGGTATTTCTTTCGGGGTATTTTGCATTGCCTAAACGTGCATGTGCATGTCATTGAGAATCCATTAGTAACATTGAACAATTGACTAGGTTTTGTCTGTGTATCTTTTATGGGACCGTACGGAGCCATTCAATCAATAAATTAACCAGTATATTTCTATAATTTATGTCTACAGTTTTGGAACTTACCAGCAGGGAATCTCAATAGTGAAAATGTGATGTTGTGGCAGCGACATTGTCACTAGTATATTTATGTACTTTAGTCTATACTTTTCAGCCGGTGCTTGAGCAAATAACATACTTATATGCATACATACATACATATGTACATACATACATACATACATACATACATACATACGTATATATGTAATTGGAAATTCTTACCAAACAATGTTCAAAAATTACGTTGAGTTAAAAGAAGAACGAAAAGCTATTGGGCAGTCGAAAAATTAATGGTCCTAGTCTGACTGCAGAGTACATGTTAACAAAATTTGGCAATAATACTCTATTGAAAACTAAATACATAGTTTTGGTAGACATATGTATGTATGTATGTACATATTAGGTATTAGATGAGAAAAACTTTGCAAATTTTGTCAATTTGGAAACTTTTTAAATTTTCTGTTTTTTGGAAAATGTAGTGCCAATATGGTGTTGCTTCCAATATGGTCTTGTTGTTGATGCTAGACTCACCAAAATTAAGGCCAACTGGAATAAGATCAAAAACAACATTGAACCAGATACGGATGATATTGGACTTATACTATGTATATTCACAAAGTGAAAATTCAGTAAATAGGAAATTAGTTGTTGTTTTCTACTTATAGAAATTCATCGATCTACTTGCTGTATGATCAAATCTTCTCAGTGTGAAAAAAATGGTAAGACATACAAAGCCCACTAAGCCCTTGCTCTGTGGAAAGCTTACAAGCTACTAACTGATATAATAGTTCTCATGAGTTGTTTACTTTGATGTTCGTGTGAAATAATTGAGAATAGCCGAAGGACTTTCTTGGCTTAGTAATACGAACGGATGTTGCTGGCCTCTACCTTAAAAATATATTTTTATCTGCTCAACAAGTAATAACTCAATACAATGTATAAAAATATAACAACCATAAAATCATTTATATATAGAAGAAAAAAAGTTGTAACAGAAAGTTGATGCAATAGAATTATTGAAATCTGATAAATATTTATCGAAATTTCTTGAAGGTAAATATCGTTATGAAAGTAATCGGTCAACAGTTACTTATATCGTTCAAGGCACTGAAACATGAAGCATAACAAATTAGACAAAAAAGGTTCAAATAATCACTTCATAACTGCAGATTCATTAAAATATGTGTTAAAAGGTCCGAGCAAGAAGTTATCGGCTGGTTTTGATAATATCCCGGATGATATGAATACGCAATCTTCTATCATATTTAATGACATTCTCATTAGCTCATACTTCCCAAATAATTAATTTCCATATAAAGTATTTAAAATAAAGATTTTATTTTTAATTTTTTGCCCAACTGAATACAATCATTAACGACAATCATAACGACTGCGTTTAATTGTATGGGTGTTGAGAAAAAAATAAAATAGACTCACGTTGAGGAAATTGTTTGTTGTGTTGGTTTGTATAGAAACATTCTAAACCTACTATGATTATGTATTTGTTGTAATTCATATGCAATATTGAAATTCTCATATTGTATTTGATTTATGTGGCATAAAAATCCGAGGTTGAATGTTTTCAAACTGCTTAAACTTCACTGCAAATCGTCAGTTTTAGCAACCAATGAAATGTCGGCATATGAAGAGCTAAAGCCACAATAAACTTTTGATTTTTTGTATGCATTTTGCGAAAGCTCTAATTGTTTCTAACGATTAGTTGGGGAGAATATCCCAAATAATGAATTTCCATATTAAGTATCTAAAGTGGTAGTATTATGTATAAACGATAAAGGGCAGTTGTGAAAGAAAAAAAGGTTTTAATAAATCTGCGCTTCCTAAACGGGTAGTTCGATTCTAATAAAAATATACACAGCATTAGGGATGATACTGGTTTGAGTTTCGGTTTAATGGTTTTTGTATATTTCTAGTTTGTCCCTAGGAGAACTAACAGAAGAAACCCAGGAAACCGAGCACGTTTATAAGTTTGGCTCCAGAAAGTGTTCTAAACAGTCTTAAAACGAAGACATTTTGAACTCTTATTTTACCGTTTGATTTGCTTTATCTTTCAGTTATTTCACTAAACTTGGCTTATCACTTACAAGTTCATACTCATGAATAATTAAATAAATAGTCCACTTAAATAAAATAATGTATTGAAACAATGTCCTTAAAAATTACTCATTCATATTATTAGCAGTCAATATCAGTAGAAAACATTCATTTATTAGTGCTACCTGCATTATTATCACCAATAAAGATTCCTTTGTTGCAGCTACTCTCATCTACTTGCTGCTAAATTACAGTCTTTTCATACAAAAAGTAATACTGAGAAGACGAGTAAATAGGACAGTCATTTTTCTTATAGTCTAAAATGTATTCAACTACAAGTTATCATTTGCATATGTAGGAAATGATAAATCATATCTTTAAAAAATTTTCCTGTAATTCCCATAATTCGCTAAAAAAAAGTTCCGAAAATCCATATTTATTGTTAAGCGCAAAAATGATTCAGGCAAATATTTCACAATATATAAGAATTTAAGAAATGGGCTTTGTTTTCTGGTTCTTCCCTTGTATTACGAGAAAGCATACCTTAAATTTTCATAAATAATAGCTCCACTTTAGTACGGTATGGCTATATACACCTTATGAAGGTCAGGATTTAACTTTACTATTTGCAAATTTGTGGACTACGGCACGTAGGTTAGGTTAGGTTAGGTTGAACAGGTAGCTTTCGCTCACTTGGCTCCATAATTTGGTTCCTCTGTGACACCTGAAATAGAAAGAGGACGGAAAGTTGGAAACGGAAGGTAGAAAGTACCCACATAGAGCCCATTCAACTCTCTGAAATAACGGAACCATGGAAATCGATACAAAAATTCTATGGAGAGATCCCGACGAGAGAAGAACGAGGAAGCTGAAAAGACTTAGCAAGCCCGAACTAAGTTGAATAATGGGTGTTGTCACAGGGCACTCTCTACTACTGGCACATCTTAAACGCATGGGAATAGCGAGAGGAGATGAATGTAGTTGATTGATTTTTAACCCTTATATAGGAAAATATTTATCCAAAAATTATTTTTAGTCAGATCAAAAACGACAGCCTGGAATAAGTTTGCATTTTTTATAAGCTTGACACCCCCTATGGACACAAAGAGGCAAACTATAAACTTTAGCTAATCAGTAGTTCCCCTAATGATAAGTGAAAATTTATTTTAATCGGACTGCCCTCTTATAACCAGCAGATTTATTGGTTTTTTTTAAATAGCCCACTGTGCGTCAATAGAACAAAGTTCCTTGCAGGCTATGGACATGTTATTTAACATGAATGCAAAATATGTAGATTAGAATTCATAAGATTTTGTTTTGATGAATCAAATTCTATTAAGAACAATTCTTTCCAATAGACTAGAAAATTCAATGTATTTTATTTTGGTGTTTTCCTTTAAATTAAAAGTTTAAAAAAATTAAGTTATTCTACCAAGTAAATAACTTTTTATGTTTCTATGCCTGTTATTATATAAACAAATAAACATATACGAACGGGCATTAAATATTTTCAGACTAGTGAATAAATTATGATTATTTAACTAATTAACTTTTGATCAATAAAATTTTATTTTATGTGTGTGAAGATAAATTTCGAAATTTATAACCCCAGACACGAACCAATTGTCATTACAGGGCTCTGTTATGCCGATAACTTGGGACTGTTAACTACGACAAATCTAGGAGTACGGGCTCCAAGTGGAATTAGGGTTTTTATAACATGAACACCTCATGGAAACACAACAGGAAACTTAAATTTTTCACATACCAAAATGTTGGAATTTTACAAAACATTATTAAGGATTCCAGGAAAATGGAAAAGATGGGCGAATAAAACTTTATGTTATTTAAAGTCTTAAAGTCAAAAAGTCTTCCATGATCCCTTATGGCCAAATGTCCTGTTTAAATGAATTTTAAAATTTTGGAATTTCTCTAGAAGATGAATTCCATTGCTTGTAGATGACACATGTAAACTTTTCTCACTGTTGATCTTCAGAACTCGTTAATGTGCATATTATGGGTACAGATTGTACTTCATGATGATATCCATGGTAGATTTGATTATTTAGATAAATTTTGAAAAATATTCGATAAATTAAAAAAATTCAGGCAGCACTATTAAAAATTATTCAACTTCTTTGTTCGTAAACTCGTCAACAAAACCAAAATTTGGCAAAGTTACTTACTATATACCTCTGATAATAAGGAACAAGTGATCACGCAGACTTGAGCTTAAAACCAGTTAGTGTCACTATTGTAATTTGCCACTTCCAAAGTACGCGTTAGCAAAATTTCACTAACATTTCCAAATATTTTTAGGAACTTTTCGCTGAAACTTCCTGCATATCTGTTTGCCATTTTTTAATTAAATTTCATTTAGAACAATGCCTGCAGCTTGTGAAATGTATAATAATTTATTCCAAATATAAACGGCTACAGAAAGTATAACTTCCACATTACGAAAATGCTCAACTGCAAAACGGAAAAACTACGCAATCAGACTTACGTACTTTTTCCTCATTGGCACAGATTCATCGTCTTAATGTCTCAACATTTTTTAAAATAATTTTTTTAAGCAAAAACAACCGAATTAATTACATTTTAGAACATAGAATTAATTACATTTTAGAACATAGACTGATAAATACCTGGAAAATCTCTCAATTGCACTTAAAATTATATTTGTATATATTTAAAAATAATAAGTGCCACAATTAAAGGGAACTCAGGAAAGCAAAAAATAATATGCAACAAGTTATATTTCATTTTCAAAAATATCATTCCAATAGTGTATTAAGTCAAAATTGTATAGGGTAATTCCATTCGGGTTATTTACTAAGAGATCCAATTAGAAAAAATTTATTGCATTTTTGAACAAGTTTTTCACTTGGAATCTAATCTCTTAAATCACTATGATGCAAATTTAGATCTGACATCATAGATCCTGCTTCCAATTTATTTTTTACTAAAGCTAATTTTGAAAAGAGCCGTTCAACGAAAACGCCACTGTCTGGTTCGCTTATTATCCCAGTGAAAATGAAAAAGGGAATGACATTTTCAGTGGTTCCAAAGTATCCGTAAGTGCATTTTTTTCGACCTCTTAGGAAGTTAAATTGAGAAAATCTTGTTTTAATTTAAAAGAGATACTAATATCTTTAAATTTACAGCAAAACAGTATTTTTCGTTTTTACCTTTTCCAAACTAAGATTTTCAGTACCTTGTCGTTTCTAGCTCGCCTTCTGGGCTTATGTGTATGTAAGTATATTAAATGTATCTTTCATATGTAAATCTGAAAAATGTCTAATAATCTTGTTTTGATGAAACCATTTGTAATGACTAAATTTGACACGTAATGTTTGATTTCTTTGTACAATAACAATCCTTCTTGGAAAACGCAAGTTTTTTAAAAGTTGGTTGCAGATTTTCCTCAAAAATTCGTGTGTATTGTAATTTTTTTATTAGTTTGGCTTAAAATACAAAACTTTGTTAAAAGTAATTTACTGTCAATATAAAAACTAAAATTTAAATTTTTGAAAAACGGTGATACAAAAAGGGATTTCAAAAAAGGAGCATAAAAGGAGGCAAGACCTCATATCTGTCTTATTTGACAATTTATCGCCATTTGAACGATTTTGACGACATTTCTCCTAAATTTGATGAAATAAAAAGCGGACATAGATTTTCTTATATCTTAATACTTTTAAATTGATGAATATTACTATTGCAAATATTCGTTCGAATTATAAATAATGCATTAGAACTATAAATAATATGATTATTCAAAGCGAAACCACGGAAATACAAAGTGTTTGATATGCAAAAATTATTCAGAACGGTAATGAGTAATTATTCAAAACTGAATTTGCTAAGGACTGAATGTTTTTATTTCATAGATCTGATAAGGTGAAACAAGTTTGTTACGTTAGGTTAAGTTCAGCAGGCAGCTTTCGCTCACTCGAGTCCACGATTTGGGCCCTTTGTAATACCTATAATAGAAAAAAATGGAAAATAGCAAACAGCAGAGCAAAGAAGACCAAAAGGGCATAACAACCAAAGTCTACAGCAGGCATTGAAGCTACAACCCTCTGACTACGATGGCAAAATATTTCTTAAATTAATAAAATATGTGAAACTAAGAACGTTTTAAATAAAAAGAAAATTAACTTTATCTTACTTTTCTACCTACAATTGCTCAAACTTTGAATAAATAGGGAAGCAAAACTTAAAAAAAGTAGAAACAAGTGTTTTTCAAATTTAAATAAATTTAAAATACACCAATACACCGGTTAGCGTCGCTAAAACCGGAACCGGAACCAGTGAAACACGACGAATGATTTTCCATACATTTGTATTGATTTTCATTTAATTGGTTCCGAGGTTTATAATTTTAGCTTAAATGTAGATTTTTCGATAAAAAATAAAATTTTTTTTTTTATATTTTTTATGATAAACAGTTTTTATTAAAATAAAAATATAAAAATTCACGAGAAAAATAAAAAAAAACATAACTAAAGCATAACAAAAATAAAAAGATTAAAATTAAAAATAAGAAATTCATAAAAAAAACTTAAATGTGGTAATTTTTTTAATTTGAGCTTGAGTCATCTAAATCGATTACCATTTCTATAGCTGGAGTTGTCAATCTTGCTGATTTTTGTATGAAATTATTTAAAGTTTGTTGGACTGTAACAGCTTTTTTTCAAATAAATTTCCTTATAACAATTGATAGCGTCAGTTACATTTTTGGACACTTAAACTGGAATTTAATTCTTTTAATTCAAGTTCGAAATTTTCTGCAGCTGAAGTATCTGCACTAGAGGATTCCCCTTTTAAGGCAAACCAACCTCTGGTCGCTCCAACTTTCTCCGCACTTTCAGCACTTGATAACGGATAATTTTCTTTCAGATCTTTCAATAAAGCTAAAGCTTTCTTCGGAATTACCATTTGACTTTTTTGTATTTTATCAGCGTCTCTAGAACAAATGGATTTTATTGTAGAAGTGGCTAGTCCAAGGTTTCTTCCAATTTCAACAGCCTTTTTCCTGATTTAAAACGCTTCAAAATATCTAGTTTTTATTCTAAACTTTTTGATGCATTATTCCGAAGTATTTAGTCTAAACTTTACTTTAGCAATTGTAATTTGGAACGATTTTCAACTTGTAACCAGCAGACAACCTTCACGAACATATTTCCAGGAAATCCCATTTTGCTATTTTAACTTTGCGGAAACATTTTCATATTAACGACGCAAATCGAAGCCACTATTGACGCAACTTTTCGAAGTCACAAAAATTTTAAAAAGACGCAACTTCGAAACGACGCAAGCTGGGGTATTGGTGTAGTATAAAATAATTCTTAAATCAATTAAATATGTGAAACTAAGAATGCTTAAAATAAAAAAACCTTAATTTTATCTCACTTTTCTACCTACAATTGCTCAAACTTTGAATAAATAGGGAAGCAAAACTTAAAAAAAGTAGAAACAAGTGTTTTTCAAATTTAAATAAATTTAAAATACACCAATACCCCGGCTTGCGTCGCTAATGGGAACCGGAGAAACGCGATGAATGATTTTCCATACATTTGTATTGATTTTCATTTAATTGGTTCCGAGGTTTGTAATTTTAGCTTAAATGCAGATTTTTCCATAAAAAAATACAATTTTTTTATATTTTTTATGATACAGTTTTTATTAAGATAAAAATATAAAAATTCACGAGAAAAATTTGAAAAAACGACTAAATCATAACAAAAATAAAAAGATTAAAATTAAAAATAAGAATTTCATAAAAAAAACTGAAATGTGGTAATTTTTTAATCCGAGCTTGAGTCATCTAAATCGATTACCATTTCTACAGTTGAATTTGAGAATCGTGCTGATTTTTTTATGAAATTCTTTAAAGTTTGTTGGACTGTAACAGCTTTTTTTCAAATACATTTCCTTATAACAATTGATAGCGTCTGCTACATTTTTGGACACTTTTAAACTGCGATTTAATACTTTTAATTGAAGTTTGAAATTTTCTGCAGCTGAAGTATCTGCACTAGCGGATTCCCCTTTCAAGGCAAACCAACCTTTAGTTGCTCCAACTTCCTCCGCACTTTCGGCACTTGAACAAATGGATTTTATTGTAGAAGGGGCTAGTCCAAGGTTTCTTCCAATATCAACAACGTTTTTCCCTGATTCAAAACGCTTCAAAATGTCTAGTTTATTTTCTTTCTTTTTTGTCGCATTGTTCCAAAGTATTTAGTCTAAACTTTACTTTAGCAATTGTAATTTAGAACGATCTTCAATTTGCAACCAGCGGACAACCTTCACATACATATTTCCATTAGACTTAAACGGGAAATCGCATTTTTCTCTTTTAACTTTGTAGAAACATTTTCATATTAACGACGCAAATTGAAGCCACTATCGACGCAACTTTCCGAAGTCACAAAAATTTTAAAAAGACGCAACTTCGAAACGACACACAACAAAGCGATGCAAGCTGGGGTATTGGTGTAGTATAAAATAATTCTTAAATCAATAAAAAATATGTGAAACTAAGAATGCTTTAAATAAAAAAAACCTTAATTTTATCTCACTTTTCTACCTACAATTGCTCAAACTTTGAATAAATAGGGAAGCAAAACTTGAAAAACGTAGAAGCAAGTGTTTCATAAATGTAAATAAACTTGAAATAGTTTAAAATATTTCTTAAAAAAGCATTATTTCATTGCAAATTTATTACTTGTGAAATCATTTTGTCACATACATAAAATTAAAAATAATTTTAATTTTTTATTATTGTTTAAGCTTATAAGAGCTTTCGTACGAATCTAAATTCAAAATTGTTTTCCCTTGAGATCATTTCTACCAGCATAAGTCCATTTACTGAAATTCTATATGACAATGTACTAATTGATTCTGGCAATGCAGATTTTTTCAATGGATATGATTATTGTTGTTTCATTCAATAAAAATTTTTACTAAATTTTTACAATATGATAAATTTTATAATTTAAATAATTGTATGTAAGACTTGAATGATTCCAATTTATTGTGCCATATTGTTTATATACCAAATTATGACGATCAACTCTCGGCAAACAAATACTTTTTAATTCACATTCATATGTAAGTCAAGTCACATAGGTCAAGAAATAGATTCTTCAGAGGCACTAAATACTTTACTGAACCTTGTTCTAATTCATCTTCACATAATTGTCACGTCCGTCAGAATGGCGGTGAGGCTCAAAGCATCTGATTATTGGAGGTCAATAGCGTTTGGCCATGCAAGAATTTGCTGAACCACTAAATAAGACCTCGAGCTTGAATAATATTTCAATCAAATGGTTATAAAGAGGTCAAAAAATAGAACGATGTTATTAAATAATTATTTTATTTCCATAGAGTACATAGAATAGAACCCGGGAAGTTACCCGGAAACATTCACAACCTTTTCGTAAGCTACTTGACTGGTCGCAGATTTATTATCAGAAAATGTAACTTTTTAAGGGCACTACACCCAATGGAAGCAGGAGTCTCTCCAATCTTGTATTTGATGTATATATGTGTCTGACATGGCCATAAGCAGTAACCTTCATATATCAACGTTTGCTGATGAATTGGGACACATTTTAATATTGGATAAATGGTTAAAACATGAATAATAAAAGTGAACTACAAAAATCTGTGTACATCACTTTTGCATTGCGAAGGGAACATGTCCCCCATCCAAATCAATGGTCAATCAATACCGCAATGCAATGAAGTCAAATAACCCAACAATGCTCTTCGTCGCTTAATATGAAAATCTCATATAGACGCAAAGCTGATGCAGATGAAATTAAATTCTACTCAAACTAATCGGCTACACTAAGCCCGCATTGCAAACTTCATCTATCACAGCCGCTCCAGCGCAATCATTAAAATCTCGACATTCATTTGGTTAAAACAATGCACAGAGGAGTATTTGACCCAAAAAGCGTGTTTTTTGTTTTAAAAGTTTAACTTTTTTGATAGTTTTAGCTTTAGTTTGATAGAAAAAATTTAGTGGCAGATTATTATTGGGTTAGTGTTATTTTTGACACTTCCCGTACACGGTATGCCTCGCTACACTATTGTTGTGTATTTTTAGAAAAATTATTTATTATTACGTATGCCGGTCTCCCCCTCGCACTCCGCCAAAATTTGGTTTGCAACTGTACTTTATTCTAAGAGCAACTCAAATTAAATTTAGATAGTCGAACTATTGTAGTTGTGTAGATACAGGGAAATAAAACATAGCTTTTTATGGATGTTACAATGTCCCCCTTGTCAAAATTATTATTTATCCAATAGTAAATATTAAAAACAATTGGTCATACGAGACCTATAAAGGATAAACAACCAAATAAACAAAAACATATTCACTTTTAATATTTATTTTATATTATTAAATACTCATCACATGAAAAAATTAAACTAATTAAAAAGTTCAAAATTATGATCATGTCATACGTATTTCATCATGGACGGCATCATCCGTATCAGGAAGAAGTAGTTTAATAGTGTCTGATGAAAAAGGCATTTTTATCTTTCGTGCTTTTTGTGTATTGCAGCTTAAAAAAGGGTCACTGCTCTCTCTCAAAGTTGCAAAACTCTTATAATAAGAATTCTGCGCAATAAGCCATACATATATGTTTGTATATTTTTCAAAGTGCATTTTCCCTTTACGTAGTTAATAACCTGATACTTGGGTGCATTTTTTATATACCTCTACCGTTTTTAAATGTAATTCTGATCTGTAACGCTTTTAAATTTGGTATGTACAGATCTGGAGACGATCAAGTCTTATATGGACCGCAGGTAAACAAAAACAGTTTAATAGGTGTGTATGCCTGTGGACTTATAATTATTCCTGATAAGACAGTTAGTAAATTTGAATTTATGAACTAAGAACTGAATTTTAAGAAATTCTTTTTTTAAGGGCGGGTAATCCATCACATTGGTAGTTGTTAAAAGTGATGTAAATAATATTTCACATCAATAATTCGAAAAACACACAAGTTTATGACGACAATAAAGTACAAGAAAAAGTGCCTTATGAGCAAAAATATAAAAAAAGATAACATTTTCAAGGAATCACCAAAAATAATGGCGCAAACTTTTTTTATTTTTTCTTAAATTATTTTATTTGTACAACAACTACTACTATACTATATACTAAATGATGTAATATAAAATAAATATAATAATTTTTTCTTTTTAAATATTAAAAATAGCTGCTAATGGAATCTTTTAGGAAAAAAAATTCAATGTAATACCTCTATTCGTTTAGCCACAAAAAATATCATATAAATATCTTGAAATCGAAAAAATTCAATAAAAACGATTTCATCAAATTAATTTTTGCCTTTTTTGCCAACTTTTTGGGTTAAATACTCCTCTGTGCGTCTGTCAGTAGGGCAGTGAGGCACAAAGCATCTGATTGTTTTAGGTCAAGAGCTTTTGGCTTTGCAAGAATGTTCAAAGCTCTAGGTATTATTTACAAATTTACTTACGAACATTTAATATAATTTTTTACGATTTTCTATCATTTCGTTATAATTCATTCCTAATTCTTGAGGAATAATAGATTTTTTATTTAAATAAAAACGAAAAATCATATATAAAAAGGAAACTGGAGGGAATGGCTTTAATGTAAATTTCAAAGCGATGGCATGAAGGTGAGATAAGGTCGGACAAATACTCCTATTTTGTATTTTATTTTGGGTCACAAATAGAATGATCAAAGAAAATGAACTGTGACATGGTTGGGCGGGCAGTATAGAGAGTTGCTACCCAGATAGCCTGCTAAACGAAAGCATCACTGGTCGCTGCAGCCGTGCATTAAATGAGAAGAATGTTGGAATGCACTTCTGCGTTAGCACACCTTTATTGTCAGGCAATGTAGGGAAGAATTATCAAGGCTAGTTGGAATTTCTGGCTTTACCTTAGTTTTGATCCACTTTGGTAATGCGCAGGCACACGAGTCAGTTAGATTAAAGCCTGCTTTGAATATTTTTGATTCGGTGTCAGTTGCGATTTGGCTTGACACTATTAAGAGTAGTATCTCTAGGCACTTCCAGCAAAAAGTTGATAAGAGATGACAAAATCTCGACAAACGAGGGGCGCCAAGGTGGTGTGGGCCTCCTACAATATAGACCGCATAATGCAAATCGTAAAGCACAGTCCTGAGAATATATGGAGACTGCAGTCAATAATAACAGATCAGGAGGGGTTAGGAATACATGCAGATCAACTCGTATTACCCTGTAACTGGTACTGTCGCAGCTGCAAGGGTATACAAAAACAAGGAACAATCACTCACCTTTCCCGCGAATGTCCTGCTTAACAATAGATGTCCTATTCAGCTACATACATATATACTGAACGATCTTTGTGAAGTATCGGGATCAAGGCCAAGTAACCTCCTAAAATACTTAACAGCGACAGGGTGGATCTGGTACTCTAAATCAAAGGATCCGTAAAAGTTCTTTGCACATCTGACGATTTGTATAGTCATGTCAAAACGGCAAATTACACGTGACTGTTTTCGTGCAGTGAACTAACATGAAACCAAGCAACCTTTATTGAAAGGAACTGTACATATGGGTTGAATGGCTCTAAAAAAAACTTTGAAACTCTCTTTTTTCTAGAGTTGTCAACGGATGTCATATTAAGCCACGCATCATTTATTCGATAAGTATTTCGTTAGTTGATTGTAGAAAGTATTTAATTGATGTTTTTACCGACGGAGGTGACAAGATTTTGAAATACTTCCACAAAGGAACTTCCACTCAGCAGAGCGTCGGCTTGAGTGGTATTAAATTTTTTTTGTGAAAGTTGCGGCTTTCGTCATTTTTATTAAAATTGAATTTTTTAAATAATAAAATTTTAAGTTTTCACTTTATAAATTCATTTCGTCACAAATATATTATTGGCAAATATTAAAAACAGAAATGTTTTCGCAGAAGGCATAATGAGGAAATGCCTGTAGCTCACAATCAATCGTATTAATTACGTAGGATGTACAAATGTACATGTTAAGACACGGTACTTAGAGGAGCAATTACGGCAGCAGAAAAGTTGGCATTGACGTTGCGTTTCCTGCAATTTGTAATTTCATGATGTAATTATATATTTTTAAAAAAATTGCATTTTTTATTTACTTTTTGCAGGAGAAACATTTCAAAGCCTTGACTACCAAAGCAGAGTTTCAAAGTGTACTATTTCCGGTGTAATTCCAGAAGTTTGCAAAATACCTTGGAAGAAATTGAGTCCATCACATTTAAAGGTAAAACATACATAAATTTCTTTACGGACTACATAATATCAAAAGCTTTATAGCCATATTCATAAAAATGGTTTTTTTTCATAAAATTGTTCGATAAGCTTTTAATAAAGTAGCACAATGGGAGACTATTACAAAGGAATTTGCAATAAAATGGCAATTTCCTAATTGCTTGAGTGCTTTAGATGGGAAGTACATAACCTTCCGACCACTACGTAAAGACGGTGCTTTTTTCACAACTGCAAGGGAACAAATAACATAATTTTAATGACCCTTGTTGGCGCCAATTGCAGATTTATTTTTGTTAATATTGTTTGTAATGGTTGTTGCAATGCCGCAGGCGTTTTCTTACAAAGCAAGCTGCGTAATATTTTGCAAGAAGGGAAAGATATACAGATGATGCACTTCCTCTGCAAAACCATTTATTAAAGCCGTATCCGTTTCTTACAAATTCCAACGAAAAGCAAATATTTAATAAACGTCTCGCTCGGGCTGAGCATGTTATCGAACATTCCTTTGGCATACTTTCCAACAGATTTCGTGTTTTTCTGTCACATATGAATCTTAAAGTGGAAACAATTACATTTGCTTGCTGCGCACTGCACAACTATTTAATCCAAACGGATAATACGTACGCAGTAAATACGTCGCAATATACATCCAACGAGAGCAACATTAATAATGAAAACCCTTACAATCCTCGAAAGGGTGCGTCAGAAGTTATAAGGAAAGAATTCATGGCTTATTTCAACAATGAAGGCAAATTGGATTGGATGTGAAAGCTGAACAGCTTATGAACGCAATATATTAAAACAAAAATGTATTTCAAATTCATTTTTATTAAATACATATATATAAAAATTAAAAAACAAAAAAATCACAGTTTATTACAAGGTGAAATAATAACAAAAGTTGTAGTTATCAGATTCATTTTTAATGATAAAATATTTAAATAGTTTTTTATTGCAAACTTGGTGTGGTACTCTGATGGAGGTGCGAAACAGAAGGCGAATAGTTGTGAAAATGAAAACGCATTTTGAAAGATATATTCACATATTTTCCTTAAAGTGAAGCCTTAAATGAAATCATCTTCATCAATAACACCATTAATTGAGAGTTCTAAAATATCCTTCGTAGATGAGGAAGAAGAAGTAGAACTGTTTCGTTTTTGCGCTGAGTTGCTTGTTAGCTTTCGTAATAAACATTGAACCTGCCAGGCAGCATCAGCTTGTTCATCTGGATGAACTTCGTCCATCTGTGTGGCTACGAGCGGTCCCAACCATGCGATTTTTTTATCTGTTTTCCTTTCAGCTATAGTTTTTTTTAAACTGAGAAGGTCCTTCCTCAATGACTTTATATTTCCGTCACGATAAAAAATTTATTTACTTATTTACTCAGTGATTAGTAAAGTACCTCAAAGCTTTTCTTAGGCTATTCAACCTCTATTTCATCTAATTGATCATTTGAGGTACTGCTTTCTTCGTCTAAATTATTTTGCGACGGGTCTTCAAGCTGTTTTAATAAAAATATTTATTTGTTCGCTATCGTTATTGAACATTTAAGCGGACATATATGTATAAATCTACGTTTTAATGGCCAGTGCGCATTGCAGTGTGCGTTTTTAAAAATGAAAGCTGGTCGAAACACCATAGCTTGGGCACATAGATATCCGATATACCAGCCCCGCTCTTTTGTGAGAGACTGATCAGGCGTTCTAATGTTTCTCCACTTTTTCTTCATGTCCTCCAAAGTAACGAAGCTGTTACATTTTGTCATTTCCTCAACCACATCGTTCATTGCCAGCGCCTTTTTCGTTCTATCCAAATATTCTTTACATTTAATATCATATAGACAGGGATATTCTTGAATTATAACAATGAGCTTCTCTATATGTTCCCGTTTCCAATTTAATTCCATTGTATTTTTCTTTTTTTTTTCTACGTATATGTATGTTATATATTTTTAAATCTGAATTTTTTTCGGCTACAAAAATCACAAGTACGAGTATATGAAACAAAACAAGTGTCAAAATATACCTGTAGCTAACTTCACATACATATTGCATATTACGAATTGTGGGAAAAACGAATTGCAAGAGTACATGCTTATGTGTGCAATTTTTAGTTCCTCTCTTCCCCTACTATCTCTACTCCCCTTATATACCAACAAGCTTAGAATTGCAGCGACAAAAATCGTTCAATGTAAACTGGCACAAACAGGCCAAAATGTTTTCACATAAATTAAGTATTACCTACGAAAATAACGTAAAAGTATGAATTCAAAATTATTGCCAACGTTCAACATTTTTAAAAAGTATAATCGATTTCACTTCTACACAACATCACTAACATATGGCACATACAATGATCTACTTTTCAAACTGCATTAACGTTATAAAATAACATCGTTATCTCTATGAGCAAACAAACGCAAGTGAAAAGGATAATCTAGAAGAAAAGGCTAATCTAGAAGAAGCTAGAAAAATTAGAAAATATTCTACAGATGTATACTAGGAAGGGATTAGGGAAATATTAAAAAAAGCAACCACAGCAAACCAGACAAAGCAATAATGAGCCCATTCATTCCATTTATAATCGCATTTCCGAACACGCCAATCAACCACAAAACTCTTCCGAGCAAAAAAAAGCAATGCTGATAGGTACATTAGAGCTTGAAAACGAGCACTAGGTGGCCTACACCACTGGACTACTTATTAAGCTGGAGAGCGTAGGAATAACACAAAATACTAAACTAGCATCATTTGATACAAACTCCAGAGACAATAAACATTGTACATACGCATAAGGCAATTCTCAGCAACACAAAAGACTCAAAATTCAATACGCCAAAAGCGACACTGGAGCAGAACTAAATCAATTTCAATGGGAAAACGGACTAGGAATAGGAAATCCAACATCAGCAATTCTCATCGAAAAGCACGCAGAGGAACTAAAAACAAATTTTGGGATGTCATTCTATGCAAGATACATGGACGATATGATATTTTTACTAGAGGGAAACGACAACAAACAAAAAACAAAAGCGCTGATATATCAGCGTTTGGATATAAAATATACAAAAAACCAAACTCTACAGGCTGATGAGCCGCATTTACTTTTTGAATTAATGAAAAGTCCAGCCCATGCCAGACAAAAAAATCTACTTTCTACGCTTTTTCCTCTCGTGTGAGATGTCCCTACTTCTCAGTAAAGTATAGCCTCTGTAATGTAGAATGTAGCGGGCTAGTGGGCTTGGATCATACTCCAGTTTTTTATGTATGCTATCGCATGCTTTGAAGCCATTGCACAGAGGAGTATTTGACCCAAAAAGCTGGCCAAAATTAATTTAATGAAATCCTAAGAAGTAATTAGGCAGATCGATAGAAAACAAAATTCTACATCATATCGCGCATTTTAAAGATTGTAAGTTAAGATTTGTAGTTGTGGGACACTGTTAAAGTCAGGAAAGTGAAGAAAATTGCATGCGTTTTTATTGAATTTTTTCGATTTCAAGATATTTATATGATATTTTTTGTGGCTAAACGAATAGAAGTATTACATTGAATTTTTTTTCCTAAAAGATTCCATTAGCAGCTATTTTTAATATTTAAAAAGAAAAAATTATCTCAAATATTTATTTTATATTATATTATTTATTATATAGTATAGTAGTAGTTGTTGTACAAATAAAATAATTTAAGAAAAAATAAAAAAAGTTTGCGCCATTATTTTTGGTGATTCCTTGAAAATGTTATCTTTTTTATATTTTTGCTCATAAGGCACTTTTTCTTATACTTTATTGTCGTCATAAACTTGTGTGTTTTTCGAATTATTGATGTGAAATATTATTTACATCACTTTTAACAACTACCAATGTGATGGATTACCCGCCCTTAAAAAAAGAATTTCTTAAAATTCAGTTCTTAGTTCATAAATTCAAATTTACTAACTGTCTTATCAGGAATAATTATAAGTCCACAGGCATACACACCTATTAAACTGTTTTTGTTTACCTGCGGTCCATATAAGACTTGATCGTCTCCAGATCTGTACATACCAAATTTAAAAGCGTTACAGATCAGAATTACATTTAAAAACGGTAGAGGTATATAAAAAATGCACCCAAGTATCAGGTTATTAACTACGTAAAGGGAAAATGCACTTTGAAAAATATACAAACATATATGTATGGCTTATTGCGCAGAATTCTTATTATAAGAGTTTTGCAACTTTGAGAGAGAGCAGTGACCCTTTTTTAAGCTGCAATACACAAAAAGCACGAAAGATAAAAATGCCTTTTTCATCAGACACTATTAAACTACTTCTTCCTGATACGGATGATGCCGTCCATGATGAAATACGTATGACATGATCATTATTTTGAACTTTTTAATTAGTTTAATTTTTTCATGTGATGAGTATTTAATAATATAAAATAAATATTAAAAGTGAATATGTTTTTGTTTATTTGGTTGTTTATCCCTTATAGGTCTCGTATGACCAATTGTTTTTAATATTTACTATTGGATAAATAATAATTTTGACAAGGGGGACATTGTAACATCCATAAAAAGCTATGTTTTATTTCACTGTATCTCCACAACTACAATAGTTCGACTATCTAAATTTAATTTGAGTTGCTCTTAGAATAAAGTACAGTTGCAAACCAAATTTTGGCGGAGTGCGACGGGGAGACCGGCATACGTAATAATAAATAATTTTTCTAAAAATACACAACAATAGTGTAGCGAGGCATACCGTGTACGGGAAGTGTCAAAAATAACACTAAACCAATAATAATCTGCCACTAAATTTTTTCTATCAAACTAAAGCTAAAACTATCAAAAAAGTTAAACTTTTAAAACAAAAAACACGCTTTTTGGGTCAAATACTCCTCTGTGCATTGTTTTAACCAAATGAATGTCGAGATTTTAATGATTGCGCTGGAGCGGCTGTGATAGATGAAGTTTGCAATGCGGGCTTAGTGTAGCCGATTAGTTTGAGTAGAATTTAATTTCATCTGCATCAGCTTTGCGTCTATATGAGATTTTCATATTAAGCGACGAAGATGATTGTTGGGTTATTTGACTTCATTGCATTGCGGTATTGACTGACCATTAATTTGGATGGGGGACATGTTCCCTTCGCAATGCAAAAGTGACGTACACAGATTTTTGTAGTTCACTTTTATTATTCATGTTTTAACCATTTATCCAATATTAAAATGTGTCCCAATTCATCAGCAAACGTTGATACATACATGAAGGTTACTGTTTATTGCCATGTCAGACACGTATATACAAGTTTGGAGAGACTCCTGTTTCTATTGGTTGTAGTGCCCTTAAAAAGTTACATTTTCTGATAATAAATCTGCGACCAGTCAAGTAGCTTACGAAAAGGTTGTGAATGTTTCCGGGTAACTTCCCGGGTTCTATTCTATGGAAATAAAATAATTATTTAATTTTTATTTTTTGACCTCTTTATAACCATTTGATTGAAATATTATTCAAGTTCGAGGGCTTATTTAGTGGGTCAGCAAATTCTTGCATGGCCAAACGCTATTGACCTCCAATAATCAGATGCTTTGGGCCTCACCGCCATACTGACGGACGTGACAATTATGTGAAGATGAATTAGAACAAGGTTCAGTAAAGTATTTAGTGCCTCTGAAGAAACTATTTCTTGACCTATGTGACTTGACTTACATATGAATGTGAATTAAAAAGTATTTGTTTGCCGTCGTCATAATTTGGTATATAAACAATATGCCACAATAAATTGGAATCATTCAAGTCTTACATACAATTATTTAAATTATAAAATTTATCATATTGTAAAAATTTTTATTGAATGAAACAACAATAATCATATCCATTGAAAAAATCTGCATTGCTAGAATCAATTAGTACATTGTCATATAGAATTTCAGTAAATGGACTTATGCTGGTAGAAATGATCTCAAGGGAAAACAATTTTGAATTTAGATTCGTACGAAAGCTCTTATAAGCTTAAACAATAATAAAAAATTAAAATTATTTTTAATTTTATGTATGTGACAAAATGATTTCACAAGTAATAAATTTGCAATGAAATAATGCTTTTTTAAGAAATATTTTAAACTATTTCAAGTTTATTTACATTTATGAAACACTTGCTTCTACGTTTTTCAAGTTTTGCTTCCCTATTTATTCAAAGTTTGAGCAATTGTAGGTAGAAAAGTGAGATAAAATTAAGGTTTTTTTTATTTAAAGCATTCTTAGTTTCACATATTTTTTATTGATTTAAGAATTATTTTATACTACACCAATACCCCAGCTTGCATCGCTTTGTTGTGTGTCGTTTCGAAGTTGCGTCTTTTTAAAATTTTTGTGACTTCGGAAAGTTGCGTCGATAGTGGCTTCAATTTGCGTCGTTAATATGAAAATGTTTCCGCAAAGTTAAAATAGAAAAATGGGATTTCCTGGAAATATGTTCGTGAAGGTTGTCTGCTGGTTGCAAGTTGAAGATCGTTCCAAATTACAATTGCTAAAGTAAAGTTTAGACTAAATACTTTGGAATAATGCGACAAAAAAGAAAGAAAATAAACTAGACATTTTGAAGCGTTTTGAATCAGGGAAAAACGTTGTTGATATTGGAAGAAACCTTGGACTAGCCCCTTCTACAATAAAATCCATTTGTTCAAGTGCCGAAAGTGCGGAGGAAGTTGGAGCAACTAAAGGTTGGTTTGCCTTGAAAGGGGAATCCGCTAGTGCAGATACTTCAGCTGCAGAAAATTTCAAACTTCAATTAAAAGTATTAAATCGCAGTTTAAAAGTGTCCAAAAATGTAGCAGACGCTATCAAATGTTATAAGGAAATGTATTTGAAAAAAAGCTGTTACAGTCCAACAAACTTTAAAGAATTTCATAAAAAAATCGGCAAGATTCTCCAATTCAACTGTAGAAATGATTCAAGCTCGAATTAAAAAATTACCACATTTCAGTTTTTTTTATGAAATCCTTATTTTTAATTTTAATCTTTTTATTTTTGTTATGATTTAGACATGTTTTTTCAAATTTTTCACGTGAACTTTTATATTTTTATTTTAATAAAAATTGTTTATCATAAAAAATATAAAAAAATTTTTATTTTTTATGGAAAAATCTGCATTTCAGCTAAAATTACAAACCTCGGAACCAATTAAATGAAAATCAATACAAATGTATGGAAAATCATTCTTCGGTTTGCGTCGCATTTCTCCGGTCACAATTATCGGCGCAAACCGTGGTATTGGTGTATTTTAAATTTATTTACATTTAAAAAACACTTGATTCTACGCTTTTTAAGTTTTGCTTCCCTATTTATTCAAAGTTTGAGCAATTGTAGGTAGAAAAGTGAGATAAAATTAAGGTTTTTTATTTAAAGCATTCTTAGTTTCACATATTTTATTGATTTGAAGGCCGCACAGTGGCTCAGGGATTGAATTCGTTAGCCAAAATCTAAATTTTTATTGTGTTCAATTTTCAAAATTTTATTGACATTTAATAATGATCGTAACAAAACTCAGGTACCCCATTAACTTTGGTCGATATTGGTAATTGTGGGAGTGTCATACTGGTAAACACGATAATTTTATACTATTCTGTAAAATCGGGCATTTGTTCATGTTTGTTATCGTGAACTGTAATTGATAATGGGATGTGGTCTTTTTTGTTAAGTTGGTAAAATTGGTATAATATGTGAGGTGAGAGGTGTCCCCTTCAACTATACCCTTCTGAACCAGTGCATAATACTTGTATACTTGAATACTTCTAAATACTCCTTTGCTAACGGCAAAAATGAACTGATGATGGGCAAGAATTTTCCCAATGCTCAGAGATATCATTTCCCAAATGTAAATGAACTAATGAAGCCATAGACATATTCCAATCTGCGATAGTTGTGCATGTTGCAGCTGCCGCCACCTATTGTTACTTCTTTAATTCTAATTGCCTGTTGAAAAAATACAAACGACCAAATTACACTTTTTTATTTCTTTTCACCAAAAATAAAAATTCTTAAAAAATATTATCGTTATAAATCTTCCCCAAGTTTCAAAACTTTGAGATACTCTGCCACTCATAATTTAGTGAAAAATATTTCAATACGACGCGTTCTTCCGTTGCATCAAAATCTTTCATAGGATTTTTGATCTTCGCAACGATTTTCTGAAAATTCAGCCACTGTGCGACGTAACGCATACAAAAAATTTTACCAACACCAACACAATACATAAACGTACATTGACTGCCTCTAACTATTCAATAGTTAAAATACTGAAAACAATCAATATAATAAAGTCTTTGCCAAAATGTGTTTTAGTCTTAATTAAACTTTCGACAGAAACGGTTGAAATGTCTAAAAATAAGTACGTTTTGGTGGTCCTTGCAGTGTTTGGCATCGTAGCTTTCGCAACAGCGGATGAACAACGAAGCGTAATACCAAATTTAAGAACCTTACGGATCGAACAGGACTTAGATCATTTAAACAATAGCGATAATAGAAAATGGACAATGGTTGGTGGTTCAATAAGATATTAACTTTAATAATTCTGTATAATTGTTTCTCAATCTTTAAGCGTTCTGTGGCTAATGAAGAGTTTTTTAACTCAGGCGGCCCTCTATTCGTATATGTCAGCGAAATGGAAATAGATGTAGAACACATTCAATTCGGGCATATTTATGATATGGCTAAGGAACATGGAGGTTATTTAGTTGCCATTGAGACTCGTTTTTATGGCGAAAGCAGACCATTTGCTGATCTGAGTTCTGAAAATCTGAAATATTTAAATGTAGATCAGATATTAGCTGATTTGGCCGTAGTCATACTCACCTATAAAAACTATATGCCTGGCCTGAATAATTCTAAAGTTATACTGTGTGGTTCATTTTATGCTGGCAGCTATGTTACTTGGTTTAAGCAAAAATATCCCGAATTGGCGGACGGTGTTTGGGCATCTAGCGCACTCTTGGAAGTGAAGTTTAATTTTTTCGGTAAGCAGAAATATTAAAAATCGATATGACTGAAAGTAAATGCTCTTAGCGAATTCATGCGATTAAAGCATTCGATTAATTTCCTTATATTTTTCACAATTTGGGAGATTATTTTTAAAAACTTTTAGCATTACTCTCTTGTTACAAATTTTTACTGAGAAAGTAAACGAACAAACCTAAAGGTAAAGACGATTTCCCCCATTGTTATTTTGTTATTCTCGAAAACTTGCCATCGATTTTTTGTCAAACACCGAGTCGTATGTGCGTGAAAACTTAAGGGATATTTTAATTGGAAATTCCTACGAAATGGAATGAATTTTTTAACACAGAAATAGCTTCATTTTCATTTGAAAATTACTGGAATATTATCAGTTATTTGTTTGCTTTTAAATACAGACATGTCGATGTATGTTTCGAAATATCTTACGTCTATTTCAAGAATGTTGTTTTTAGTTTAGTCCTTGAAACACTCAAATTTTTTTGAAATTTCTCGTTGCACCTTAAAAGTGTGCAGAAGAAAGGCATTTAAAAGGTCCGTTCATTACAGAGAAACTGGAATCCCGGTAAAAACATACATACGTACTTACATATTAAAAAAACAAATTAATTTATTTCAAAAATTAACAAAACCGCAGTGGTTTTTGTACGAATCTTTAATTTAATTTGAAAAAGTCCTTAAAAAGGATCTAGAGTGAAAAAAATTTTCCATTCATGCAGTTGCTCCAATCAAATTTGTGATTCGGTTTCAGCAACAAACTATATTTTCGCAACTGCAATAATTTCTGTTATTTGATTTAGTAACAAAATTTTTAATTTAATATTAAAATTTTAAAACTTTGCGATAAGTCTATTTTATGGATGAGTAGTTAGAAACAAATTAAATAAGAAATTCTTAAAAACCTTTTCGAATGATTTTCTCCTTCCAGAATTCAAAGAAGTAGTAGGCCAAGCGATCAAAATGATCGGTGGTCCAGAATGTTATAATCGAATCAAACGTGCATTTGATGAACTGCAATCAATGATTGACAATAATAGGACTGCAGAGGTGATTACCAAATTCCATGCATGCGATTCGACTAGATTAGACAACAGTTTGGATGTCTCTACACTATTCCATGGAATTGAGGCATTTTTTCTATCTTTACCCCAGCTGTAAGATACTTTTATTACAACAAAAAATGTAGCATTGAATTATCTCCATCACAGATATGGTCAAATACCAGAGTACTGCGGTTTGATTACGAGCACATCGTCCGATATAGATGCTATAGCAGCTACTACCTTTAAATTTTTAGATCAATTTGGGACTACCGGGAATTGTTTCGATTTTTCATTTGCTTCATATTTAAAAGAATTCCAGAGTACCTCTTTTGACAGAAATACGGGTGAGCTTATAAAAAATTTATTTGGATTATCGGTCACCAATTATTTTAATAATACATATTTGTGTGTGCAGATACTACAAAAGGTTCATATGTTAGTTTATTTTTTGGTAAAAGCAACACTTGTAAGTTATGCAAAGATTTATTTTGAATTCTAACGCACAATATAAAATAATTCAATATTTTTATAGTACGTTCGTACTTTTATCAGTTCTGCAATGAATTTTTATCATTTCCAACATCCGACTCTCCCCACCAGCCTTTCGGTACAAAACCTTCTTTAGAATTCTATACTACCTTCTGTAAAAATTTACTTGGCACTGAATATACCATAGAGAGTGTTGAGCGGAAAATACGCGATTTTAATGAAAGGTTTGGTGGTCGAAATCCTAAAGTGAATAATGTGTTCTTTACCTATGGCCAGTATGATCCTTATCGACGGTTGGGAATAGAAGATGAAGGAAAAGCTACTATTGTACTCAGTGAGTAGAATAAGAAAATTTTAATTCTTTTCGAGAGCCTTAAAAACCAGTGACAATTTACTTTTTTCTCTTCAAGATCAAGGTATTGGTGATGATATGAGTAACTACGTGAATAATGAAAATGTAAAAACTGTGAGAGAAGCGGTCTCTTCCTTTGTCAGAGGAGTGCTAAAACAACAGACGGAATGATTTTCAATTTTATTGTAACTATAAATCGTAAATTGCAGCAATAAAATTTTTGTGTAAAACATTTGTTTGTCTCCATTAAACTCGTTATTATTTTGAATTGTATTGTTACTAAATGATTGATTTTAAAAATAAACGCCCGTCTTCAAGTAAAATGTTTCAAATATATATAATACCATTATATGCGTTACTTCCTGAAAATTTTGAAGCCGGCGCTTTAGCCGGCGATGACTGAAACGTTAAATTAAATTTTGCATTGCGTTATCAGCGCTCTTGGTACTGACTTCAAAGATCTCTGTAGGTAATGCATATAATATTATTATAATCCGTTTTCTAATTTTCAAGCTTAAGGTCTTTTATTTTTTTAAAAAATTTAATTATTAAGAAAAATATAGTATTACTTATAAAACGGATAACACATTAAACAAATTATTTAGTAGAACAAAAGATAGAATACATAAGTTAGATAGGTCTAATGTTATATACAAAATACCATGCGATGGAAATAGTAGTAATAATTGCGATAAGGTATATGTAGGTACAACAAAGAATAAGTTAAAAGTTAGAATTGCAGGACATAAATCTGATCAGAAAAATAGAGCAAACGGCATTGTCTTTACATTGTCATCAATGTAATCATTATCCGAACTTTGAAAATGTTTCAATATTAAACACTGAAACAAATTATAAGAGAAGATACTTGTTAGAAATGCTTCACATCATTAATATTAATAAAAAAAACAAAAAGAATTAATTTTAAGGCAGACACTGAAAATGTAGCGCACAGTTATAGGCACTTGTTACACAAGAAGTAACACCACATATTATCATTTTATAGTTTAAATATGTATGTATGTATGTTGGAGAACATTTATATAAAGTATATGTCTACTCCTGCATACATGTTTATATATAAATACATACATGTTTCTAAATAATTATTTTTTATTATTTATATGTATGTGTTTTTCCAAAAAAAAAACTATTTATTATTGTGTACATGTGTGTATATATTTTTTCATATATGACAAAAAATTTTTTCTCTTTCTTTCATTTTTTGAAATGTTAATTTTTTAATTTTATTATTTATAAAAAAGAGAATTGTCCTGAAGATGATACTCAATGAGTATCGAAATATTGATAGTTATTTTTAATTAAATTTTTAAAAAAAATAAAAGACCTTAAGCTTGAAAATTAGAAAACGGATTATTATAAAAGAGGTCAAAAAATATAGATACATTATTAATATTATTATATTTATTTCGAAAACTTTACAGACTATACATATTTGAAGTCGGTTGAATTTTGTTTACACACCGGGGTCAAAACGAGTACACAACTAAATATTAAATTGTATGTGAGACATCATTATCTGTGGTCCCCATCCTGCCAGCTCTTTGCGTGCAGTATTATACTATAAGTGGGTAGAAAGGAATTATTTGGAATAAACAAAATCAGGAAATTGCCATTTAAGGCAACTTTTTTCAATAGAAGTAAACTAATATTTCTATTTTCTATAATATTTCTATTTCTTTTCTACAAAAAACCGTTTAATCGACATATTAGACCTGGCATGCCGAATTATTCGAATATATAAATTATCTGCAATCGGTATATTTTCGGCTTTGGCATAAGCCATTGCTAACATTATCGGAAATATCGTGAATACTACCTTTTGCAACTTTTGGTCATAAGTTGTCATAACCAGGCTTCTTATTTTCTTTACTATCGGCTACAATGTTAAATAATCGTTTATGCTAAACTCCTTCTTAAGATCTTCAAAAGTCATCAACAAATAATTATTAAAAAACATATTACTTGCGCCTTGCAATTGACTATTGCTGATAAATTCTAACTTTTCTTTAAGGCCTGGGAAATGGCAAATGACTGTCAATAGTAGTAGTAGTCAATTGTGGATTTTGAGCATTTCATCATTCAACGTAAGCTCTAGTATGTTGAAAGAATTACCAGTGCTATAGCTTTTGTGGCCTAAAAAAGGCACAAGTTTTCAAGGTTAACGATCAATTTAAAAATTTATAAACGTTATAGTTATGACTTCACCAAACACCAATACTCTTCAAAATTTCACCCGGAAAATTACACCGTACAAAAATTTTTTTCTCAATATAATAGTTTTGATTCTGGCGTTTTGAAAGTTAATGTCTGGGATTTTTTAAAAGTGTTTTAAGTTTTCCTTCTCCTGTCCCCGCCTTTTGCAGATAGTTATAATGACTTGGTAAAGAAAAATATCATTCAAGATTTTGCATTTTAAACATGGTTGTGATTATAAAAATAAAAAGCAAATTAACAATTTTAAGGTTTGTAAGTAGAGTTGGTAATGTTTATAAATATTTACACAGAAGTTTCATTTCATTAGCTGTAGCCCTGCTGAATCAATCACCATTATTTTTAAAGCAAAGCCGATTTACACAATAGGAATAACATGAAGTTTAAGTAGTAAATTTTATTGATGTACCAAATATTTATTTAATTTGTGGACACTAAATAACAAATAGACTTTCTAATTGCTTGGAAAAATATGATTCGTTTTGCTTATGTGCGGGAAATCGTTAGAGCATTGTTATTATAATTTTTGTTTTATTTTATATCTTAAAGAGTGTTATTATTAATATACAATGATGTTCCTCCACATCCATCATCCCTGCAACAATAAATTTCCGATAAACCATGTATATAAATGTATGAAATTACACATTAAATCATTTTTATTGTGTAGCAATTACTAATTAAATTAATCAAAGGATATTTGTATTTGTCCTATGTTCATACACACTCAATTAATATGTCGTACAATTAGTATTTTATTTCACAATCAATTAAATCAAATTCCCCATGCAAACCTTGTGAAGTCTTTTCAGTTAATCATTCTATTCATTTCAGCTGTAAGTATATATAAGTATGTGAATACCAAAGTCGATAACTCAATTCAAAAGTTATTTGGCTCAATTAAGACGAATGTTTGAACACAGTACTACTTATATTTAAAAATTCTGAATATATCATTTTGAAAACTTTTTTAAACATTGATTTTTAAGCATAAAATGTTATTAAGCAATAATAACAAAATATTTAAAATATATTAAAAAAGTAAATATATTTAAAAAATAGTACATATTTAAGGGCCGCTTTTACCACCTTCGATTAAAAGATAACCCTTACTTTAACCGAAAGTTTGGGTAAATTGAATTACACAATGTATGATTAAATTTTAACCGACACAATTTAACAGAAAAGTTTATGTTAAATTTAACTGAAAGAAATCTGCCGGTTAGCACTTTAATCAGTACATAAAACATATGACAGAACAAAACAATGGAGATAAATATGAATCAACATTTACATTTGTGCAATATTTTTCAATTTAAAGACTCATTTTGTAAAAAAAGAAATGCTTATGTCCGCCGAAACCACTTTAATCTAACTGATGAAGAATTCAGACAGAGATATAGAGTATCAAAGTCAGCAGCACGTTTTATTAGTAATTTTGTACAGAACGATATGAAATCTACAAGAACTAGGTGAGATATTTGAATAAATATTGATAGTTATTAATTAAAATTGAGTTCAGAAATAAAGCCTTATCTCCAACCCAAATGGTGCTATTGACCTTGCGATTTTACGCCACCGGTAGCTTCCTACTTGTTATTGGGGATTATTGTGGCGTATCCATTGCAACAGCAAGCCGCGTTGTAAAAAAAGCCTCCTTGGCGATCGATAAATAAATTAAACACCGTACATTTTGGAAAAATTAAGTTTTTTATTCATTATAAATAAAAATATTAAATAAAAATATAAGTATAAAAAATAAAAAAATATTTAGTCATTTCAAAAAAAGAGAAAACAAAACATAAACGGCCTTATTCATAAAAAATATTGTATGTTTATTAAAGGTTTATTTGACAAATATCCCATAGAAATTTGTCAAATAAGCCCTTAATAAACATACAATAATTTAATGAATACCGCAGAAAAAATATATATAACTCCGGCGGTTTCTACAAAAAGGTATTTTGTGTAGGAAAACCACAAAAACCCAGATGCTTCAAAAATAAAAACATACCGGTGACCTATTTTTCAAATACAAAAAGCTGGATGACAGTTTTTACCTGGAATGAAATACTTGCTACACTTGATAATGAAATGATCAAAAGAAACAAAAAATCATACTTTTCATTGATAATGCGTCTTGCCTTAAAGTGACCATTACTTTGGCAAATATAAAAGTTGAGTTTCTTCCACCTAAAACAACTGCTATAATACAACCATTAGATCAAGGAATCATCCATGACTTTAAACAGCATTATAGACAGATTATTGTAAAGAAACAACTTTGTGCAATATAAATAGGGAAGACAGTACCAGAATACATTAAATCTATTACTATATTGGACGCATTACATTTATTTATTTATTTATTTATTTATTTAATTTAAATTCACCTATGGAAAATAATCCTTACAGGCTAACAAATATACTAATTAAACAAAATATTAAATAAATCCTTATTTTCTAATAACAAATTAAAATCATTAGCAGACAATGAAAAGTCTAAGACAATAGTATTAGAAATCTTATTTATAATATTCAAAACTCGTAACAAAGGTTCACGCATTCCATAATTAGTAACATGAGTAGATACATAAAATTGGTTATTGGATCTAAGGTGTTTAAAAGGTACAAAAAATTTAATCAAACTTAATAGGTATTCACAATCTATAAAACCATTAATTAAATTATAGACAATCCTAACAGAATGAATAGTACGTCGTACATAAAGTGGCTTTAAGCCCAAAAGAAAACAACGAGCATTATATGTAGTCGGGACCAACATTGTAAGATCATTACGAAGTGCAAATTTAACAAATTTCTTTTGAATCCTTTCAATTCTATCAGTATGTACATTATAAAAAGGGTTCCAAACAAAAGAACAATACTCTAACTTCGAGCGAACAAAAGCAGTGTATAAAATTTTTAATGTCATGGGATCAGAAAAGTTCCGACTGTTTCTTCTTATAAATGCACAAGCAGAATAAGCTCTAGGTATAATATAATCAAGATGTGCATTAAAGTTTAGTTCACAATCCAAAACAATGCCAAGATCTAGCACTTGGTTAACAACTTTCAAGTTAAAGTCGCTTAACTTGTACTGGGATGCTATTACATTACGAATATTAGACCTATGAAAGCTCATTTGTAAACATTTATCCACATTCAAAGGTAAATTATTAATACTGCACCAATAGAATATTTCATCGATGCAAAGCTGAAGAGCGATGACATCATTGTCAGAAGTAATTTCCTTATAAAGTTTCAGGTCATCAGCATACAATAAAAATTGTGAACTAGCACAATAACTACCAATGTCATTAATAAAAATTACAAACAATAACGGGCCTAATATACTACCTTGTGGCACACCTGAGGTTGAAGTGTATGGCAAGGACACAAAATTTTCTAAAACAACAGTGTATTTTCTATTCGACAAATAGGACATCAACCAATTAAGAAACTTGCCATAAAAACCAATTTTACTTAATTTAAGGTACAGTATATTATGTGCAACCTTATCAAACGCTTTACACAGATCCATAAAAATTGCATCAACTTGGTTATGTTTTTCAAAAACAGATATACAGAAGTGATTAAAGACAGCACAATTTGTAGTGGTAGAACGACCAGGAAAGAAGCCATGCTGCTCAACACAAATATACCGCTTTAGTGCAAAAAACATCTTTTCCTTAATTACATACTCAAAAATTTTTGAAATATTAGACAATTTCGAAATTGGACGATAGTTAATAACGTTCGATTTATCACCAGTTTTGAAGACAGGGGTAATCGAAGCAATTTTCCATCTATCAATAAAGCATCCTTCATCCAACGATTTATTAAAAAGGTACAGTAAAGGTATACTCAAGCTTTCAGCCAGATTCTTTATAAAAAAATGAACTCAAACCATCGACGTCAGTACCAAAAGAATTCTTAATATTTCTTATGCTATTTACGATATCGTTAAATGTTAATTGAACATAACCGAAGTCAACAATAGGCTCTATACATCTTAAAACATTAGGATCTACAGAATCATTTACAGCCTGAAAATTAGACTGAAAAAACAACGAAAATGCATTTACAATGTCATTACCAGAGCTTAAGGTATTACCATTAAAATACATGACAGACGGATATCCAGAACTAGACTTTTTAGATCTTATGAAATTCCAGAATCGTTTAGGATTGTATTTAATAGAAGATACATAATTTAATATATATTGATTATATAAAAACTTATCAAGAAAATTAAATTCACGCATATAATGTTCATAGAGAGAGTGTTTTGTAATGTAAATCACCAGTTTGATTAAAATTTTTAAAATTTTTGTTTCTAAGATTTTTTAGCTTTTTTAAACCCTTAGTGTACCATGGAAGTTTGTGAACCTTTGGTGGCAAAAGAGGAACGAAACGATCAATGAGATTTTTTAAAGTATTAATAAATATGTTATAACAATATGCCATATCCTTAGCATCAAATAGATTATTCCAACTTATAGATTTAATTTCCGCATTCAAATTACCATAATCACAATCATTAAAATTATAAATATTATTATCACTTTTACAAATAGAAATAAATTCAAAGTGAGATAGTACAAAAATTAAAGGGATGTGATGCATGTCAGTTATACACATAGGAAAAGGACAAACAGATAACGAGTACTTAATCGCTTCAGGAACAAATATTAAATCCAATATGCGGTTTAATTTATTTGTGAAAGAATTGATTTGTACTAAGCCTAGACTTAAAAAGGAATCCACAAGATTAATTTCATGTGATTTATTTACATTAATAGGCGAGAGATAGACATCATTGAATAAATTACTCCAGCCAATCTCACATAGATTAAAGTCACCAATTACACAAAGATTTTCAGCACCAACAACATCTGACAGATGAACCACATTTAAAACATGGGCAGCATACACAGAATCCTCACTTTTAGGTGGGACATATGAAGCATATATAAACAAATTTTTAGAGCTGGTAATGCATACACAAAGTTGGTCCAATACAGGGTTTGTATCAGAGAGAGCAGCAAGTTTAGCATTTAAAGTTCTTTTAACAGCAATGCACACACCTCCACCACGAGATTTTCCCAAACTTTCAAGATCACGGTCCTTACGAAACACTTGGTATTGATGTAAGTCACAGAATTCAGCATCACAAATAGCCGGGATTAACCAAGTTTCCACAATTACAATAACATCATAATTAGCTTGAGCAGTAAATTTATAGACATCAGATAATTTAGTACGAATACCAGATGCATTTTGGAAGAAAATTTTTAACTCATTATTGAAAGGACGAGAAGATGAGCAGCAGGTTGGCAGATCAGTTGTTATATTTAGTTTTTTTGGTTAGTTGGTACCGGAAGGCGTCCTATATTTCTTCGGTTTACATTATATATGTATTCACGTACAAATGTACTAGCTGGCCAAAATTTTTGATCAAGTACATATTTAAAGGATTCATCAGGAACCAAAACCTTAAAAGATGCTATGTCTCTCGGGCGGGAGTGTGAAAATTTATATACAGATATATTATTAATCATAGGAATCTTAGATTTTATATAATATTCAACATCATCAATTGTAGTATCTGATGCCAAGCGAGATAGAAAAATATGTCTGCTAGGAGGTATAACCTTCAACGGCTTAGGAGTGACTTGAGGTGTATATGGTACAGAAGTTGAATTTCGAATACTTGCTGGTTCTGGTGTGTTATTGACAGATATTTCTGGCAATGGCGCACTGAATTCTAAGGAATTTGGTGTAACAGCTAACGGTGTCTTATTTGAAACATTGGAATTTGCAACTGGCAACGAGGAACTTTCGGCTTCCAAATGCCGAGAATTGAGCTCATTGCCCATATTAGTTGGTGATAACGTTATAAAAGAATTTGACGGAGCAGCTATACCAGAATCAGGAACAGAAACTATATTTTGAGATGCAGCAGATCTAGTAATAACCATATTACGTCCCAGAGAGCAATTATTTTGTGCGCTAACAAATTTATCTAAATTCGTGTATTTACAGAATAATTCGCCATATTTAGATAATTTAGCCTGCAACTCTTGAAACTCCTTGCTAATTTCATCAAATTCAAACTTAGTGTTTTTAAAAAAATTATAAAACTCAGTTTTTACATTTTTACAGCCCATGCAAGTCCAATGAAGAGATTTGAGTGGATCCGCCAAAGCATCCGCGTCACGCACCTTAAGACCACTACATTTCAAATGGAGATGATTAAAGCACAACCAGCACGACACCATACGATCAGTGCCCGTATAAGTACACTTTGTGTTAGAACACTCCATACTTTACTGAGTAAAACAAACAGGTGATGAGACGTTACAGAAGCACAATGAATGATGATAATTAATATATCGATGAGCTCGTAAGAAAAATACAAATACGACAACACAGGTAAACTCCACTTATATCGAAGGCACAAACCAAAACACTATGAGCGTTGATGGAGCTGTGACAATGTTGTATTTAATGCGTATGAAAGAGATCAATCATATGCAACGTTGTAATATTTTGTAATAAAGACTTTTAGCATATATAAACAGCCAAAATCCAATTAGCAAACTACAAATTTAGATGTTATTGCAAGTTTTTTCAGTCACAACCACAACACTTCACTATTCCACGACAGTACAAATATCAGCCGGACTTGTGATATAATTAAAACAACTCAAAATACGAGCCGGCAGAAAAAAACACTACTTCACTTTACTGTATCCCAGCAAACGATTTCGTTAAAAGAGCGTGGTGGCTGGTTAGGCCAGAAACAATTGCAAATTGCTTTAAAAAGGTATTTAATTAGATTTTTTATGTCGAGAAAAAATTTTATTTTGTTCAAACATATTTTTTTACGGATTAAGCTTAAACAAGATAAAAATTCTTTAAATTTTATGAATATGTTTTTGTATACACATGTATTAGGCCGTCTTTACGAGCTGTGATTACCAATGTGAGAATGAAAACAATGATGACTGTATTGCCGAAACTATTTCGCTACCTACTGAGTATTTACACTGCGATGATGACCTCGATCGTTTTGGAGCACTTGGTGAAGAAGAAATTTTAAAAACTGTTAACAACGAAAATTTAGAAATACCGGACATAGACTCAAATAAGGCAGAATTGGAAGAAACAAATACAATTTCTCGTTCAAATGCTGAAGTATTGAAATCGCCAAATATTTTAAGAGCTTTTTGTTTAGTTACATAAATGCTTTCAGACAGATTTCAGTAAATAAAATTCTATTATCAAATGAAGAAACGTTCTTTTTTTTTGTTATTTATGCAAATATTAGCATTATGTTATATTTTTTTATAGTCAAAAAGAAAAATTGTATACGAATTCACCTATAAGAAAATATTGGCTTATAGAAAAATTGTGCTTATAGTCCAAATGGCGCTATAGTCCAAAGTTTTTGTGCAAATTTGACCGTGGATTATAAGCGAATTATACTGTACCTCTATTCGTTTAGCCACAAAAAATATCATATAAATATCTTGAAATCGAAAAAATTCAATAAAAACGCATGCAATTTTCTTCACTTTCCTGACTTTAACAGTGTCCCAGTGTTTTAGGTCAAGAGCTTTTGGCTTTGCAAGAATGTTCAAAGCTCTAGGTATTATTTACAAATTTACTTACGAACATTTAATATAATTTTTTACGATTTTCTATCATTTCATTGTAATTCATTCCTAATTCTTGAGGAATAATAGATTTTTTATTTAAATAAAAACGAAAAATCATATATAAAAAGGAAACTGGAGGGAATGGCTTTAATGTAAATTTCAAAGCGATGGCATGAAGGTGAGATAAGGTCGGACAAATACATCTATTTTGTATTTTATTTTGGGTCACAAATAGAATGATCAAAGAAAATGAACTGTGACATGGTTGGGCGGGCAGTATAGAAGCACTACATCCCCGCTTCGATAAACTGGTGAAAGTGTTGCTCGTATAGTGTATTGTGGTACGTCTTAATCTAATATATTTTTGTGAAAGGCGATGTGCTTACGGTGCACCCAGTGAGAAGGGTTAAAATCCACCGACAGTTGCTACCCAGATAGCGTGCTAAACGTAAGCACGCTATCTGGTAGAAACTCTCGGTGTATCGTATTGATTGGTACGAAAGCTCTTATAAGCTTAAAAAAAATAGTAATTTTGCTGGGTTTAAAATTATTTTTAATTACATAATGTGACAAAATGATTTCATAACCAATAAATTTGTAAGACAAAATAAAGAATGAAATAATGCTTTTGTAAGAAATATTTTAAACTATTTTAAGTTTATTTACATTTATGAAACACTTGCTTCTACGTTTTTGAAGTTTTGCTTCCCTATTTATTCAAAGTTTGAGCAATTGTAGGTAGAAAAGTAAGATAAAATTAAAGTTCACATATTTTTATTGATTTAAGAAATATTTTATAATACACCAATACCCCAGCTTGCGTCGCTTTGTTTTGCGACGTTTCGAAGTTGCGTTTTTTTTAAATTTTTTTGACTTTGAAAAGTTGCGTCGATAGTGGCTTCGATTTGCGTCGTTAATATGAAAATGTTTCTACAAAGTTAAAAGAGAAAAATGGGATTTCCTGTTTAAGTCTAATGGAAATATGTATGTGAAGGTTGTCTGCTGGTTGCAAGTTGAAGATCGTTAGGGGATCGTTCCAAATTAAAATTGATAAAGTAAAGTTTAGACTAAATAAGTATTTTGGAACAATGAGTCAAAAGAGAAAGCAAATAAACAATAACTAGCTTGTACTAGCTTCTTCTAAAATTAAATCCATTTGTTCCAGAGACGCTGATAAAATAAAACAAAAAATTTGCTGAAACCACAACATCGTTAAACATAAACAGGTTACAAAAATGAAAAGTTCTTTAATGGAGTCACTTCTCAGCATTTGGATAGAAAATCAAAATCGGGGAAGAATGCCATTAACTCAAATGGTAATTCTGAAGAAAGCTTCAGCTTTATTGGAAGATCTGAAAGAAAATTATCCGTTATCAAGTGTCGAAAATGCGGAGGAAGTTGGAGCAATCAGAGGTTGGTTTGCCTTGAAAGGGGAATCCGCTAGTGCAGATACTTCAGCTGCAGAAAATTTCGAACTTGAATTAAAAGAATTAAATCGCAGTTTAGGTGTCCAAAAATGTAACTGACGCTATCAATTGTTATAAGGAAATTTATTTAAAAAAAGCTGTTACAGTCCAACAAACTTTAATTAATTTCATACAAAAATCAGCAAGATTGACAACTCCAACTATAGAAATGGTAATCGATTTAGATGACTCAAGCTCAAATTAAAAAAATTACCACATTTAAGTTTTTTTTATGAATTCCTTATTTTTAATTTTAATCTTTTTATTTTTGTTATGCTTTAGTTATTGTTTTTTTTTTAATTTTTCTTGTGAATTTTTATATTTTTATTTTAATAAAAACTGTTTATCATAAAAAATATAAAAAAAAATTTATTTTTTTTTATCGAAAAATCTGCATTTAAGCTAAAATTATAAACCTCGGAACCAATTAAATGAAAATCAATACAAATGTATGGAAAATCATTCGTGGTGTTTCACCGGTTCCAATTAGCGACGCAAACCGGGGTATTGGTGTATTTTAAATTTATTTAAATTTGAAAAACACTTGTTTCTACTCTTTTTAAGTTTTGCTTCCCTATTTATTCAAAGTTTGAGCAATTGTAAGTAGAAAAGTAAGATAAAGTTAATTTTCTTTTTATTTAAAACGTTCTTAGTTTCACATATTTTATTAATTTAAGAAATATTTTGCCATCGTAGTCAGAGGGTTGTAGCTTCAATGCCTGCTGTAGACTTTGGTTGTTATGCCCTTTTGGTCTTCTTTGCTCTGCTGTTTGCTATTTTCCATTTTTTTCTATTATAGGTATTACAAAGGGCCCAAATCGTGGACTTGAGTGAGCGAAAGCTGCCTGCTGAACTTAACCTAACGTAACAAACTTGTTTCACCTTATCAGATCTATGAAATAAAAACATTCAGTCCTTAGCAAATTCAGTTTTGAATAATTACTCATTACGGTTCTGAATAATTTTTGCATATCAAACACTTTGTATTTCCGTAGTTTCGCTTTGAATAATCATATTATTTATAGTTCTAATGCATTATTTATAATTCGAACGAATAGGCGTGAAAATCGTTCAAATGACGATAAATTATCAAATCTGGCATATATGATGTCATGCCTCCTTTTCCCTTTTTTTAAATCCCTCTTTGTATCATCTTTTCTGAAAATTTTCAATTTTAGTTTTAATATTGACAGTAAATTACTTTTATCATAGTTTTGTATTTTAAACCAAATTAATAAATTTTGGAGGAAAATATGCAACCAACTTGTAAAAAACTTGCGTTTTCCAAGAAGGATTGTTACTGTACAAATAAATGAAATATTGCTTGTCAAATTGAGTCATCACAAATGGTTTCATCAAAACAAGATTATTACATACACATAAGCCCAGAAGGCGAGCTAGAAACGACAAGGTACTGAAAATCTAAATTTGGAAAAACTAAAAACGAAAAATACTGTTTTCGTGTAAATTTAAAGGATGCTTAAATTTAACAGAGATACTGAACTCTGTTAAATTTAAGCAAGAATTTCTCAACTTAATTTCCTAAGAAGTCGAAAAAATGCACTTACGGATGCTTTGGAACCACTGAAAATGTCATTCCCTTTTCCATTTTCACTGGGATAATAAGCGAACCAGACAGTGTCGTTTTCGTTGAACGGGTCTTTTCAAAATTAGCTTTAGTAAAAAATAAATTATGAAATAAATTGGAAGCAGGATCTATGATGTTCTTATTGTATGTCTTAGTAAATAACCCTTATGGGATTACTCTATACAATTTTGAATTAATACACTATTGGAATGATATTTTTGAAAATGAAATATAACTTGTTGCATATTACTTTTTTCTTTCTTGAGTTCCCTTTAATTGTGCCACTTATTATTTTTAAATATATCTCTACATATATTAAAATTACGTGTATGTTCGCTGAACTCAAAAACTACTGCACCGATTTTGACCAAACTTTATATACATGCTCTATGGGGCGACAGATGGCCCAATATTTATTTTTTTGTGTTTTGCCCGATAGAGATTAGCGCGATAAGCCTATGCTGTGTTTCGCTGAAGGCGTTGGGTCCTTAATCAGCGTGTAGTGGCGTTAATTAGCCCGATCCTGTATTTGAACAATAATTGCTATGTCGATTTAGTGCACCTTTTATTCTTCTTCGAAATATCAATCCGCCTTGACTTTGCAACGAAACCGGACTTGCAGAGGAAATAAAATTTGAAGGCAAAACAACGTTTGCCCGGGTCAGCTAGTACAAATATAATTTTAAGTGCAATTGAGAGATTTTCCAGGTATTTATCAGTCTTATGTTCTAAAATGTGTTTAATTCGGTTGTTTTTGCTTAAAAAAATATATTTTAAAAAATGTTGAGATATTAAGACGATGAATCTGTGCCAATGAGGAAAAAGTACGTAAGTCTGATTGCGTAGTTTTTTCCGTTTTGCAGTTGGGCATTTTTGTAATTTGGAAGTTGTACGTTCTGTAGCCGTTTATATTTGGAATAAATTATTATACATTCCACAAGCTGCAGGCATTGTTCTAAATGAAATTTAATTAAAAAATGGCAAACAGATATGCAGGAAGTTTCAGCGAAAAGTTCCTAAAAATATTTGGAAATGTTAGTGAAATTTTGCTAACGCGTACTTTGGAAGTGGCAAATTACAATAGTGACACTAACTGGTTTTAAGCTCAAGTCTGCGTGATCACTTGTTCCTTATTATCAGAGGTATATAGTAAGTAACTTTGCCAAATTTTGGTTTTGTTGACGAGTTTACGAACAAAGAAGTTGAATAATTTTTAATAGTGCTGCCTGAATTTTTTTAATTTCTTCGATGTTTTTGAAAATTGATTTTAATAATCAAATCTACAGTAGATATCATCATCAGCAACTCCACGTTAAATAAGGATGTTAAAACTGTGGGCTAAGAAATACAATCTGTGCCCAAATATGCACATTAACGAGTTCTGAAGATGAACAGTGAGAAAAGTTTACATGTCACCTCCTACAAGCAATGGAATTCATCTTCTACAGAAATTCCAAAATTTTTCAGTAAAAAACGCATTGTGGGATATTTTGACCACTAGGGATCATGGAAGACCTTTAGGTCTTTAAATAACATTAAGTTTTATTCGCCCATTTTTTTCCATTTTCCTGGAATCCTTAATAATGTTTTGTAAAATTCCAACATTTTGGTATGTGAAAAATTTAAGTTTCCTGTTGTGTTTCCATGAGGTGTTCATGTTATAAAAACCCTAATTCCACTTGGAGCCCGTACTCCTAGATTTGTCGTAGTTAACAGTCCTAAGTTATTGGCATAACAGAGCCCTGTAATGACAATTGGTTCGTGTCTGGGGTTATAAATTTCGAAATTTATCTTCACACACATAAAATAAAATTTTATTGATCAAAAGTTAATTAGTTAAATAATCATAATTTATTCACTAGTCTGAAAATATTTAATGCCCGTTCGTATATGTTTATTTGTTTATATAATAACAGGCATAGAAACATAAAAAGTTATTTACTTGGTAGAATAACTTAATTTTTTTAAACTTTTAATTTAAAGGAAAACACCAAAATAAAATACATTGAATTTTCTAGTCTATTGGAAAGAATTGTTCTTAATAGAATTTGATTCATCAAAACAAAATCTTATGAATTCTATTCTACATATTTTGCATTCATGTTAAATAACATGTCCATAGCCTGCAAGGAACTTTGTTCTATTGACGCACAGTGGGCTATTTAAAAAAAAAAATCAATAAATCTGCTGGTTATAAGAGGGCAGTCCGATTAAAATAAATTTTCACTTATCATTAGGGGAACTACTGATTAGCTAAAGTTTATAGTTTGCCTCTTTGTGTCCATAGGGGGTGTCAAGCTTATAAAAAATGCAAACTTATTCCAGGCTGTCGTTTTTGATCTGACTAAAAATAATTTTTGGATAAATATTTTCCTATATAAGGGTTAAAAATCAATCAACTACATTCATCTCCTCTCGCTATTCCCATGCGTTTAAGATGTGCCAGTAGTAGAGAGTGCCCTGTGACAACACCCATTATTCTACTTAGTTCGGGCTTGCTAAGTCTTTTCAGCTTCCTCGTTCTTCTCTCGTCGGGATCTCTCCATAGAATTTTTGTATCGATTTCCATGGTTCCGTTATTTCAGAGAGTTGAATGGGCTCTATGTGGGTACTTTCTACCTTCCGTTTCCAATTTTCCATCCTCTTTCTATTTCAGGTGTCACAGAGAAACCAAATTATGGAGCCAAGTGAGCGAAAGCTACCTGTTCAACCTAACCTAACCTAACCTACGTGCCATAGTCCACAAATTTGCAAATAGTCAAGTTAAATCCTCACCTTCATAAGGCGTATATAGCCATACCGTACTAAAGTGGAGCTATTATTAATGAAAATTTAAGGTATGCTTTCTCGTAATACAAGGGAAGAACCAGAAAACAAAGCCCATTTCTTAAATTCTTATATATTGTGAAATATTTGCCTGAATCATTTTTGCGCTTAACAATAAATATGGATTTTCGGAACTTTTTTTTAGCGAATTATGGGAATTACAGGAAAATTTTTTTAAGATATGATTTATCATTTCCTACATATGCAAATGATAACTTGTAGTTGAAAACATTTTAGACTATATGAAAAATGACTATCCTATTTACTCGTCTTCTCAGTATTACTTTTTGTATGAAAAGACTGTAATTTAGCAGCAAGTAGATGAGAGTAGCTGCAACAAAGGAATCTTTATTGGTGATAATAATGCAGGTAGCACTAATAAATGAATGTTTTCTACTGATATTGACTGCTAATAATATGAATGAGTAATTTTTAAGGACATTGTTTCTATAATTTATTTTATTTAACTCGACTGATGAAAATGCTTAGATTCCTGTGGTTCTTCTGTTATTTCTTAAGCCAGTATCTTCCCTAATGCTGTGTATATTTTTATTAGAATCGAACTACCGGTTTAGGAAGCGCAGATTTATTAAAACCTTTTTTTTCTTTCACAACTGCCCTTTATCGTTTATACATAATACTACCACTTTAGATACTTAATATGGAAATTCATTATTTGGGAAGTATGAGCTAATGAGAATGTCATTAAATATGATAGAAGATTGCGTATTCATATCATCCGGGATATTATCAAAACCAGCCGATAACTTCTTGCTGGGACCTTTTAACACATATTTTAATGAATCTGCAGTTATGAAGTGATTATTTGAACCTTTTTTGTCTAATTTGTTATGCTTCATGTTTCAGTGCCTTGAACGGTATAAGTAACTGTTGATCGATTACTTTCATAACGATATTTACCTTCAAGAAATTTCGATAAATATTTATCAGATTTCAATAATTCTATTGCATCAACTTTCTGTTACAACTTTTTTTCTTCTATATATAAATGATTTTATGGTTGTTATATTTTTATACATTGTATTGAGTTATTACTTGTTGAGCAGATAAAAATATATTTTTAAGGTAGAGGCCAGCAACATCCGTTCGTATTACTAAGCCAAGAAAGTCCTTCGGCTATTCTCAATTATTTCACACGAACATCAAATTAAACAACTCATGAGAACTATTATAACAGTTAGTAGCTTTGTAAGCTTTCCACAGAGCAAGGGCTTAGTGGGCTTTGTATGTCTTACCATTTTTTCACACTGAGAAGATTTGATCATACAGCAAGTAGATCGATGAATTTCTATAAGTAGAAAACAACAACTAATTTCCTATTTACTGAATTTTCACTTTGTGAATATACATAGTATAAGTCCAATATCATCCGTATCTGGTTCAATGTTGTTTTTGATCTTATTCCAGTTGGCCTTAATTTTGGTGAGTCTAGCATCAACAACAAGACCATATTGGAAGCAACACCATATTGGTATGTACTACATTTTCCAGAAAACAGAAAATGTAAAAAGTTTCCAAATTGACAAAATTTTGTTAACATGTACTCTGCAGTCAGACTAGGACCATTAATTTTTCGACTGCCCAATAGCTTTTCGTTCTTCTTTTAAGCCATTTTGCTGGAATATAACGCGCACGTTGGTTAACTCAACGTAATTTTTGAACATTGTTTGGTAAGAATTTCCAATTACATATATACGTATGTATGTATGTATGTATGTATGTATGTATGTATGTATGTATGCATATAAGTATGTTATTTGCTCAAGCACCGGCTGAAAAGTATAGACTAAAGTACATAAATATACTAGTGACAATGTCGCTGCCACAACATCACATTTTCACTATTGAGATTCCCTGCTGGAAAGTTCCAAAACTGTAGACATAAATTATAGAAATATACTGGTTAATTTATGGATTGAATGGCTCCGTATGGTCCCATAAAAGATACACAGACAAAACCTAGTCAATTGTTCAATGTTACTTATGGATTCTCAATGACATGCACATGCACGTTTAGGCAATGCAAAATACCCCGAAAGAAATACCGATATAAACGAGGCAATGATCTGTTCTGCAGACACTTAGTATATGCTTGTCATTTAGAATCGATTAGTGAATCCACCATTAAATTTACTCTCATGATTGAAAATAACTCGGTCCCAAAAAAGGACAAATATTTATCAATATCCTACTCTAATCTCGCTGTCATATTAGGTTTTCAAATGTACTCGTACGGCTTCTTGTGGTTAACTCGGCTAAATAAATTTTTTCCCTTAATTTTACAGGTCAATTATAATATTTTAGTGTCAATTTTAGACCACTTTTAGACTTTTCTTGATGTAAAAAATGTGTTGTCTTGTAAAAGCTGCTTTTATATGATCACATTTGCAATACGACTTGATACAAAAACTTGACACATTGTATTATGGTTTAAGGAGAGTTATTGATTCATTGTATGGTATACACTAATGGACACCGGATTTGTTAAAAAGTAAAAATTTAACACAACAACTTGACACCTCTTTTCATAAAACCGAACAAACCGATCTATTGATAATTAAATTTAATTGAAGGTAAAGCGTGTTACGGAACGAAATTAGGAATGAATTTAGTCTTAAAATAATCATATTTCGTTAAAATGATATGCCATTGATTTTATTAGAAAAGATCTAAAGTTTTCAACCACAACAAAATATTTAATGCATTTTAATATCATAAGTTGGCGAAGGGTGTATAGGATTCGGCACAGCTGGTTATACTTGCTGTTTCATATGCTTTGGGAAATTTTTATTGAATCTGTGCTTGTGATTGCGAGTAAATTATTTAATTTATTGAAATCCTTGTGGCACGTATGTATTAAAAATGAATTTACCTTTATCTGTTATCATGTAAAACTGTAGTGCGTTTATACTCGTGCCAAGATGTTTACACAATTTTGTTGGAAAATTTATTTTATTTATTGACGATACAACCGATACACTAGAAATTCTATATCACATGTGCACACGATACAAAGCGGGTTTGGGAACTGAATTCGGAAAAATGTAATAAATACAACCAAACGCTGCCACATTTATTATCTTCATTACAACCAATAATTCTCGAATTCTCTTATTCACTACTGATGATCTCTATTACAAAAGGCACAGGTTTTAGTGACTTTAAATTCTTTATTTGTTTAATTATTTGTTTCTATTTATTAAATTTATTTATTTGCTATGGAGTTTAAATTGGTCTTTGTACCAGTTCATCAACAAACATCTTACGATATTATCTAAAGTACCAAAAGTTGTATACTCACATACAAAGATGTCAAAGATTTTACGTCAGTACCTGCCCGAAGGCCTTACCTGACGGTGCTCTTCGCACTGGGTGAATAAAGCCGTTCACCACCGTCCCGTCGCCCCTCCCAGGGGCACATGCTGATGAGGCATACAACATGTGCGCCTACGAGGGACAACTTGGTAGCAAGTTCCGTACAGGCTGCTGGACCATGTACGGACACCTTGCTAAGATGTTTGGAGCTATCTAACCTCCTACTACCCCGATGGCCCGGCAGCAAAATAGTGCCCCCATCTTACCTGAGGCTTCGCCCACCGCAAAACATCAGAGTAGCTTTGTCGAATAGCAACAACACCTAGAGATATACGGCCTGAAGAGAGCATCTATAATCAGTCACTAGCACCTTTTACAGACACACTACATCTGACCCATAACTCTTCCCGCGTATCTTTGGGTTTTAACCACAGCCACCACGTGATCCCCGAAGGGGCCTCACCAACAACCAGTCTAGGACACGTCCTAGGGGCTACTGGTTCCCGTGGCACCAGATAGGACTCTGGTCAGCCGCGTGTTAAAAACACCTCCGATTTTAGGTCCCTGCAAACCTGAGGTATCGGTAGCACCTCTACCCAGACAAGCATAGGCAGAGCTACTTCCTTAAATTAAATATATGCACGCCCGTTGCCCTGTTATGTCCAGGGATAGGGTAGTGACATATAAGTTCAAGGGGTAATTGGCCAAAGGTCAAGGTCTGGAAAAACCAGATTACCCACTTACCGGACGAGCGAGCGAACCCACTTTCACCTTTAATTTACTTGCATGCGCGCCCGTTGCCCTGTTGTTTCAGGGATTGGGTAGCAACATACAAGTTTTTAGGGGTTATCAGCAAAAAGGCCTAGGTCCGGAAACCTGATAACCCTATACCCCAGGAGGTTCAACACCAAGCCACCAAGACAGGGTGCATTGACCGCGCCCCCTGGGGGGAATACTCACATACAGTGGAGTTCTGTTACAACGACGCACACTCATTAAGTACATAAGGAAAAGGTGCCATTACGACCAATTTACTCATCAAGTACATCGCCGTCACATGAAGTTTGCCAGTAAGTGATATTTTAAATAAATTAACGAAAAATTCAACGTACAAAGTTAAGGACGCCAAAGATTTCAGGTCTAGAATACACAATAATAAAAAAATAGTGTAACGAAATATTAGTTCCATTCGATTCTGACCTCCAACATCTCTGTGAATTTGGGCATTAACACCTTCGATAAGAAATAAGAAACATTGGAGCAACATGCAAACATTCCTAAACCTTTATTCATGGAGATATTGACATTTTAAGATTTAGAGACAATGTTTATGAACAGCAAAAGGAATTACAGAAGGATTTCCTGCTCTTCTAGTCATACAGGTTGTAATAATGACAGAATTACTGAATGTAACTTTGCACGAATAGTGACGAAATATGTAGATGACCTATTGGCTATTGTTGTAACTAGAAGGCTAGAAGAAACATTAGAAACTTCCTACGGACAAATAGAAAAAGGAAGTTTATAGCAAATTATTATATCCGTGATTGTAAGAGAAAACTGCTACCTGATATTAGATTGGTAATAAAAACTTTTGACTTCGGGAAGACTTTGTAATTATTATTCCAAAAGTCACCGCATTATGTCATTTAGCCTTGCCTCCAACTTCATTAACTTCATCAGCAATATAGGATTTGATGGAGCGACCAAAATAAAAATTAGAAAAATTCTAGCTAAAAAGGAATTTCCAATGTACATAGTAAATAAATAAGTTTAACAATGAGTAGAAAAAAGGACAACTCGCAGTTGGCAATAAATCAGTTGATTATATTTTTGGATTCTCGAATTGGTTAAGAATATATACAACACAGACAAATCCGATGTAAGAAGAAATGGCAAATCTTCGTTGCAGAAAACCGCACCTCCGCCCCACTGAGAAGGCACTGGACGCCAACCTGAATTCAACAAAGTGATAATAGTGGAGAGATAAAAGGATTATTTAAACAGATACATGCAAGAGATGCTACTTGTACAAAATATCCCAACAGGGAAAAGGATTGATTATAAAGCGGACATCGATATATAATAAACAAACACATAATTTACATATAGTACAATTTTTTGTCATACGTTTAGGAAAAACGTTTTCCGTAAAGATGTTCAAAATAGTAGCTCGAAATATTTAAAAGGATCTTAATTCAAAAAATAATTTAAATTATTAGCAAAAAAAAAATTATTAAATACACACACGCAGATTCAGTAATAAATTCATTTACAGTGGAGTTCGGTTATAATATACACCCGTTGCAAGGAGTTATCGCCGTTCACAACAGTTTTGTACAAATATTTCATAGAAATTAATGCAGTTCAAACGAAATACGGTTGTAGCGAACTTTCGCTAATATTGAACTACGTTTTAATTACAAAATACAAAAAGGATTGTAACTTTTGACGCTTATAACGAACAAAGCAAAATAGCAAAACTTTTTCACTAATTTTCTGACATGCAGTTGGACAAGCATAATATCTGAAATGACAAAGGGAGAATTAGGTCACATGTAGACTTAAAATTAGTGTTATCGTAGTCTCATGATATTTATTATAAGAGTGTTGTTACGACAAATCGCATCGCAACATGAGCTGTCAAGAAACATGCATCCTTTTGCAAAAGGACCTCATTAAACGTTGAATTTGCTTTGTAATTGTGGATATTCTCGCATCTTAAAAGGCTTAAAGTGTTCTTAATTATTCACAAAAGTTACAAGACGGTCAAGTGATTATTAAATATTATTAGATTAAGGCGAGTGATTAAAAGTAATATTAATATTAATGTACATATATGTTGCAGTAGTTAGTAGTTGGCCCATAGTGCTAACCAATATAGAGTTGTTAACTCTAATTATTAACGTACATCTGGCATCACTATAATATTATAATTTCGTTAAGTTAATAATTGTATACGAATGTCATCCTTTTTAGATTGATCAGTAAAAACACACTACATGGTGTCAGAAGTGTGTTCTAGAAAAAGTATTTAAAAAAGGAAAAAAAAGAAAATAGACAAAGTTAAACAAGGTGCATTCGAGTGTATTCAAGCTAAAATGGAGGATGAAAAACAACCTGAAGTTAAAAATGAGGGTGGCCAGTTTCTTACGACAACGGTGGGCCCAATTAATTTAAAAGGCACCAATATGGCCTAAGAGTGGAAAATGTGGTACACCCTATTCAAAGACGTAAGTTTGTTTGTTGGGACTTTATCTAAAACAACAACTGCAGCAGAGTGGAAAATAGAGGTAACAATTAACAAAAATAAATTGTCCTGTCAGGTAGACACGGGTGCTCAGGCTAACATACTGTCAGTTAATACAGCAGAACACATTTTAGACATAAGTAGTTTAGAAAAAACAAATGTAAATATTTTTACATTCAGTGGTGAGAAGATACCAGTTTTAGGTACTGCAAATTTGGAAGTATTGTTTGAAAAAAAAATGTTTTATATTAAAATTTTTTGTTGTGAACATTGAATGTATAAATATTATTGGCCTAGAATCAAGTATAAAACTAAATTTAATCAAGAATGTCAATATCATAACAATGAATAATATTATTGAAAAATATTCAGATGTGTTTACTGGACTTGGTCTCTTACATGGTAACTGTAGGTTGAAATTGAGAGAGAATATTTCTCCTGTTGTTGATGCGCCTCGAAAAATTCCTTTTAAATTGTATGGGAAATTAAAAGCAGAATTAGAAAGGATGATTGATTTGGGTATTATTAAGAAAGTAAGTGAACCAACAGAGTGGGTGAGCTCCATTGTTTTGGTAACCAAACCCAACGGAAGTTTGCGTTTATGCTTAGATCTGAGAAATTTGAATACAGCAGTTTTAAGACCGCACTTTCCGTTTCCAAACATTGAGGACTGCAAGGCAAGATTACATGGATCTAGGTATTTTACTTTTTTGGATGCTTTGCACGTTTAATACACCCTTTGGTCGGTATAGGTTCTTAAGGTTACCGTTTGGCATCAATGCGGCGCCAGAAATTTTTCATGGTGAAATGGTTAGATTATTTGGGGACATTCCGGGGGTGATTATATATAGATGATTTTTTAATTCACTCATCTTCGATTGAAGAGCATAAGAAAATTCTGGAGGCAGTTCTTCAGAGGGCAAGGGATGTAGGATTGAAATTTAATAAAGGAAAATGTAAGATTTTTAGGACTGAGATTAAGTTTTTGGGTCATGTGTTTAATCAGCTTGGTATTAGACCTGATCAGGAGAAAATAAGGGCTATTATTGAGATGCCCAAGCCCGTCAATGTGAAGGAACTTCAGAGATTTTTAGGAATGGTTAATTACCTAGGGTCGTTTATAGAAAATTTGTTAAAAAAGGACATTCAATGGCATTGGTCTTCAGCTCATGAGAAGGAGTTTTACAATCTTAAACATGAGATAACAAAATTTCCCGTCTTGACGTATTTCGATCCTAATAAAACTTTAACACTGACTGCAGATGCTTCTAAATTTGCACTTGGTGCTGCCATTATGCATGATAGACACCCTATAGCATATGCGTCAGTCTCATTAACAGAAACACAGAGGAACTATGCTCAAATAGAGAAGGAGCTTTTTGCCATACTTTTTGGTTGCACAAGATTTCACCAATTTATCTATGGTTCGAGAATAGTTGTGGAAACTGACCATAAACCATTAGTAAGTCTGTTCAACAAACCACTTTATAAGATTCCAGCGAGACTTCAACGATTTATGCTTCGGTTACAGAGTTATGATCTCCAAGTCGAATATAGGCCAGGTAAATATTTGCAAGTTGCAGACACATTGTCCAGGGCTCCTTTATGTGACACTGCCTTAACTGAAATGGATGAGGAGGTAGCTCTGCACTGCAACTTTGTGGCGTCCAATTTGGAAGTTCCATTTTCAGATGTCGAGAATCTAAAGGAACATACCAAAAATGATAGGGTTTTCGCTAGAATATTAGAATATGTACAAAAGGGGTGGCCAAAGTATAAAAAGGATGTTGGAGGTGAGGCCTTATTATAAAATAAAGAATGAAATTTCTATACTGGATGGTCTTTTATTGAAGGATCATCAGATATTAATTCCAAAGAGTTTACGAAGCATAATCCTGAGGAAGATTCATGAGGGTCATATGTGTATAGAAAGATGTAGAAATTTGGCTAGGCAGTCAATTTATTGGCCAGGTATCTATAAAGATATTGTAGATTTGGTTTCAAACTGTGAAATATGTATGCGACATCAGAATGAAAACTCAAAACTAGAAATGCTTCCCCATGAAATTGTTGACATTCCATGGTATAAGGTTGGTGGTGACCTATTTGAACTTAAGGGAGAAACATACCTCCTTATCGTGGACTATTATTTAAAGTATGTGGAGGTAGAATTGCTTAGTGCGGGATACAAAAGTTCACAGGTGATTTTGAAATTGAAGTCGATTTTTTCAAGGAATGGTATCCCTTTTACGTTGATTACGAATAATGGTCCACCATTCAATTCTAGGGAATTTGAGGAATTCTGTAAAGACTGGGGAATTAGTCATCAAACATCAAGCCCTTACTTACCGCGGTCTAATGGTCTGGCAGAGCGTTCCGTGCAGACAGTCAAAAAATTATTATTAAGATCACAGGAAAGTCATTCAGATCCTTACATAGAGTTGCTTCATTATAGAACTATACCCAAGGGTAATTTACCCAGTCCAGCTGAACTTTTAATGTCACGCAAATTAACGACAAAAGTTCCATCAGTTGCCAATAATTTTAAGCCGAGGGTTATCGATCCAAAGGATTATAAGAGAAAATTGGATCTGAATACACGAAAAAGTTGTAATCGTTACAACAAAACAGCAAAGAAACTAAGACCAGTTCATCAAGGGGATATTGTCATGTTTAAAAAGACATCCACAATCTGTTGGTTTCCGGGGCGTATTAAAGAACCATGTAAGGAACCAAGATCCTTTATAGTAGAAGATTCCAGTGGTGTGGCTTATAGAAGAAGCCAAGAGCATATTAGAAAATCACCAGAGAATTAAACGGTTGATAAAGATAATCCCTGTGAATCGCAGAATAATGTTGAACAAGATAAAGAAGTATTGAAAGAAGATACCAATGAATATGTTACAAGAACGGGAAGAATTACAAAAAGACCTGATAGATTGAATTTATAATTATTATATAAAATGGAAATTAACACTTTGTAAATATATACATCTTGTTAAGAATTAATTTAAGACAGTAACTAAATGTTAAATTTCGATTTTTGTTACAATATTGTATTCACTATATAATAAGTTAATTAAAAAAAAATGCAAAGGGAGATGTTGCAGTAGTTAGTAGTTGGCCCATAGTGCTAACCAATATAGAGTTGTTAACTCTAATTATTAACGTACATCTGGCATCACTAAAATATTATAATTTCGTTAAGTTAATAATTGTATACTGACCTTCGTAGACTAGTAGGTAGTGTACTAGACTCGTAGTGCGAAGGTCCCAGGTTCGAATCCTGCCGCAGAACTCCGGCAGTTTGTGTTTGATAAATAAAAGGGAGCGCACAACAAGCCTTCACTGGCTTAAGTGTATGTCGTATGACATGGGCTATCACACCCCTCCAATCAACCTAACCTAACCTAACCTAATAATTGTATACGAATGTCATCCTTTTTAGATTGATCAGTAAAAACACACAAAATATATAAATCAGTTTGTTTATTCTGCCGACGTTTCTATATTTGACAAATTGATAAAACATGTATGTATGTGTAAAATAAATGAAATTTGTGTAAAAATATATGTATGTATGTATGTCTAATAAACACATTGAAAAGCACGAAGAGAAGTAATCTATTTCAATGTTGCTTAATTTTTTTTATTGAAAAAGGAGTTTTAACATTTGATGGTTGATAGCGGTCATATGATTGAAGGTACTAGATCTGTCAAATTACTGTTTGGTGTGGATTTTGGGTTGGCGGGGCTATCCATCCATATTTCTTTGGGCACGACGTTGGCCCTTCAATGGCGATCGTTACAGGTTGATGATTATCAACTTCTCTCGGTCTGAATTGTATGATATGCTTTTATGATGCTTGTATGATGTGCTTTTTACAGAATGGCATACAGATCAATCACCATTAGAATTTCTGCATGGGCGATTTGAGGAGATAATCATTTCACGTGCGGGTGATGTTAACTGTCCAGTGAGATCATGCGATTTGACTCTGTTAGACATTTTCTTGTGGAATTGTCTTAACTCTTAAGTCTACATGATAAGCCACAATGCACAGCGTCCCTCAAAGCCAGCATAACCCATGCCATGACAGTCATGGAAAATTAAACATTTCGGATGCGAGCCACCCAGCAAAGTCGTGGCCGATAATCGCACGATTTTATAATGGCAATTCAAATGATATTTTACACATTGTTCTAATTAAATTTATATCCAGAAAACGCTTAATGAAAAAATCTGGTTATAACGAACTTCGAATATTTGGAACTAAATTGCATTTAGTTGGTTATACCTGTGTTCCAGCGTATTTTATATGAGCATTTAAAAAGTAAAAGCATTTACCGGTCATCATTTGCTTTTATTTTATTTTACTGTCGTTGTACAATTGAGAGAACATCTGAACAAATAACAGTTGTGTGTACATTTTGAAAAGCATCATCCAATTGTAAAAGTTAGAAAAAAGAAGTGAATCTAAATTAAAGGTGTTTGGTTTTAAATTTCTAAATGTTCTTATGAGTATCGGTAATTATTTGTTTTGTTTTTAATATTTCTACGAGCGCACAAATCGTTGTCGAATTCATGTTACTGCGGCATACCAGGTTGAATGCTGTTCAAACCTGATGGTTGAAGTGAACTGATGAGTTGGGAATGAAATGCAGGCTTATAGACAACTTAAATTACAACAAAGATCATTTCGAATAATTAGTTGGCAGAATATCCCTAACGATATGTAAAAATACTGTAATGAATTTTTTAGTTTTCCATTTTCTTATACACAGAAAAAACTCGGTTTTATTTTCAGTAATCAAATTCAATAAAAAAGTTTGACTGAAAATAAAATTTTATTTAGACAAAATTTTTGTCTAATACATAATAATTTTTTTCTGTGCAATTAATTTATTGTTTGTTGTTGGCTTATTTAACCAAAGCGTCAGCCAATTTGACAGATGTAGCTCCAACAAAATGACAGCTATCAATTGTCAAAGTTCTGAACTAACTATTGTGAGACCCGATTCATATCAGTCACTAGTCCATGAGTATAATGGGCGTATGATACTTCTCCATTTGCCGAAGTATATCAGTAGCTCTAGGAATTAATTGTAATGGATTGATTTTTTTGTTAGATGTAATTTTATTAATTTAATTTGCAATTGAAAAACATATAAAATTTTTTTGCATGAAATAAGATAGTATTTGTGTGCCGAGTGTTGATCTGGGGAGTTCCTATATCGGATCCACCCTCAACTGTCGATGTAGCGATAAGCAAACAGTTCATCAAACACCATGTACGCAAGTACGTGTAATACAAATTCGCACATGAATAGCAATACATAGTCAACAAATACTCGAACATTCATTTGATGAGTGAATATCGCAGCAAGCTTTTGAGGGTGAATGGGTTCCTAAAAGTAAGGACGAGGTAAAACGTATTTATAAAACAAAGTTTCAACTCGTATGATTTTAATAAGACCGACTTTGACAGCAGTGAGCTCATGAAGAGGAGTCTTATTTGTTCATATGATAAAATTGGTGTTTTGAGTTCTGGTCACGGCTTCTGTGTTGATTGTTTGGCTAAGCAGTTCCTTCCGGAAGTGATAGAAGCTAAACAAATTGCTGACTCGTGTGTCAGCAAGTTGTTGAAGGAAAGGACGTGGGAATTTTTGAATTTCAGGTACAATTTGTATTCAAGAATAAAAAATATAAAATCTTAAAACAAAATTGTTGCTCAAAATGTAAATAGTTTTATATAGAACGAGAAAAATACTCTTGGTATGGAAATAAGTGCAATCAAAGGAGGCAACCATTTTTATTCGAAAATATATGTATATATTTGGTATGTCTTTATTATTCCAAGAATTTAATTGTCTTTTGTAATAAGTATAATATTATTTATTTAAATTCAAAATTATTTATTACATTCAAAATGCCAATATTGACTTCCAAAAATTTACAACAAAATTATAATTCAATTGAAAATATTTTAACCAAAAAACTAATTTGAAAATCAAAGAAAACTTAAAAGTAAAAATTAAAACTAGAGTATATAATTTGTAGAGTAGCTACACTACTCCGTCTTCGAAAAACTATTTACACCCAATAAATTAAAAGTTACACGTTTAGTTTTTTTTTTGTTGGAGTGTAAGTATCTGGTAATGGTCGTTCCATAAAAGCTGGTTTTAAACGATCAATTGGTACTGTAAAAGCTTCTCCATGTTTCTCAATCTTAAAACATTTTGAACCTTTTTCTATTACTTTATATGGCCCTTCATATGGCCTCTGCAGAGATCTTTTATTAATTACCCGCAGATATACAAATTTACAACTCTGTAAATCTTTAGGAACATAAAAACTAGATTTAGAGTCAATATGATGAACAATGCTTGATCTTACGTTCTTAAAATTCTCCTTTAACTTAAATAAAATATCAGCGGCGTCAAAATGATTCTCTTGAACAATTATTTCTCCGGGTAAACGAATGTTTTGTCCGTATGTCATCTCTGCAGACGTTGCTTTTAAATCCTCCTTATATACAGAGCGCAATCCAAGTAGGGCTATTGGTAGCTCATCATACCATTTTGAGGAATCATTTTTGGTCATAAGAGTAGCTTTTAGCTGTCTATGGAAACGTTCAACCATACCATTAGCTTGAGGATGATATGACGAAGTTGTTATGTTATGACTACCTAAAAATTTTGCTAATTCGGAAAACATGTGTGATGTAAATTGACTACCTTGATCCATTGTTATTTTCAAGGGTACCCCAAATCTAGATATATAGTTTCGTACAAGTGAGTCTATCTCCGTTTTTGTATTAATATCTCTTAATGGGTAAGCTTCAGGCCACCGAGTATAACGATCAATCAATGTCAGAAGGTATCTGTAACCATTTGATGGAGGCAGTGGGCCAACAATATCTAAATGAATATGCTCGAAACGACCTTTAGGTATAGGTATTTTAATCACCGGAGATTTTGTGTGTTTATGAACTATTGATTGTTGACAACTTATACATTCCCTAGACCATTCATTTATTTGCTTACTCATATTCGGCCAAAAATATTTTTTTGATATTAAACGCTTAGTAGAACGAGTACCTGGATGTGAAATAGCATGAAGTTTCATAAATAAAAACTTCCTAAGATTTAGTGGAACATATGGCCTGGTATTATTGTGTGACACTTCACACCAAACTTCCGAATTAATTAGTGGTACCGTTATTAGTTTCAAGTTGTAAGACCTATTTCCTTCTTCTACAAGTCCTCTTATCTCGACATCGTTTTGCTGCTCTTTATGCAAAACCTTTAAATTTAATTCATTGTCTGTTATTATATCAATATCAAAAGGCCTAGAAAAGGCATCAGCAACAGCGTTTGATTCACCTTTAATATATTGGATATCCGTAGTGAACAGAGATATATATTCCAGATGCCTGATTTGTCTTGGACTCCTTTCAGTTTTGGAATTCATAGCAAAAGTTAAAGGTTTGTGGTCTGTATAAACCACGAAAGATCGACCTTCCAATAGGTATCTGAAATGCTTAATATTTAAATATATAGCTAGTAGCTCACGATCGAATGAACTATACTTAGTCTCTGATGGACTAAGTTTCCTTGAGAAAAACGCCAAAGGCTCGATTTTTCCTTTAAAAATCTGATGCAAAACACAGCCTACAGCAATGTTAGAAGCGTCAACCGTTAAAGTCAATTTTGCGTCTTTATTAAAATGATTTAGCAGCACACGTGCTGCAAAACTAGTTTTAATTTCATTAAATATATTAGTGGAGCTTTCATTCCATTCTAAATTTTTGTGCTTTTTCTTAGTAGCCTTATTGACAAGCTCATGCAACATACAAGTTTTTTGTGCTAAGTTTGGTATGCAGCGATGATAATAGTTAACCATTCCAAGAAACTTCTGCATCTGCTTAACTGATAATGGCTTCTCAAAATTTTTAATAGCAGAAACTTTTTCCTCAGAAGCCTTTTGATACCTCTTTCGGATAAATTGTGGCTCAAAAAATCTAAATTATCTACGCCAAAAATACATTTAACAGGTTTTATATGCAGTCCGTATTCACCTAAGCGTTGAAGTACCTTTCTTAAATGTTCCAGGTGCTCCTCCTCGTTTTCACTTGTAATCAGAACATCATCGATATAACTAAAAACAAAATCTATACCCTTAAACACTTCATTTACAAAACGTTGGAATGTCTGCGCTGAATTTCTTAAACCGAATGGCATGCGTAGAAATTCGAACATACCGAATGGGGTAGTTATTGCAGTCTTGTATATATCCTCCTCAGCCATAGGTATTTGATGATAAGCTCGAACTAAATCTAATTTCGAAAATATTTTTTTATTTTGCATATTCATATTCAAGTCATGAATATGAGGTAATGGATATCGGTCAGGAATTGTCACAGCATTCAGACGCCTAAAATCGCCACAAGGTCGCCAGTCATAGGGATCTTTTTTGGGAACGAGATGAAGTGCCGAAGACACACTTGAGTTAGATGGTCTGCAAATTCCTGATTTGACTAAAAAATCGAATTCTGCCTTTGCCACTTTATATTTTAATGGATCTAATCTACGGGGTCTAGTAAACGGAAGAGAACCTTCAGTAGTTAATCTATGAATGGTTGAATGTTTTACGGGCTTTGTGTAATCTGGCTCTGTAATTAAGGAAAGAAACTGCTTTAATAGCCTGGTGTATTTATTGTCAACGGAGAACAATTTAGGCAGGGATATTTTGCAAAAATAAGCAATTATATTTACTGTTAAATTAGTAAGAGGATCAAGTAAGAGCTTATGTTTTACATCAACCAAAAGACCATATTTACTAAAAAAATCAGCGCCAATAATAGGCTTCGAAATGTTTGCAATGATAAATATAAACGAAAATTCGCGCCGTAAGCCAAGGTCAATAGTAAGAAGACGTTTCCCATAAGTTAAAATATTGGAGCCATTGGCAGCTGTTAAAATGATATCAGAGGCTTTATTCATACTTTTGAATTTTGATGATGGTAAACCAGAAACTTCTGCCCCACTATCTATTAGAAAATTTATTTTGTTCATTTTATCATAAAAAAGGCGACGTGAACTAAATTCGCCATTGTTTGTCGCTTCAACAATGGGAGATATTAGTTTGACGCATTTTTAGAAAATGAACAGGGTTGTTCGCACTGTCTGGCCTTATCACCAAATCGGTAGTGATACTTACATAACCAGTCTCTACCAGCTGAACGCAACCATGAAAGCGAGTTTCTTCTATAACTATTTCTTTGAAAAGAGCGCGCTTGTCTCTCATCTAGTTCCTGTTTAAGAGAATCTTTTTCAAGGCTCAACTTACTCATGTTTTCACATAAAGACTTTGCAAAGGTTTCAAAAACTCTTTCTACATCGGAAGTGGTATGTTCCTTAATATTAGCCACCTCACCATTAAACATAACCTCCCATATTCTATCAGCCAATTGTATCATATCTTGAATATCATTGTGATTTGATCCAGTCAAAGCTATATTAAGACTCTTTGGGAGCTTTCTCAGCCATAGTTTCCTCAAAATGTCAGAACCGAAAATTGATAAAACTCAGAAGGCTTTCTGTTACCCATTTCACTATCCGACAAAATTTTTTCTATTTTAGAAATTTGCTTAGAGAATGACGTTCCACTAATACCTTTTTTAAGTTAGCATATAGATCATTTGCAGGAGGATTTTGAATAATGTCTAAAACAGTAATTATCACTTCTTGAGGAAGTGCAGTTACAATATACTCGTATCTTGTTTTATCCAAAGAAATTCCCTTAGTTGTAAACTGCATCTCTGCATGAACAAACCATGCTTCGGGACAACTTGTCCAAAATTGAGGGAGTTTCACTGAAGCAGCACAAATATCAAAACTCGATTGAGAAAAACAGCTTGAAAATGCAGACCTTTGATCCGAAAATTGTGTATTGTGACTTTGCTGATTAGTGTTAGTATTTAAAACTTGCTGTGCGTTACCAATGTTATGTTGATTGCAAGAATCAGTACTGACTTGTGGATTAATTGTTGTCATTTTTAAAGAGGGAGTTCACAAAAATACGTAACTTAAAATAAATTCAATTACCAATTGAGAAACTTGATTGAAGATGATATTATCTGCTTTTCTTGTTCAGTCAATCTTCTTATATTGCTATTGCAGAAGCAATAACGAAAATTTTATTGATGACTGTGTTGCTTGTACCTGTTTTCTGGTGATGAATCCCTTGACGAATTTTAAACAAAGGTATGCAATTCAATAGACTGAAGGATTTATTATTGATCTTTATATCTTTAACCCAACGCTGATTTTGTTGGGTTTTCGGTTTCAGCAAATTCAAACTCAGCATGAAATCGTAATTATAAAATTGATCACAACTAGTTCTTTGTCCCGTTACTTCAATTGTTATTTCGGCTCCTGGCAGGATCGCCAATTTGGTATGTCTTTATTATTCCAAGAATTTAATTGTCTTTTGTAATAAGTATAATATTATTTATTTAAATTCAAAATTATTTATTACATTCAAAATGCCAATATTGACTTCCAAAAATTTACAACAAAATTATAATTCAATTGAAAATATTTTAACAAGAAAACTAATTTGAAAAGAAAAAGACAAAGTTTTTTATAATTTTTTGTAGGATAAAATATTTTATATTTCTAATGGAATCTTATTTATTTAATGGTATAATGTAAATGATACTATACGTCCGAACACAATTTATTAGAAACAGTTAAGAATACCGCCCACTCCACTAAAAGATGATACATTTTTTATACAAAGATCTTGTTTTTAACGAAAGATATTGTGTTAGTCCTCGATTTACATTTGGCAATTGAAAATGATTAAAATCATTTGTTAAATATTATCTTCACAGTTTTTTGAACAACTTTAAGTTTAATATTTTATTGTTTGTTATTGGCTTTGCTGAGTATATGCCTGCATTTCATCGGCGCTTACCCAATTTTTAGAAAACCTTTGTGCAACATAACACAACGCAACGCAAAAAACAAATATAATCGACTTATTAATCGCCTTCAAAAATACTTTTATTATCACCCAAGCGCGAAAAATAAAAAGACTCATGTCGTAGTATCCCTCTTTTTTAAGCGGATGTGTCCAGTGAAGTTCAAGATGTTACGAGCAAGAGGATTAGGATGGGACTCGACTTTTGTTAAATATTTGCCCGCATATTTTGCAATTTCAGCGCTCACAAGTGGCATATTTAAATCACGATGTGAAATTTAATTTTTCACGTACCATGGAGCCGATGTTAACCTTAAAATTTTGTTTTGCATTCGCTGGATTCTATCTACATTGGACGCTGAAGCAGTGCCCCATATCTGAATTCCGTAACACCATATGGGTTTCAAAAGCGACTTGTATATTAAAAGTTTACAATCTAGACTGAGGGTAGAATTTCTACCAATCAGCCAATGTATCTGGGTTAATTTAAGCTTCATTTGTGTCAACTTAGAGTCAATGTGGTGTTTCCATGTAAGCCGTGGGTCAAGGTGTATACCAAGGTATTTCACCTGTGAATGATGAGGAACAACTTGATTGTTGATTCGAATGGGGGAACAAGTGTCTCTTCGTAGGGTAAATGTGACATGAACACACTTTTGTTCATTTACTTTTATTCTCCATAAGTTCAACCACAATTCCAACAGGTTAATATGTTCCTGAAGATAACGGGATGCCTCGTGAGGGTTTTCATGCATACTAAGGCAGGCTGTATCATCGGCAAATGTAGAGGTGAGGATATTACTGCTTAAAGGCATATCACAGGTACAGATCAAATACAAAACTGGACCCAGTATACTCCCCTGTGGCACACCGGATGAGATAGTCTCAGGCACACTCATGAAGTCTTCTTCCACAACAGTGAACTTCCGGGCAAGAATGTAACTTTCCAAAAGATTTACAATGTTTATTGGTAAATATGTCTTCAGTTTTAAAATTAGGCCTTCATGCCACACTTTGTCAAATGCCTGAGAAACATCAATAAAGAGGGAAGAACAATACTTTTTTTCTTCAAATGTTCTTCTTATGAAATGAACCAATCTATGAGTTTGTTCAATGGTGCTATGCTGACTTCTAAAACCGAATTGATGATCCGGTATACACCCATTATTAGTTAGAATTGGGGACAATTTAGCGATTAGCAGCTTTTCGAAGAGCTTTGAAATTGTTGACAATAAACTTATTAGCCTGTATGACTCAGCCTTGGTAAGATCTTTGCCCGCCTTTGGAATCATTTTGATCATGGCAAGTTTCCAGCTGTGTGGATAATACTCCAGTCGTAAAATGCCATTAAAAATAAACAATAGGATTCTAATAGCAACACGAGGCAACTTCATCAACATCTTGTTACTAACTCCATCAATACCCGGAGCTTTCTTCGGGTTGGTTTCAGCAATTAGTTTTTGTACATCACGCATCTTAAATTTCATGGGTCGAGGGGGTAGAGCAACTACACTCGGCAAATCAACAGCACCAGTACATGAGTTTGGGTTAAATACGTATTTTAAATGCTCAGCAGATATGTTACCTTTTTCAGTATTAGTTCTTGCCCAACCTCCGGTAGAAGTGCGCAAGGGTGGTTTAAATTCAACGGGTGTTGTGGCAGCGTGCCACAAGGAGTAATTAGATGCTGCTGTGACATCGAGACCTTCCAGGTAGTTCTTAAGAGAAGCAGATTTTTCAGCTGAAAGCAACTCTTGGAGTCGTTTAGTGCATTCCCTAAGTCTGATTTTATGTTGGGGCGACCTGTGCTGTTGCCATTCCCTTCTAGCTCTTCTTTTTTCACATACGAGACGTTCAATATCCGCAGAATAAATTCTATTAAACCCAGTCTGCGGATGGGAGGTAGTGGCATGTTTAGCAGCCTGTTTAATATTTTTAGAAAGATTGGCAATGTTAAATTCAATATCATCGGGAGTTCTTAGCTTGATGTTCTCCGTACAATAACTACTGAGATATTTTTTGAACCCCAGCCAATTAACATTATTTATCATCTTCGCATATGGGTGAGGTAAGTCACTTCTTAGTGGGCTACAAATTGTAACGATCGTTGGAGGGTGATCGGAGGAGAGATCATAAGAAGCTTCAACATGAATTAAATCCCTAGGGATATTTTTCATGACGCCAAAATCTATAATATCAGGAATTTTTTGTGTGTCAGTAGGCCAGTAAGTGGGTTCCCCGCTCGAAATGACATCCAAACCCATTTTTGAAATTGTGTTGAACAATGCTCTACCTGTAGGTGTAATAAGACGCGATCCCCAGAACGTATGTATGTTTTGCATTGTAGTCCCCAGCTACTACGAAACAAGGTCCAAGAGTTTTGTAAAAATCCTCGTATTGATCCTCAGTGATTGAAAATCTGGGAGGGGAGTAAACTGATGATATTACGAGATTTGAACAAAAATTTTCGATGCAAATATTTGTTGCTTGTAGATGGTCTTCACAAGTGTTCTCAAGAATATAGTGCTTGAGCCTTGACTTTATTAGAATTGCTGATCCTCCGCATGCTCTTCCTCTCGGGTCCTTTGTATCATATAAGGTGTAGCCACTCATTTTAAAAAGGCTTCTCGAAGTCAAATGAGTCTCAGATACCAACATTATATCAATATTCTTCACCGTGAGGAAGTGCTCAAGTTCGTTTTTATGTTGGCGAATGCCGTTTGCGTTCCAGAAACATACTTTTAACGTGTTCACGGCTTGTTAACTAATGCATGAAGCAGTGTGTTCTGTAATCGCAGCATTTCTTGCATCATACTAGTCATATTTGTTGTAAAGTTGTTTATAGTTTCCACCAAATTGTCAATAGTAGCTTCAACGCGACTGAAATTAAAGCTTGGGTTTGCATTTGTTGTATTATTTGGTTATGACACTTTTTGAGCGGGGATTGGTTTGATCTTCACAGCGTCAGCATACGATACATGTGAAGTGATTGGTTGGGCCATTAGGGGATGAGTAGCGGAGTACGTATTTCTTGCTTGAGCTGGAGTTACTTTAGGCTTTTGATTCATAGCCTGTTTAACGAAAGAGTATACAGGACATCCCCTGTAGTTAGCAGTGTGATTACCTCCACAATTACTGCACTTTTTTTCCTTTTGATCCTTTGGCTTATTGCAAATAGCAGTGTTGTGTAATTCACCACACACAACACAAACAGTAGGTAATTTACAATACGTTTTTGTATGGCCATATTCTTGACAATTATGGCACTGTACGGGTCCTGAATGCTTGTGAGGTTCTTCAACTGTGATTTTCCGGTATAACAGATATTTTAAATTATAAATTTGATTGGTCTCATTTTTTTCAATTTTATATCATTTGGCTCCAGTTCAACGTGAAATAAACGTTGGGGGATTTTCTCCCTGTTTATTATGTTGGATACATTTTTTACCTTGAATTCTTTCAGGGTGAGAGCATCTTTTATTTCCTCAGGAACAACATAAGAATCTATGCCCTTCAATACGATCTGTAGTCCTTTAGCACTCTTAAGCTGGAAAGTGTAGAAACTTGTTTTATTTTTCTCAAATTCAGTAACCATTGTGCGGAAGTCTTTTTCATCATATATTTGAACTTTTGTTTCATCAATGTTACCACGTTTTATTGGAACAATGTGAAATGACTTTTCACCAATGGCCGAGATTAGTTTTTTAATAAGTGTGTTCGAGTTTTTTTGTCTCAGATAGATTGGTTTGTCACTGTCATCTTGCAATATTTTAAACCGGTTTTGACGATTAGCTGAGGCGGCGTCGTTGTCTCTGGATATTTGCGGAACAGATGAGATTTTGGATGAATTTGGGCTTCTCCCGCGCTTTACCACCGTTATAGCGTAGACAGACGACAGCGTTAATTTGCATTAGAAGCTCACTAATGTGAATTAAAATTTAACGCTGACAGACGACAGTTTCTGCATTTAGTAAACAGCTGTTTGTTTGTCAACTAATTTTTTTTTTTGGCATTTACATCGAAATCAAATGGATAGAAGGTAAAAAATACGATTAGCAGCTATGCTGTTGGTGAAAATTCACTATATATTTGAAAGAAAGTTGAAATTACTTTTGCTGAAACTGCTCCATAATGTAAGAATTGTACATGCACTAGCAACCATAAATCTGAACGTGTTGCTACAACTTGGGATCGCAAGAGGACAGTCTGAAATAAGAGAAAGGCAATTGTGGAAATTTGTAGGTTTAATATTTTCGTGGCGGATAAAATTCTTATATGGCATTTTTTTAAAGGACCACAAAACCAGTTTTTGGGAGTGTGACGTGCTTACGATGGACGACAACAGATTTAAGGAAAACTTTCGCCTCAACAGGAAGGCTTTCCAAAAAGTTTGTGAAAAAGTTCAAAATATGGAGAGGTTGGATACCAACATGAGGCTTTGTATTCCACTCGATAAGAGAGTGGCAATAGCATTGCCATATTGAAAAAGCTAAATTCAGTATAAATTCAGTCTGATTTCGTGCATTTATATCAAATCTAATACACATTGCGATGGGGATAATACACAAGTTAATTTGAATTAAGACTGCTAATGCAAATTAACGCTGTCGTCTGTCTACGCTATTACATATCTGTCCATTCCGATAGGCACTTTAGGTTTTTGAATATTATCGTCCATTGTGATAACTGGGTTAAGTGATGAACAAGAGCCCGGAGCGGATAATGGCGCAGACTTAAATAGAGAGGAACTAGTTAACGGTAATTTTAACGAATCACTACTTGGCATTGGAGTAAGCGAAGTTGATCGCTCGCGTAAAATTGGCTTTGCCGTTAGAAAAAGACTGTCATACAATTTTTTCGTAATAAGTACTGATTCGTAATAAGTACTAATTTTGTGAAATTTGCTTTATTTGCACTAGAAATATTTTTCATATAATCTGAAACAACAAAAACAAAACAAAAACATACAAGTGACTGAGGAATACTCTGCATGAGTAGCTCAAGTGAGTGAGTCCTAACGGCAGAAATGCCTTGCAAACAATAAAAATAACAAATCTGATGATAGTCTTTTTCTAACGGCAAAGCCAATTTTACGTGAGCGATCAACTTCGCTTACTCCGATGCCAAGTAGTGATTCGATAACATTACCGCTGCCTAGTACTTCTTTATTTAAATCAGCGCCATTATCCGCTCCGGGTTCGTGTTCTTCACTTAACCAAGTTATTACAATCGACAATAATATTTAGAAACCTAAGGTGCCTGTCGGAACTGTTGGTAGCCCAAATTCATCTAAAATCTCATCGGTTCCCAAGATATCCAGGTATAACGACGCCGCCAGAGTTAACCGTCAAAACCGTTTTAAAATATTGCAGGATGACAACGACAAACCAGAAGCATCCTCGAAAAAAACCTCCAAACCACCACCCATCTATTTGAGGCAAAAAAATTCTAACACACTTATCAAAAAACTAATCTCGGTCATTGGTGAAAAGGCATTTCACATTGTTCCAATAAAACGTGGTAACATTGATAAAACTAAAGTTCAAATATATGAAGAAAAAGATTTCCGCAAAATGGTTAACGAATTTGAAAAAAGTAAAACAAGTTTATACACTTTCCAGCTTAAGAGTGCTAAAGGACTACAGATCGTATTGAAGGGCATAGATTCTTATGTTGTTCCTGAGGAAATAAAAGATGCTCTCACCCTGAAAGGATTCAAGGTAAAAAATGTATCCAACATAATAAACAGGGAGAAAATCCCCCAACCTTTATTTCACGTTGAACTGGAGCCAAATGATATAAAATTGAAGAAAAATGAGACCCATCAAATTTATAATTTAAAATATCTGTTATACCGGAAAATCACAGTTGAAGAACCTCACAAGCATTCAGGACCCATACAGTGCCATAATTGTCAAGAATATGGCCATACAAAAACGTATTGTAAATTACCTACTGTTTGTGTTGTGTGTGGTGAATTACACAACACTGCTATTTGCAATAAGCCAAAGGATCAAAAGGAAAAAAAGTGCAGTAATTGTGGAGGTAATCACACTGCTAACTACAGGGGATGTCCTGTATACTCTTTCGTTAAACAGGCTATGAATCAAAAGCCTAAAGTAACTCCAGCTCAAGCAAGAAATACGTACTCCGCTACTCATCCCCTAATGGCCCAACCAATCACTTCACATGTATCGTATGCTGACGCTGTGAAGATCAACTCTATTCCCGTTCAAAAAGTGTCATAACCAAATAATACAACAAATGCAAACCCAAGCTTTAATTTCAGTCGCCTTGAAGCTACTATTGACAATTTGGTGGAAACTATAAACAACTTTACAACAAATATGACTAGTATGATGCAAGAAATGCTGCGAATGCAGAACACACTGCTTCAAGCATTAGTTAACAAGCCGTGAACACGTTAAAAGTATGTTTCTGGAACGCAAACGGCATTCGCCAACATAAAAACGAACTTGAGCACTTCCTCACGGTGAAGAATATTGATATAATGTTGGTTTCTGAGACTCATTTGACTTCGAGAAGCCTATTTAAAATGATACAAAGGACCCGAGAGGAAGACCATGCGGAGGATCAGCAATTCTAATAAAGTCAAAGCTCAAGCACTATATTCTTGAGAACATTTGTGAGGACCACCTGCAGGCAAGAAATATTTGCATCGAAAATTTTTGTACAAATTTCGTGATATCATCAATTTACTCCCCTCCCAGATCTTCTATCACTGAGGATCAATATGAGGATTTTTACAAAACTCTTGGACCTTGTTTCGTAGCAGCTGGCGATTACAATGCAAAACATACATTCAGCGGATCGCGTCTTATTACACCTAGAGGTCGAGCGATGTTCAACACAATTTCAAAAATGGGCTTGGATGTCATTTCATTTACTGGCCTACTGACATACAAAAAATTCCGGATGTTATAGATTTTGGCGTCATGAAAAATATCTCTAGGGATTTAATTCATGTTACAGCTTCTCATGATCTCTCCTCCGATCACCCTCCAACGATCGTTACAATTTGTAGCCCACTAAGGAGTGACTTACCTCACCCATATGTGAAAATGATAAATCGTGTTAACTGGCTGGGGTTCAAAAAATATCTCAGTAGTCATTGTACGGAAAACATCAGGCTTAGAACTCCCGATGATATTGAACTTAACATTGCCAATCTTACCGAAAATATTAAACAGGGTGCTAAACATGCCACTACCTCCCATCCGCAGACTGGGTTTAATAGAATTTATTCTGCGGATATTGAACGTCTCGTATGTGAAAAAAGAAGAGCTAGAAGGGAATGGCAACAGCACAGGTCGCCCCAACATAAAATCAGACTTAGGGAATGCACTAAACGACTCCAAGAGTTGCTTTCAGCTGAAAAATCTGCTTCTCTTAAGAACTACCTGGAAGGTCTCGATGTCACAGCAGCATCTAATTACTCCTTGTGGCACGCTGCCACAACACCCGTTGAATTTAAACCACCCTTGCGCACTTCTACCGGAGGTTGGGCAAGAACTAATACTGAAAAAGGTAACATATCTGCTGAGCATTTAAAATACGTATTTAACCCAAACTCATGTACTGGTGCTGTTGATTTGCCGAGTGTAGTTGCTCTACCCCCTCGACCCATGAAATTTAAGATGCGTGATGTACAAAAACTAATTGCTGAAACCAACCCGAAGAAAGCTCCGGGTATTGATGGAGTTAGTAACAAGATGTTGATGAAGTTGCCTCGTGTTGCTATTAGAATCCTATTGTTTATTTTTAATGGCATTTTACGACTGGAGTATTATCCACACAGCTGGAAACTTGCCATGATCAAAATGATTCCAAAGGCGGGCAAAGATCTTACCAAGGCTGAGTCATACAGGCTAATAAGTTTATTGTCAACAATTTCAAAGCTCTTCGAAAAGCTGCTAATCGCTAAATTGTCCCCAATTCTAACTAATAATGGGTGTATACCGGATCATCAATTCGGTTTTAGAAGTCAGCATAGCACCATTGAACAAACTCATAGATTGGTTCATTTCATAAGAAGAACATTTGAAGAAAAAAAGTATTGTTCTTCCCTCTTTATTGATGTTTCTCAGGCATTTGACAAAGTGTGGCATGAAGGCCTAATTTTAAAACTGAAGACATATTTACCAATAAACATTGTAAATCTTTTGGAAAGTTACATTCTTGCCCGGAAGTTCACTGTTGTGGAAGAAGACTTCATGAGTGTGCCTGAAACTATCTCATCCGGTGTGCCACAGGGGAGTATACTGGGGCCAGTTTTGTATTTGATTTATACCTGTGATATGCCTTTGAGCAGTAATATCCTCACTTCTACATTTGCCGATGATACAGCCTGCCTTAGTATGCATGAAAACCCTCACGAGGCTACCCATTATCTCCAGGAACATATTAAAATGTTGGAACCGTGGTTGAACATATAGAGAATAAAAGTAAATGAACAAAAGTGTGTTCATGTCACATTTACCCTACGAAGAGACACTTGTTCCCCCATTCAAATCAACAATCAAGTTGTTCCTCATCATTCACAGGTGAAATACCTTGGTATGCATCTTGACCGACGGATTACATGGAAACAGCACATTGACTCTAAGCTAACACAAATGAAGCTTAAATTAACCCAGATACATTGGCTGATTGGTAGAAATTCTACCCTCAGTCTAGATTGTAAACTTTTAATATACAAGTCGCTTTTGAAACCCATATGGTGTTACGGAATTCAGCTATGGGGCACTGCTGCAGCTTCCAATGTAGAGAGAATACAACGTATGCAAAACAAAATTTTAAGGTTAGTAACATCGGCTCCCTGGTACATGAAAAATTCAATTTTACATCGTGATTTAAATATGCCACTTGTGACCCCTGAAATTGCAAAATATGCAGTCAAATATTTAACAAAACTTGTGTCCCATCCTAATCCTCTTGCTCGTAACATCTTGAACTTTACTGGACACATCCGCTTAAAAAAGAGCGATACTACGGGATTAATACGCCACACTTCAGATGGAATTTTTTGAATATTTTTGTGCTTAACACATTTCTGTATTATTAATTACTATCACTAAGTTTATGTCCGACACTGGTTGGGCCTAATTATTATATTTATACTTAAGATTTGAACACTTATTGTTAGTTCTATTTGAAGATACAATAAATAAATAGCAGTGGAAAAAAATTTAGTGTCCACAAATTAAATAAATATTTGGTACATCAATAAAATTTGCTGTTATTCCTATTGTGAAAATCGGCTTTGCTTTAAAAATATTGGTGATTGATTCAGCAGGGCTATAGCTAATGAAATGAAACTTCTGTGTAAATATTTAAAAACATTACCAACTCTACTTACAAACCTTAAAATTGTTAATTTGCTTTTTATTTTTATAATCACAACCATGTTTAAAATGGAAAATCTTGAATGATATTTTTCTTTACCGAGTCATTATAACTATGTGCAAAAGGCGGGGACAGGAGTAGGAAAACTTAAAACACTTTTAAAAAATCCCAGAAATTTTGAAGAGTATTGGTGTTTGGTGAAGTCATAACTATAACGTTTATAAATTTTTAAATTGATCGTTCACCTTTAAAACATGTGCCTTTTTTAGGCCACAAAAGCTATAGCACTGGTAATTCTTTAAACATACTAGAGCTTACGTTGAATGACCAAATGCTCAAAATCCACAATTGACTACTACTACTATTGACAGTCATTTGCCATTTTCCAGGCCTTAAAGAAAAGTTTGAATTTATCAGCAATAGTCAATTGCAAGACGTAAATAATATATTTTTCAATAATTATTTGTTGATGACTTTTGAAGATCTTAAGAAGGAGTTTAGCATAAACGATTATTTAACATTGTAGCCGATAGTAAAGAAAATATGAGGCCTGGTTATGACAACTCATCACTAAAATTTGCAAAAGGTAGTATTCACGATATATCCGATAAAACGTTAGAAATGGCTTATGCCAAAGCCGAAAATATACCGATTGCAGATAATTTATATATTCGAATAATTCGGCATGCCAGGTCTAATATGTCGATTAAACGGTTTTTTGTAGAAAAGAAATAGAAATATTATAGAAAATGGAAATATTAGTTTACTTCTATTGAAAAAAGTTGCCTCAAATGACAATTTCCTGATTTTGTTTATTCCAAATAATTCCTTTCTACCCACTTGTAGTATAATACCGCCGTCACTGCACGCAAAGAGCTGGCAGGATAGGGACCACAGATAATGATGTCTCACATACAATTTAATATTTAGTTGTGTACTCGTTTTGACCCCGACTTCATATATAGTCTGTAAAGTTTTCGAAATAAATGTAATAATATTATATGCATTACCTACAGAGATCTTTGAAGTCAGTACCAAGAGCGCTGTAACGCAATGCAAAATTTAATTTAACGTTTCAGTCATCGCCGGCTGAAGCGCCGGCTTCAAAAGTTTCAGGAAGTAACGCATATAATGGTATTATATGTATATATTTGAAACATTTTATTTGAAGGCGGGCGTTTATTTTTAAAATCAATCATTTAATCACAATACAATTCAAAATAATAACGAGTTTAATGGAGACAAACAAATGTTTTACACAAAAATTTTATTGCTGCAATTTACGATTTATAGTTACAATAAATTTGAAAATCATTCCGTATGTTGTTTTAGCACTCCTCTGACAAAGGAAGAGACCGCTTCTCTCACAGTTTTTACATTTTCATTATTCACGTCCTTATTCATATCACCACCAATACCTTGATCTTGAAGAGAAAAAAGTAAATTGTCACTGGTTTTTAAGGCTCTCGAAAAGAATTAAAATTTTCTTATTCTACTCACTGAGTACAATAGTAGCTTTTCCTTCATCTTCTATTCCCAACCGTCGATAAGGATCATACTGGCCATAGGTAAAGAACACATTATTCACTTTAGGATTTCGACCACCAAACCTTTCATTAAAACCGCGTATTTTCCGCTCAACACTCTCTATGGTATATTCAGTGCCATATACATTTTTACAGAAGGTAGTAAAGAATTCTAAAGAAGGTTTTGTACCGAAAGGTTGGTTGGGGGAGTCGGATGTTATAAATGAGAACAATTCATTGCATTGCTGATAAAAGTACGGACGTACTATAAAAATATTGAATTATTTTATATTGTCCGTTAGAATTCAAAATAAATCTTTGCATAACTTACATGAGTTGCTTTCACCCACGATTAAACTAATAAATGAACCTTTTGTAGTATCTGCACACACAAATATGTATTATGAAAATAAATAGTGACCGAGATTCCAAATAAATATTCAATAAGCTCACCTATATTTATATCAAAAGAGGTACTCTGGTGTTCTTTTAAATATGAAGAATATGAAAAATCCAAGCAATTCTCATTAGTCTCATTTGGATTAAAATATTTAAAGGTAGTAGCTGCTATAGCATCTATATCGGACGATGCGCTCGTAATCAAACCGCAGTACTCTGGTATTAGAGAATATCTGTGATGGAGACAATTCAGTGCTACATTTTTTGTTGTAATAAAAGCATCTTACGCATGCGGTAAATATATAAAAAATGTCTGAATTCCACGGAATAGTGTAGAGACATCCAACCAGTTGTCAAATCTAATCGAATCGCATACATGGAATTTGGTCATGACTTCCGCAGTCCTATTATTGTCAATCATTGATTGCAGTTCATCAAATGCACGTTTGGTTCGATTATAACATTCAGAACCACCGATCATTTTGATCGCTTGTCCTGCTTCCTCTCTGTATTCTGGAAGGAGAAAGTTGTCCGAAAAGATTTTTTAGAGTTTCTTATATAAAAATCTATTTTTTAAGTTCTTTAATTCGTTTTTAATTTGCAGTACTCATCCAAAAAATAGATTTAAACTATCGCAAACTTTTCCCGTTTTAATATCAAATTCAAAATTCTAAAAATTTGGTTACTTTTTATAGAGTGTAGAGTCAATATCCCTACGTTTCGATGGACCTAGTGGACTTCAGTCATCACGGTTGAAAAGCGTTCAACTTTCGCATGTTTATGTAAAAACTCTTAAATAAATAATGAACGCTTTCACAAGGACATAAAGAGATGGAGAAACATACCAGGAATGTGGAATATCAGTATGATGACTGACTATTGTTAATCTCTTCATAAAATATATCAAAATGATTTCCATCAGAGAAAAGCAATAATTGATATTTTCTAGAGAAACAGATCAGAAAAACAAAGGAAAAAGCATCTAAATCAAACAACAGAAATTATTGCAGTTGCGAAAATCTAGTTTGTTGCTGAAACTGAATCACAAATTTGAATGGAGCAACTGCATGTATGGAAAACTTTTTTTCCTCTAGATTCTTTTTAAGAACTTTTTAAATTAAATTAAAGTTTCGTACAAAAACCAGTGCGGTTTTGTTCATTTTTGAAATGTATTAATTTGTTTTTTTTTTAATATTGTATGTATATTTAAATATATAAACAACAAAAAAAAGATAGAGAAACACTTAATATTGAAATTTATTATTCTGGTATATTTTCGTTAACTAATAATCATTTAAATAATTAGAGGCGTTCATGTTGCATGAAAAATACAATAGACTCATGATGAGTATAATTGCTTGTTGTGCTGTTTGTATAAAAGCATTCTAACCCCATTTTCTAATAATCATACATAATAGAGAATTCTCATATTGTATTTGATTCGTTTGGCATTCACGGAGGATTTGGAGTAGGTATCAAAGAAATGTGGCGCATATGAACATTTAAAGCCACAACCAGCAATAATTTTGTTAGAAATAAAGAAATATGTATAATTAATTTCCATGAAATTTTAAATAAAAAATACTCATACATGCAGCATTGTTTTAAACATGCCGAAAATAAGCCCCTTTTACCGGGATTCCAATTTCTCTACAATGAACGGACCTTTTAAATGCCTTTCTTCTGCATACTTTTAAGATGCAAAAGGAAATTTCAAAAAAAAAATCAGTTTTTCAAGGACTAAACTAAAAATAACATCCTTACAAATATAATTAAGATATCCCGAAATATACAGCAACATCTCTCAAGTTAATTGATCAGATGCAGCTATTTCTGTGTTCAAAAATTAATTCCATTTCGTAGGAATTTTCAATTAAAATATCCCTTTAGTTTTCACGTACATATGTACAACTCGGTGTTTGACAAAAAATCGATTGAGGAAAATCGTCTTTAAGTTTGGGTTTGTTCGTTTACTTTCTCAATAAAAACTTGTAACGAGAGAGTAATGCTAAAATTCCCAAATTGTGAAAAATATAAGGAAATTAATCAAATGCTTTAGTCGCATCAATTCGCTAAGAGCATTTACTTTCGGTCATATCGATTTTTAATATTTCTGCTTACCATAAAAATTGTGCTTCACTTCCAAGAGTGCACTAGAGGCCCAAACACCATCCGCCAATTCGGGATATCTTTGCTTAAACCAAGTAACGTAGCTGCCACCATAATATGAACCACACAGTATAACTTTAGAATTCTTCATGCCAGGAGTGTTGGCTTTAGTGGTGCGTATGACTTCGGCCAAATCAGCTAATATCTGATCTACATTTAAATATTTTAAATTTGTAGAACTCAGATCGGCAACTGGTCTGCTTTCGCCGTAAAAACGAGTTTCAGTGGCAACTAAATAACCTCCATGTTCCTTAGCCATGTCATGAATATGCCCATATTCAATGATATCTACATCTATTTCCGATTCGCTGACATGTACGAATAAAGGGCCGCCTGAGTTATAAAACTCATCATTAGCCATACAACGCTTAAAGATTGAGACACAATTACACCGAAATATTAAAGTTAATATTTTGTTGAACCACTAACCATTTTCCATATTCTAAAATCGCTTTCGTTAAAATGATCTAATTTCTGTTCGATCCATAAGGTTGTTAAGTTTGGTCCTTCGCATCCTTGTTCATCCGCTGTTGCAAAAACTACGGTACCAAACACTACGAGGACCACCAAAACGTACTTATTTTTAGACATTTCAACCGTTTCTGTCGAAAGTTTAATTAAGACTAAAACAGACGTTGGCAAAGACTTTATTATATTAATTGTTTTCAGTATTTTAACTATTGAGTTGTTAAAGGCAATCAATGAACGTTTATGTATTCTGTTGGTGTTGGTGAAATTTTTTGTATGCGTTACGTCGCACAGTGGTCGAGTTTTCAGAAAATATAAAAATCAGAAATCAAATATCCTATGAAAGATTTTGGTGAAACGGAAGAACGCGTCGTATTGAAATATTTTTCACTAAATAAAACCCCAAAACGCTTTTTGAAATCGAATAACAATAATGAGTGGCAGAGTATCTCAAAGTTTTGAAACTTGGGGAAGATTTTTTGTGAAAAGAAATAAAAAAGTGTAATTTGGTCGTTTGTATTTTTGCAATAGGCATTCAGAATTAAAGAAGTTACAATAAATGACGGAAGATATTTCCAAAAAACTGATTTAATTGCTACAGTACCGAAGACCAGATTACGTACATCAGTGGGACATTTTACATTTCAAAAGCGATAACTTTTGAGGCCAGTTTAATTTTGATTTAGCAACAGTGTTCAGACTCATTGAACATACATTTATTCAAAACTTAAATTTTGTTTGGCTAGTGATATTTTACATGTTACATATGACGTTGGTAAATCTCGCCAGCTGCAACATGCACAACTATCGGAGATTGGAATATGTCTATGGCTTCATTAGTTCATTTACATTTGGGAAATGATATCTATGAGCATTGGGAAAATTCTTGCCCATCATCAGTTAATTTTTGCCGTTTGCAAAGGAGTATTTAGAAGTATTCAAGACTACAATATGCGATGGAAAAATCAAATTGATCAAGTTTTATTCTTAAAACGCAAAATGGAAAAAGGGACAAATGCAAGAATTCAGTTCACTATCACTTGGTAAACTATAAGAAGAATCACAAGAAGACAAAAACAGAGATTTCAAGAATGAGGATCTTTCCAATATGTTTTCAACCTCTTCCAATCAACTTATCTCAGTACTAAGACGTTTTATATGAACATTAGATGAAGAAAAAACTTAACTTATTGTTGTAAAATGTCTAGTTTGTATTTTGAAGGGCCCATTAAGTTTTCTGTCTACCGCTTCTGTAATTTTGAAATATCTTCATTAATTTAGAAAACGCGGTTTTTGCAACAAAAAAGTCGAAATGATACGCGCTGTAAGATTTGGAAGAACTATTACCTCTCTTACTAGATCAAAACGGTCCACTTTACCCAGCTTTATGAAACTTTATTCGAAATCTGTTGGAAAGCGAGCCCTAAACTAATTCTAAAACTGGTTACAGGAGATTTCGATTCATTTCAGGTTAATAGAACTGATACTTTTGGCAAAATTTCAGACAAAATTAATCAAAAATATTTATTGTATCATTCGAGAAATTCTTTATACGCTCAACATTGACATTCCGTTTGTAGCAATTACTTGACTTATTTTGCTAAAAATATCAACATGAAAGGCTCTTTTATTGCAAACAAACTTTTCTTATCAAGAGAAAGCGGCTCTTAAAATTAGACGCATACAACACATCTGCCCTTTATATTCGTTATTCAATTAATAATTAAGAGAAGCTGTATGGTCAATATTCCTTCGAAAATTTAATTTTCTACAAATATAAAGGAATATTACAAAATTCTATTCCTATACATTTAAAGTTTTACAAAAATATAGTAGTTTAAGAGATATTTTATAGGATCTACACCATGGAGTAGACAACTTAACAAAAAAGACCACATCCCATTATCAATTACAGTTCACGATTACTGATAATTTTTTTTTTTTGGGCAAACGTGAACAAATCGCCGATTTTATAGAATAGTATAAAATGATCGTGTTTACCAGCATGACACGCTCACAATTACCAATATTGACCAAAGTTTTTCGGGTACCTGAGTTTTGTTATGCTCATTATTAAATGGCATTAAAATTTTGGAAATTGATGACAGCAAAAAATTCAGATTTTGGCTAACGAATTCAACTCCTGAGCCACTGTGCGGCGGTTAAATCAACAAAATATTTTAAACTAAGAATGCTTTAAATAAAAAAAAACTTACTTTTCTACTTACAATTGCTCAAACTTTGAATAAATAGGAAAGCAAAACTTAAAAAACCTAGAAGCAAGTGTTTCGCAAATGTAAATAAACTTAAAATAGTTTAAAATATTTCTTAAAAAAGCATTATTTCATTCTTTGCTCTTGTCTTACAAATTTATTGGTTATGAAATCATTTTGTCACATACATAAAATTAAAAATAATTTTAATTTCTTATTATTGTTTAAGCTTATAAGAGCTTTTGTACGAATCTAAATTCAAAATTGTTTTCCCTTGAGATCATTTCTACCAGCATAAGTCCATTTACTGAAATTCTATATGACAATGTACTAATTGATTTTAGCAATGCAGATTTTTTCAATGAATATGATTATTTTTGTTTCAGTCAATAAAAATTTTTACTAAATTTTTACAATATGATAAATTTTATAATTTAAATAATTGTATGTAAGACTTGAATGATTCCAATTTATTGTGGCATATTGTTTATATACCAAATTATGACGATCAACGCTCTGCAAACAAATACTTTTTAATTCACATTCATATGTAAGTCAAGTCACATAGGTCAAGAAATAGTTTCTTCAGAGGCACTAAATACTTTACTGAACCTTGTTCTAATTCATCTTCACATAATTGTCACGTCCGTCAGTATGGCGGTGAGGCTCAAAGCATCTGATTATTGGAGGTCAATAGCGTTTGGCCATGCAAGAATTTGCTGAACCACTAAATAAGCCCTCGAACTTGAATAATATTTCAATCAAATGGTTATAAAGAGGTCAAAAAATAAAAATTAAATAATTATTTTATTTCCATAGAGTACATAGAATAGAACCCGGGAAGTTACCCGGAAACATTCACAACCTTTTCGTAAGCTACTTGACTGGTCGCAGATTTATTATCAGAAAATTTAACTTTTTAAGGGCACTACAACCAATAGAAACAGGAGTCTCTCCAAACTTGTATATACGTGTCTGACATGGCAATAAACAGTAACCTTCATGTATGTATCAACGTTTGCTGATGAATTGGGACACATTTTAATATTGGATAAATGGTTAAAACATGAATAATAAAAGTGAACTACAAAAATCTGTGTACGTCACTTTTGCATTGCGAAGTAAACATGTCCCCCATCCAAATCAATGGTCAATCAATACGGCAATGCAATGAAGTCAAATAACCCAACAATGCTCTTCGTCGCTTAATATGAAAATCTCATATAGACGCAAAGCTGATGCAGATAAAATTAAATTCTACTCAAACTAATCGGCTACACTAAGCCCGGATTGCAAACTTCATCTATCACAGCCACACAGATTATTATTGGTTTAGTGTTATTTTTGACACTTCCCGTACACGGTATGCCTCGCTACACTATTGTTGTGTATTTTTAGAAAAATTATTTATTATTACTGTTGTCGGGGAACACGTCCAGGCTCTTGGCATCCACTGAGATTGTAAACACAGAGTTAATGTTGTGGAAAAGAAACTTTATTTAATAACTTTTTTATAAATTTTTAGTTAATTTTAACTCTAATGATAAAATTCTTTTTAGTGCGGGTACCAAGGACAGCTTTATCACCTGAGAAGATCTTCGTAAGACTCTAAGAAAATGGCCGCTTTTTGGGCTATTTATGGCATCTAAAAACCCGCTTTTTTCGGAATTAACAATGGAGTTTATATTAACATATTAATTCTACCAATACATATGTATATATAGATAAATAAAATGACGTTTCGAGAGATGTGTTTAGTTCTTTTTACGGCGTGAAGCTTACAACCATCATAAGGCATTAGTGGCGGTAACACCCCTCCTCAGTAAGCCGATGACTCGCTCGAGGGCTTACTTGATTGCTGAGCCACGTCCAAAACTGCTATTTTTGACGCCGGTCTTTCCAATATACCGCACGCCGTCATGACTTTTACTTTTCGGACCTGGCCATCAGGAGCCATAAAGGTTTCAATAACTCTTCCTCTGGGCCAAACGTTCCTCGGGTTCATTGGGTCAACCACTATAACCAAATCTCCGACAGTTAGAGGCTTTGTCTTCTCAAACCATTTTGTTCTACAGGTTAACGTTGGCAAGTATTCTGTCACCCAGCGTTTCCAAAAGCTGTCTGCGTATTGTTGACAACGCAACCAACATTTCTTCAGGACGATACCATCATCGCAATACAACGCAAGAGGTTTAACACCGTTAGAGCTCCCTAATAGAAAGTGATTCGGGGTTAATGCTTCGTTTTCTTCCCTCTCTATTGGAATATAAGTCAATGGCCTGGAGTTGATTACCATTTCAACTTCTGCCATCATGCTCCTTAACGTTTCATCATCTGGGTACCTTTCCTGTTTGATCTTATAAAGGACGGTTTTCACGGAACGCACTAAACGTTCCCAAGCACCGCCCATGTGCGGAGCCGATGGTGGGTTGAAATTCCATTTACATGTCGAGGTAGTAAATGTCCGAACTAACTCGTTTTCATCTACCTCCTTCAATGCTACTCGTAGCTCGTGCTCTGCACCTACAAAATTCGTGCCATTGTCGCTGAAGTATTCTCTTGGCAGGCCTCGACGAGCTGTAAAGTTTCGTATCGCCATAACACAGGAGCTGGTATTGAGACTATGTACGATTTCAATGTGTACGGCTCTAACTGTAAGGCACGTAAATAACGCGCCATACCTTTTCTCTTTATGCCTATTAACCGTGACGAACAACGGACCGAAAAAGTCGATACCAGTGAATGTAAATGGTCGCTGATAACTGGAAAGGCGACATCTTGGTAACTTAGCCATTTGTGGATAAACCGGTAAAGCCTTTTTTATCCTGCACATTTGACATTCTTTCAAGAAATGTTTGATTACAGTTCGCAGCCGTGTGATGTAATATCGTTGGCGAATTTCGTTTATTAATGTCTCATGATGCATGTGGTGATATTGATTATGAAAGTGAAAAATTATTAATTTAGTTATGTGGCAATAATTGGGAAGAATTACTGGATATTTTAATTCATATGCGACGTCAGCATTTTCAATTCGTCCGCCTACTCGAAGTAAACCCTTGTCGTCAATAAATGGAGATAATTTGTATATAGGACTCGTTTTCTGAACATGTTTTTCCGCCTTAAGGCATTTAATTTCATGGAAAAATACTCTTTCTTGAATTTCTTTTAGTAAAACACATTCAGCTTTGGCCAGCTCTTCTTGTGATAATTCAAGGTTACCTTTAGAAGGAGGTTGCTTTTTTAACATATTGCAAAAATGAATGACATACGCCGTTGCCCTTAACAGTCTGCACCAACGAGAAAAACGTTCTGTGTTTATGAACGGTTCGACATTTTGCATAATTAAATTATGATGCTTGAGTTCTAAATCAGTTTGAGACGAGTTTAAAGATTTTATTTGCCATTCGATTTCATCTTGTCTAAGAAATTCGGGCCCGTTAAACCACCGACTCGCTGACGACAAGTCTGGAGTTTTGCCCCATTTTGTCGCGTCGTCTGCCACGTTATTCTTACCAGCTATCCAGAACCATTCATTAATTTCAGAAATATCCAAAATTTCACTAACCCTTATAGCTACAAATTGATGATATTTGCGGTGGTCTGAGCGTATCCAGCTTAGCACGGTTTGAGAGTCAGACCAAAATATTTTTCGACTAATGGGGATAGTGTGGGTTTTCAAAATAGTATCAGCAAAACGCGCTCCGACTACAGCCGCCATCAGTTCTAGTCTGGGAATGGAGACAACTTTTAACGGTGCTACTCTGGTTTTTGAACCTATTATAGACACTACTATTCGTTTACCATCAGAAATTCTTAAATATGATACAGCGGCGTAGGCGTTTTCACTTGCATCCACGAAAGTGTGCAACTGGACATCTAAGTTTGTGTAGTTCTCAAAAGACTGTAAATAACACCGAGGTATAGTAATCGCACTTAATTTTGGTAGAAACTGCAACCAGATTTTCCATTTTTCAAACTGAGGCTCTAAAATAGGCTCATCCCATTCTAAACCGCTTCTCCAAATCTCTTGAAGTGTTATTTTTAGATACATCAAAAAATGTCCTATGAGGCCCAAAGGGTCGTATATACTCATTAAAATTTTAAGAACTTCACGCTTTGTTGGCCTTTTGTGACAAAGAAATATTTCATTACATAGCGTTGACGGCGAAAGCTTAAATGTTATGAGGTCACTTTTCGGAATCCAAAATACTCCAAGCACTTTTTCCGTTTCTAGACCGTCACTCATATTAAGGCACAGACTAGTTGGGTTTTTGTTTAAGTTTAAGTCATGCAATACAGACTCACTATTTGAGCACCAATTCCTTATAATGAAGCCAGCTTGGCTGTGAATATATCTTACTTCTTTTGCTAGTTGACTTGCTTCTTCTGGGCTATCTGTTGAAATCAAAAGGTCGTCAACATAGTGGTTATTTTTTATTGCCTTGGCTGCAGCGGGATATTCTTTATCATATTTTGAAGCGTTTGCATTTTTTACGTACTGCGATATGCAGGGTGCGCATGATGCCCCAAAAATTAGCACGTTCATCAAGTAAACTTCAGGTTTTTTATTGTCTTCACAATTTCGCCACAAAAAGCGTTGGGCGTTCCTATCTTCTTTACGAATAAAAATTTGATGAAACATCTGTTCGATGTCACCGCAAATGGCTATTTTTCTTTCACGAAATTGAAATATAATAGAAGGAAGAGAAGCTAACATATCAGGGCCTTTTAAAAGCATACAATTCAGAGAAACACCCTTAGCCTTTGCGGCAGCATCCCACACGATTCTAGTTTTGTGGGGTTTGTTTTTGTTAAAAACTGGGAAAATTGGCAAATACCATACGTTTTCTGAAATTTCGCTGTGATTAGTACTTTCATTTATATCCACCTTTGCTATGAAACCTTTGTTTAAATATTCTTCGATTGTGTTTTTAAAAATTTGTTTTAGTTGCTCGTTTGAGTTTAAAGTCCTTTCAAGGCATTTTAATCTTTTCATAGCCATATTAAAACTTTGTGGTAATTTAACGTTGTCATAGCGCCATAGCAATGCCGTTTCGTAATGGCCGTTATCTAATTGCTTAGTATGTCTCTCCAGTAATTCAATTGCCCTTTGTTCATCTTTTGCAACAAGAGGGGCCTTACCGTTTATGCCGGCCATTTCAATAGCATAAAAGTTTTTAACTAAATCGTTCAGGCTGTTGTCATAAGAGCGACCACATTCGCACATATGAAAATTGTATTCGTAGTTTTGATTTTCTTTTGGTACTGAATTGCCACATATTAGCCAACCAAGACGTGTTTGAATAGCTATTGGTTCATTAAATTTTCCTTCTTTTACTCGTGTTGGCAAACAAAACTTAATATTATTAATGCCCAAAAGGACTGTGGGAACGGCATTCTTATAATTGTCTATAGGAACCCCTTTTAGATGTGGAAAACGATTACATAGTGTTGTATAGTTTATGCTTTGATTTGGCAAAGACAACTGTTTCACAGTGCGAACTTCTAAATAATGTATAATTTTATTTGGGCCAGATATTTTGATATTAACTCTTTTCGAACTACCTTCGTATCGTTCAACATCGCCGGTCCATTTTAAGCATAATGGTTCGCGCTCACCACTTAAGTTCAAATAATTAATTACGTCATCATTTATAAGACTCACTGATGACCCTTCATCGATGAATGCATATGTGTCTACACACTTATTATTTCCACCGTATATTACAACAGGTATAATTTTAAATAATATCTTATCGTTGCCGCTGCTATTGTGTGCAGCATGTGTGTTAACATTGATATCTTTACATTGATTGCGATCTTTTGATTCGTTTACTTCTGATTGTTCTTCTGTTATTTTGTGTAACAACGCATTATGTTTGCTTTTACAGTCTTCGTATCCACATATAATGTTGCTCTTACAGTATCCATAGTGGCGACGTAAACAAAGTTTACAGAGATTTAATTTTCTAACATAGTTCCATCTTTCATTTCTGTTCACTGTTAAGAACTTTTTACACTTTGCAACACTTGTACACTGTTCGTGACATACAAGACATTTTATCTTTTTCTGTTCTTCATGTGAGTTAACATAACCGTTTTTTGTTTTATTTGTTGAAAATTCTGTACACTTATTATTTTCTACGTTTATACTACTTGCTGAAATGCCTATGTCATACAACCAATTTGCGAATTCTGTTAAGTTAGCTTTTCTGTTTTTCTTTATTAATTCTGTTTTGAATGTGCCCCAGTTCAATTGAAAATAGGATGGCATTTTAGCAATTAATTCCTGTATAAGTGAAGTGTTATTAAGTTCATCCACTAGACCACATGTTTGGATGGTGGTCTCCAAACCTTTTACTTCGACTGCGAAAGCTGTAATTGTATGAAGTTTGTTGGCATTTAATGCAGGCATTAATCTGATCCTGTTTTTCAGAGAATTTAATATTTTTTCTGGTTGTCCATAAAGGAGTTTCAGTGTTGACACAACAGCTGCGACACAGGAGGGATGTATGAGAAGGTGTTGAACAGAGCGTAAAGCTTCTCCACGCAGGGCTTTTTGAAGGCGGACTAAATTTTCTGCATCAGTTAGACCGCAAATTGTGGTGGACCAATTGTAAGTAGAATTGAAAAGTGGCCAATCTTCTGGTTGGCCGGTAAACGTTGGCAATTCTTTGGGCAAAGTTTGTCGAGCATTTAGCTGTTGGTGTGTGAGGTTCCTGTAGATGGAGGCGGTTTGCGGCGATGTTGACGTCGGTTGGTGTTCATTATTATAGTCTGGCATTGAATATGATGTTTGATCCCATATGTTACAATGTGGTTGGTTAAATCTTTGCTGTGTATTAAATGATTGCTGCTGTGTATGATTTAGGCGAGTAGGTGCAAAAGTTGGCATATTATTTACGTGGTCGTGCGTCGGAAAAGTTTTATTAACCTTCCTATACCCGCGCGTTGGTCTGTGAGACCGACAAAACGCTTTTACGTAAATACTCTTTTTTCCAGAAACCCTAGAAATTTGAATTTTCTGTTAGCTGCCGCTTTTTTTACAAGCTTTGTTTTAGTGCTGTTTTGGTGTTTGTGCGAGACGGACATATTGGTGTATTTGATAACAATTGGTCTGTGAGACCGGCGCGGGTATATGTGTAACTTTTTGTGCAGGTAAAAAAAATTTTTCTTTTTTGGATTTTTTCTTCATTGTTGTGTATTTTATTATTTTGCAGGTATCTTTAATTATCAAAATGAATCAAGAGCAAATCAGACTACTTTTGGAGGAAGAAATTTCGAGTTCTGAATATGAGGATGAAAATGACAGCGAGGTTGAAGATTCTATTGAGGCAGATATAGAAACTTATGATACCGAGCAGGAAGATGATGAAGAATACGACGAAGAGTTTGATGAGATTGAAGATCGCCAAAGTTCCAGAGGATTTTATCTTGGTAAAGATGGACGCACTAGATGGAATAAAGCTCCACCTTCAAATCATGTAAGACGATTTGCTCGGAATATTGTCACTCAACTGCCAGGACCTAGAAAAGAAGCCAAAAATTTGAAGGAAATAGGCGAGATTTGGAGATTATTTTTTCCGGAAAGTATTATAAATTGTATCGTAAAGTGCACCAATGAACAGATTGACCGTATAAAATCTAATTTTGCAAGAGAAAGAGACTGTGCCTACACAGACAACGTAGAAATCGAGGCGCTTTTAGGCCTTTTAATCTTTGCTGGAGTCAGAAGAAATAGTCGCTTGAATGCTAAAGATTTATTCAAAACAGATGGTTCCTCTCCGGAGATATTTCGATTGACTATGAGTTGGAATCGATTCTATTTATTAATGCGTTGTCTAAGATTTGATGACAAAGCCACGCGAGCTGAAAGGGCTGCTGTAGATAAACTAGCCCCAATAAGAAAATTATTTGAAGAAATTGTAGCCGCGTTTCAAAAATACTACAGTGTGTCCCAATTTGTTACAATAGATGAAAAATTGGAGGCTTTTAGAGGTCGTTGTAGCTTCAGGCAATACATCCCCTCAAAACCTAATAAATATGGTATAAAAATTTACGCCTTAACAGATGCCAAAATGTTTTACACCTCTAAAATGGAAGTTTACCTAGGAAAGCAACCTAGTGGCCCATATGCAGTTGATAACTCGTCTATGGAATTAGTTGTGCGACTAAGCGAAAGTATTCACAATACTGGCCGGAATATCACATGTGATAATTTTTTCACTAGTATTCCATTGTTAGATAAACTTCAATCTAAGCACAAACTGACCATTATTGGAACAATAAGGAAAAATAAAAAAGAATTACCCAAAAAATTCACAGAGATACGAGGACGAGCGGAAAAGTCCATCATGTTCGGACATCGTGGCAACAGCACTCTTGTTTCCTATATGCCTAAAAAGGGGAAAAATGTGCTTCTTGTATCAAGCATGCATGCTGGTGTTGAAATCAATGAGATTACTGGTAAACCCGAAATGATAATGGACTACAATATGACCAAAGGTGGGGTCGATACTGTAGACAAAATGTGTGAGACATATAACGTGGCTCGAGGCACAAATAGATGGCCCATGGTTATTTTTTATAGTCTCATGAATGTAGCGGGTATAAATTCATTCATAATATATATGCAAAACAATTCCAGTAAGCAAATTAACCGCAGAATGTTTCTTGAATCTTTGTCCTATGATCTTGTTAACTCGCAACTGCGACGTCGAGCTCTCATGACCTCCTTGCCTAAAACCATCAAACTTAGGCTCTCTGAGTTGTGTAAAATGGATGGTCCCGAGCCTGCGGGAACATCATTTAATAAAATTGGTCGCTGTGGATACTGTTCATCAAAAAAGAATCGTAAAACACGTTACAACTGTGCCACATGCAAACAGTATTTTTGTTTGGAACATGCTATTATGGTATGTTCAAACTGTTACTATAAAGAAAATGAATAAGTTATCTAATTGTTTATTACTGCAAAAGAAGTATTTTTTAAGCTAAGTTATTTTTTGTTTTTTTTAAGTTATTTTTTTGTTTTTTATAAAGGAAAAAAATTTAAGTTTTGTTTTTGCAGCAACACTAACGTTTTTGAAGGCTGTTTTTTATATGAAATGTGATATGCCCTAATTTTTATTTAAAGGCTGATAATTAAATCAACCTGTGATTTATGTATTGCACAAGGAGTGTTTTTAAGTTTCTAAAATTAATTTTCGTGTATTTAAAGAAAAAAATATGTTTTTGTTTTGTTTTTGTAGCATGTAAGAAAAAACAATCGATTTTGAAGACTAATATGTTAACGACTGAAAATCAATAAAATTACTAAATATTAACTTAATGAATGGTTTTATTTTTTTTATTATATCATCAATTTTAAACAAAAATCGTTTTTTTAAAGTTATGTTTCAAAAAACTAGTATTTCATCTAGTTCAAACTTTCGGTCTATGAGACCGTGCGCGGGTATATGTGTTACAAAAATTGGCGCGGGTATAGGAAGGTTAAGATTTGGATTTTGAGTATCATTGATGTTCTGTGTAATAAAATGTGAATGATTTTGTGTTGCGTTATTAATAAATGTAGACATAGTTGGGGCTAAGCTGTATTTTGTTAAACTGGTTCCTCTTTGTGGTTGCATTGCTATGTTTTTCGAAAAGTTATTTGTACTTACGTTTATTACTGGTACATTTGTTGTATCTTGTGAAGGCATTGCCACAAAAACGAATGGTTGAGTTTGCGTTGTGTTATTTGCAAAAGCCGTATTTAATGGTTGCAGTGTGTTGGATTCAATACATTCAGTGTTGGGTTCAGGCAAAATATCAGATATTGAGTCGCTGTCGTCTTCATACGTTTGTTGAAGAATTGTATATTTTCTTTTAATAAATTCTCGTTCTAATCTGGTTTCTTCTTCTAATCGTTGAAGATCTAAAGTTTGTCTTCTTGAGCGTGATACATGTGACGAGTTAGACTTTGAGCTACGAACAGAAAGCGGCGAGGTCGGTCGGTTTTGTGATGATGTGGTACAGATTTGGCAAAACCAGTTTTGTTTCGCTTGAGTGCTTTCGATATTAACGCACGACATGTGAAAAGGTAGCTTACACGTGCCGCAGAGTATGCGCGTATTGTCATCGGTTGATATTTGGCAGACTTTGCAGTTGACAGAATTACCTGTTGGCATTTTTTCCACATGTTGTGCGGTATATAGTGGTTGACCCTGTAAGGAAGATGAAGTATCCATTATATTGGGACTTACGGTATATCGGCCGGATGGCGTCCTTCAATTATCCAATTTTAGTCAGGCAACAATCACGAACATTAAAAAGAATTTTAAAGTTGTTGTCGGGGAACACGTCCAGGCTCTTGGCATCCACTGAGATTGTAAACACAGAGTTAATGTTGTGGAAAAGAAACTTTATTTAATAACTTTTTTATAAATTTTTAGTTAATTTTAACTCTAATGATAAAATTCTTTTTAGTGCGGGTACCAAGGACAGCTTTATCACCTGAGAAGATCTTCGTAAGACTCTAAGAAAATGGCCGCTTTTTGGGCTATTTATGGCATCTAAAAACCCGCTTTTTTCGGAATTAACAATGGAGTTTATATTAACATATTAATTCTACCAATACATATGTATATATAGATAAATAAAATGACGTTTCGAGAGATGTGTTTAGTTCTTTTTACGGCGTGAAGCTTACAACCATCATAAGGCATTAGTGGCGGTAACAATTACGTATGCCGGTCTCCCCGTCGCACTCCGCCAAAATTTGGTTTGCAACTGTACTTTATTCTAAGAGCAACTCAAATTAAATTTAGATAGTCGAACTATTGTAGTTGTGGAGATACAGTGAAATAAAACATAGCTTTTTATGGATGTTACAATGTCCCCCTTGTCAAAATTATTATTTATCCAATAGTAAATATTAAAAACAATTGGTCATACGAGACCTATAAGGGATAAACAACCAAATAAACAAAAACATATTCACTTTTAATATTTATTTTATATTATTAAATACTCATCACATGAAAAAATTAAACTAATTAAAAAGTTCAAAATTATGATCATGTCATACGTATTTCATCATGGACGGCATCATCCGTATCAGGAAGAAGTAGTTTAATAGTGTCTGATGAAAAAGGCATTTTTATCTTTCGTGCTTTTTGTGTATTGCAGCTTAAAAAAGGGTCACTGCTCTCTCTCTCAAAGTTGCAAAACTCTTATAATAAGAATTCTGCGCAATAAGCCATACATATATGTTTGTATATTTTTCAAAGTGCATTTTCCCTTTACGTAGTTAATAACCTGATACTTGGGTGCATTTTTTATATACCTCTACCGTTTTTAAATGTAATTCTGATCTGTAACGCTTTTAAATTTGGTATGTACAGATCTGGAGACGATCAAGTCTTATATGGACCGCAGGTAAACAAAAACAGTTTAATAGGTGTGTATGCCTGTGGACTTATAATTATTCCTGATAAGACAGTTAGTAAATTTGAATTTATGAACTAAGAACTGAATTTTACGAAATTCTTTTTTTAAGGACGGGTAATCCATCACATTGGTAGTTGTTAAAAGTGATGTAAATAATATTTCACATCAATAATTCGAAAAACACACAACTTTATGACGACAGTGAAGTATAAGAAAAAGTGCCTTACGAGCAAAAATATAAAAATTTTCAAGGAATCACCAAAAATAATGGCGCACTTTTTTATTTTTTTTTTTATTATTTTATTTGTACAACAACTACTACTATACTATATACTAAATAATATAATATAAAATAAATATTTGAGATAATTTTTTCTTTTTAAATATTAAAAATAGCTGCTAATGGAATCTTTCAGGAAAAAAAATTCAATGTAATACCTCTATTCGTTTAGCCACAAAAAATATCATATAAATATCTTGAAATCGAAAAAATTCAATAAAAACGCATGCAATTTTCTTCACTTTCCTGACTTTAACAGTGTCCCACAACTACAAATCTTAACTTACAATCTTTAAAATGCGCGATATGATGTAGAATTTTGTTTTCTATCGATCTGCGTAATTGCTTCTTAGGATTTCATCAAATTAATTTTTGCCTTTTTGGCCAGCTTTTTGGGTCAAATACTCCCCTGTGCGTCTGTCAGTAGGGCAGTGAGGCACAAAGCATCTGATTGTTCTAGGTCAAGAGCTTTTGGCTTTGCAAGAATGTTCAAAGCTCTAGGTATTATTTACAAATTTACTTACGAACATTTAATATAATTTTTTACGATTTTCTATCATTTCGTTATAATTCATTCCTAATTCTTGAGGAATAATAGATTTTTTATTTAAATAAAAACGAAAAAGCATATATAAAAAGGAATCTGGAGGGAATGGCTTTAATGTAATTTTTAAAGCGATGGCATGAAGGTGAGATAAGGTCGGACAAATACTCCTATTTTGTATTTTATTTTGGGTCACAAATAGAATGATCAAACAAAATGAACTGTGACATGGTTGGGCGGGCAGTATAGAAGCACTACATCCGATAAACCGGCGAAAGTGTTGCTCGTATAGTGTATTGTGGTACGTCTTAATCTAATATATTTTTGTGAAAGGCGATGTGCTTACGGTGCACCCAGTGAGAAGGGTTAAAATCCACCGAGAGTTGCTATCCAAATAGCGTGATAAACGAAAACATCACTGGTCGCTGCAGCCGTGCATTAAATGAGAAGAATGTTGGAATGCACTTCTGCGTTAGCACACCTTTATTGTCAGGCAATGCTTTTCTGGCTTTACCTTAGTTTTGATTCACTTTGGTAATGCGCAGGCACACGAGTCAGTTAGATTGAAGAGTGCTTTGGATTCGGTGTCAGTTGCGATTTGGCTTGACACTATTAAGAGTAGTATCTCTAAGCACTTCCAGCAAAAAGTTGATCATAGATTGCAAAATCTCGACAAACGAGGGGCGCCGATGTGGTGTGGGCCTCCTACAATATAGACCGCATAATGCAAATCGTAAACCACAGTCCTGAGAATATATGGAGACTGCAGTAAATAATAACAGGTCAGGAAGGGTTAGGAATACATGCAGGTCAACTCGCATTACCCTGTAAACGGGTACTGGAGGAGCTGCAAGGGTATAAAAAACAAGAAACAATCTCGCACCTTTCCCGCGAATGTCCTGCCTTAACAATAAAAATACAAAGATTCCTATTCAGCTACATACATATATGAAGGACGATCTTTGTGAAGTATCGGGATCAAGGCCAAGTAACCTCGGCTACAGGGTGGATCTGGTACTCTAAATCAAAGGATCTGTACAAGTTCTCTGCACATCTGACGATTTGTATTGTCACGTCAAAACGACAAACTCCACGTGACTGTTTTTGGCAACCTTTAATGAAAGGAACTGTACATATGGGTTGAATGGCTTTAAAAAAACATTGAAACCTTCTTTTTCTAGAGTGCCGAATCACATATTTTTAACGGCTGTCATATTAACCACGCATCATTTATAAGTAAGTAATTACTTAATTAGTTCATTGTAAAAAGTATTTAATTGATGTTTTTACCGACGGAGGTGACAAGATTTTGAAATGCTTCCACAAAGGAACTTCCACTCAGCAGAGCGTTCGCTTGAGTGGTATTAAATTTTTTTGTGAAAGTTACTTTATTATGTATCCTGTATTCCTATATGTCGCAGCTTTCGTCATTTTTATTAAAATTGAATTTTTTAAACAATAATATTTATAGTTTTCACTTTATAAATTCATTTCGTCACAAATATATTATTGGCAAATATTAAAAACAGAAATGTTTTCGGAGAAGGCATAATGAGGAAATGCCTGTAGCTCACAATCAATCGTATTATTTAACAACGTAGTGTACAATAGTAGTATTTTGTACATTTACTAAGTCAAAGTTGAACATACAAATGTCTTAGAAAACGTCATTGCAGCTTCGGGGCTTTTTTGGATATTGCCAAACTTGGCTTTTTTAATCTTTTTTCCACTAAACGATCTATTCTACTCGATTTATAATTTGTGCAGTAGAAACACTAGAAACAGGCCAAAATGTTTTCACATAAATTAAGTATTACCTACGAAAATAACTTTGATAGAGATAAAATATGAATTAATTGAATTATTTTATTGAGTTTGAGGTGTTCTTTTTTAACAATGTATTTATTTTGTTTCAATTTTTCAATATTTCAACACCCTGTGGGTGTCTTCTTCAGGAAAAAAATATTTTATATAATTTGAAACAAAAACAAAAAAGTTTAAATTTTTTTTTATATTTTCAATACAAAATATTGACAATTGTGGAAATGAATAAACATTTTTAAAATGAAATATTTTCCTTTTTAGTGTCCGTTTTTGCTTTTATATATTAAATGCCTAAAACTTTGAGCTAAATTATCTGAATCTATCAAATATATTTGATTTTTCCACCCTTTCAGACAAACCTGGAGCATAGGTTAACGACTTGTAAATTTTAAGCTCAGAATCTATATTTTTTCTCCTTCTTGTATTATACGAATACTGGTTAATTAATTTGTAAGTCAGATCTATTATCAATTAATATATTCTTAATTATTTTTTTATTCTTTTTATGAAATTGAAAATCACTAATTTTTAAAACTCTTTCTGTTAAGTTTCTAGCTGTATTAAATATTATCCTTTTAGGGTGCTTAGAATGGAAACTAAGGATTCTTCCAGAAGGTGTTGGTTTTGGTACCAATCTGTTAATAAATGTCCCTCTTTCCAAGTTCCAATAATATCATCAATTTATAAAATATGAATTCAAAATTATTGCCAATGTTCAACATTTTTAAAAAGTATAATCGATTTCAGTTCTATACAATGTCACTAACATATAGTACATACAATGATCTACATTTAACTACTTTTTAAACTGCGTTAACGTTATAAAACAATATCGTTATCTCTATGAGCGAATAAATGCATCTACAAATACGCAAATTACATGTGTGACATATTTTTAGTTTAAGTTTCACAACGGAGAGACTCGAAATGACAGTTCAAAAAATCAAAAATGTGAATGAGGGAATTAAGAAAAAGTCAAAAGCTAAGCTAGAAGAAGCTAGAAAAATTAGAAAAGATTCTACAGATGTATGTACACTAGGCAGGGATTAGGGAAATATTAAAAAAGGCAACCACAGCAAACCAGACAAAGCAATCATGAACCCATTCATTCCATTTATAATCGCATTACCGAACACGCCAATGAACCAAAAACATCTTCCGAGCAAAAAAAAGGAATGCTGATAGGTACATTAGAGCTTGAAAACGAGCACAAGGTGGCCTAACCCATACGACTTTGCATTCTTCGCCGATTTTTATCTTCTGTCCAAATGCTAAGAAGTGACTCCATCTTTTCATTTTTGTAACTTGTTTATGTTGTAACGATGTTGGGGTTTCGGCAATTTTTTGTTGTATTTTATCAGCGTCTCTAGAACAAATGGATTTAATTGTAGGGCTAGTCCGAGGTTTATTTCAATATCAACAGCCTTTTTTCCTGATTTAAAACGTTTCAAAATATCTAGTTTTTGTTCTAAGCTTTTTGATGCATTATTCCGAAGTATTTAGTCTAAACTTTACTTTAGCAATTGTAATTTGGAACGAACTTCAACTTGCAACCAGCAGACAACCTTCACGAACATATTTCCAGGAAATCCCATTTTTCTATTTTAACTTTGCGGAAACATTTTCATATTAACGATGCAAATCGAAGCCACTATCGACGCAACTTTTCAAAGTCACAAAAATTTAAAAAAGACGCAACTTCGAAACGACGCAAAACAAAGCGACGCAAGCTGGGGTATTGGTGTAGTATAAAATATTTCTTAAATCAATAAAAATATGTGAACTTTAATTTTATCTTACTTTTCTACCTACAATTGCTCAAACCTTGAATAAATAGGGAAGCAAAACTTAAAAAACGTAGAAGCAAGTGTTTCATAAATGTAAATAAACTTAAAATAGTTTAAAATATTTCTTACAAAAGCATTATTTCATTCTTTACTTTGTCTTACAAATTTATTGGTTATGAAATCATTTTGTCACATTATGTAATTAAAAATAATTTTAAACCCAGCAAAATTTCTAATTTTTTTTAAGCTTATAAGAGCTTTCGTACCAATCGAAATTCAAAATTGTTTTGCTTACGTTTAGCCCGCTATGTGGGTAGCAATTCTCAGCGGGTTTTAACCCTTCTCTCTGGGTGCACCGTAAGCACATCGCCTTTCGCAACAATACATAAGATTAAGACGTACCACAATACACTATACGAGCAACACTTTCACCAGTTTATCGAAGCGGAGATGTAGTGCTTCTATACTGCCCGCCCAACCATGTCACAGTTCATTTTCTTTGATCATTCTATTTGTGACCCAAAATAAAATACAAAATAGATGTATTTTTCCGACCTTATCTTACCTTCGTGCCATCGCTTTCAAATTTAAATTAAAGCCATTCTTTCCAGTTTCCTTTTTATACAATTATTCACACATCATAATTTTTCGTTTTCATTTAAATAAAAAATCTATTATTCCTAAAGAATTAGGAATGAATTATAATGAAATGATAGAAAATCGTAAAAAATTATATTAAATGTTCGTAAGTAAATTTGTAAATAATACCTAGAGCTTTGAACATTCTGGCAAAGCCAAAAGCTCTTGACCTAAAACAATCAGATGCTTAGTGCCTCACTGCCCTACTGACAGACGCACAGAGGAGTATTTGACCCAAAAAGCTGGCCAAAAAGGCAAAAATTAATTTGATGAAATCCTAAGAAGTAATTACGCAGATCGATAGAAAACAAAATTCTACATCATATCGCGCATTTTAAAGACTGTAAGTTAAGATTTGTAGTTGTGGGACACTGTTAAAGTCAGGAAAGTGAAGAAAATTGCATGCGTTTTTATTGAATTTTTTCGATTTCAAGATATTTATATGATATTTTTTGTGGCTAAACGAATAGAGGTATTACATTGAATTTTTTTTCCTGAAAGATTCCATTAGCAGCTATTTTTAATATTTAAAAAGAAAAAATTATCTCAAATATTTATTTTATATTATATTATTTAGTATATAGTATAGTAGTAGTTGTTGTACAAATAAAATAATAAAAAAAAAATAAAAAAGTGCGCCATTATTTTTGGTGATTCCTTGAAAATTTTTATATTTTTGCTCGTAAGGCACTTTTTCTTATACTTCACTGTCGTCATAAAGTTGTGTGTTTTTCGAATTATTGATGTGAAATATTATTTACATCACTTTTAACAACTACCAATGTGATGGATTACCCGTCCTTAAAAAAAGAATTTCGTAAAATTCAGTTCTTAGTTCATAAATTCAAATTTACTAACTGTCTTATCAGGAATAATTATAAGTCCACAGGCATACACACCTATTAAACTGTTTTTGTTTACCTGCGGTCCATATAAGACTTGATCGTCTCCAGATCTGTACATACCAAATTTAAAAGCGTTACAGATCAGAATTACATTTAAAAACGGTAGAGGTATATAAAAAATGCACCCAAGTATCAGGTTATTAACTACGTAAAGGGAAAATGCACTTTGAAAAATATACAAACATATATGTATGGCTTATTGCGCAGAATTCTTATTATAAGAGTTTTGCAACTTTGAGAGAGAGCAGTGACCCTTTTTTGAAATACACAAAAAGCATGAAAGATAAAAATGCCTTTTTCATCAGATACTATTAAACTACTTCTTCCTGATACGGATGATGCCAAAGTGTCAAAAATAACAATAACCCAATAATAATCTGCCACTACATTTTTTCTATCAAACTAAAGCTAAAACTATCAAAAAAGTTAAACTTTTAAAACAAAAAACACGCTTTTTGGGTAAATACTCCTCTGTGCATTGTTTTAACCAAATGAATGTCGAGATTTTAATGATTGCGCTGGAGCGGCTGTGATAGATGAAGTTTGCAATGCGGGCTTAGTGTAGCCGATTAGTTTGAGTAGAATTTAATTTCATCTGCATCAGCTTTGCGTCTATATGAGATTTTCATATTAAGCGACGAAGATGATTGTTGGGTTATTTGACTTCATTGCATTGCGGTATTGACTGACCATTGATTTGGATGGGGGACATGTTCCCTTCGCAATGCAAAAGTGATGTACACAGATTTTTGTAGTTCAGTTTTATTATTCATGTTTTAACCATTTATCCAATATTAAAATGTGTCCCAATTCATCAGCAAACGTTGATATATGAAGGTTACTGCTAATGGCCATGTCAGACACATATATACATCAAATACAAGATTGGAGTGACTCCTGCTTCTATTGGTAGTAGTGCCCTTAAAAAGTTACATTTTCTGATAATAAATCTGCGACCAGTCAAGTAGCTATGGAAATAAAATAATTATTTAATAATATCGTTCTATTTTTTGACCTCTTTATAACCATTTGATTGAAATATTATTCAAGCTCGAGGTCTTATTTAGTGGTTCAGCAAATTCTTGCATGGCCAAACGCTATTGACCTCCAATAATCAGATGCTTTGAGCCTCACCGCCATACTGACGGACGTGACAATTATGTGAAGATGAATTAGAACAAGGTTCAGTAAAGTATTTAGTGCCTCTGAAGAATCTATTTCTTGACCTATGTGACTTGACTTACATATGAATGTGAATTAAAAAATATTTGTTTGCCGAGCGTTGATCGTCATAATTTGGTATATAAACAATATGCCACAATAAATTGGAATCATTCAAGTCTTACATACAATATAAATAAATAAAGGTAAGAGAGTTATTTAAAAAAATAAATGATGAAAAAAGTGTTTAGTTTGTTTTTAATAATTTTCTAAAAGTGCTGTTGCCTATAGGCAACATTCGTCAATTGTGGTAATTTCCGAACAATGTACATTTATTTATATATATTCATATTTAGATACGTCCAAAAGGTCTTACACAGACAGAAATTAAAAAAAATTGTTCATTTTGACTGGGATGATTCTGCGGATGAGGAAAATGAAGAAGAAGAGCAGGAAACTACATCAACTTTCGAAAACATCATCGAAGAAACATTGAAAAATGTGATTGATAGGGGCGAAAATATGGAAGTTGGTCTGATTGAGCAACTAATTAGCAAAGAAAATGACGGAAAAGAAATTGAAAATGAAGAGGTTGTACAGGAAGTGACGGAAAAAAATTGATTTGAAAAGTTTGAGGTGGAGGAGTGTAGAGGTAATGTAATGTAATACCAGTTGGAAAAGCGAAGTGCGCAGCAATGAGGTAAAACAACCAATCGAATTATTCGCCTAGTTCAAAAGGGGCAACCTGGCTATGATAAGTTATATAAAGGTAATTAATTATATGTACTCATATGTAATAGATTTCTATCTAATTCAAAATATATTTTTCATTGGGTCAACACAGTTTGAAACAATATCTGCCAAATAAGCCCCACAAGTGGGGCTTCAAAATGTTCTCTAGGGCTAGTGTGCTGGTATTATTTATGATTTTACCCTCTACATTGGAGAAGGAACGTGTGCGTCTTTTGGTTTGGGAATATCATCAGACATTGTTTTATATTTAGCATCCAATATTCCAAGGAAAAGAGGTCGTCCATTATCAATCCTTTCAACGATGGAGTCAACCCCATCATCACCGGGTTCTTTACCATCGGTTCCATCATCACCAGCTCTTTCGACGGCCTCTGAATCGAGCTCTTATAAAAGAGCGTATGCTGCCGAACCTGCAAAATGCATACGATTTGACAAATCTTGGTCACTGGCCACTGCCAATGTTGCCTATACGCAACATCCTGTAACTAACGAACCAGGACACCAAGGACTTTGCAATTTTTATCAGTTCATATTTGAGTCAAGACTAACACATATCTGTCCTCAAAAAAATTTTAGCCCCGAACATTTTAATTCGGAAATGAGAAGGTTAAAAATAACTTTAATTTTTTATTATTGTTTAAGCTTATAAGAGCTTTCGTACGAATCTAAATTAAAAATTGTTTTCTCTGGAGATCATTTTTACCAGCATAAGTCCATTTACTAAAATTCTTTATGACAGTCAAAGAATATGATTATTGTTGTTTCATGCAATAAAGATTTTTACTAAATTTTTACAATATGGTAAAATTTATAATTTAAATAATTGTATGAAGTTTTGAACTGTCGCCAATTATTCACACATCATGATTTTTCGTTTTTATTTAAATAAAAAATCTATTATTCCTCACGAATTAGGAATGAATTATAATGAAATGATAGTAACGAAAATCGTTAAAAATTATATTAAATTTTCGTAAGTAAATTTGTAGATTTTGTCAATCCTAGAGCTTTGAACATTCTTTCATGGCAAGTATTCAGTGCCTGTGAAGGAACTATTCCATGTGAATTTTCTACTTCACGACTTGACTTATGTGAATTAAAAAGAATGTGTTTGTCGATCGTTGATCTGGAGCGTGAGTGTACCATTTCCCATATCCGATCCACCCTCAACTGTCAATGGAGCGATAAACAAACAGTTTATCAAACACCACGTACGCAAGTACGTGGAATACAAATTCGCACATCAATAGCAATAGTCAACAAATACTCCTACATTCATTTGAAGAAAGAATATTTTTATTATTTCCTATTTGTATATAAACAGTAAATTCAAGTCTTAGTATTGGATTCAGACGATTAAATTCTTAAGTTTAAGATAATGTGAGTGTTTGCTGTTATCTTGGCTTTGGAATCCTGCGTAAGTAAAAGTGTTTAAAACAAAACTTCCTCCGACAGAACTGTACTTAAATTTAAAAATTTCGACTAAAGAATGGTTTCCTAAAAGTGAAAAGCAGATAAATCTGGTTAGTTATGACTGCTTCCTGCAGGAACCTTCTACTGCGTTCATGCGCAGGTATCTTGTGTGTTTATGTGAGAAAGAAGTTCCATTTGCAAAATACAATAAAAAGAAGAAGCTGAAAAAGTTGCACATTCTTCTGTCACCAACACAGGAAAAGTTATTGCAAAATTATTTTTGTACAATACAACCACTGGCGACAGTTCAAGACTTCATACAATTAAATATTTAAATTATAAATTTTACCATATTGTAAAAATTTAGTAAAAATCTTTATTGAATGAAACATCAATAATCATATTCATTGAAAAAATCTCTAACTGCATTGCTAGAATCAATTAGTAGATTGTCATATAGAATTTCAGTAAATGGACTTATGCTGGTAGAAATGATCTCAAGGGAAAACAATTTTGAATTTAGATTCGTACAAAAGCTCTTATAAGCTTAAACAATAATAAGAAATTAAAATTATTTTTAATTCTATGTATGTGACAAAATGATTTCACAACTAATAAATTTGTAAGACAAAGTAAAGAATGAAATAATGCTTTTTTAAGAAATATTTTAAACTATTTCAAGTTTATTTACATTTGCGAAACACTTGCTTCTACGTTTTTTAACTTTTGCTTCCCTATTTATTCAAAGTTTGAGCAATTGTAGGTAGAAAAGTAAGATAAAATTAAGGTTTTTTTTATTTAAAGCATTCTTAGTTTCACATATTTTTTATTGATTTAAGAATTATTTTATACTACACCAATACCCCAGCTTGCGTCGCTTTGTTTTGCGTCGTTTCGAAGTTGCGTCTTTTTTAAATATTTGTGATTTCGAAAAGTTGCGTCAATAGTGGCTTCAATTTGCGTCGTTAATATGAAAATGTTTCCGCAAAGTTAAAATAGAAAAATGGGATTTCCTGGAAATATGTTCGTGAAGGTTGTCTGCTGGTTGCAAGTTGAAGATCGTTCCAAATTACAATTGCTAAAGTAAAGTTTAGACTAAATATTTTGGAACAATGCGTCAAAAAAGAAAGCAAATAAGCTTAGAACAATAACCAGCTGTACTAGCTTCTTCTAAAATCCATTTGTTCTAGAGACGCTGATAAAATACAAAAAAAATTGCCGAAACCCCAACATCATTACAACATAAACAAGTTACAAAAATGAAAAGATGGAGTCACTTCTTAGCATTTGAATAGAAGATCAAAATCGGCGAAGAATGCGAAGTCGTATGGGTTAGGCCACCTTGTGCTTGTTTTCCAGCTCTAATGTACCTATCAGCATTGCTTTTGTTTGCTCTGAAGATGTTTTTGGTTGATTGGCGTGTTCGGAAATGCGATTATAAATGGAATGAATGGGCTCATGATTGCTTTGTCTGGTTTGCTGTGGTTGCCTTTTTTAATATTTCCCTAATCCCTGCCTAGTATACATACATCTGTAGAATCTTTTCTAATTTTTCTAGCTTCTTCTAGCTTAGCTTTTGACTTTTTCTTAATTCCCTCATTCACATTTTTGATTTTTTGAACTGTCATTTCGAGTCTCTCCGTTGTGAAACTTAAACTAAAAATATGTCACACATGTAATTTGCGTATTTGTAGATGCATTTATTCGCTCATAGAGATAACGATATTGTTTTACAACGTTAACGCAGTTTAAAAAGTAGTTAAATGTAGATCATTGTATGTACCATATGTTAGTGACATTGTATAGAACTGAAATCGATTATACTTTTTAAAAATGTTGAACATTGGCAATAATTTTGAATTCATATTTTATAAATTGATGATATTATTGGAACTTGGAAACCAAAACCAACATCTTCTGGAAGAATCCTTAATTTCCATTCTAATCTAAGTGATTTTCAATTTCATAAAAAGAATAAAAAAATAATTAAGAATATATTAATTGATAATAGATCTGACTTACAAATTAATTAACCAGTATTCGTATAATACAAGACGGAGAAAAATATAGATTTTGAGCTTAAAATTTATAAGTCATTAACCTATGATCCAGGTTTGTCTGAAAGGTTGGAAAAATCAAATATATTTGATAGAAAAAAATATAGAATGTCCCATAGAATTTGTAATACAGTAGTAGAACTAAAGATAGAGTTGAAAAGTTAGATATGCCAAATGTGATATACAAAATTCCATGCAAAGGAAATAACAATGACCTATGTTCAGAAGTATATATAGGTACCACTAAAAATAAACTAGACAAGATTAGCAGGACATAGATCGGACCAAAAACATAAAAATAATATTTCTTCGCAAAAAACAGCTTTGTTAACTCATTGCATTAATAAAAGTCATTACCCGGACTTTGAGAATACAATTGTTTTGATAAAGAAAATAACTACAAACCTCGTGTTTTGCCACAGATAATGAATTTTAGAACAGATTCAGATAATTCAGCTCAAAGTTATAGGCATTTAATATATAAAAGCAAAAACGGACACTAAAAAGAAAAATATTTTATTAATTTCTGTTACTTAATAAAAGATTATAACTTAGAAATGTTTATTCATTTCCACAATTGTCAATATTTTGTATTGAAAATAAAAAAAAAATATTTAACCTTTTTTTGGCTTGTAGCAAAAATTAATAAATATACATACTTATAGTAACAAACCAAAAAAGTTTGTCATAAGTTAAAAACAAACTAAGCAAATTAAAAAAACATGCGTATAGTTGGTAAAGAATAGATAACAATGGCCACACTGTTGTAAGTTAGTGAGGTGAAATTTGGGCTTTCCATTACAAAAAAAGTTTTCACAAATTGTAATACGAATGAATTAAAAAAATTCACGTATTACATTTACAGTGAAGGTTTGTATGAATAGCTGAAATATATGTACATCAACTGACACCACAAAAGTGGACCAAACACAAGAACGCTGATGATGAAAGTGTAGCGGCTTTCGAAAACAGCATGTTGTTCCGTTCTGCTAGTGTTTGTCAGAATGATTTACACATGTGTCTTTGGTGTAATTTGTTCTTTGATAACTATCACATGTAATTTGGCTTATAAAAATATGATTGAACTAAGTAGCCTATTTAAATTTAAAAAAATAAAAGGATTACAAACAAGAAAAAATGTTCATAAATAAAGAGAAATCTTAAACCTAAAATATAACTTAATATTGAAATTTATTATTCGGGAGAATATCCCGACCAATCGTTAGAAACAATTAGTTTTTTTGCAAAATGCATTGAAAAAATGTTTGTTGTGGCTTTAGCTCTTCATATGCCGACATTTCATTGGTTGCTAAAACCAAATCGTCAGTGAAGTTTAAGCAGTTTGATAACATTCAACCTCGTATGTTTATGCCACATAAAACAAATACAATATGAGAATTTCAATATTGCATATGAATTACAACAAATACATAATCATAGTAGGCTTAGAATGTTTTTATACAAACAACACAACAAACAATTATACTCAACGTGAGTCTATTTTATTTTTCTCTCAACACCCATACAATTAAACGCCCGTTGGTCGTTAATGATTGTATTCAGTTAGGCAAATGAAAAATAAAATCTTTATTGTAAATACTTAATATTGAAATTTATTATTCGGGAGAATATCCCGACCAATCGTTAGAAACAATTAGTTTTTTTGCAAAATGCATTGAAAAAATGTTTGTTGTGGCTTTAGCTCTTCATATGCCGACATTTCATTGGTTGCTAAAACCAAATCGTCAGTGAAGTTTAAGCAGTTTGATAACATTCAACCTCGTATGTTTATGCCACATAAAACAAATACAATATGAGAATTTCAATATTGCATATGAATTACAACAAATACATAATCATAGTAGGCTTAGAATGTTTTTATACAAACAACACAACAAACAATTATACTCAAATAAATAAATAGACTCACGTTGAGTATAATTGTTTGTTGTGTTGTTTGTATAAAAACATTCTAAGCCTACTATGATTATGTATTTGTTGTAATTCATATGCAATATTGAAATTCTCATATTGTATTTGTTTTATGTGGCATAAACATACGAGGTTGAATGTTATCAAACTGCTTAAACTTCACTGACGATTTGGTTTTAGCAACCAATGAAATGTCGGCATATGAAGAGCTAAAGCCACAACAAACATTTTTTCAATGCATTTTGCAAAAAAACTAATTGTTTCTAACGATTGGTCGGGATATTCTCCCGAATAATAAATTTCAATATTAAGTATTTACAATAAAGATTTTATTTTTCATTTGCCTAACTGAATACAATCATTAACGACCAACGGGCGTTTAATTGTATGGGTGTTGAGAGAAAAATAAAATAGACTCACGTTGAGTATAATTGTTTGTTGTGTTGTTTGTATAAAAACATTCTAAGCCTACTATGATTATGTATTTGTTGTAATTCATATGCAATATTGAAATTCTCATATTGTATTTGTTTTATGTGGCATAAACATACGAGGTTGAATGTTATCAAACTGCTTAAACTTCACTGACGATTTGGTTTTAGCAACCAATGAAATGTCGGCATATGAAGAGCTAAAGCCACAACAAACATTTTTCCTAAAATATAACCTTTTTTTTTGTTTTTGTTTCAAATTATATAAAATATTTTTTTCCTGAAGAAGACAGCACCCACAGGGTGTTGAAATATTGAAAAATTGAAACAAAATAAATACATTGTTTAAAAAAAAGAACACCTCAAACTCAATAAAATAATTCAATTAATTCATATTTTATCTCTATCAAAGTTATTTTCGTAGGTAATACTTAATTTATGTGAAAACATTTTGGCCTGTTTCTAGTGTTTCTACTGCACAAATTATAAATCGAGTAGAATAGATCGTTTAGTGGAAAAAAGATTAAAAAAGCCAAGTTTGGCAATATCCAAAAAAGCCCCGAAGCTGCAATGACGTTTTCTAAGACATTTGTATGTTCAACTTTGACTTAGTAAATGTACAAAATACTACTATTGTACACTACGTTGTTAAATAATACGATTGATTGTGAGCTACAGGCATTTCCTCATTATGCCTTCTCCGAAAACATTTCTGTTTTTAATATTTGCCAATAATATATTTGTGACGAAATGAATTTATAAAGTGAAAACTATAAATATTATTGTTTAAAAAATTCAATTTTAATAAAAATGACGAAAGCTGCGACATATAGGAATACAGGATACATAATAAAGTAACTTTCACAAAAAAATTTAATACCACTCAAGCGAACGCTCTGCTGAGTGGAAGTTCCTTTGTGGAAGCATTTCAAAATCTTGTCACCTCCGTCGGTAAAAACATCAATTAAATACTTTTTACAATGAACTAATTAAGTAATTACTTACTTATAAATGATGCGTGGTTAATATGACAGCCGTTAAAAATATGTGATTCGGCACTCTAGAAAAAGAAGGTTTCAATGTTTTTTTAAAGCCATTCAACCCATATGTACAGTTCCTTTCATTAAAGGTTGCCAAAAACAGTCACGTGGAGTTTGTCGTTTTGACGTGACAATACAAATCGTCAGATGTGCAGAGAACTTGTACAGATCCTTTGATTTAGAGTACCAGATCCACCCTGTAGCCGAGGTTACTTGGCCTTGATCCCGATACTTCACAAAGATCGTCCTTCATATATGTATGTAGCTGAATAGGAATCTTTGTATTTTTATTGTTAAGGCAGGACATTCGCAGGAAAGGTGCGAGATTGTTTCTTGTTTTTTATACCCTTGCAGCTCCTCCAGTACCCGTTTACAGGGTAATACGAGTTGACCTGCATGTATTCCTAATCCTTCCTGACCTGTTATTATTTACTGCAGTCTCCATATATTCTCAGGACTGTGGTTTACGATTTGCATTATGCGGTCTATATTGTAGGAGGCCCACACCACATCGGCGCCCCTCGTTTGTCGAGATTTTGCAATCTATGATCAACTTTTTGCTGGAAGTGCTTAGAGATACTACTCTTAATAGTGTCAAGCCAAATCGCAACTGACACCGAATCCAAAGCACTCTTCAATCTAACTGACTCGTGTGCCTGCGCATTACCAAAGTGAATCAAAACTAAGGTAAAGCCAGAAAAGCATTGACAATTCTTCCCTACATTGCCTGACAATAAAGGTGTGCTAACGCAGAAGTGCATTCCAACATTCTTCTCATTTAATGCACGGCTGCAGCGACCAGTGATGTTTTCGTTTATCACGCTATTTGGATAGCAACTCTCGGTGGATTTTAACCCTTCTCACTGGGTGCACCGTAAGCACATCGCCTTTCACAAAAATATATTAGATTAAGACGTACCACAATACACTATACGAGCAACACTTTCGCCGGTTTATCGGATGTAGTGCTTCTATACTGCCCGCCCAACCATGTCACAGTTCATTTTGTTTGATCATTCTATTTGTGACCCAAAATAAAATACAAAATAGGAGTATTTGTCCGACCTTATCTCACCTTCATGCCGTCGCTTTGAAATTTACATTAAAGCCATTCCCTCCAGTTTCCTTTTTATATATGATTTTTCGTTTTTATTTAAATAAAAAATCTATTATTCCTCAAGAATTAGGAATGAATTATAACGAAATGATAGAAAATCGTAAAAAATTATATTAAATGTTCGTAAGTAAATTTGTAAATAATACCTAGAGCTTTGAACATTCTTGCAAAGCCAAAAGCTCTTGACCTAGAACAATCAGATGCTTTGTGCCTCACTGCCCTACTGACAGACGCACAGGGGAGTATTTGACCCAAAAAGCTGGCCAAAAAGGCAAAAATTAATTTGATGAAATCCTAAGAAGCAATTACGCAGATCGATAGAAAACAAAATTCTACATCATATCGCGCATTTTAAAGATTGTAAGTTAAGATTTGTAGTTGTGGGACACTGTTAAAGTCAGGAAAGTGAAGAAAATTGCATGCGTTTTTATTGAATTTTTTCGATTTCAAGATATTTATATGATATTTTTTGTGGCTAAACGAATAGAGGTATTACATTGAATTTTTTTTCCTGAAAGATTCCATTAGCAGCTATTTTTAATATTTAAAAAGAAAAAATTATCTCAAATATTTATTTTATATTATATTATTTAGTATATAGAATAGTAGTAGTTGTTGTACAAATAAAATAATTTAAGAAAAAATAAAAAAAGTTTGCGCCATTATTTTTGGTGATTCATTGAAAATGTTATCTTTTTTCATATTTTTGCTCATAAGGCACTTTTTCTTGTACGTTATTGTCGTCATAAACTTGTGTGTTTTTCGAATTATTGATGTGAAATATTATTTACATCACTTTTAACAACTACCAATGTGATGGATTACCCGCCCTTAAAAAAAGAATTTCTTAAAATTCAGTTCTTAGTTCATAAATTCAAATTTACTAACTGTCTTATCAGGAATAATTATAAGTCCACAGGCATACACACCTATTAAACTGTTTTTGTTTACCTGCGGTCCATATAAGACTTGATCGTCTCCAGATCTGTACATACCAAATTTAAAAGCGTTACAGATCAAAATTACATTTAAAAACGGTATAGGTATGTATATAAAAAATGCACCCAAGTATCAGGTTATTAACTACGTAAAGGGAAAATGCACTTTGAAAAATATACAAACATATATGTATGGCTTATTGCGCAGAATTCTTATTATAAGAGTTTTGCAACTTTGAGAGAGAGCAGTGACCCTTTTTTAAGCTGCAATACACAAAAAGCACGAAAGATAAAAATGCCTTTTTCATCAGACACTATTAAACTACTTCTTCCTGATACGGATGATGCCGTCCATGATGAAATACGTATGACATGATCATAATTTTGAACTTTTTAATTAGTTTAATTTTTTCATGTGATGAGTATTTAATAATATAAAATAAATATTAAAAGTGAATATGTTTTTGTTTATTTGGTTGTTTATCCCTTATAGGTCTCGTATGACCAATTGTTTTTAATATTTACTATTGGATAAATAATAATTTTGACAAGGGGGACATTGTAACATCCATAAAAAGCTATGTTTTATTTCACTGTATCTCCACAACTACAATAGTTCGACTATCTAAATTTAATTTGAGTTGCTCTTAGAATAAAGTACAGTTGCAAACCAAATTTTGGCGGAGTGCGACGGGGAGACCGGCATACGTAATAATAAATAATTTTTCTAAAAATACACAACAATAGTGTAGCGAGGCATACCGTGTACGGGAAGTGTCAAAAATAACACTAAACCAATAATAATCTGTGTGGCTGTGATAGATGAAGTTTGCAATCCGGGCTTAGTGTAGCCGATTAGTTTGAGTAGAATTTAATTTTATCTGCATCAGCTTTGCGTCTATATGAGATTTTCATATTAAGCGACGAAGATGATTGTTGGGTTATTTGACTTCATTGCATTGCGGTATTGATTGACCATTGATTTGGATGGGGGACATGTTCCCTTCGCAATGCAAAAGTGATGTACACAGATTTTTGTAGTTCACTTTTATTATTCATGTTTTAACCATTTATCCAATATTAAATGTGTTCCAATTCATCAGCAAACGTTGATACATGAAGGTTACTGTTTATTGCCATGTCAGACACATTATACATCAAATACAAGATTGGAGAGACTCCTGCTTCTATTGGGTGAAGTGCCCTTAAAAAGTTACATTTTCTGATAATAAATCTGCGACCAGTCAAGTAGCTTACGAAAAGGTTGTGAATGTTTCCGGGTAACTTCCCAGGTTCTATTCTATGTACTCTATGGAAATAAAATAATTATTTAATTTTTATTTTTTGACCTCTTTATAACCATTTGATTGAAATATTATTCAAGTTCGAGGGCTTATTTAGTGGTTAAGCAAATTCTTGCATGGTCAAACGCTCTTGATCTCCAATAATCAGATGCTTTGAGCCTCACTGCCCTACTGACAGACGTGACAATTATGTGAAGATGAATGGGAACAAGGTTCAGTAAAGTATTCAGTGCCTCTGAAGAAACTATTTCTTGACTTATGTGACTTGACTTACATATGAATGTGAATTAAAAAGTATTTGTTTGCCGAGCGTTGATCGTCATAATTTGGTATTTAAACAATATGCCACAATAAATTGGAATCATTCAAGTCTTACATACGAGTACAATTATTTAAATTAAATTTATGCAATTATTTAAATTATAAAATTTATCATATTGTAAAAATTTAGTAAAATTTTTTATTGAATGAAACAACAATAATCATATTCATTGAAAAAATCTCTAACTGCATTGCTAGAATCAATTATTAGATTGTCATATAGAATTTCAGTAAATGGAAAATGGTAGAAATGATCTCAAGGGAAAACAATTTTGAATTTAGATTCGTACAAAAGCTCTTATAAGCTTAAACAATAATAAGAAATTAAAATTATTTTTAATTTTATGTATGTGACAAAATGATTTCATAACCAATAAATTTGCAAGACAAGAGCAAAGAATGAAATAATGCTTTTTTAAGAAATATTTTAAACTATTTTAAGTTTATTTACATTTGCGAAACACTTGCTTCTAGGTTTTTTAAGTTTTGCTTTCCTATTTATTCAAGGCTTGAGCGATTGTAGGTAGAAAAGTAAAATAAAATTAAGGTTCACATTGATTTAAGAAATATTTTATACTACACCAATACCCCAGCTTGCGTCGCTTTGTTTTGCGTCGTTTCGAAGTTGCGTCTTTTTTAAATTTTGTGACTTTGAAAAGTTGCGTCGATAGTGGCTTCGATTTGCGTCGTTAATATGAAAATGTTTGTGCAAAGTTAAAATATAAAAATGGGATTTCCTGGAAATATGTTCGTGAATGTTGTCTGCTGGTGCAAGTTGAAGATCGTTCCAAATTACAATTGCTAAAGTAAAGTTTAGACTAAATACTTCGGAATAATGCATCAAAAAGCATTATTATTATTAGAACAAAAACCAGATATTTTGAAATGTTTTAGATCAGGAAAAAAGGCTGTTGATATTGGAAAAAACCTTGGACTGGCCCTACAATTAAATCCATTTGTTCTAGAGGCGCTGATAAAATACCAAAAAACAAAAAAAATTTCGAAACCCCAACATCGTTACAACATAAACAGGTTACAAAAATGAGAAGATGGAGTCACTTCTTAGCATTTGAATAGAAGATTAAAATCGGCGAAGAATACCATTTAGTCAAATGGTAATTCCGAAGAAAACTTCAGTTTTATTGGAAGATCTGAAAGAAAATTATCCGTTATCAAGTGCCGAAGGTGCGGGGGAATTTGGAGCAACCAGAAGTTGGTTTGCCTGAAAAGGGGAATCCGTTAGTGCAGATACTTCAGCTGTAGAAAATTTCAAACTTGAATTAAAAGAAACATGAATTAAAAGAATTAAATCCAAAAATATAACTGACGCTATCAATTGTTATAAAGAAATTTATTTGAAAAAAAACTGTTACAGTCCAAAAAACTTTAAATAATTTCATACAAAAATCAGCAAAATTGACAACTCCAACTATAGAAATGGTAATCGATTTAGATGACTCAAACTCAAATTAAAAAATTACCACATTTAAGTTTTTTTAATGAATTCCTTATTTTTAATTTTAATCTTTTTATTTTTGTTATGATTTAGTTATGTTCTTTTTTAATTTTTATATTTTTATTTTAATAAAAAAGGTTTATCATAGAAAATATAAAAAAAATTTATTTTTTATCGAAAAATCTGCATTTAAGCTAAAATTACAAACTTTGCAACCAATTAAATGAAAATCAATACAAATGTATGCAAAATCATTCGTGGCGTTTCTCCGGTTCCAAGCAAGCGACGCAAACCGGGGTATTGGTGTATTTTAAATGTATTTAAATTTGAAAAACACCTGTTTCTACGTTTTTTAACTTTTGCTTCCCTATTTATTCAAAGTTTGAGCAATTGTAGGTAGAAAAGTAAGATAACATTAATTTTTTTTATTTAAAACGTTCTTAGTTTCACATATTTTATTAATTTAAGAAATATTTCGCCATCGTAGTCAGAGGGTTGTAGTTTCAATGCCTGCTGTAGACTTTGGTTGTTATGCCCTTTTGGTCTTCTTTGCTCTGCTGTTTGCTATTTTCCATTTTTTTCTATTATAGGTATTACAAAGGGCCCAAATCGTGGACTCGAGTGAGCGAAAGCTGCCTGCTGAACTTAGCCTAACTTAACAAACTTGTTTCACCTTATCAGATCTATGAAATAAAAACATTCAGTCCTTAGCAAATTCAGTTTTGAATAATTACTCATTACCGTTCAGAATAATTTTTGCATATCAAACACTTTGTATTTCCGTGGTTTCGGTTTGAATAATCCTGTTCATATTATTTATAGTTCTAATGCATTATTTATAATTCGAACGTATATTTGCAATAGTAATATTCATCAATTTAAAAGTATTAAGATATAAGAAAATCTATGGCCACTTTTCATTTCATCAAATTTAGGAGAAAAGGCGTCAAAATCGTTCAAATGACGATAAATTATCAAATCTGGCATATATGATGTCATGCCTCCTTTTCCCTTTTTTTAAATCCCTCTTTGTATCATCTTTTCTGAAAATTTTCAATTTTAGTTTTAATATTGACAGTAAATTACTTATATCATAGTTTTGTATTTTAAACCAAATTAATAAATTTTGGAGGAAAATATGCAACCAACTTGTAAAAACTTGCGTTTTCCAAGAAGGATTGTTACTGTACAAATAAATCAAATATTACTTGTCAAATTGAGTCATCACAAATGGTTTCATCAAAACAAGATTATTAGACATTTTTCAGAAAGAATTCGATATAAAAATGATTTACATATGAAAGATACATTTAATATACTTACATACACATAAGCCCAGAAGGCGAGCTAGAAACGACAAGGTACTGAAAATCTAAATTTGGAAAAGCTAAAAACGAAAAATACTGTTTTGCTGTAAATTTAAAGATATTAGTATCTCTTTTAAATTTAAGCAAGATTTTCTCAACTTAACTTAATAAGAAGTCGAAAAAATGCACTTACTGATGCTTTGGAACCACTGAAAATGTCATTCCCTTTTCCATTTTCACTGGGATAATAAGCGAACCAGACAGTGGCGTTTTCGTTGAACGGGTCTTTTCAAAATTAGCTTTAGTAAAAAATAAATTATCAAATAAATTGGAAGCAGGATCTATGATGTCAGATCTAAATTTGTATCATAGTGATTTAAGAGATTCCAAGTGAAAAATTTGTTGAAAAATGCAATAAATTTTTTCTAATTGGATCTCTTAGTAAATAACCCGAATGGAATTACCCTATACAATTTTGAATTAATACACTATTGGAATGATATTTTTGAAAATGAAATATAACTTGTTGAATATTATTTTTTTCTTTCTTGAGTTCCCTTTACTTGTGGCATCTATTATTTTTAAATATATACAAATATAATTTTAAGTGCAATTGAAAGATTTTCCAGGTATTTATCAGTCTTATGTTCTAAAATGTGTTTAATTCGGTTGTTTTTGCTTAAAAAATTATTTAAAAAATTGTTGAGACATTAAGACGATGAATCTGTGTCAATGAGGAAAAAGTACGTAAGTCTGATAATAGTTTTTCCGTTTTGCAGTTGAGCATTTTCGTAATTTGGAAGTTGTACGTTCTGTAGCCGTTTATATTTGGAATAAATTATTATACATTCCACAAGCTACAGGCATTTTTCTAAATGATATTTAATTAAAAAATGGCAAACAGATATGCAGGAAGTTTCAGCGAAAAGTTCCTGAAAATTTTTGGAAATGTTAGTGAAATTTTGCTAACGCGTACTTTGGAAGTGGCAATTTACAATAGTGACACTAACTCGTTTTAAGCTCAAGTTTGCGTGATCACTTGTTCCTTATTATCAGAGGTATATAAGTAACTTTGCCAAATTTTGGTTTTATTGTCGAGTTTACGAACAAAGAAGTTGAATAATTGTTAATAGTGCTGCTTGAATTTTTTTTAATAATCAAATCTACAGTAGATATCATCATCAGCAACTCCACGTTAAATAAGGATGTTAAAACTGTGGGAAATACAATATATGCCCATAATATGCACATTAGCGAGTTCTGAAGATCAACAGTGAGAAAAGTTTACATGTATCATCCTACAAGCAACGAAATTCATCTAAAAATCTAAATTTGAAAAATCATGTAAACAATATTTTTTAGTAGAAAAATGCACTGTTGGATATTCTGACCACTGAGGATCATAAAGGTGCACTAAATCTTTAAATAAAATAAATTTTTATCTGCCCATTCTTTCCATTTTATTGCAATTCATTTTCTACAGAAATTCCAAAATTTGAAAAATCATGTAAACAGGACAATTTTCAGTAATAAACGCATTGTGGGATATTTTGACCACTAGTGATCATGGAAGACCTTTAAGTCTTTAAATAACATTAAGTTTTATTCGCCCATTTTTTCCATTTTCCTGGAATCCTTAATAATGTTTTGTAAAATTCCAACATTTTGGTATGTGTTTCCATGAGGTGTTCATGTTATAAAAACCCTAATTCCACTTGGAACCCGTACTCCTAGATTTGTCGTAGTTAACAGTCCTAAGTTATCGGCATAACAGAGCCCTGTAATGACAACTGGTTCGTGTCTGGGGTTACAAATTTCTAAATTTATCATCACACACATCACAGGGGACAGCGTTGTCGTCACATTGAAGGGAAAATGAATATGCTTCAGCACTAAATACATACACATGTTAATTATAAATAAACAAATATCCTGAAAGTGAAGGTGGTACTCGAAGTGTACCGAAGTATCGATAAATAAAATAATATAAGAGAGATCTTGAACTTAATAAATTATTGAAGTTGATTATCTATTATTTTCATTAGTTGATGTTATTTTTAAGTCAGAAATTAACCAAGAATTTTATAAAAATAATAGATATTCTTTTTTTTCCTTTTTGTAACTGCTAAAAACGAACTATAAAATCAGTAGAAATAAATCGCTTTCCTTTACAATCCTTTTTTAACGCAAACAAAATTAACTATAAAATTCATAAAAATTACTAATTGTTTCTTTTACTTTTGTACTTATCTACAAATAACTACTTGTTTTCTTTTATTTCTGAAAGCATAAAAAGGATAATAAGGAATGCATTTTGGATTTATTATGACTTCGTTCATCAGCACAGCAGTGAGCGTTTGAGATATTTGAGTCCAAAAATATAAATAATTAAAAAGCATTAAATTTAATTAAAGGTTTGGTCAAGACTCAAACACTACATTCTTGAGAATATTAGTGAGGACCATCTGCAGGCAACAAATATTTGTATCCAAAATTTTTGTACAAATTTTGTGATATCATCAATTTACTCCCCTCCCAGATTTTCAATCTCTGAGGATCAATATGAGGATTTTTACAGAACTCTTGGACCTTGTTTCGTGGCAGCTGGGGACTACAATGCAAAACATACGTTCTGGGGATCGCGTCTTATTACACCTAGAGGTCGAGCATTATTCAACACAATTTCAAAAATGGGTTTGGATGTCATTTCTAGCGGGGAGCCCACTTACTGGCCTACTGACCCACAAAAAGTTCCAGATGTTATAGATTTTGGCGTCATGAAAAATATCTCTAGGGATTTAATTCATGTTGAAGCTTCTCATGATCTCTCCTCCGATCACTCGCCAACGATCGTTACAATTTGTAGCCCACTAAGAAGTGACTTACCTCACCCATATGTGAAGATGATAAATCATGTTAATTGGCTGGGGTTCAAAAAATATCTCAGTAGTCATTGTACGGGAAACATCAGGCTTAGAACTCCCGATGATATTGAACTTAACATTGCCAATCTTACCGAGAATATTAAACAGGCTGCTAAACATGCCACTACTTCCTATCCGCAGACTGGGTTTAATAGAATTTATTCTGCGGATATTGAACGTCTCGTATGTGAAAAAAGAAGAGCTAGAAGGGAATGGCAACTGCACAGATCACCCCAACATAAAATTAGACTTAGAGAATGCACAAAACGACTCCAAGAGTTGCTTGCATCTGAAAAATCTGCTTCTCTTAAGAACTATCTGGAAGGTCTCGATGTTACAGCAGCATCTAATTACTCCTTGTGGCGCGCTGCTAAAAAACTTAAAACACCTGTTGAGTCTAAACCACCCCTGCGCACTTCTACCGGAGGTTGGGCAAGAACTAATACTGAAAAAGGTAACATATTTGCTGAGCATTTAAAACACGTATTTACCCCAAACATATGTACTGGTGCTATTGATTTGCCGAGAGTAGTTGCTCTACCCCCTCGACCCATAAAGTTTAAGATGCGTGATGTACAAAAACTAATTGCTGAAACCAACCCGAAGAAGGCCCCGGGTATTGATGGAATTAGTAACAAGATGCTGATGAAGTTGCCTAGTATTGCTATTAGAATCCTCTTGTTCATTTTTAATGGCATTTTACGAGTGGAGTATTATCCACACAGCTGGAAACTTGCCATGGTCAAAATGATTCCAAAGGCGGGTAAAGATCTTACTAAGCCTGAATCATATAGGCCAATAAGTTTGCTGTCAACAATTTCAAAGCTCTTCGAAAAACTGCTCATGACAAAATTATCCCCAATTCTAGCTGAGAATGGGTGCATACCGGACCATCAATTTGGGTTTAGAAGTCAGCATAGCACCATTGAACAATGTCATAGATTGGTACATTTTATAAGAAGAGCATTTGAAGAAAAGAAGTACTGTTCTTCCCTCTTTATTGATGTTTCTCAGGCATTTGATAAAGTGTGGCATGAGGGCCTGATTTTGAAATTGAGGACATATCTACCAATGAAGATTGTGAATCTATTGGAAAGTTACATTCTTGCCCGGAAGTTCACTGTCGTGGAAGGAGACTTCATGAGTGTGCCCGAAACTATCTCATCCGGTGTGCCACAGGGTAGTATACTGGGACCAGTTTTATATTTGATTTATACCTGTGATATGCCTCTGAGCAGTAATATCTTCACTTCTACATTTGCCGATGATACAGCCTGCCTTAGTATGCATGAAAACCCTCACGAGGCATCCCGATATCTTCAGAATCATATTAGCCTGTTGGAACTATGGTTGAACTTATGGAGAATAAAAGTAAATGAACAAAAGTGTGTTCATGTCACATTTACTCTACGAAGAGACACTTGTTCCCCCATTCGAATCAACAATCAAGTTGTTCCTCAACATTCACAGGTGAAATAACTTGGTATTCACCTCGACCGACGGCTTACATGGAAACACCACATCGACTCTAAGCTGACACAAATGAAGCTTAAATTAACCCAGATACATTGGCTGATTGGTAGAAATTCTACCCTCAGTCTAGATTGTAAACTTTTAATATACAAGTCGCTTTTGAAGCCGATATGGTGTTACGGAATTCAGCTATGGGGCACTGCTTCAGCTTCCAATGTAGAGAGAATCCAACGAATGCAAAACAAAATATTAAGGTTAATAACTACGGCTCCATCTTACTTGAAAAATTCTATTTTACATCGTGATTTACATATGCCACTTGTGACCGCTGAAATTGCAAAATATGCTGGAAAATATTTAACAAAACTCGAGTTCCATCCCAATCCCCTTGCTCGTAACATCTTGAACTTTCCTGGACACATCCGCTTAAAAAAGAGGGACACTACGGCATTAATACGCAACTTTCCAGATGAAATTCTTTGAAAATATTTTTTGTGCCTAACATGAATTTTATGTATTATTAATTATTATCACTAAGTTTATGTCCGACACTGGTTGGGCCTAATAATTATTTATATATTTAAGATTTGAACACTTATTGTTAGTTCAGTTATTTGAAGATACAATAAACATATATTAGCGTGAAAAAAAAAAGTTTGGTCAGTAACTTCACATTAGACATTAAACAGTCCTTTTATGGGACACTATTTCAAAGAGTGAAACTCTAACCTTTATACAAAATTTTAAATACATTTCTGGATAGAAGCGAAACACACAAGCAGCTGAAATTAATTTTTCTTAAGTAATTTGCATGTCGCTGAATACATATGAAAATACACACACATGTGTGTACATGAAGAAAAGTCATCTAAATAAAAATCTTTGGAAGTTTTAAAGACTTCACCTAGAAATTCAATTCAATTGAAAGTTTTTGTCATACACATATCCACGACATCAATTTTAAGCGAAATGCTCATCAATTTCATTTATGCATACGCACATACATACATACATACATGTTTATGATTGTGTGTGTATTTTCGCAAAAACTTATGAAATTTAATATTATTTAACAACTTTTTATTGTTGGGTTATAAAATTTTATTGATCAAAAGTTAATTCAATTATCAGAATTTATTCACTAGTCTGAAATTATTTAATGTCCCTTCGTATATGTTTATTTGTTTATATAACAACAGGGATAGGAAAATTAAAAAAATATTTACTTGGTAGAATAACTTAACCTTTAATAAAATTTTAAGTAAAAGGAAAACACCAAAATAAAATACATTGAATTTTCTAGTCTATTGGAAAGAATTGTTCTTAATACAAAATCTTATGAATTCTAATCTACATATTTTGCATTTATATTAAATAACATGTCCATAGCCTGCAAGGAACTTTGTTCTATTGACGCACAGTGGGCTATTTAAAAAAAATCAATAAATCTGCTGGTTATAAGAGGGCAGTCCGATTAAAATAAAAATTCACTTATCATTAGGGGAACTACTGATTAGCTTAAGTTTATTGTTTGGACTTTTTGTGTCCAGAGGGGGCGTAAAGCTTATAAAAAATTCAAACCTATTGCGGGCTGTTGTTTTTGATCTGACTAAAAATATTTTTTGGATAATATTTTCTACCATTAAATTTACTCTCATGATTGAAAATAGCTCGGTCCCAAAAACGACAAATCTTTATCACTATGTTACTCTAATCGCGCTGTCATATTAGGTTTTGAAATGTACTCGTACGGCTTCTTGTGATTAACTCGGCTAGATAGATTTTTTCCCTTCATTTTACAGGTCAATTATAATATTTTAGTGTCAATTTCAGACCTCTTTTAGACTTTTCTTGATGTAAAAAATGTGTTGTCTTGTAAAAGCTGCTTTTATATGATCACATTTGCAATACGACTTGATACAAAAACTTGACACATTGTATTATGGTTTAAGGAGAGTTATTGATTCATTGTATGGTATACACTAATGGACACCGGATTTGTTAAAAAGTAAAAATTTAACACACCAACTTGACACCTCTTTTCACAAAACCGAACAAACCGATCTATTGATAATTGAATGAAATGAAGATAAAGCGTGCAAGCGTGCTACGGAACGAAATTAAGAATGAATTTAGTCTTAAAATAATCATATTTCGTTAAAATGATATGCCATTGATTTTATTGAAAAAGATCTAAAGTTTTCAACCACAACAAAATATTTAATGCATTTTAATATCATAAGTTGGCGAAGGGTGTATAGGATTCGGCACAGCCGGTTATACTTGTTTTTTCATATGCTTTGGGAAATTTTTATTGAATCTGTGCTTGTGATTGCGAGTAAATTATTTCTTTTATTGAAATCCTTGTGGCACGTATATATTAAAAATGAATTTACCTTTATCTGTTATCATGTAAAACAGCAGTGCGTTTATACTCGTGCCAAGATATTTACACAATTTTGTTCGAAAGTTTATTTATTGACGTTACAACCGATGCAACCGATACATTACAAATTCTATTTCACATGTGCACACGATACAAAGCGGGTTTGGGAACTGAATTCGGAAAAATGTAATAAATGCAACAAAACGCTGCCACATTTATTATCTTCATTACAACCAATAATGCTCCAATTCTCTTATTCACTACAGATGGTCTCTATTACAAAAGGCACAGGTTTTTGTGACATTAAATTCTTTATTTGTTCAATTATTTGTTTCTATTTATTAAATTTATTTATTTGCTATGGAGTTTAAATGTTATAATGTCTCCCATTATTCCCTCAACACGAGTTAATGTAATATAAATATATATATACTTAAATGAATACACACATTTACCTACTTTATTTTAAACCAATTCCAAGAATTGTTTATGCATTTATTTAGTACAGTTACACTAAATAAAGTGCAACTTTAAATACAGACAAATTTATTAGGAATTGTTTTGCAATAAAACATTCCTTTACCTTTCTTTTTTCAACAATTAATATTATTAATAAATTTATTTAGTTCATTCACATTTTAATTTACCTACCTTATTTAAAAGCAATTCCAAGAACTGTTTATGCATTTATTTAGTTCATCCACACTAAATAAATGCAACTCCAAACACAGACAAATTTATTAAGAATTGTTTTGCATTAAAACATTCCTTCACCTATCTTTATTAATTTCTCGGAATTGTTTTTCAACAATTAATATTATTAATAATCGATATTTTAATTATAAGAAAAAATTGTAAAACTAAGTATAAAAAGAAGTGTCAGAAGAAAAATAAAGAGAGTTGGATTTTGATTTCGAAAAAGTGAAAGTGGTTGTGTTTTTTTTAGACTTATATTATTAAGTTTGTTTTTGGCGCAGTCGGTAGGATACCGCAAGTCCTACCCAACATAAAAGTAGTAGAACGTGAATTTTTATTCTTAGTGCGGTCCTTTCAAAAAAAAAATAATAATAATAATAACATCCTTAAACACTCCTTTATAAGATTAAAGGATATAAAAACTTTTTTTCGAAATTTTTTTTATATAAAAATTTTAAAATACTCCTTTATAAGATTAAAGGATATAAAAACTTTTTTTTGAAATTTTTTTTTTTAATTTTTTTAAAATAAAAAAAAAGGAGAGACCTTTTTTTTCAACAACCCAACAAAGAAACCAAAACTAAATCAACAACCAGAACCAACCCCATCAACAAAAACTGAATCAACAAACCCATCAAACAACATTGAACCAACAACCAACCAAACGAAGAAACCAAAAGCTAAACAACATTGAACCCAACGAAGAAACCAAAACTAAATCAACAACCAGAACCAACACCATCAAAAAACCCATCAAACAACATTGAACCAACAACCAACCAAGCGAAGAATCTAGAATCAACAATAAACCCATCAACGAATTCCCTATGGTAATTTAAGTAATACTTAAAGTATAAGTTAGTTTGTAATTATCAAAAAAAAGTGCATTTTAACAAAAAAAAAAGAGAAGATTTATATTCCCAAAGTGATCAAAGTCTGTTTAATGAGTGATACTGATACATTGTCTGATTATCCTTCAGACATAGATTTTATCGAAGACAATATAGATACTTACCCAGAATATAATTTAGACTCAGGGATCGAATCGAACGACGGGTATCTAACGGACATTAACATAGAGCAAGATAGGAATAGAAGAGTTACTAGAAATACACGCCATTTCCGAAAAAGACTAAGATATATTTACAGAAGAATATTAGAAAGATAAAACATAATTGACAAGATGACCGAACAAGCCCAACCACTCTCTATTAGTATTAACCCTTTGAAATATTTAAATCAACTCCCAGAATTTAACGGCGATTACCGCGATCTACAGACTTTCGTCAATTTAATAGATAGGGTTCACCCTCTATTAACAGCGCACGACCTACCATCACAACTATTATTTTCTGACATTATTAAGGGTAGACTTACTGGGAAAGCAAGAGAAGTTATAGAAATTAACTGCCAGGCTCAATCATGGACAGACATAAAGAACGTATTAAATAATAATTTCGGTGATAGATGCAGTTTAGAGGAACTTTTTGACAGGCTTAAAAGTACAACTTTCAAAACGAATAGTGTAGAATTTTATAATGAAATTAAACAGAGACTCAGAAATCTCAACAACAAAACCGTTTTATCAATTGTTTCTGGCCCAGCAGCCAACGAATGTGCCAAGAACAATATGAAGACCGCCCTAAATATATTTAAAGAAAAAGTACCGGAACCCATGCGAACTATTCTAATATGCAGAAATCCTGACAGCCTAGAAACAGCAATGGAAATCCTATTCCAGTCCGGCTATGCATATGTGACTTCACCAAACACGGCATTTTCCAATCATAGACCGCCAAACCAAGAATACAAAAATCTACGGACTCAGAAGCATAACAACAGATCTTATAATAACCAAAATTTAGTAAGAACAAATAATCGCGATACACAAAAGAACCTCTCGTACCAACAACCTAATTTCCATAACCACCATCGAAATAATCCAAATAACCCCCATAATTGGCAAGGAAATCACAAAAATTCTGGCCACAATGGTCAACCGTTCCAAAGACAAAACAATTGGAATCCCTTCCGACAACAGGAAATACCACATACAAATAATTTTCCAAGACCAGAACCTATGGACGTTAATAAGTTCGAAAGACAGACTAAACCAACCGAAGACGAAAATTTTCATTATTCTGCCTCAGGGAACTTCCATATATAAAGGTTAAAACAAAATTAGGACACCTAAAGTTAATCATAGATACGGGCGCAACTAATTCCATTTTGAACCCAAATATATGCCATCCTAGATGGATACAGAAAATCGAACCAATTACCATTAAAACTTTGCAACACAGGATAACCCTTTACGAAAAAGCCATAATCCCTACATTTGAAGAATTCGGCACAAACCTAGAAAAAATAGAATTTTACATAATAAAATTTCACGAATTCTATGACGGTCTTATCGGTAATGATTTACTTAGGGCAATGAAAGCAAAAATCTGCTTCGAAACCAATACAATTAGATTAGGAGAAAATAAAATCCCCCTTTATATTAAAAGTGATGAAGAAAAACTAGACGACGAAAATAACTATATTAAAGAATTACACAAGAATGGAATAATGAACACAGAAATTAATAGTATGGAGTTTAACTTTGTATCAAATTCTAAACCAATAAATGATCAGATTAGAACAGAACATTTGAATTCTGAAGAAAGATCACAACTATTACACGTAATAAATAAATACCGTGACATCTTTTACCACGAAAATGAAAAACTTTCATTCACCTCCGCTATAAAGCATAGAATACGAGCAACCAATAATGCACCCATATTCTCAAAATCGTATAGATACCCATACGTTCATAAAAAAGAAGTAGAAGACCAAATTAGAGACATGTTGGAGAATAAAATAATTAGAAATAGTAGTTCACCATATTTAGCCCCGATTTGGATAGTGCCAAAGAAGGCAGACGCTAGCGGAAAACAAAAATGGAGACTAGTTGTTGACTATCGTAAGCTAAATGAAGCTACGATCGACGACAAATTTCCTATCCCAAATATAGACGAGATACTGGAAAAATTGGGAAGAAGCCAATATTTTACTACTCTCGATCTAGCGAAGGGTTTTCACCAAATCGAAATAGAAAAGGAGGACATACACAAGACTGCATTCAGTGTCGAAGGAGGACACTATGAGTTTTTGCGTATGCCATTCGGACTGAAGACAGCCCCGGCAACATTTCAGAGACTTATGAATAATATACTACATGATTTCATTAACAAGATTTGCTTAGTGTACTTAGACGACATAATTATATTTTCGACATCCTTACAAGAGCACATAAATTCACTTACACTCATATTTGAAAGACTACGAGAAGCAAACCTAAAGATTCAATTAGACAAATCAGAATTTTTAAAAAAAGAAACTGAATTTCTTGGACACATAGTTACTACGGCAGGAGTTAAGCCTAATCCTAAAAAGATAGAATGCGTCGTTAATTTTCCAATACCCAAAACTACAAAACAAATTAAACAATTTCTAGGATTAACCGGCTATTATAGGAAATTTATTAAGGACTATTCATTGATAGCTAAACCCATGACCAAATACTTAAAGAAGGATTGCAAGATGAACATAGATGACCCAGAATACCAAAAGAGCTTTAATACTCTTAAGACATTATTAACACACGATCCAATATTAACATATCCAGATTTTACGAAGACATTTACACTAACAACTGATGCCAGCAATTATGCCTTGGGAGCAGTACTTTCCCAAAATAATCACCCAATATGTTATGCCAGTCGTACCCTCAACTCACATGAAATAAACTACAGCACAATAGAAAAAGAGTTATTGGCAATAATATGGGCCACAAAATATTTTAGACCTTATCTTTTTGGTCGTAAGTTCACAATAGAGACTGATCACAAGCCTTTAACATGGCTTTTCTCTATTAAAGAACCTAACTCAAAACTTGTAAGGTGGAGGCTAAAACTATCGGAGTTTGATTACGAAATAAAGTACAAGAAGGGAACTAAGAACACTAATGCTGATGCCTTGTCCAGGATCGAAACCGAACCTGTTACTGTAAATATATTAGAACCCGACAGTAGAATAATAAAGACAAAATCACCAATAAATATGTTCAATAACCAGGTCATCATAATAAAAACCACCTCCGGATCGCTAAAGATAAAAAATAAATGTATTTTTGGTAATAAAAGAAAAATGGTTTACATGAAAGAAATGGACAGGGAAACTGCTATCACCCTACTTAAAAATCACTTTAACCCCACACAGCTAAACGCTATTTTAATGGAAGAAGAATTTTATACAACTTTTAGTAATACTTATGAAGAATTGTTTGCTAATAACGAAAAATTTAGGATAAGAAGATGTACACTCTAAACAGTAGATGTAGAGGATGAAAACCGGTTAGCCGAAATTATAAAAAGCGAACACCTTGATAAAAACCATCGCGGAATAGACGCAGTATATAGAGAGTTAGTCACACGCATATACAATCCAAAGCTCAAACTTAGGATAACGCAATTTAAAAACAACTGCGAAGTTTGCAACCTTGAGAAGTACGACAGGAAACCTCCAAAGATACCTTATAAAATCACAGAGACTCCAAATAAACCACTCGAAGTACTACACATAGACGTCTTTTATACTCTGAATAAAAACTTGTTTATGACAGCAATTGATAAATTTTCAAAATTCGCCTTAGCATTTCAAATAAATGGAAGAAGTTGGACAGAGTTCAAAACAAAACTATTACAGATAATTAATACGTATGGAAAAATAAATAAAATCATTGTAGACAACGAACTGGGATTCAAAGCCATACCGACGCAAGAGTTCATAAAAAAGGAAAATATTGACATTCACTATACTTCGAATAGTAACCATACGTCTAACGCGGACATTGAAAGACTACATAATACTATTAACGAACACATAAGACTACTAAGACATGATAAGGAAAACCAGGGCGAAACTATTGAAGACAAGATCATAAGAATAATAGGCTTTTATAACAATATGGTACATAGCACTACAGGTATTAAACCAATTGACTTTGTAAACGGCAAAGTACACGAAGACAGATACAAGGAAATTCATGAATTAATAGAATTAAAAAAGGGAAAATATATACAGAAACTAAACGAAAATAGAAAAGATATAGAACTAGAGAATAGAACAAATTATATTAAAGAAATAAGAGGTGGTAAAAACCACAATAAATATAGGAAAATTAATGCAGTTAAAATAGACGACGACCATTTGCAGACAGTTAGGACTGGACACAAATATTATAAGACACATGTGAAACCTAAAAAGAAATACCAAGACAGAGACAACCCAACTGTAGTATCTACAAAATAATATCTTTTCAGATGACGACTTTGACTTTGGTATATACTCTCATTATGACAAAAAACAGAAATTTTACAAATGTTAATTTAAAAATTAAAGACAAAATAATGCTACCAAATATTGTAACAAAAATCAAAAGCAATAAAAATATTAGTCTAAACGATCTAAAACTAGAAACTTTATACCTTACACAAATAAAATATGAAGAAAACCTGAATAACATATTATACCACGATAAAAAAAAAACAAAAACTATTAACATTAGTATCAATATTGTAATTATGGGTAATAATACTTGGAATTGTGTATAGTATAAGACCCAAACAGATTTTTCATGTTTCGTCGGAGCCTTAAACAAACGGTGGGGGTGTTATAATGTCTCCCATTATTCCCTCAACACGAGTTAATGTAATAAAAATATATATATATATATATATATATATATATATATATATATATATATATATATATATATATATATATATACTTAAATCAGTGATGGACAAAATTGTTTTGCACTTGTGTTAGTGAGATAATTTGAGGGTACAGTGACAAGCAAAACGAACCACATTAAAACACATCACGAAACACATCATTATATTTATTCATATCAGAGTGGAAAGAATCATAATGCCTCTTAATAACATTTTCTCTATACCTTTTAAATATTTGATGACATCAAAGGCATTGTACATTTCCAAAAGCATTGTTTGTCATAAAAAAATCTTTTAAATGCATTGCCATTTATATTAAACACTGTAATTGAGAAAAAATGTGCACTCGCCAAAGTCTCTTGAACGATTAAACTAAAGAGCATAAGAAAAAAAGAGGCGTTTCTTATAAACAATTGTTTGATAAAAAGTCCACCGCTGTTTTAAACACTTTATACACGGTTTTTATAATAAAGATTATTTTTTTTTTATAAAATAAAACTAAATTTAATTAAAAAATCCTGATTTTTTTCGAAATATAATATATATTTGTTTCGACCAATCAAAACTAATCTTGAACTCCAGGGTTGCCAAGTCTCACATTAGACTTAACAAAGTTTCGGGCAAAATTATTTATTTGTGTATACTATATATACTAAGATTTAGATTTTTTTTCACTTTTTGAGATTAACGGTTTGTTTTTTTTTTTTTTTTTTTTTTTGGTACTTGGCTTTTATTGTCAAAAATATAATGAGTAATTCACAATAATTTTAATATATACAAATTAAGAGTTTAGTCATTTGTGACTTTTCAGCTTAAATATAAAATTTCAATATGTAAATTTATATCAATTTAAGAAAACAATGAATAAATAATTAAAGGAAAAAGTTAGAAAACCTTGTTAGTATAGAAAAAAAAAAAAGAAAAAAAAATTTATATACGAGCATAAAGAGGAGTATCTAAGGAGTTAAAAGTATATTGGTTAAGGATATAAATTATTAATGTGTTCGTAGGGAGAATTAGCACATCTATTAAGAAAGGTGTCGGTTATAACATTTATTTGATCCTTGACAAGCTGAACATTAGATAGTGAGTGGAGCCTTGAGGTCGAAAAATGGGGTGGCAAATTATAGATCATTTTCAGAAGCTTATTTTGGCAAACTTGTAGTCGTTTAATATGACAGTTAGATGCATCGTGCCACACAGGAGCAGCATAGAATAATATGGCATGAAATATGATCTTTAATATCAAAATTTTGTTTTGGAGATTCAGGTCAGATTTTCTATTTATAAATGGATACATGATTCGAGTTGTTATATTGATTTTATTAACGACGTGAGTGATGTGTTCGTTAAACAACATTTTCCTATCAAGTATAACTCCGAGGTATTTAACACTATTCTTCCACGGAACCTCAGTGCCATCGATTTTAATGGTGTACTGGGGTAAAAAACAGTGCTTTCTTTTCCTAGAGAAGAAAATTGATTGCGTTTTTGAAGCGTTCACCAAAATTTTCCATTTTTTAAAGTACCCGATAACAACATTAATTTCCCTTTGTAAATTTTCCAGTATATTATCAGAAAAAATATTAAAGCTTAGAATAGCTGTGTCATCAGCAAATATTGATCAATAATCAATAAGGGAAAATCTGCCGTATATATATTATAGAGAATTGGTGAAAGACACGAACCTTGGGGACAACCAGCAGGAATATTATATTCCTCCGAGAAATTCTTACCTATATAAACTCTAAATGAGCGATTCTCCAAGTAGCTCTTGAGTATTTTTATTGTACGAGTATCTAGCCCAAAGTTGATTAATTTATGAAGAAGACCATCATGCCAAACAGAATCAAAAGCAGATTTAATATCCAGTAATATCATGGCCGTAGATTTGCTGCATCTAAAATTTTCCTTTACTATTTTCCTGATTCTTACTAATGGCTGAGAAGTGTTATGTTGGGTACGGAAACCGAATTGCTGGACAGGTAGAACATTGTTATCTTCTATAAAACTAACTATTTTTTCCTTAATTATCTTCTCCAATATCTTGCACATTGTATTAAGGAGGCTTATTGGCCTATAAGAGTCAGGGCTCGAGTGATCTTTTCCTGGTTTTGGGATTGCAATTATCTTCGATTTCTTCCAGATGTTAGGGAAATAACATATATTTAAACACATATTGTACAGGCGTGTGAGAACTTGCAATCCCTTTTCCGGTAAGGCTTTAAGACACTTGTTAGGAATTCCATCTATGCCTGTACTTTTTTTATTTTTTAGATTCTTTATGATGCTCTTGATGTAAGAGATACTAATAATATTCTCACTATTCGCTGTCAAATCTTGATTGCTGAGTACTCTCAGTGATTGAGATACAGATTGTGATGTATCAAAATCAGTTAAATCTGCAGAAATAGTGTGGTTCAAAAGAAAATTTTGGGCCAGTAATTCAGATTTTTGACTACTATTTATATACAAATTATTGTTATATTTAAGGATAGGAATACATTTCTTCTTCTTCCGTATAATTTTGGCAATATTCCAAAATTTAGGAGAAGCTTTATCAAGACTTTTGAGCAAATTATTCCACTTAGAGTTCCGAAACTGAAGGATTTTTTCGCGAATAACTTTATTTAAAAATGCCGTTCGAGCTTTAGAAATTGGAAGTCTATTCCTTATCCAATTCCTCCTACAAATATTCCTCTGGGTGATTAAATCAATTATGTATCTTGGCAAAGGTTTGCTATAAATATTAGAAAAGTGTTTCTTTGGAACACTGTGTTCAATAGCATTTTGCAAAAGTGATGTAAAATTTGTTACCAAAAAATCAATATCGTCTGAATTATTAATCGGGGTGTTCAATAGTTGGGCAACGTTATTATTAATGAAACTCCTGAATAAACTCCAATTCGCTTGGGCATAGTCGTACCTAAGATTATCAGAAGACTGAAATTCTAAGTTGAAAGTAGTTACGACAGGTAAATGATCAGAGCTAAGTCTGTTAAGAGTCAGCGCAGCAGAGAGTTTATCTGGCACATTTGAATTAAAAAAGTCGAGTACAGATGGATTAGTTCTGCTATTTGCAGGAATCAAAGTAGGATCTGGGGGAAAGACAATTTCAAAATTGTTGCTCGCTATCAAATCATGAAGTATGTTTCCCCAGCAATTTGCTCGTAGACAGCCCCAAGATTGATTTCTACAGTTAAAGTCACCACCTAATACATAGGGACCATGAATCCTAGAAAACTTTCTTAGATCCGATCTAAACATATTTTTCCTGATATCCGAAGGACCCGGTGATCCTCCAGGAAAATAACAGCTATATAAGCTTACGTAAGTATTATTTATAGATTTTATCTTAATGCCCAAGTTCTCTATAAGTTCTGTATTTATTACAGGTAAAATTTCGTGGCATATATTTTTACGAACTACAACCGCTACACCTCCCCCTCTGGAGCATTCACGGTCTTTACGATAACAAAAATATAGTGGGTGGTTCATTGAGAATCTGCTGTCCAGCCAAGTTTCACTCACCAAACTAACATCTATACTCTCCCTTTGCATAAAATCAAAAAATTCATCAAGTTTGTTACGGATTCCTCTAGCGTTCCATATTACTATTTTTAAATTATTACTCATGGTAGAAATCTAAAAGCTAAGTCTGTAATAACAGAAAATTGCTCACTTTTGGTTTTACAGTTTTTAAGTTTTTGAATTAATTCCAAGGTAAGAGCGCTAAGTTCCTCCAAGGAAAATAGATCATTTGACGAATTTTTTGATGTAACATTTTCATTTTGTAGCACGCTAGCAAAAGTTTTGTTTTATTTATTATTATCTTTATTTTTGAATTAAAATTCACCAATTCGCTTTGAAAGACACAACACGACTGATATTACTTAAAAAATTATTTTCATATCAAACCATGAAAACTGACTGAGGGTGTTTAAATTTATTTTTTTATAAATAATTGGGAAAAACCAAAAATGTTTTATTGAGAGTATATTCAGAAATAGATTTCCTACATTGCAGTTTATTGCAGGTAGTTTTTTAAAGGGAGAAAAACCCTTTAAAAATCTCTGTACATGCAATAAAAAAAAACAAAGGAAAACATTGGAAAGTTACAACTATTTTTTTTTATATTTTAAAGGTTTGCAGGCAAAAAAATTGCTTAAATTTATTTTTCCAGGAATTAAGAAATTGCGAAATCGTTTTATTGAGGGTGCATTCAAGAACAGTGTTTCAAACATCAAGCCCTTGTAACTTCCACAATAAGATTACAATGGTGAAAAAGACCTACATTGCAGTTTATTGCAGCTGGTTTTTTTAAAGGTTTTTTCCTGACAAAAAGAAAAAGAAAACATTGGAATTTTATATTATTTTTTATATTTTTAAGGCTTACAGGTCAACTAGAGAAGTAATTGATATACTTTATAAGGCCACACAAATCAACTTGTGAAACATTAAAACCAAATAAAGTTAATTAAGTCATTCTCTTATAATTCATTATCGAAGTTCACATATAAATTTAAATTATAAAACATTACGAGTAAAGACTGCTTAATATATTTTAAATAACTTTTACAAACAATTTTTTTTAAGACATTTCGTTTACAAAAAAAAACCCTTTAAAATTGTTTAAACCCTTTAAAATTGCTTTAAATTGTTTAACGCTCCCACAAAGTAAAACTATTGGCAGAATTTAAAAGCAGCGTTGCCGCACAAGAAATTCTTTTCCCACCAAAATTATAAAAAAAAATCTATAAAAACGCTTTTTTGTCTACGAAAATCGAAATTTTAAAATTTATTTGGTTATTAAAAAGAACACTGATCCAATTACACTAGTAAGTAAATATAAAGATATTAATCATACAAGATAAAAATACAGCCTTAAATGATTTTTAAATACATAGAATAGGCAACCCTTGCATGGGTTAACTACGTCATCACTGAGTTCACCTTAAAGAGAGTAAGAAACAAAGAGGCGTTGATTTTAAACCATTGATGGACATTTCTTGAAACAATTGTTTAAAATTTAAACAATTGTTTCAAGAAATGTCCATCAATGACTTAAATGAATACACACATTTACCTACTTTATTTTAAACCAATTCCAAGAATTGTTTATGCATTGATTTAGTACAGTTACACTAAATAAAGTGCAACTTTAAATACAGACAAATTTATTAGGAATTGTTTTGCAATAAAACATTCCTTTACCTTTCTTTTTTCAACAATTAATATTATTAATAAATTTATTTAGTTCATTCACATTTTAATTTACCTACCTTATTCAAAAGCAATTCCAAGAACTGTTTATGCATTTATTTAGTTCATCCACACTAAATAAATGCAACTCCAAACACAGACAAATTTATTAAGAATTGTTTTGCATTAAAACATTCCTTCACCTATCTTTATTAATTTCTCGGAATTGTTTTTCAACAATTAATATTATTAATAATCGATATTTTAATTATAAGAAAAAATTGTAAAACTAAGTATAAAAAGAAGTGTCAGAAGAAAAATAAAGAGAGTTGGATTTTGATTTCGAAAAAGTGAAAGTGGTTGTGTTTTTTTTTTAGACTTATATTATTAAGTTTGTTTTTTTTTAAACTGGTCTTTGTACCAGTTCATCAACAAACATCTTACAATTTATCTAAAATACCAAAAGTTGTATACTCACATACAGTGGAGTGCTGTTACAACGACGCACACTCATTAAGTACATAAGGAAAAGGTGCCATTGCGACCAATTTACTCATAAATCACAACGGCGTCCGTGAAGTTTGCCAGTATGTACCAGTAGGTGATATTTTAAATAAATTAACGAAAAATTCAACGTACAAAGTTAAGGACGCCAAAGATTTCAGGAGGGTTACTCTCTATTGCGATGCGTAAACTAGTTCGATGCGTTTGGTGTTTTGTTAGCCCAAGATATTTGGTTTTAACGAACGATTTTGACAACTACAGAGTGCATTGATGCCAAATTTGCGAAAGTGAAAAAATCAGATGCGCGTAAACTCAATAAAGGGTACCAGTTATCTGATTATGTACCATTTTTATTTTTTTATAATGAAAAATATTGTAACGAAATATTAGTTCCATTCGATTCTGATCACCAACATCTCTGTGAATTTGGTCCTTAACACATTCGATAAGAAATAAGAAACATTAGAGCAACATGCAAACATTCCTAAACCTTTATTCATGGAGATATTGACATTTTTATGAACAGTAAAAGGAATTACAGAAGGATTTCCTGCTTTTCTAGTCATACCGGTTGTAATAATGAAAGAATTACTGAATATTGACCTATTGGCTATTATTGGCTATTGTTGTAATTAGAAGGGTATAAAAAACATTAGAAGAAGCATTAGAAACTTCCTATGGACAAATAGAAAAAGGAAATTTATAGCAAATTACCATATCCGTGATTATAAGAGAAAACTGCTACCTGATATTAGATTGGTAGTAAAAACCTTCGACTTCGAGTAGACTTTGTAACTATTATTCAAAACGTCATCTCATTATAGCATTTGGCCTTGCCTCCAATTTCATTAACTTCATCAGCAATATAGGATTCGATGGTGCGACCAAAATAAAAATTAGAAAAATTCTAGCTAAAAAGGACTTTCTAATAATATACTCGTACATAGTAAATAAATAAGTTTAACAATTAGTAGAAAAAAAGGCAACTGGCCAATATATTGGAAATTGTGGGCATGTCAGCTGGTAAACAGGATTATTTTACACAATTCTATAAAATCAGCGATGTGTTCATGTTTGGTCGAAAAGCTATTATCAGTAATCGTGAAATGTCATTGACAAGGGGATTTTTACCAAAAATGTAATGCGTGTCTACTCTACCGTGTAGATCCTACAAAATATCTTTTAAAATACTATATTTTTGCAAAACTTTTAATGTATACGATTAGAATTTTGTAACAACAAAACTAAACCAGCCAGGGAGAGGTGAGGTGGAGAGGTGCCAATTTTCTACCTATTGGTATAAAATGGTATGTTAAATTTGTGCTTGAGGTATTTTAGGACAACTCAAACCACTCGTTTGTATTACATTAAAGGAAAATTGAACTTTAAATTCCTGCAGCATCAGCGACCAAATTAGCAGAAAACTAACAAGAAGAAAGGACAGGGCAGGACTGAATATGGAATATTCGCAAGCAATATTCCAACCAAACAAATAATAATTATAATTTGCGATCACTGTTGTTTCAGTAAAAAAGAATATAATTTGTAAGAATGTGTTATTTAAGGAAAAGTGTTATTCGTATACTTGTTGGGTAAAGCCTTATAAGAAGAAATCCTTTTAATAACAAAAAAAAAAACATGATTGACAATCAATAGACGGATTGCGTATTGTTCTTCCATTGAATCTAAGTATAACTCGTAATGGTAAAATTGCCCAATTGGTAGACTTGTGTGTCTGTGAAACGTTTATTGGCATCCTACTTATAATCGATAAATAAATAAAAAATTGCCTTACTGCATTAAAGTTTAACCACATTTGATATTAACAGATTTCACTCTTTAATGTAGTCTGATGGGATTTGAACCTGTGCCCATTATATGGACTTAGATTAAAATAGACCATTAGTATTTTTATTTGGTACATAATTTTCGTTGAAAACAGATGGTTAAAAAAGTAATATTTTGCTTTAAATAAACCATACAGTATTTATTTCCGCATTTGGGAAATTAAAAATAAGTGTTTGAGTGAGTGCTGACCCACTTTCGCCGCTACGATTTTGGTGCCCAAGAAGTTGTTGTTGCTTTTTTATGTATTTAAATACATTTTGAATAACTTTTTGTGCATTATTTGTGTTTAAGCAAAAAAATTGTTTATTTATTTATATATTCATTTAATATTCGGAAATGTTAGATTTCATTGATTCGCATTGCGCCGGTTGCCATTGCGTGCAAATTACTATATTATTTAAATGCTCCGACGTTAGGGGATTACACACGTAGATATGGTCTTTGAAGGACTCACACAAATAAGTATAACGGCATCAAATTGCGAAATGACGCCGCCAGAACGTGAAATTGTGCGCTCTGGAAACTCGCACGCAATAAAAATAAAATCGGTCGTGTTGTGTGGCCCGTGTCTTATTAGAACCACAAATCGTCCAGTGCATATTGGACAAAAATAAAGTCGGTTTTCATAACATCATAGTGGGCACAATTGATGGTAACGATTTTTCCATAATGGTTTTCGAACAAATACGGCCAAATGACTCCTCCAGACCATAATACACACCAAACAGAAACCTTTTACATATGCAATGGCTTTTCCATAATCACTTGTGGATTCTTCGAGCTCCATATGCGATAATTTTGCTTGTTGACGTAACCACCGATTCTTTGCAGATTCCTTTGATGTCAATATATTACTGTCCGATGACATTGTTGCAGTTAGTAATATTGGCCATAGTAATATTGGCACTAAGTCAGCAAATACATACTTCTAAGAAGTGTCCCAACGACTTAAACTCAATAAGAGAAGTGGTATTGGCCATATTTAGCAAATGCATTCGACGCGGCTATAATAAATTCATGGAAGCTACATGGTCTTTATCGCATATATAAAAGAGGTAGTGTAGGTTTATCGCAGACGTCAGGTATCTTCGCAGTTTGTTTTTGTCAATTCAAAAAATAATAAGAATAAATAAGGTTGATTGATGTGCCGGGCGAATTTTCACTCAGACTTACGCTTTAACGAGTGCCAAATGGTGTTGCACCATTAATGCTTATAATCTGTCAATTCCTTGCATTAAATTGAAAAAATATATATATATAAAATTTATATATTTATATATTTATATTATAAATTCACTTTTAGTTACGACAAAATAATTTCTTTTTCGAAAATAATAGAAATAGTTATATGTATATACATACATCTATATACCTCTTTATGGACTGTTAAGTATATAAATACCCATTTTCATTATATAATATACATATGTATGTCGCCCAATTGTGTTGACAAGCCACTGATTGTGTTACATTGCTTAAGGGATTCCTAAAACTATCTAGAATGGGTTGGCTTCTTTTATTAACGCATTGTCCTTTATATGGCGAAACTTTTTCCCAAAGTTTTCCGACACGGAAAAAGCCAAAATTTTTCTCTATACGAAAACTTAATGTAAAAAGCAAAACTTTTACTGTTTTTATTTTTCCAGGCTACTATCATCTCATCCGTTCCGCTCTATATTTTTTACTGTCTTCACTTTTTTGGGCATTTAAATAAAAATTAGGCAGGTATAGCACATGGTGGTAATATTTAGGAAAGGATTCATCTCATTATATTTGCAAATATATTTTACCTATTTGTTATATTTAAACAAATCTTTTTGACGTCATTTAATTTTGTCATTGTACAGAACCTTCTCTCTCATCCCACTGACAAGGCTTCACAAGGTTTGCATGGGGAATTTGATTTAATTGATTGTGAAATAAAATACTAATTGTACAACATATTAATTGAGTTTTTCTATTGTTGGTTGAGCTCCAGCAATGCCTTAATTGGGCAAATTTCCTAATTGCGCAATTAAGTTGTGTGTATGAACATAGAACAAATACAAATATCCTTTGACTAATTTAATTAGTAATTGCTACACAATAAAAATGATTTAATGTGTAATTTCATACATTTATATACATGGTTTATCGGAAATTTGTTGTTGCAGGGATGATGGATGTGGAGGAACATCATTGTACATATATTAATAATAACACTCTTTAAGATATAAAATAAAACAAAAATTACAATAACAAGGCTCTAACGATTTCCCGCACATAAGCAAAACGAATCATATTTTCTTAAGCAATTAGAAAGTCTATTTGTCATTTAGTGTCCACAAATTAAATAAATATTTTGTACATCAATAAAATTTACTACTTAAACTTCATGTTATTCCTATTGTGAAAATCGGCTTTGCTTTAAAAAATATTGGTGATTGATTCAGCAGGCCTATAGCTAATGAAATGAAACTTCTGTGTAAATATTTAAAAACATTACCAACGCTACTTACAAACCTTAAAATTGTTAATTTGCTTTTTATTTTTATAATCACAAACATGTGTAAAATGGAAAATCCTGAATGATATTTTTCTTTTAAAACAATAAAAACAATTATAACAAAAAGAAGAATAATAATCGTAATAAGCCCTTCACAGAACTGCCTGGACTGCACTGCAACAATACAATAATAAAGTAAATTCCATACCTATTTAAGGAACCTCTTGCCAAACTGCGGTTGATAAGGTTCATTGTTATTGGAATAATTGCGAAATTTTGCTCTCATCGTTTTATTCCTAAAAATTAAATCTACAGCTTTCTGTATTGTGTATTGACATAAATTGAAATTTTACACAAGAAATGTTTTTAAAATAAAATAATAAATTAGTCTCATAAAATTAGTTTTGTAGGATATTTTAATAATTATTATGAATATATTCAAAATTAACCCTTGAGCTCATTTCATGTTGTGATAATATTTTTTGATAGCACTTCAGCCCGTTAGGGAGCCAGTGAAGAAAATTTTTTGCCCGCTTAAAAGAAGGGTTTCAAATAGAAACACACCGTAAAGAGCTCGTGCTGACTGACATTAAAGTTCCTAAAAAATTTTCTGTCAAATACCGAGTCATTATATTTATGTACAAAAGTCGGGGCCGGTGATGGGGAACTTAAATCGCTCTAAAACAAATCCCAGACATAAACTTTCAAAACATTATTTTATTGAGAAAAATATTTTTTTTGTACCGTGTAATTTTCCAGGTGAAATTTTCGAGAGTATTGGTGTTTGGTGAAGTCATAACTATAACGTTTATAAATTTTTAAATTGATCGTTAACCTTTAAAATTGTGTCTTTTTTTAGGCCACAAAAGCTATTGCACTGGTAATTTTTTAAATATACTAGAGCTCATGTTGAATGATCAAATGCCCAAAGTCGACTAATTTTAGAGAGGGGCTCAAACATTACTAGATTTCATAGCCAATGCAAACTTTTATAACTTTGATTGCTTTACAATTACAATCGACAAGTGACAATTGACTACTATTGACAGCCATTTGCCATTTTCAAGCCCTTAAAAAAAAAGCTGGAACGTATCAACAATAGTCAATTGCAAGACGTAAACAATATATTTTTCAATAATTATTTGTTGATGTCTTTTGAAGATCTTAAGACGGAGTTTAGAATTCAAGAAGGAGATTCATTATTTTGCAAATGTGTGAATTGCAGTAACATACATGATATATTTAGCGTTGTAGCCGATAGTAAAGAAAGTAAGAGCCCTTTATTTCCCGGTATTTCCGATAAAATGTTAGCAATGGCTTATGCCAAAGCTGAAAACTATTACCTGGTCTTTTGTTTTTCTGAAAATAGACCGATTGCGAATAATTTATCCATTCGAATAATTCGGCAAGCCAAATCTTATATGTCGATTAACCGGTTTTTTTTTAAATATCTTTTAAGTTTTTGATAGAAATATTTATTTTACTTCTATTTGATAAAGTTGCCTCAAATGGCAATTTCCTGATTATTTTTATTCCAAATACTTCCTTTTTTCCCGCTGTTATACTATAATACTGCTGTCACTGCTCGCGAGGGCCTGGCAGGTCAGGATAATGATGCCTCGCATACGAATCAATATTTAATATTTAGTGTTGGTCTCGTTTTGACCCCGATGTGAAAGGGTGACTTAAAAATTAAAATGCAAAAAGCTCAAAATTAAGCTCCTTATTACAAAATTCAGACGACTTCAAATATATCTTAGTGTTGGAAATAAATATAATAATATTATATGCATACAGAGATCTTTGATGTCAATACCAAGAACGCTGACAAGGTAATGTAAAATTTAATTCAACGTTTCAGTCATCGCCGCACAGTGGCTGAAAATCGTTTTTCATTGGCCAAAAGTCAAAATTTTTTTTGTCACCGATTTTTAAAATTTTTACGCCATTTTCGAGCTAATATATCCATATTAAGGTAGCCAAAAAATTACGTTAAACTATTGATAATTGTGGGCGTGGCATGCTGTCAAACTCAACTGTTTTTTGTTATTTCAGTAAAAGGTGTTTTTTATCAGTTTTTTGTCAAAAATAAATGGTCACTACTCGCAAGCTATCATCGATAATGACCTGCGGTCTTTTTTATAATGTTGGTAGGATTATAGTCTTTAGTTGTTGTAAGTGGTTACCACTCTAGCGTTTAATATTAAAGGTGTTATGAAATATTTATGAAACTACTATATTTTTCTAAAATTTAAATTTTAGTGGAATAGAACTTCTAGGGAACAAAAGGGAACAAGAAACGTATACCACCCGAAGAAAGGCGAAGGTGTCTTCTTTCACCCCATATATACTTTTGCACCCGCCACGACCCGCCGGTAGAACACTTTTTTAATTTTAATGAAATTACACTAAAAAAATTCAAATTGCCATAATTTAAACAGCCCTATAATTACTCGTATACAATGGTGTATTAAATTTTCACTTTTTTGCCTAAAGGTTTATGTTTTTTACTTTAGACTACATAAAACTAAAATAATTAAATATAATACCTGCGAAAGGGTTTTATGGCTTTGTTTTGATCAGCAAAAAATCAGTAATAAAAATATCACAATAGGTTCTACAGTAAACATATGATCTCTTTCTAATATAACTGTTAGGGTCAGCCAAAGTCATAAACAATTTTATAATAATAATCGCGACATTAAACCACTAAAGATAAAAAGAACCCCATATTGGCGAGATACTAATTAATTTTACCTGATATTAAGGTATGGATAACAAGTGCAGTTTTGTTCAATTTAAGTACCACCTACTATGAAATTGAAGATCAATGTGTGAATAACATGTATCTAAAAATGTATAAAACTACGGATTCGGTAAGGAATTACTCAATAATAAGTTAATCCTTTACGTGCACGTACGTATATTTGCAAGTGATAAATTATAACAGACTCTAATAAAAATATTAAGAAAAATATGGAGAGCTTCGGTTATAAAGAACTGGCCGAAGAGTATTTTAGAAATAAAAACCAGGAAGATGTTCTTACCTACGTTAAAATAAAATTAAACTTACATTCGTGTAGCACCGAAATGCAAGAGCAATTATCTAATTTTGTAAAAGTACTAAAAAAACGCTACAAAGAAGTTAGCTACAGTAAACAAAAGTTTTATATAAAAAGTGGTTAGAAGTGGTCGCTGCAGAAACAGCAAAGCAAGATAAGGTTGGAAAACCACGCAAATCATTGGACAACTGCAGCGATAAATCTAAGAGGCGGAAACTTAAAGATGTTAACGATGCAATTGGTTGTACAAATATAAAAGAATCTTTCCTACATCAATTACGATCACAGAACCAATTAACAAAAGTGGATATCATTGAAAAAGTTATTAAAGCTAGTCCAGTGAGAACAAAACGAATTCTTAAAAATATACCAACTCCGAGCGATGCAAAACAGTGCACAAATGAGGAGGCATTAGCTTTATTTCTGGAGTTGAAATTAACAAAACAGCAACATATTAAGCTCAGATTGCGTGCGATTGAAAAGGGCTCAAATATCTATCCAGCATATCATCACATAACTGCTGCTAAAATGGACTGTTTTCCATCAAAGGATACTAACACACCAATTTCGGCAGAGGTACAACTACAATTTCTACTTGATCACACAGCCGAACGCTTGCTACAATCAATACCAGGAAATGCGTTAAAGAAATATGGAAACACAAAGCTAATTCTTTTTTGCAAATGGGGATGTGATGGTTCTTCGGAACAAAACCACTACAAACAAGTTGTATGTGAAAATATTTCGGACTCGGATATGTTCATGGTATCAATTGTACCATTGCGATTGAAAAAGATTTTGGAAGATTTAGAGCCTTCGACTAGTACAACGCAAACAATGGATATTTGGAAAAATGAGACACCATCTTCTACGAAATACTGCAGGCCAATCAAATTTGAATTCAAAGAAGAAACTCGTGATGCCACTAACAATAAAATTAGTGATATCAAGGCCCAAATTGCAACACTACCATTAGCCATTACAATTACAGTGAGATGAGCAGCAAATTGAAGTAAGCTACTAATTAGTCCTTACAATGATAGATGGAAAAGTAGGTCAGGCTTTGACTAACATGAAGGCTGCATCCAGCTGCATTATATGCCAAGCAGCATCATCCCAATTAAACCAAGTGCCGACAAAATCATTAGATAATACCGATGCATATGAATTTGGATTATAACCACTACATGCAAGAATACTACTTATGGAACATATACTAAAAATCAGTTATGATTTGGATTTCGGGTCTTCAGGATCCATAAGAAACAATGAAACCAACAAAGAGTTAAGAAGTTCAAAAAATAAACATGTTCAACATGTTCATCGCAAAATTGGATTGATTATAGATCAGCCAATACAAATGGTGGCAATACCGCACGAAGATTCTTTTCAGATCCAGAAACAGCATCTGAAATAACAGGAGTGGATTTAAACCTTATGCAATGAAGAAATTGACTCTAAACAATTTGGAGATTATGCTAAGGAAACTGCAAAAGTATATACAACCAACTACCCATGGAGAAATATGTCTGCAACAGTTCACGAAATCCTTTATCATGGAAAAGATATCATTAAATATCATTTGGTGCCACTTGGAGATCTATCAGAGGAGGCTCAGGAAAAAGAAACAAGGATTGCAGATTTTATAGAGAGCACAATACTAGAAAAATTTCACGAAATTCCACAAATGAAGATCTATTTAATATATTATTGGCAACGTCAGATCCGTTCATCTCCAATATTCGAAATAACTGGAAAGTGAAACATCGGGATTTAGATGAAGAAGCCAAAAAACTACTAAAGAACAGAAATAGCACAGAGCAAAATATAGAATATTTGCAATCAATATTTGTATCAAATGAATAATAATTATAATTGCCTTTCATTGCTATTTAAGTACGAAAAACATCGTATTAGTAAAAAATAATAATAAATAGAACCTACTTTGACAGCAAAAAATAAAAATTTTTTCTGTGGCAACAGCAAAATCTCCAGTTAATTTTACTATTTTTTTTGAGTGTAAAAATTTTTTTGAGTGTAAAAATTTTTTTGAGTGTAACATTAAAAAATTCCATTATCACAAAAATAATTATAATTATTATTAAGTTCCAAATTTAAAATTTTTTAATATGCAAATAAAAAAAATAAACCCATATTTCACTCCAAAAGTTAAAAAAAAATCAAAAATTCAACTTTGACCTAGAAGTCCTTAAGAAGTACTCAATCACTTTTAATGTAATTAAAACTGAATCAAGCTGAACTAAATATCTATCCATTAAAAAAAAAATTACTTCAATATTATGATCGGTTCAAAAGTTACAGAATTTTGGCCAATGAAAAACGATTTTCAGCCACTGTGCGACGGCCAGCAAATCGGGACAATTGTGATAAAAAAATTCCTTTGTTAACAGCCATTCGTTCAACTTTCAATGGCATATTGAGAGAAGGACGAAATCGAATTCATATCGATAAATGGCTAACAACAAATAAGGAAAATATAAACTATTAAATCAAATCCTGTAACTACAGCCGTCTGTTCGACATTCAAGAGAATATTGAATGAAGAACAAGTGTCGAATTCACATCGACACCAGGCTAATAAGGATAAACCTCCGATAAATTCCTCCAAACATAACCGTCTGTTCAACATTCAAGGGAACATTGAATGAAGAACAAGTATCGAAGGCATATCGATACCAGGTTAATATAATCAACCGAGGGGATCACAATCGACCGAGCGGATCTCAATCCCTAATTGCTGGAAAAAGAACCACACTCATGTATGGAATCTTCCTCATAGGGGTCCTGTAAGTACTGTGTTGCGTGCTAATAAAATAAAAAAATAATAATAATAAAAATAATAAATAATAAGAAAGAGAGAAATCTAAATTTATAGAAAGAAAAACAAAGGCAAACCTTTTTACTATGCAAAGTAATTCATTAAAATATATATATAAAAGAATGTAATAAAAATATATTATATACAGAAGAAGAAAATAGTAAATATAGAGGAAATATTATCAGGAAAATTAAAATTGGGAAAGAGGTAGTACAGTTAAAACTTGTGTGTAATTGTTTATCGAAAATCAAGTTGACAGTGCATTTAATCACAAAAATTTTAATATTTAATGAGCGGAGAGTATCGATTTCTCCCATATTCTAAACTTTTTAAATCAAAAGTATTTTCATTATACCCGAAAATAACAGCTTGGATTTTAGAATGCCCGTAGAAAACGTAAATCAAAATGAAAGAGTGGCTCAGCCACCTGTACAACCCATTGACATTTTTAATTCATTAAGGATCCCGGACGCAATTAAAGATTTACCCAAATTCGAAGGTAATCCGAGAATACTGTACGAGTTTATAAGTAATGTGGAGGAAATACTTCTTCACATTAGAGGAGCCGATAACACTTCTCAAGGACTGATTTTTTTGAGAGCTATTAGGAACAAAATAGATGGCCCAACCAACGAAGTCTTGAATATGTATGGTACATCCCTTAACTGGGATGAGATTCGGGAAATTTGATATCACACTACTCGGACAAATGGACGTACAGTACAGTACAGTAAACTAATCGAAAAATTCTACAGTGAGGTCATGGAAATTCAATCGGCTTTAGCAAATAACCTATGAATTCATGAATCCGAAACTAACGTAATCAAAACAAAAAGAGATCTCTTCGCTGAAATGCATTTCTATCAGGTCTACGAGAATCTATGGGTTCTAATATTAGAGCAATGATATCGGAAGCATTGCCAATAGCTCTGCACTACTGTATTAGGGAACAAAACATTCACTATATAAGGTCCAATTTGAACAAACCAAAATACCCTCGATGGCGACAAGACAGTCAATATACTCCATACCTAAGATTTCCACACAATAACTTTAATACCGCACCTAGACAGAAAATTATTATCTACCTCAAAGAAATTTTAATTATCCTGCAAAACCTTATTATACTAATAATAACAATAATGTTGAACCGAATTTAAGCAATTATGATCGCAATTTTTCCTTCCGGAACAATCAAACATCCCATGGAAATTTGCCTGACTACAAAACTAACCAACGTTCTGATAACTTTTCTGAACAGGCAAATTGGAGGCAATCACAGCCGCCACCCGAACCAATGGAAACCAGCAGAGGTTTTTCAAAATTTTAAAGGAGTACTAGTAAATTTAAAGCAAGCCCAAGTAATCTGTATAATAGAATAACAAACAGAAACGAAATTAACAATATTATTGAATTTAGGAGTCCTCAAGACGATGAGCCAGATCCATACTTTAATCATACGAATAAAACAAATCTGGACCAATATGGGGATTATAATATTGACGAAAACCAGTATTTTTGGCAATTAGCCTCAGACAACAAACGGGATATATAGACTGTAACAAACATGGCGATGTTTTACATTATATTAATATAAGTTCTCCTTTTGGCAGACATCTAAAATTTTTGATAAATACTGAGGCATCTTCATTATTTATCGACCCAAACTTCATATAGCCCGAAGATATCGAAAACACTAATCCAATCGCTATATCCACAATTTTACATAAATATCAGGAACCTTTGCATTTTTAGTTTTTAAATTTCATAGTTATTTTGACGGACTGTTAGGCTTAGATTTCGTAACTGAAATGGGAGCGAGGATGGATTTAAGGAACCAACTACTAAGTACGAATGATGTGAAAATACCACTTGGAATAAAAACATATTTTTCTTCAGAAAAATATACAATGAGAGCAAACTCAAAACATCTCGTAAAACTGCCTGTTGACTTTAAAGAGGGAGACATAGTTGTATATACAATAACCCTTGACAATGGCATATTTATTTCTCCATGCATCTACTATGCGAACAATTGGTTTAGCATAATAGAAGTAGTTAACCCAACTGAGGGCGATCAATCAGTTTTTCTAGAACAAACGAATCCATATAATTGGGGAAACTTCGTCGAATTTAATAACTTTAATATTGATAACAAACAAATTAGCGATGGAATTCAAAATTTAACTGAACTACTCCGAACAAAACATTTTAATAATGAAGAAAAACAGGAACTTCTGAAGTTATGTATTAAGTATAATGATATTTTTTTTTTATAAAGAGGAACAAGACTTAACTTTCACAAACGAAATAAAACACAAGATTACAACAACAGACGATATCCCTATCCACACTAGGTCATACAGGTATCCTTACGTTCACAAGGAAGAGGTGGAAAAACAAATATCTGATATGTTAGAACAGGGAATTATTAGGCCAAGTTTTTCCCCATGGACCGGTTCAGTATGGATTGTTCCAAGGAAAAAAGATGCATCAGGGAAGTTAAAGTGGAGACTCGTTATTGATTACAGGAAGTTAAAGGAAAAGACTATCACCGACAGATACCCACTTCCAAATATTTCGGAAATCTTGAATAAACTGGGCAAATGACTTTACTTTTCCAATCTAGACCTAGCAAGTGCATTTCATCAAATTGAAATGAGTCCACAGGACATTCCAAAAACAGCTTTTCTCACTACGAATATGTGAGAATTCCCTTTGGGTTGAAAAACGCAACTTCAACCTTCCGGAAAGTTATGGATAACGTTCAAAAAATTTGGTAGGGAAAATCTGTTTAATGTATCTGGACGATATAACTATATTCTCGAAATCCCTATGGGAACATATCGAAAATTTAGGGAAAGTCTTTCGAAAGTTAAGATCTTCAAGTTTTAAAGTCCAGCTAGATAAATCAGAGTTCCTCCGTAAAGAAATAGCTTTTTTGGGGCATATAGTCATGACAGAAGGGATAAGACCTAATCCAACAAAAATCGAAGCTAAACAAAGATTCCCAATACCACGCACTGACTGCGAAATAAAGTCATTTATAGGCCTACATAGTTATTACAGAAAATTCATCCCTGACCTAGCAAGGCTCACAAAACCAATAACGGAATGTCTAAAGTAAAGCAGAAGAATAACGCTGGATGACAGATATGTAAAAGCTTTCGAAACTTGTAAGAGCATTCTGATGAACGACCCACTTTTACAGTACCCTGATTTTTCAAAGCCATTCCTTCTCACAACAGATGCAAGTAACACTGCACTGGGGGCAGTTCTCTCTCAAGGACATATAGGTAGCGATAAAGCTATTTGCTATGCAAGTAGGACCCTTTCCGAAAGTGAGATTAACTATTCAATTATCGAAAAGGAACTTCTAGCTATAGTGTGGGCGACTAAATATTTCCGACCTTACCTCTTTGGCCGCAAATTCAAAATAATCACAGACCACTCACGTGGCTAATGAGTCTTAGGGAGCCCAGCCCCAAATTAATTAGATGGCGGTTGAAGCTGGAAGAATATGATTATGGAATCGTATATAGGAAAGGTAATCTAAACAGTAACGCATACGCCTTGAGTAGAATTAGGTTAGACAACAATAACATTGCCGACGTAAATATGAATGCTTCAAGCCAACTATTTACAATACTATACACTCATGTGATGAAAACTTGAATGATGGGATACCGATTTCCGAAAGACCTTTAAACGAGTTCAATTTACAAATTTTATTAGAAAAGTCAGACGATGGGCCAAATATGACAGTCGGAACAAAATAAACAACCTCGAATTGTAAACTAACTGCCATTTTTTCGGATGAATTAACATTCAAAACTATACAACTAGTATATTCAATATACTTCTCAAATGGAAAACAATTCCGTATTGTTCGATGCACTAAAATTTTGGATAAAACTTTGAACAATTGCGAAATTTTCAATACCTTAAAATACGACAGACACCCACCGAAATTAAAGTTTCAAGTCACGGAAACACCGATAAATTATCTGGATATGCAACGGGGTACCATTGAGAACAAAGCTATAAAATCGTTTATCTTTTGGGAATACCGAAGAAAATTGTTTGTGACCAAGCAATTCTCCAGTGGAACGACTCCACTCAACCCTAACAGAAATTTACAGAATTATCATGAGTTCCAGAAAATCGAGGAAAATGGAGATAGATCATGAAGAAATATTAGACGAAACATTCATGACTTATAATGATACAATTCATTCATCCACAAAACTTACGCCTTGCGAACTATTTTTCGGAAGACCATATAATTTTTCAAGCGAGGTAAGATATAACAATCAACATGAATTTTTGACTAAACTAAATGGATTTAAAGGAAAACTTTACCCCTCTTTTAAAGGAAAAGTTATGAGAGCCAGAATGGAAAATATTAATGAACTTAATAAGACTATGGAAAACTCAGATAATAGGGATGTAAACGAAGGAATATACAGAAAAGAATGTAAGGGAAACAATTGACACCTCGATTCTCGAGATATAAAATATTGAAGGACAATGGTATTACGGTACAAACTAATAACGACAGAAAGTTACACAAGTCAAGAGTGAAGCTTAGGGAACGAAAGTAACTGACATTTATTCCATGTTTACAGCATACCCCTAATTTGCGGACAGATTTTGGAAGTTCGGAATTTTGATAACGAACAGACTATGATGACCCTGAGGGTTGGCAAGGCAAGGACGATCGGGAATCATTTTGATTTCGTACATATGATAGATTTGGAACATTATAATGAACGAACTTCAAAATTATTTGATATCATAGAATCATTTGAGAAACATAACATATTAAGGGATGCCGCTGGAATATGTAAACTGGGACTTAAGGGACTCGGGAATGAACTGCGGACGTTGGACCTATATGAACGACCAAAATGGGCACTATTTAACGGCGTAGGATCTATAATTAAATATATTACAGGAAATATGGACGCGAACGACGCACAAGCCATAAACGGACAAATTCAGGAACCTCAGAAAATTACATCAAATTCGGTTAATATTGCGGAGAATCAGAAAGGCTTGAATATACATATAATGCAGAGATTTAAAAATCTAACAGAGCATATGAATAACGAACAGGAAACAATTACAAAATTTTTAATAAAACTTTCAATCGATCAAAGGATCTAATAGTGTCCAGAAAGAAAATGATGCATTGGCAGAAATTCAATATATGAATCAGCTCAGATTTGCTGATAGACCACATCTCTGATATAATCGAAACCGTAATGTTCGCTAAACTTGGTGTAATATCGAAACTTATTCTTAACCCAGATGAACTAAACGAAATAAGAGACCATTTCAGGACGCACAATGTCGATTTTGTTTCAGACGGAAACCTCTATGAACTTCTAGAACTCCAAGCATATTATAATAATAGTACCCTAATCTTCAACATAAAACTTCCAAATTTCTCCAAAGACACAAGCCTACTTTACCACCACATTCCTTTTCCTATAAATCAAACAAAAATAATTAAAACTAAACCTTATGTACGTTAAAACACACACAACCTCCAGTACTACACAGAGATTTGCCCAAAGATTGAGAACACCTATTATTGCAAAATGTCGAACGATTTAAAAAAAACTAGCAATTCAAAATGCATCGGAAGAATATTGGATGGGCAAAGTACAGTATGTCCAGTAAATGACGTGGGCATCACCTCAACTATCTTCCAGCCGGAAGATAACTATATAATATTCATTAATGTTAACGAAATATTAATAGTTCCTTCTTGCAGAAAAAAACTTTACTATAAAAGGCACTTCACTCCTCCACTATGAGAATTGCTCCGTCACTATAGCAGGAACAACTTATGGAGACAATCCTCACGTCTATTGGGATACAATTTTCTTGGCATTACCAAACCTGAGCAAAATACAGATTGAATCAACAACAGATACCCTGACTTTGCAAAAAGTCAAAGCCTAAAGCTTCATCAATAAAAACCATATCTTACGTTAAGAAAGGATACAAAACAAAGCGGCGGCATATTATTAGCAACAATATTGATATCCTTCATAATAACTTTCACTTGTATGATCCTGTTACGGAAAAACTTAAAAGTCCGGTATTATCTTCAACCAGATGATGTCGCTCTGTCCCCACCGAACTCGTTGTGGCCATCGCTCTACACTAAGGGGGGAGGAGTTATGTTAACACACTAACCCCCACCAAAACCTCCAAAAGCACAATAGAGACAACAACAACAAAAACAATAAATTTTATTTTTAATTGTAACTAATTTTATTTTATTTTAAAATTGTAAATTTCGACATTTACACAAACATACATACACTTGTATTTATTTTAAATTTCTGATTAACTACTTTATACTTTAATATTGCAAACTGAAACATATTTTTGTAACACTTTAAAAATTGTTTTGTCATTGATTCTGTTGTCATTAATATTATTATATTACTTTTCCTTGTTGTCTTAAAAAAAATAAAAATTCAATTGTAATATTGGTGTGAAACTGAATACATGTTTTAAGTTAATTAACTCGGGCCTTTATTTCTAAAATCAATCAATTAGTCACAATAAAATTCAAAATAATTACGAGTTTAAAGGAGATACACAAATGTTTTACACAAAAGTTTTATTGCTGCAATTTACGATTTATAGTTACAATAAATTTGAAAATCATTCCGTCTGTTGTTTTAGCACTTTTCTGACAAAGGAAGAGACCGCTTCTCTCACAGTTTTTACATTTTCATTATTCACGTAGTTACTCATATCATCAGCTATACTTTGATCTTGAAGAGAAAAAAGTAAATTGTCACTGGTTTTTAAAGCTCTCGAAAAGAATTAAAATTTTCTTATTCTACTCACTGAGTACAATAGTAGCTTTTCCTTCATCTTCTATTCCCAACCGTCGAAAAGGATCATACTGGCCATAGGTAAAGAACACATTATTCACTTTAGGATTTCGACCACCAAACCTTTTATTGAAATCGCGTATTTTCCGCTCAGCACTCTCTATGGTATATTCAGTGCCAAATAAATTTTTACAGAAGGTAGTAAAGAATTCTAATGAAGGTTTTGTACCGAAAGGTTGGTTGGGGGAGTCGGATGTTGGAAATAAAAACAATTCATTGCATTGCTGATAAAAGTACGCACGATCTATAAAAATATTGAATTTTTTTATATTAAATAAATCTTTGCATGAATTACAATAGTTCGTCTCACTCAAATTCTTTTCAAAAGAGGTACTCTGGATTTCTTTTAAAAATGATCCATATGACAAAACCAAACAATCCCCGTCAGTTATATTTGGATAAATTCTAACGGTGTACGCAGCTATGGCATCTATATCGGACGGCTCCTCCATTATCAACTTGCAAGCGTTGGAGATGCGAGAAATTCTGTGATGTAGAGACTTCAGTGCTACATTTTTTTGTTGTAATAGAAGCGTCTTACTCATATAGTAAATGGAAAATAACATCTTCAATTGTTTCCATTAGTAAAGATACATCCAACCAGTTGTCAAGTCTATTTGAATCGCATACATGAAATTTGGTCCTGACTTCCGCAATCCTATTATTGTCAATCATTGATTGCAATTCATCAAATGCACGTTTAATTCGATTATAACATTCAGGACCTCCGAACATTTCGATCGCTTGTCCTGCTACCTCTTTCAATTCTGAAAGGAGAATTTTGTCCGAAAAGGTTTTTAAGAATTTCTTATATAAAAATTTATTTTTTAGTTCTTCGATTCTTTACTAATTTGAAGCATGGTATTTCTTATACCATGATTTGAAGTACTCGTCCAGAAATTTAAATAAATTTTAAATTTTCACATTTTAATATTAAATTAATAATTCAAAAATTTGGTTACTTTTTATAGAGTAAGCTTTCTGTATGCCCACGTTTCGATGGACATAGAGAAAGCTATCAGTGGACTTCAGTCATCATGGTTAAATAAATAAATAAATAATGATCGCTTTCACAAGGATATACAGAGATGAAGAAACATACCAGGAATATGAAATATCAATATGATGAGTGACTATTGTTGGTCGTTTCGTAAAAAATATCTATCAGAGAAAAGCAATGAATGATAATTTCTAGAGAAACAGATCAGAAAAACAAAGAAAAAAGCGTCTAAATCAAACAACAGAAATTATTGCAGTTGCGAAAATCTAGTTTTTTGCTGAAACCGAGTATACGATAGAGAATTCTCATATTGTATTTGATTCGTTTCACATAAGCATACGAGGTTAAATGCTTTCAGGCTGCTTAAGGATTTGTAGTAGAGATCAATGAAATGTCCCGCATATGAACATTTAAAGCTACAACAAACAATCCTTTTTTTTAGAAATAAAGAAATATGTATATCAAATTTCCATGAAATATTAAATACAAAATACCCATACATACCGGATTGTATAAAAATGCCGAAATTAAGCCCCTTTTACCGCGATTCCAGTTTCACTATAATGAACAGACCATTTTAATGTCCTTTTTCTGCATACTATTAAATGAAAAAGGAACTTTTTAAAAAAGTTCTGTGTTGCAAGAACTAAACTAAAAACAACATCCTTGCACTATACTTAAGATATCCCGAATCATACATACTGATTTTTGCTCAAATTAGTTGTCCAAAAAGCATGAAAATAACTAATAATATTTCAGTAATTATCAGAAAATGCAGCAATTTTTATATTAAAAAATTAATTCTATATCGTTGGAACTTTTAATTAGATTAACGCGCATACGAATCGGTGTTCGATAAAAAAGCGATTGCGAGTTTTCGATTAGAAAAAAAACCAATGGGGGAAATCGTCTTTAACTATAGGTTTGTTCGTTTACTTTCTCAGTAAAAATTTGTAACGAGAGAGTAATGTTAAAAATTTTTTAAAATAATCTTTCAAATTGCGAAAAATATAAGGAAATTAATCAAATGCTTTAGTCGCATCAATTCACTAAGAGAATTTACTTTCGCTCATGTCAACTTTTAATTATTCTGCTTACCGAAAAAATTGTGCTTCACTTCCAAGGGAGCGCTAGATGCCCAAACACCGTCCGCTAATTCTGGATATCTTTGCTTAAACAAAGTAACGTACCTGCCAGAAATATGTTTCCCACAAAGTATAACTTTAGAAGACCTCATGCCAGGAGTGGTGGATTTAATGGTGCGTATGACTACGGCCAAATCAGCTAATATCTGATCTACATTTAAATATTTCAGATTTTCAGAACTCAGATCAGCAACTGGTCTGCTTTCGCCATAAAAACGAGTCTCAGTGGTAACCAAATAACCTCTATGTTCCTTAGCCATGTCATAAATATGCCCAAATTCAATGGGTTCTACCTCTATTTCCTTTGGGCTGACAAATACGAATAGAGGGCCGTCTGAGTAGAACAATTCATCATTAGCCATACAACGCTTAAAGAGACACAATTACACCGAAATATTAAAGTTAGTATCTTGTTGGACCACTAACCATTTTCCATGTTCTGGAATCGTTTTCATCAAAATGATTTAAATTCTGGTCGATCTCTAATTTTTTTAAATTCATTCCTGGGAATCCTTGCGCTGTTGCGAAATCTACGATACCAAACACTGCAAGGACCACCAAAACGTACTTATTTTTAGACATTTCAAAATTGAACTTTAGTCTTTATTTTACATTTGAATAAATTTCTTTTCCGTATGTTAAAAAATGCCATGTAAATAAACCATTGTGATAATACCCAGGGTAAGATTTGGGTGAACTATTATCTCTTTATTATTATCCACTTTACCAAGTTCTATGAAACTTTATTCGAAATCTGTTCATATCTGTTGGAAAGCGAGCCCTAAACTGATTCTAAAACTGGTTACAAGAGAATTCGATTCACTTCACGATAATAGAACTGATATTTTTCGCACAATTTCAAACAAAATTAATCAGAAATATTCGATAAATTCTTTTATACGCTCAACAGTGACAATTTGTTTGTAGCCCCGAGGTCCATATGCTTAAAAAACTTCATTTTCCACTAATAAATTCACTGATCTAAGCCCCTAAATAGCTTCTGGATATGAGCCATTGTTTTAGAAAATTGGCTGTCAAATATCAGCAGAATTGGTTCAAAAATGATTGAAATATAGTAATTTGAGTAATTTTATTAAAATTATGAAAGTGTTCTATGCACTGGTTCAGAAGGATTTATTATATTTATTTATTTATTTTACTAACTTAACAAAAAAGACCACATCCCATTATCAATTACAGTTCACGATTACAAACATGAACAAATCGCCGATTTTATAGAATAGTATAAAATTATCGTGTTTACCAGTATGACACGCCCACAATTACCAATATCAACCAAAGTTTTTGGGTTACCTGAGTTTTGTTACGATCATTATTAAATGTCAATAAAATTTTGGAAATTGATCACAGTAAAAAATTTAGATTTTGGCTAACGAATTCAATCCCTAAGCCACTGTGCGGCCTTCAAATCAATGAAATATTGAAACGAAGAAAACTTAAATTTTATTTTACTTTTCTAATTACAATTGCTCAAACCTTGAGTGAATAGGAAAGCAAAACTTAAAAACCGTAGAAGCAAGTGTTTTTTAAATGTAAATAGATTTAAAATACACCAATACAGCGGTTTGCGTCGCTAATTATGACCGGAGAAATGCGACGCAAAACGAAGAATGATTTTACATATGTACATTTGTATTGATTTTCATTTAATTGGTTCCGAGGTTTATAATTTTAGCTTAGAAAGCAGAATTTAAGCTAAAACTAAAATTTTTTTAATATTTTTATGATTAACAATTTTTATTAAAACAAAAATATAAGAATTCACGAGAAAATCTTGAAAAACATAACTAAAGCATTTCAAAAATAAAAAGATTAAAATTAAAAATACGAAATTCATGAAAAAATCCTAAATGTGGTAATTTTTTTTAATTTGAGTTTGATTCATTTAAACTGACTGCCATTTCTAGAGTTGGATTGTCAATCTTGATGATTTTTGTCTGAAATTATTTAAATTTTGTTGGGCTGTAACAGCTTTTTTTAAAATAAATTTCCTTATAACAATTGTTAGCGTCAGTTATACTTTTGGACACTTAAACTGCGATTTAATTCTTTTAATTCAAGTTTGAAATTTTCTGCAGCTGAAGTATCTGCACTACCGGATTCCCCTTTCAAGGCAAACCAACCTCTGATTGCTCCAACTTCTTCCGCATTTTCGACACTTGATAACGGATAATTTTCTTTCAGATCTTCCAATAAAGCTGAAGCTTTCTTCTGAATTACAATTTGACTTAATGGCATTCTTCGCCGATTTTGATGTTCTATCCAAATGCTGAGAAGTGACTCCATTAAAGAACTTTTCATTTTTGTAACCTGTTTATGTTGTAACGATGTTGTGGTTTCAGCAAATTTTTTGTTTTATTTTATCAGCGTCACTGGAACAAATGGATTTAATTTTAGAAGAAGCTAGTACAAGCTAGTTATTGTTTATTTGCTTTCTTTTTTGACTCATTGTTCCAAAATACTTATTTAGTCTAAACTTTACTTTATCAATTGTAATTTGGAACGATCCTCTAACGATCCTCAACTTGCAACCAGCAGACAACCTTCACGTACATATTTCCATTAGACTTAAAGAAAAGGAAAGGAAAAAAAGGAAATCCCATTTTTCTCTTTTAACTTTGCAGAAACATTTTCATATTAACGACACAAATCGAAGCCACTATCGACGCAACTTTTCAAAGTCACAAAAATTTAAAAAAGACGCAACTTCGAAACGACGCAAAACAAAGCGACGCAAGCTGGGGTATTGGTGTAGTATAAAATATTTCTTAAATCAATAAAAATATGTGAACTTTAATTTTATCTTACTTTTCTACCTACAATTGCTCAAACCTTGAATAAATAGGGAAGCAAAACTTAAAAAACGTAGAAGCAAGTGTTTCATAAATGTAAATAAACTTAAAATAGTTTAAAATATTTCTTACAAAAGCATTATTTCATTCTTTACTTTGTCTTACAAATTTATTGGTTATGAAATCATTTTGTCACATTATGTAATTAAAAATAATTTTAAACCCAGCAAAATTTCTAATTTTTTTTAAGCTTATAAGAGCTTTCGTACCAATCGAAATTCAAAATTGTTTTGCTTACGTTTAGCCCGCTATGTGGGTAGCAATTCTCAGCGGGTTTTAACCCTTCTCTCTGGGTGCACCGTAAGCACATCGCCTTTCGCAACAATACATAAGATTAAGACGTACCACAATACACTATACGAGCAACACTTTCACCAGTTTATCGAAGCGGAGATGTAGTGCTTCTATACTGCCCGCCCAACCATGTCACAGTTCATTTTCTTTGATCATTCTATTTGTGACCCAAAATAAAATACAAAATAGATGTATTTTTCCTACCTTATCTTACCTTCGTGCCATCGCTTTCAAATTTAAATTAAAGCCATTCTTTCCAGTTTCCTTTTTATACAATTATTCACACATCATAATTTTTCGTTTTTATTTAAATAAAAAATCTATTATTCCTAAAGAATTAGGAATGAATTATAATGAAATGATAGAAAATCGTAAAAAATTATATTAAATGTTCGTAAGTAAATTTGTAAATAATACCTAGAGCTTTGAACATTCTGGCAAAGCCAAAAGCTCTTGACCTAGAACAATCAGATGCTTTGTGCCTCACTGCCCTACTGACAGACGCACAGAGGAGTATTTGACCCAAAAAGCTGGCCAAAAAGGCAAAAATTAATTTGATGAAATCCTAAGAAGTAATTACGCAGATCGATAGAAAACAAAATTCTACATCATATCGCGCATTTTAAAGACTGTAAGTTAAGATTTGTAGTTGTGGGACACTGTTAAAGTCAGGAAAGTGAAGAAAATTGCATGCGTTTTTATTGAATTTTTTCGATTTCAAGATATTTATATGATATTTTTTGTGGCTAAACGAATAGAGGTATTACATTGAATTTTTTTTCCTGAAAGATTCCATTAGCAGCTATTTTTAATATTTAAAAAGAAAAAATTATCTCAAATATTTATTTTATATTATATTATTTAGTATATAGTATAGTAGTAGTTGTTGTACAAATAAAATAATAAAAAAAAAAATAAAAAAGTGCGCCATTATTTTTGGTGATTCCTTGAAAATTTTTATATTTTTGCTCGTAAGGCACTTTTTCTTATACTTCACTGTCGTCATAAAGTTGTGTGTTTTTCGAATTATTGATGTGAAATATTATTTACATCACTTTTAACAACTACCAATGTGATGGATTACCCGTCCTTAAAAAAAGAATTTCGTAAAATTCAGTTCTTAGTTCATAAATTCAAATTTACTAACTGTCTTATCAGGAATAATTATAAGTCCACAGGCATACACACCTATTAAACTGTTTTTGTTTACCTGCGGTCCATATAAGACTTGATCGTCTCCAGATCTGTACATACCAAATTTAAAAGCGTTACAGATCAAAATTACATTTAAAAACGGTATAGGTATGTATATAAAAAATGCACCCAAGTATCAGGTTATTAACTACGTAAAGGGAAAATGCACTTTGAAAAATATACAAACATATATGTATGGCTTATTGCGCAGAATTCTTATTATAAGAGTTTTGCAACTTTGAGAGAGAGCAGTGACCCTTTTTTGAAATACACAAAAAGCATGAAAGATAAAAATGCCTTTTTCATCAGATACTATTAAACTACTTCTTCCTGATACGGATGATGCCAAAGTGTCAAAAATAACAATAACCCAATAATAATCTGCCACTACATTTTTTCTATCAAACTAAAGCTAAAACTATCAAAAAAGTTAAACTTTTAAAACAAAAAACACGCTTTTTGGGTAAATACTCCTCTGTGCATTGTTTTAACCAAATGAATGTCTAGATTTTAATGATTGCGCTGGAGCGGCTGTGATAGAAGAAGTTTGCAATCCGGGCTTAGTGTAGCCGATTAGTTTGAGTAGAATTTAATTTTATCTGCATCAGCTTTGCGTCTATATGAGATTTTCATATTAAGCGACGAAGATGATTGCTGGGTTATTTGACTTCATTGCATTGCGGTATTGATTGACCATTGATTTGGATGGGGGACATGTTCCCTTCGCAATGCAAAAGTGATGTACACAGATTTTTGTAGTTCACTTTTATTATTCATGTTTTAACCATTTATCCAATATTAAATGTGTTCCAATTCATCAGCAAACGTTGATACATGAAGGTTACTGTTTATTGCCATGTCAGACACATTATACATCAAATACAAGATTGGAGAGACTCCTGCTTCTATTGGGTGAAGTGCCCTTAAAAAGTTACATTTTCTGATAATAAATCTGCGACCAGTCAAGTAGCTTACGAAAAGGTTGTGAATGTTTCCGGGTAACTTCCCGGGTTCTATTCTATGTACTCTATGGAAATAAAATAATTATTTAATTTTTATTTTTTGACCTCTTTATAACCATTTGATTGAAATATTATTCAAGTTCGAGGGCTTATTTAGTGGTTCAGCAAATTCTTGCATGGCCAAACGCTATTGACCTCCAATAATCAGATGCTTTGAGCCTCACTGCCCTACTGACAGACGTGACAATTATGTGAAGATGAATTAGAACAAGGTTCAGTAAAGTATTTAGTGCCTCTGAAGAATCTATTTCTTGACCTATGTGACTTGACTTACATACGAATGTGAATTAAAAAGTATTTGTTTGCCGAGCGTTGATCGTCATAATTTGGTATTTAAACAATATGCCACAATAAATTGGAATCATTCAAGTCTTACATACGAGTACAATTATTTAAATTAAATTTATGCAATTATTTAAATTATAAAATTTATCATATTGTAAAAATTTAGTAAAATTTTTTATTGAATGAAACAACAATAATCATATTCATTGAAAAAATCTCTAACTGCATTGCTAGAATCAATTATTAGATTGTCATATAGAATTTCAGTAAATGGAAAATGGTAGAAATGATCTCAAGGGAAAACAATTTTGAATTTAGATTCGTACAAAAGCTCTTATAAGCTTAAACAATAATAAGAAATTAAAATTATTTTTAATTTTATGTATGTGACAAAATGATTTCATAACCAATAAATTTGCAAGACAAGAGCAAAGAATGAAATAATGCTTTTTTAAGAAATATTTTAAACTATTTTAAGTTTATTTACATTTGCGAAACACTTGCTTCTAGGTTTTTTAAGTTTTGCTTTCCTATTTATTCAAGGCTTGAGCGATTGTAGGTAGAAAAGTAAAATAAAATTAAGGTTCACATTGATTTAAGAAATATTTTATACTACACCAATACCCCAGCTTGCGTCGCTTTGTTTTGCGTCGTTTCGAAGTTGCGTCTTTTTTAAATTTTGTGACTTTGAAAAGTTGCGTCGATAGTGGCTTCGATTTGCGTCGTTAATATGAAAATGTTTCTGCAAAGTTAAAAGAGAAAAATGGGATTTCCTTTTTTTCCTTTCCTTTTCTTTAAGTCTAATGGAAATATGTACGTGAAGGTTGTCTGCTGGTTGCAAGTTGAGGATCGTTAGAGGATCGTTCCAAATTACAATTGCTAAAGTAAAGTTTAGACTAAATACTTCGGAATAATGCATCAAAAAGCATTATTATTATTAGAACAAAAACCAGATATTTTGAAATGTTTTAGATCAGGAAAAAAGGCTGTTGATATTGGAAAAAACCTTGGACTGGCCCTACAATTAAATCCATTTGTTCTAGAGGCGCTGATAAAATACCAAAAAACAAAAAAAATTTCGAAACCCCAACATCGTTACAACATAAACAGGTTACAAAAATGAGAAGATGGAGTCACTTCTTAGCATTTGGACAGAAGATAAAAATCGGCGAAGAATACCATTTAGTCAAATGGTAATTCCGAAGAAAACTTCAGTTTTATTGGAAGATCTGAAAGAAAATTATCCGTTATCAAGTGCCGAAGGTGCGGGGGAATTTGGAGCAACCAGAAGTTGGTTTGCCTGAAAAGGGGAATCCGTTAGTGCAGATACTTCAGCTGTAGAAAATTTCAAACTTGAATTAAAAGAAACATGAATTAAAAGAATTAAATCCAAAAATATAACTGACGCTATCAATTGTTATAAAGAAATTAATTTGAAAAAAAACTGTTACAGTCCAAAAAACTTTAAATAATTTCATACAAAAATCAGCAAAATTGACAACTCCAACTATAGAAATGGTAATCGATTTAGATGACTCAAACTCAAATTAAAAAATTACCACATTTAAGTTTTTTTAATGAATTCCTTATTTTTAATTTTAATCTTTTTATTTTTGTTATGATTTACTTATGTTCTTTTTTAATTTTTATATTTTTATTTTAATAAAAAAGGTTTATCATAGAAAATATAAAAAAAATTTATTTTTTATCGAAAAATCTGCATTTAAGCTAAAATTACAAACTTTGGAACCAATTAAATGAAAATCAATACAAATGTATGCAAAATCATTCGTGGCGTTTCTCCGGTTCCAAGCAAGCGACGCAAACCGGGGTATTGGTGTATTTTAAATGTATTTAAATTTGAAAAACACCTGTTTCTACGTTTTTTAACTTTTGCTTCCCTATTTATTCAAAGTTTGAGCAATTGTAGGTAGAAAAGTAAGATAACATTAATTTTTTTTATTTAAAACGTTCTTAGTTTCACATATTTTATTAATTTAAGAAATATTTCGCCATCGTAGTCAGAGGGTTGTAGTTTCAATGCCTGCTGTAGACTTTGGTTGTTATGCCCTTTTGGTCTTCTGTGCTCTGCTGTTTTCTATTTTCCGAATGAAATTCTATCTATCACAGGTATTACAAAGGGCCCACATCGTGGACTCGAGTGAGCGAAAGTTGCCTGCTGAACCTAAACTAACGTAAGAAACTTGTTTCACCTTATCAGATCCATGAAATAAAAACAGTCAATCCTTAGCAAATAAAGTTTTGAATAATTACTCATTACCGTTCTCAATAATTTTTGCATATCAAACACTTTGTATTTCCGTGGTTTCGGTTTGAATAATCCTGTTCATAATATTATTTATTGTTCTAATGCATTATTTATAATTCGAATGTATATTTACAACAGTAATAGTTATCAGTTTAAGAGTATTAAGATATTAAAAACTATGTCCGCTTTTTATTTCATCAAATTTAGGAGAAAATTCGTCAAAATCGTTCAAATGACGATAAATTATCAAATCTGGCATATATGATATCATGCCTACTTTCCCTTTTTTTAAATCATCTTTTCTGAAAAATTTCGATTTTAGTTTTAATATTGAGAATAAATTACATTTATCATATTTTGTATTTGAAGCCAAATTAATAAATTTTGGAGGAAAATATGCAACCAACTTGTAAAAACTTGCGTTTTCCAAGAAGGATTGTTACTGTACAAATAAATCAAATATTACTTGTCAAATTGAGTCATCACAAATGGTTTCATCAAAACAAGATTATTAGACATTTTTCAGAAAGAATTCGATATAAAAATGATTTACATATGAAAGATACATTTAATATACTTACATACACATAAGCCCAGAAGGCGAGCTAGAAACGACAAGGTACTGAAAATCTAAATTTGGAAAAGCTAAAAACGAAAAATACTGTTTTGCTGTAAATTTAAAGATATTAGTATCTCTTTTAAATTTAAGCAAGATTTTCTCAACTTAACTTAATAAGAAGTCGAAAAATGCACTTACTGATGCTTTGGAACCACTGAAAATGTCATTCCCTTTTCCATTTTCACTGGGATAATAAGCGAACCAGACAGTGGCGTTTTCGTTGAACGGGTCTTTTCAAAATTAGCTTTAGTAAAAAATAAATTATCAAATAAATTGGAAGCAGGATCTATGATGTCAGATCTAAATTTGTATCATAGTGATTTAAGAGATTAGATTCCAAGTGAAAAATTTGTTGAAAAATGCAATAAAATTGTTCTTATTGTATCTCTTTGTAAATAACCCGAATGGAATTACCCTATACAATTTTGAATTAATACACTATTGGAATGATATTTTTGAAAATGAAATATAACTTGTTGAATATTATTTTTTTCTTTCTTGAGTTCCCTTTACTTGTGGCATCTATTATTTTTAAATATATACAAATATAATTTTAAGTGCAATTGAAAGATTTTCCAGGTATTTATCAGTCTTATGTTCTAAAATGTGTTTAATTCGGTTGTTTTTGCTTAAAAAAATTATTTAAAAAATTGTTGAGACATTAAGACGATGAATCTGTGTCAATGAGGAAAAAGTACGTAAGTCTGATAATAGTTTTTCCGTTTTGCAGTTGAGCATTTTCGTAATTTGGAAGTTGTACGTTCTGTAGCCGTTTATATTTGGAATAAATTATTATACATTCCACAAGCTACAGGCATTTTTCTAAATGATATTTAATTAAAAAATGGCAAACAGATATGCAGGAAGTTTCAGCGAAAAGTTCCTGAAAATTTTTGGAAATGTTAGTGAAATTTTGCTAACGCGTACTTTGGAAGTGGCAATTTACAATAGTGACACTAACTCGTTTTAAGCTCAAGTTTGCGTGATCACTTGTTCCTTATTATCAGAGGTATATAAGTAACTTTGCCAAATTTTGGTTTTATTGTCGAGTTTACGAACAAAGAAGTTGAATAATTGTTAATAGTGCTGCTTGAATTTTTTTTAATAATCAAATCTACAGTAGATATCATCATCAGCAACTCCACGTTAAATAAGGATGTTAAAACTGTGGGAAATACAATATATGCCCATAATATGCACATTAGCGAGTTCTGAAGATCAACAGTGAGAAAAGTTTACATGTATCATCCTACAAGCAACGAAATTCATCTAAAAATCTAAATTTGAAAAATCATGTAAACAATATTTTTTAGTAGAAAAATGCACTGTTGGATATTCTGACCACTGAGGATCATAAAGGTGCACTAAATCTTTAAATAAAATAAATTTTTATCTGCCCATTCTTTCCATTTTATTGCAATTCATTTTCTACAGAAATTCCAAAATTTGAAAAATCATGTAAACAGGACAATTTTCAGTAATAAACGCATTGTGGGATATTTTGACCACTAGTGATCATGGAAGACCTTTAAGTCTTTAAATAACATTAAGTTTTATTCGCCCATTTTTTCCATTTTCCTGGAATCCTTAATAATGTTTTGTAAAATTCCAACATTTTGGTATGTGTTTCCATGAGGTGTTCATGTTATAAAAACCCTAATTCCACTTGGAACCCGTACTCCTAGATTTGTCGTAGTTAACAGTCCTAAGTTATCGGCATAACAGAGCCCTGTAATGACAACTGGTTCGTGTCTGGGGTTACAAATTTCTAAATTTATCATCACACACATCACAGGGGACAGCGTTGTCGTCACATTGAAGGGAAAATGAATATGCTTCAGCACTAAATACATACACATGTTAATTATAAATAAACAAATATCCTGAAAGTGAAGGTGGTACTCGAAGTGTACCGAAGTATCGATAAATAAAATAATATAAGAGAGATCTTGAACTTAATAAATTATTGAAGTTGATTATCTATTATTTTCATTAGTTGATGTTATTTTTAAGTCAGAAATTAACCAAGAATTTTATAAAAATAATAGATATTCTTTTTTTTCCTTTTTGTAACTGCTAAAAACGAACTATAAAATCAGTAGAAATAAATCGCTTTCCTTTACAATCCTTTTTTAACGCAAACAAAATTAACTATAAAATTCATAAAAATTACTAATTGTTTCTTTTACTTTTGTCCTTATCTACAAATAACTACTTGTTTTCTTTTATTTCTGAAAGCATAAAAAGGATAATAAGGAATGCATTTTGGATTTATTATGACTTCGTTCATCAGCACAGCAGTGAGCGTTTGAGATATTTGAGTCCAAAAATATAAATAATTAAAAAGCATTAAATTTAATTAAAGGTTTGGTCAAGACTCAAACACTACATTCTTGAGAATATTAGTGAGGACCATCTGCAGGCAACAAATATTTGTATCCAAAATTTTTGTACAAATTTTGTGATATCATCAATTTACTCCCCTCCCAGATTTTCAATCTCTGAGGATCAATATGAGGATTTTTACAGAACTCTTGGACCTTGTTTCGTGGCAGCTGGGGACTACAATGCAAAACATACGTTCTGGGGATCGCGTCTTATTACACCTAGAGGTCGAGCATTATTCAACACAATTTCAAAAATGGGTTTGGATGTCATTTCTAGCGGGGAGCCCACTTACTGGCCTACTGACCCACAAAAACTTCCAGATGTTATAGATTTTGGCGTCATGAAAAATATCTCTAGGGATTTAATTCATGTTGAAGCTTCTCATGATCTCTCCTCCGATCACTCGCCAACGATCGTTACAATTTGTAGCCCACTAAGAAGTGACTTACCTCACCCATATGTGAAGATGATAAATCATGTTAATTGGCTGGGGTTCAAAAAATATCTCAGTAGTCATTGTACGGGAAACATCAGGCTTAGAACTCCCGATGATATTGAACTTAACATTGCCAATCTTACCGAGAATATTAAACAGGCTGCTAAACATGCCACTACTTCCTATCCGCAGACTGGGTTTAATAGAATTTATTCTGCGGATATTGAACGTCTCGTATGTGAAAAAAGAAGAGCTAGAAGGGAATGGCAACTGCACAGATCACCCCAACATAAAATTAGACTTAGAGAATGCACAAAACGACTCCAAGAGTTGCTTGCATCTGAAAAATCTGCTTCTCTTAAGAACTATCTGGAAGGTCTCGATGTTACAGCAGCATCTAATTACTCCTTGTGGCGCGCTGCTAAAAAACTTAAAACACCTGTTGAGTCTAAACCACCCCTGCGCACTTCTACCGGAGGTTGGGCAAGAACTAATACTGAAAAAGGTAACATATTTGCTGAGCATTTAAAACACGTATTTACCCCAAACATATGTACTGGTGCTGTTGATTTGCCGAGTGTAGTTGCTCTACCCCCTCGACCCATAAAGTTTAAGATGCGTGATGTACAAAAACTAATTGCTGAAACCAACCCGAAGAAGGCCCCGGGTATTGATGGAATTAGTAACAAGATGCTGATGAAGTTGCCTAGTATTGCTATTAGAATCCTCTTGTTCATTTTTAATGGCATTTTACGAGTGGAGTATTATCCACACAGCTGGAAACTTGCCATGGTCAAAATGATTCCAAAGGCGGGTAAAGATCTTACTAAGCCTGAATCATATAGGCCAATAAGTTTGCTGTCAACAATTTCAAAGCTCTTCGAAAAACTGCTCATGACAAAATTATCCCCAATTCTAGCTGAGAATGGGTGCATACCGGTCCATCAATTTGGGTTTAGAAGTCAGCATAGCACCATTGAACAATGTCATAGATTGGTACATTTTATAAGAAGAGCATTTGAAGAAAAGAAGTACTGTTCTTCCCTCTTTATTGATGTTTCTCAGGCATTTGATAAAGTGTGGCATGAGGGCCTGATTTTGAAATTGAGGACATATCTACCAATGAAGATTGTGAATCTATTGGAAAGTTACATTCTTGCCCGGAAGTTCACTGTCGTGGAAGGAGACTTCATGAGTGTGCCCGAAACTATCTCATCCGGTGTGCCACAGGGTAGTATACTGGGACCAGTTTTATATTTGATTTATACCTGTGATATGCCTCTGAGCAGTAATATCTTCACTTCTACATTTGCCGATGATACAGCCTGCCTTAGTATGCATGAAAACCCTCACGAGGCATCCCGATATCTTCAGAATCATATTAGCCTGTTGGAACTATGGTTGAACTTATGGAGAATAAAAGTAAATGAACAAAAGTGTGTTCATGTCACATTTACTCTACGAAGAGACACTTGTTCCCCCATTCGAATCAACAATCAAGTTGTTCCTCAACATTCACAGGTGAAATAACTTGGTATTCACCTCGACCGACGGCTTACATGGAAACACCACATCGACTCTAAGCTGACACAAATGAAGCTTAAATTAACCCAGATACATTGGCTGATTGGTAGAAATTCTACCCTCAGTCTAGATTGTAAACTTTTAATATACAAGTCGCTTTTGAAGCCGATATGGTGTTACGGAATTCAGCTATGGGGCACTGCTTCAGCTTCCAATGTAGAGAGAATCCAACGAATGCAAAACAAAATATTAACGTTAATAACTACGGCTCCATCTTACTTGAAAAATTCTATTTTACATCGTGATTTACATATGCCACTTGTGACCGCTGAAATTGCAAAATATGCTGGAAAATATTTAACAAAACTCGAGTTCCATCCCAATCCCCTTGCTCGTAACATCTTGAACTTTCCTGGACACATCCGCTTAAAAAAGAGGGACACTACGGCATTAATACGCAACTTTCCAGATGAAATTCTTTGAAAATATTTTTTGTGCCTAACATGAATTTTATGTATTATTAATTATTATCACTAAGTTTATGTCCGACACTGGTTGGGCCTAATAATTATTTATATATTTAAGATTTGAACACTTATTGTTAGTTCAGTTATTTGAAGATACAATAAACATATATTAGCGTGAAAAAAAAAAGTTTGGTCAGTAACTTCACATTAGACATTAAACAGTCCTTTTATGGGACACTATTTCAAAGAGTGAAACTCTAACCTTTATACAAAATTTTAAATACGTTTCTGGATAGAAGCGAAACACACAAGCAGCTGAAATTAATTTTTCTTAAGTAATTTGCATGTCGCTGAATACATATGAAAATACACACACATGTGTGTACATGAAGAAAAGTCATCTAAATAAAAATCTTTGGAAGTTTTAAAGACTTCACCTAGAAATTAAATTCAATTGAAAGTTTTTGTCATACACATATCCACGACATCAATTTTAAGCGAAATGCCTCATGATTTTCATTTATGCATACGCACATACATCCATAAATGTTTATGATTGCGTGTGTATTTTCGCAAAAACTTATGAAATTTAATATTATTTAACAACTTTTTATTGTTGGGTTATAAAATTTTATTGATCAAAAGTTAATTAAATTATCAGAATTTATTCACTAGTCTGAAAATATTTAATACCCGTTCGTATGTGTTTATCTATCTACTAGCTGACCCGGTCCGCGTTTCTGCTCCTAAGCAAACATTAGTGTTATATTACCACACGATTTTTGAATTGAGCTTTTAACGAAATTTATGGCCTTTAAATAAAAATTCATTGAATACCTATCATAAAGTTTCGGAGTCCATACGTTACATATATACATATCCTGTTTTATATGTGTAGATCTTTAACTTATTGTACAATGTTGCACCTTAGTAAGCGCGGAATATCTTGTGTTATCGAATGATGTAAATATTTTGTAAATAAACCGAAAACTCGGATTTTTTAATGCAACATTTCGAAAGTTTTAAAATTTTGATATTGACTCCTTATTAATATAGATTTTTTGTAAATATCTTCGGAACTACATAACCGATTTAAGAGTTTGATATCTCGTTTTGAAGAACATGACAACGGCTTTCAAAAAAAGTAAAATAAAATAAAAAAGAACAAAAAATATATGTATATGTATATGTTATTGGATGTACAATATGAAGATTGGATTTCGCCACGCCTCTCCACCCACAGACCGAAAATCAGACTCCACAGTGTCACCCGCCCGAGTATTCTGAAGGCTCCCTGAAAATTTCGTCAAAATCGGCGCAGCCGTTTTGGAGCCATTACGTTACATACATACATACATCCATGCACATATCCTATTTTATATATATTCTATCTATATATAAAATAGGATGTGTGTATGTATGTAACGTAATGGCTCCAAAACCGCTGGGCCGATTTTGACTTCTTCTACTTCTTTTCTTCAAATGCTCTTCTTATAAAATGTACCAATCTATGACATTGTTCAATGGTGCTATGCTGACTTCTAAACCCAAATTGATGGACCGGTATGCACCCATTCTCAGCTAGAATTGGGGATAATTTTGTCATGAGCAGTTTTTCGAAGAGCTTTGAAATTGTTGACAGCAAACTTATTGGCCTATATGATTCAGGCTTAGTAAGATCTTTACCCGCCTTTGGAATCATTTTGACCATGGCAAGTTTCCAGCTGTGTGGATAATACTCCACTCGTAAAATGCCATTAAAAATGAACAAGAGGATTCTAATAGCAATACTAGGCAACTTCATCAGCATCTTGTTACTAATTCCATCAATACCCGGGGCCTTCTTCGGGTTGGTTTCAGCAATTAGTTTTTGTACATCACGCATCTTAAACTTTATGGGTCGAGGGGGTAGAGCAACTACACTCGGCAAATCAACAGCACCAGTACATATGTTTGGGGTAAATACGTGTTTTAAATGCTCAGCAAATATGTTACCTTTTTCAGTATTAGTTCTTGCCCAACCTCCGGTAGAAGTGCGCAGGGGTGGTTTAGACTCAACAGGTGTTTTAAGTTTTTTAGCAGCGCGCCACAAGGAGTAATTAGATGCTGCTGTAACATCGAGACCTTCCAGATAGTTCTTAAGAGAAGCAGATTTTTCAGATGCAAGCAACTCTTGGAGTCGTTTTGTGCATTCTCTAAGTCTAATTTTATGTTGGGGTGATCTGTGCAGTTGCCATTCCCTTCTAGCTCTTCTTTTTTCACATACGAGACGTTCAATATCCGCAGAATAAATTCTATTAAACCCAGTCTGCGGATAGGAAGTAGTGGCATGTTTAGCAGCCTGTTTAATATTCTCGGTAAGATTGGCAATGTTAAGTTCAATATCATCGGGAGTTCTAAGCCTGATGTTTCCCGTACAATGACTACTGAGATATTTTTTGAACCCCAGCCAATTAACATGATTTATCATCTTCACATATGGGTGAGGTAAGTCACTTCTTAGTGGGCTACAAATTGTAACGATCGTTGGCGAGTGATCGGAGGAGAGATCATGAGAAGCTTCAACATGAATTAAATCCCTAGAGATATTTTTCATGACGCCAAAATCTATAACATCTGGAACTTTTTGTGGGTCAGTAGGCCAGTAAGTGGGCTCCCCGCTAGAAATGACATCCAAACCCATTTTTGAAATTGTGTTGAATAATGCTCGACCTCTAGGTGTAATAAGACGCGATCCCCAGAACGTATGTTTTGCATTGTAGTCCCCAGCTGCCACGAAACAAGGTCCAAGAGTTCTGTAAAAATCCTCATATTGATCCTCAGAGATTGAAAATCTGGGAGGGGAGTAAATTGATGATATCACAAAATTTGTACAAAAATTTTGGATACAAATATTTGTTGCCTGCAGATGGTCCTCACTAATATTCTCAAGAATGTAGTGTTTGAGTCTTGACCAAACCTTTAATTAAATTTAATGCTTTTTAATTATTTATATTTTTGGACTCAAATATCTCAAACGCTCACTGCTGTGCTGATGAACGAAGTCATAATAAATCCAAAATGCATTCCTTATTATCCTTTTTATGCTTTCAGAAATAAAAGAAAACAAGTAGTTATTTGTAGATAAGGACAAAAGTAAAAGAAACAATTAGTAATTTTTATGAATTTTATAGTTAATTTTGTTTGCGTTAAAAAAGGATTGTAAAGGAAAGCGATTTATTTCTACTGATTTTATAGTTCGTTTTTAGCAGTTACAAAAAGGAAAAAAAAGAATATCTATTATTTTTATAAAATTCTTGGTTAATTTCTGACTTAAAAATAACATCAACTAATGAAAATAATAGATAATCAACTTCAATAATTTATTAAGTTCAAGATCTCTCTTATATTATTTTATTTATCGATACTTCGGTACACTTCGAGTACCACCTTCACTTTCAGGATATTTGTTTATTTATAATTAACATGTGTATGTATTTAGTGCTGAAGCATATTCATTTTCCCTTCAATGTGACGACAACGCTGTCCCCTGTGATGTGTGTGATGATAAATTTAGAAATTTGTAACCCCAGACACGAACCAGTTGTCATTACAGGGCTCTGTTATGCCGATAACTTAGGACTGTTAACTACGACAAATCTAGGAGTACGGGTTCCAAGTGGAATTAGGGTTTTTATAACATGAACACCTCATGGAAACACATACCAAAATGTTGGAATTTTACAAAACATTATTAAGGATTCCAGGAAAATGGAAAAAATGGGCGAATAAAACTTAATGTTATTTAAAGACTTAAAGGTCTTCCATGATCACTAGTGGTCAAAATATCCCACAATGCGTTTATTACTGAAAATTGTCCTGTTTACATGATTTTTCAAATTTTGGAATTTCTGTAGAAAATGAATTGCAATAAAATGGAAAGAATGGGCAGATAAAAATTTATTTTATTTAAAGATTTAGTGCACCTTTATGATCCTCAGTGGTCAGAATATCCAACAGTGCATTTTTCTACTAAAAAATATTGTTTACATGATTTTTCAAATTTAGATTTTTAGATGAATTTCGTTGCTTGTAGGATGATACATGTAAACTTTTCTCACTGTTGATCTTCAGAACTCGCTAATGTGCATATTATGGGCATATATTGTATTTCCCACAGTTTTAACATCCTTATTTAACGTGGAGTTGCTGATGATGATATCTACTGTAGATTTGATTATTAAAAAAAATTCAAGCAGCACTATTAACAATTATTCAACTTCTTTGTTCGTAAACTCGATAATAAAACGAAAATTTGGCAAAGTTACTTATATACCTCTGATAATAAGGAACAAGTGATCACGCAAACTTGAGCTTAAAACGAGTTAGTGTCACTATTGTAAATTGCCACTTCCAAAGTACGCGTTAGCAAAATTTCACTAACATTTCCAAAAATTTTCAGGAACTTTTCGCTGAAACTTCCTGCATATCTGTTTGCCATTTTTTAATTAAATATCATTTAGAAAAATGCCTGTAGCTTGTGGAATGTATAATAATTTATTCCAAATATAAACGGCTACAGAACGTACAACTTCCAAATTACGAAAATGCTCAACTGCAAAACGGAAAAACTATTATCAGACTTACGTACTTTTTCCTCATTGACACAGATTCATCGTCTTAATGTCTCAACAATTTTTTAAATAATTTTTTAAGCAAAAACAACCGAATTAAACACATTTTAGAACATAAGACTGATAAATACCTGGAAAATCTTTCAATTGCACTTAAAATTATATTTGTATATATTTAAAAATAATAGATGCCACAAGTAAAGGGAACTCAAGAAAGAAAAAAATAATATGCAACAAGTTATATTTCATTTTTAAAAATATCATTCCAATAGTGTATTAATTCAAAATTGTATAGGGTAATTCCATTCGGGTTATTTACAAAGAGATACAATAAGAACAATTTTATTGCATTTTTCAACAAATTTTTCACTTGGAATCTAATCTCTTAAATCACTATGATACAAATTTAGATCTGACATCATAGATCCTGCTTCCAATTTATTTGATAATTTATTTTTTACTAAAGCTAATTTTGAAAAGACCCGTTCAACGAAAACGCCACTGTCTGGTTCGCTTATTATCCCAGTGAAAATGGAAAAGGGAATGACATTTTCAGTGGTTCCAAAGCATCAGTAAGTGCATTTTTCGACTTCTTATTAAGTTAAGTTGAGAAAATCTTGCTTAAATTTAAAAGAGATACTAATATCTTTAAATTTACAGCAAAACAGTATTTTTCGTTTTTAGCTTTTCCAAATTTAGATTTTCAGTACCTTGTCGTTTCTAGCTCGCCTTCTGGGCTTATGTGTATGTAAGTATATTAAATGTATCTTTCATATGTAAATCATTTTTATATCGAATTCTTTCTGAAAAATGTCTAATAATCTTGTTTTGATGAAACCATTTGTGATGACTCAATTTGACAAGTAATATTTGATTTATTTGTACAGTAACAATCCTTCTTGGAAAACGCAAGTTTTTACAAGTTGGTTGCATATTTTCCTCCAAAATTTATTAATTTGGCTTCAAATACAAAATATGATAAATGTAATTTATTCTCAATATTAAAACTAAAATCGAAATTTTTCAGAAAAGATGATTTAAAAAAAGGGAAAGTAGGCATGATATCATATATGCCAGATTTGATAATTTATCGTCATTTGAACGATTTTGACGAATTTTCTCCTAAATTTGATGAAATAAAAAGCGGACATAGTTTTTAATATCTTAATACTCTTAAACTGATAACTATTACTGTTGTAAATATACATTCGAATTATAAATAATGCATTAGAACAATAAATAATATTATGAACAGGATTATTCAAACCGAAACCACGGAAATACAAAGTGTTTGATATGCAAAAATTATTGAGAACGGTAATGAGTAATTATTCAAAACTTTATTTGCTAAGGATTGACTGTTTTTATTTCATGGATCTGATAAGGTGAAACAAGTTTCTTACGTTAGTTTAGGTTCAGCAGGCAACTTTCGCTCACTCGAGTCCACGATGTGGGCCCTTTGTAATACCTGTGATAGATAGAATTTCATTCGGAAAATAGAAAACAGCAGAGCACAGAAGACCAAAAGGGCATAACAACCAAAGTCTACAGCAGGCATTGAAACTACAACCCTCTGACTACGATGGCGAAATATTTCTTAAATTAATAAAATATGTGAAACTAAGAACGTTTTAAATAAAAAAAATTAATGTTATCTTACTTTTCTACCTACAATTGCTCAAACTTTGAATAAATAGGGAAGCAAAAGTTAAAAAACGTAGAAACAGGTGTTTTTCAAATTTAAATACATTTAAAATACACCAATACCCCGGTTTGCGTCGCTTGCTTGGAACCGGAGAAACGCCACGAATGATTTTGCATACATTTGTATTGATTTTCATTTAATTGGTTCCAAAGTTTGTAATTTTAGCTTAAATGCAGATTTTTCGATAAAAAATAAATTTTTTTTATATTTTCTATGATAAACCTTTTTTATTAAAATAAAAATATAAAAATTAAAAAAGAACATAAGTAAATCATAACAAAAATAAAAAGATTAAAATTAAAAATAAGGAATTCATTAAAAAAACTTAAATGTGGTAATTTTTTAATTTGAGTTTGAGTCATCTAAATCGATTACCATTTCTATAGTTGGAGTTGTCAATTTTGCTGATTTTTGTATGAAATTATTTAAAGTTTTTTGGACTGTAACAGTTTTTTTTCAAATTAATTTCTTTATAACAATTGATAGCGTCAGTTATATTTTTGGATTTAATTCTTTTAATTCATGTTTCTTTTAATTCAAGTTTGAAATTTTCTACAGCTGAAGTATCTGCACTAACGGATTCCCCTTTTCAGGCAAACCAACTTCTGGTTGCTCCAAATTCCCCCGCACCTTCGGCACTTGATAACGGATAATTTTCTTTCAGATCTTCCAATAAAACTGAAGTTTTCTTCGGAATTACCATTTGACTAAATGGTATTCTTCGCCGATTTTTATCTTCTGTCCAAATGCTAAGAAGTGACTCCATCTTCTCATTTTTGTAACCTGTTTATGTTGTAACGATGTTGGGGTTTCGAAATTTTTTTTGTTTTTTGGTATTTTATCAGCGCCTCTAGAACAAATGGATTTAATTGTAGGGCCAGTCCAAGGTTTTTTCCAATATCAACAGCCTTTTTTCCTGATCTAAAACATTTCAAAATATCTGGTTTTTGTTCTAATAATAATAATGCTTTTTGATGCATTATTCCGAAGTATTTAGTCTAAACTTTACTTTAGCAATTGTAATTTGGAACGATCTTCAACTTGCACCAGCAGACAACATTCACGAACATATTTCCAGGAAATCCCATTTTTATATTTTAACTTTGCACAAACATTTTCATATTAACGACGCAAATCGAAGCCACTATCGACGCAACTTTTCAAAGTCACAAAATTTAAAAAAGATGCAACTTCGAAACGACGCAAAACAAAGCGACGCAAGCTGGGGTATTGGTGTAGTATAAAATATTTCTTAAATCAATGTGAACCTTAATTTTATTTTACTTTTCTACCTACAATCGCTCAAGCCTTGAATAAATAGGAAAGCAAAACTTAAAAAACCTAGAAGCAAGTGTTTCGCAAATGTAAATAAACTTAAAATAGTTTAAAATATTTCTTAAAAAAGCATTATTTCATTCTTTGCTCTTGTCTTGCAAATTTATTGGTTATGAAATCATTTTGTCACATACATAAAATTAAAAATAATTTTAATTTCTTATTATTGTTTAAGCTTATAAGAGCTTTTGTACGAATCTAAATTCAAAATTGTTTTCCCTTGAGATCATTTCTACCATTTTCCATTTACTGAAATTCTATATGACAATCTAATAATTGATTCTAGCAATGCAGTTAGAGATTTTTTCAATGAATATGATTATTGTTGTTTCATTCAATAAAAAATTTTACTAAATTTTTACAATATGATAAATTTTATAATTTAAATAATTGCATAAATTTAATTTAAATAATTGTACTCGTATGTAAGACTTGAATGATTCCAATTTATTGTGGCATATTGTTTAAATACCAAATTATGACGATCAACGCTCGGCAAACAAATACTTTTTAATTCACATTCATATGTAAGTCAAGTCACATAAGTCAAGAAATAGTTTCTTCAGAGGCACTGAATACTTTACTGAACCTTGTTCCCATTCATCTTCACATAATTGTCACGTCTGTCAGTAGGGCAGTGAGGCTCAAAGCATCTGATTATTGGAGGTCAATAGCGTTTGGCCATGCAAGAATTTGCTGACCCACTAAATAAGCCCTCGAACTTGAATAATATTTTAATCAAATGGTTATAAAGAGGTCAAAAAATAAAAATTAAATAATTATTTTATTTCCATAGAGTACATAGAATAGAACCCGGGAAGTTACCCGGAAACATTCACAACCTTTTCGTAAGCTACTTGACTGGTCACAGATTTATTATCAGAAAATGTAACTTTTTAAGGGCACTACACCCAATGGAAGCAGGAGTCTCTCCAATCTTGTATTTGATGTATATATGTGTCTGACATGGCCATAAGCAGTAACCTTCATATATCAACGTTTGCTGATGAATTGGGACACATTTTAATATTGGATAAATGGTTAAAACATGAATAATAAAAGTGAACTACAAAAATCTGTGTACATCACTTTTGCATTGCGAAGGGAACATGTCCCCCATCCAAATCAATGGTCAATCAATACCGCAATGCAATGAAGTCAAATAACCCAGCAATCATCTTCGTCGCTTAATATGAAAATCTCATATAGACGCAAAGCTGATGCAGATAAAATTAAATTCTACTCAAACTAATCGGCTACACTAAGCCCGGATTGCAAACTTCTTCTATCACAGCCGCTCCAGCGCAATCATTAAAATCTAGACATTCATTTGGTTAAAACAATGCACAGAGGAGTATTTACCCAAAAAGCGTGTTTTTTGTTTTAAAAGTTTAACTTTTTTGATAGTTTTAGCTTTAGTTTGATAGAAAAAATGTAGTGGCAGATTATTATTGGGTTATTGTTATTTTTGACACTTTGGCATCATCCGTATCAGGAAGAAGTAGTTTAATAGTATCTGATGAAAAAGGCATTTTTATCTTTCATGCTTTTTGTGTATTTCAAAAAAGGGTCACTGCTCTCTCTCAAAATTGCAAAACTCTTATAATAAGAATTCTGCGCAATAAGCCATATATGTATGTATGTGTATTTTTCAAGGTGCATTTTCCCTTTACTTAGTTAATAACCTGATACTTGGGTGCATTTTTATATACCTCTACCGTTTTTAAATGTAATTTTGATCTGTAACGCTTTTAAATTTGGTATGTACAGATCTGGAGACGATCAAGTCTTATATGGACCGCAGGTAAACAAAAACAGTTTAATAGGTGTGTATGCCTGTGGACTTATAATTATTCCTGATAAGACAGTTAGTAAATTTGAATTTATGAACTAAGAACTGAATTTTACGAAATTCTTTTTTTAAGGACGGGTAATCCATCACATTGGTAGTTGTTAAAAGTGATGTAAATAATATTTCACATCAATAATTCGAAAAACACACAACTTTATGACGACAGTGAAGTATAAGAAAAAGTGCCTTACGAGCAAAAATATAAAAATTTTCAAGGAATCACCAAAAATAATGGCGCACTTTTTTATTTTTTTTTTATTATTTTATTTGTACAACAACTACTACTATACTATATACTAAATAATATAATATAAAATAAATATTTGAGATAATTTTTTCTTTTTAAATATTAAAAATAGCTGCTAATGGAATCTTTCAGGAAAAAAAATTCAATGTAATACCTCTATTCGTTTAGCCACAAAAAATATCATATAAATATCTTGAAATCGAAAAAATTCAATAAAAACGCATGCAATTTTCTTCACTTTCCTGACTTTAACAGTGTCCCACAACTACAAATCTTAACTTACAGTCTTTAAAATGCGCGATATGATGTAGAATTTTGTTTTCTATCGATCTGCGTAATTACTTCTTAGGATTTCATCAAATTAATTTTTGCCTTTTTGGCCAGCTTTTTGGGTCAAATACTCCTCTGTGCGTCTGTCAGTAGGGCAGTGAGGCACTAAGCATCTGATTGTTTTAGGTCAAGAGCTTTTGGCTTTGCCAGAATGTTCAAAGCTCTAGGTATTATTTACAAATTTACTTACGAACATTTAATATAATTTTTTACGATTTTCTATCATTTCATTATAATTCATTCCTAATTCTTTAGGAATAATAGATTTTTTATTTAAATGAAAACGAAAAATTATGATGTGTGAATAATTGTATAAAAAGGAAACTGGAAAGAATGGCTTTAATTTAAATTTGAAAGCGATGGCACGAAGGTAAGATAAGGTCGGAAAAATACATCTATTTTGTATTTTATTTTGGGTCACAAATAGAATGATCAAAGAAAATGAACTGTGACATGGTTGGGCGGGCAGTATAGAAGCACTACATCTCCGCTTCGATAAACTGGTGAAAGTGTTGCTCGTATAGTGTATTGTGGTACGTCTTAATCTTATGTATTGTTGCGAAAGGCGATGTGCTTACGGTGCACCCAGAGAGAAGGGTTAAAACCCGCTGAGAATTGCTACCCACATAGCGGGCTAAACGTAAGCAAAACAATTTTGAATTTCGATTGGTACGAAAGCTCTTATAAGCTTAAAAAAAATTAGAAATTTTGCTGGGTTTAAAATTATTTTTAATTACATAATGTGACAAAATGATTTCATAACCAATAAATTTGTAAGACAAAGTAAAGAATGAAATAATGCTTTTGTAAGAAATATTTTAAACTATTTTAAGTTTATTTACATTTATGAAACACTTGCTTCTACGTTTTTTAAGTTTTGCTTCCCTATTTATTCAAGGTTTGAGCAATTGTAGGTAGAAAAGTAAGATAAAATTAAAGTTCACATATTTTTATTGATTTAAGGAATATTTTATACTACACCAATACCCCAGCTTGCGTCGCTTTGTTTTGCGTCGTTTCGAAGTTGCGTCTTTTTTAAATTTTTGTGACTTTGAAAAGTTGCGTCGATAGTGGCTTCGATTTGCATCGTTAATATGAAAATGTTTCCGCAAAGTTAAAATAGAAAAATGGGATTTCCTGGAAATATGTTCGTGAAGGTTGTCTGCTGGTTGCAAGTTGAAGTTCGTTCCAAATTACAATTGCTAAAGTAAAGTTTAGACTAAATACTTCGGAATAATGCATCAAAAAGCTTAGAACAAAAACTAGATATTTTGAAACGTTTTAAATCAGGAAAAAAGGCTGTTGATATTGAAATAAACCTCGGACTAGCCCTACAATTAAATCCATTTGTTCTAGAGACGCTGATAAAATACAACAAAAAATTGCCGAAACCCCAACATCGTTACAACATAAACAAGTTACAAAAATGAAAAGATGGAGTCACTTCTTAGCATTTGGACAGAAGATAAAAATCGGCGAAGAATGCAAAGTCGTATGGGTTAGGCCACCTTGTGCTCGTTTTCAAGCTCTAATGTACCTATCAGCATTCCTTTTTTTTGCTCGGAAGATGTTTTTGGTTCATTGGCGTGTTCGGTAATGCGATTATAAATGGAATGAATGGGTTCATGATTGCTTTGTCTGGTTTGCTGTGGTTGCCTTTTTTAATATTTCCCTAATCCCTGCCTAGTGTACATACATCTGTAGAATCTTTTCTAATTTTTCTAGCTTCTTCTAGCTTAGCTTTTGACTTTTTCTTAATTCCCTCATTCACATTTTTGATTTTTTGAACTGTCATTTCGAGTCTCTCCGTTGTGAAACTTAAACTAAAAATATGTCACACATGTAATTTGCGTATTTGTAGATGCATTTATTCGCTCATAGAGATAACGATATTGTTTTATAACGTTAACGCAGTTTAAAAAGTAGTTAAATGTAGATCATTGTATGTACCATATGTTAGTGACATTGTATAGAACTGAAATCGATTATACTTTTTAAAAATGTTGAACATTGGCAATAATTTTGAATTCATATTTTATAAATTGATGATATTATTGGAACTTGGAAAGAGGGACATTTATTAACAGATTGGTACCAAAACCAACACCTTCTGGAAGAATCCTTAGTTTCCATTCTAAGCACCCTAAAAGGATAATATTTAATACAGCTAGAAACTTAACAGAAAGAGTTTTAAAAATTAGTGATTTTCAATTTCATAAAAAGAATAAAAAAATAATTAAGAATATATTAATTGATAATAGATCTGACTTACAAATTAATTAACCAGTATTCGTATAATACAAGAAGGAGAAAAAATATAGATTCTGAGCTTAAAATTTACAAGTCGTTAACCTATGCTCCAGGTTTGTCTGAAAGGGTGGAAAAATCAAATATATTTGATAGATTCAGATAATTTAGCTCAAAGTTTTAGGCATTTAATATATAAAAGCAAAAACGGACACTAAAAAGAAAAATATTTCATTTTAAAAATGTTTATTCATTTCCACAATTGTCAATATTTTGTATTGAAAATATAAAAAAAAAATTTAAACTTTTTTTGTTTTTGTTTCAAATTATATAAAATATTTTTTTCCTGAAGAAGACACCCACAGGGTGTTGAAATATTGAAAAATTGAAACAAAATAAATACATTGTTAAAAAAGAACACCTCAAACTCAATAAAATAATTCAATTAATTCTTATTTTATCTCTATCAAAGTTATTTTCGTAGGTAATACTTAATTTATGTGAAAACATTTTGGCCTGTTTCTAGTGTTTCTACTGCACAAATTATAAATCGAGTAGAATAGATCGTTTAGTGGAAAAAAGATTAAAAAAGCCAAGTTTGTCAATATCCAAAAAAGCCCCGAAGCTGCAAAGACGTTTTCTAAGACATTTGTATGTTCAACTTTGACTTAGTAAATGTACAAAATACTACTATTGTACACTACGTTGTTAAATAATACGATTGATTGTGAGCTGCAGGCATCTCCTCATTATGCCTTCTCCGAAAACATTTCTGTTTTTAATATTTGCCAATAATATATTTGTGACGAAATGAATTTATAAAGTGAAAACTATAAATATTATTGTTTAAAAAATTCAATTTTAATAAAAATGACGAAAGCTGCGACATATAGGAATACAGGATACATAATAAAGTAACTTTCACAAGAAAAATTTAATACCACTCAAGCCGACGCTCTGCTGAGTGGAAGTTCCTTTGTGGAAGCATTTCAAAATCTTGTCACCTCCGTCGGTAAAAACATCAATTAAATACTTTTTACAATGAACTAATTAAGTAATTACTTACTTATAAATGATGCGTGGTTAATACGACAGCCATTAAAAATATGTGATTCGGCAGTCTAGAAAAAGAAGGTTTCAATGTTTTTTTAAAGCCATTCAACCCATATGTACAGTTCCTTTCATTAAAGGTTGCCAAAAACAGTCACGTGGAGTTTGTCGTTTTGACGTGACAATACAAATCGTCAGATGTGCAGAGAACTTGTACAGATCCTTTGATTTAGAGTACCAGATCCACCCTGTAGCCGAGGTTACTTGGCCTTGATCCCGATACTTCACAAAGATCGTCCTTCATATATGTATGTAGCTGAATAGGAATCTTTGTATTTTTATTGTTAAGGCAGGACATTCGCAGGAAAGGTGCGAGATTGTTTCTTGTTTTTTATACCCTTGCAGCTCCTCCAGTACCCGTTTACAGGGTAATACGAGTTGACCTGCATGTATTCCTAATCCTTCCTGACCTGTTATTATTTACTGCAGTCTCCATATATTCTCAGGACTGTGGTTTACGATTTGCATTATGCGGTCTATATTGTAGGAGGCCCACACCACATCGGCGCCCCTCGTTTGTCGAGATTTTGCAATCTATGATCAACTTTTTGCTGGAAGTGCTTAGAGATACTACTCTTAATAGTGTCAAGCCAAATCGCAACTGACACCGAATCCAAAGCACTCTTCAATCTAACTGACTCGTGTGCCTGCGCATTACCAAAGTGAATCAAAACTAAGGTAAAGCCAGAAAAGCATTGACAATTCTTCCCTACATTGCCTGACAATAAAGGTGTGCTAACGCAGAAGTGCATTCCAACATTCTTCTCATTTAATGCACGGCTGCAGCGACCAGTGATGTTTTCGTTTATCACGCTATTTGGATAGCAACTCTCGGTGGATTTTAACCCTTCTCACTGGGTGCACCGTAAGCACATCGCCTTTCACAAAAATATATTAGATTAAGACGTACCACAATACACTATACGAGCAACACTTTCGCCGGTTTATCGGATGTAGTGCTTCTATACTGCCCGCCCAACCATGTCACAGTTCATTTTGTTTGATCATTCTATTTGTGACCCAAAATAAAATACAAAATAGGAGTATTTGTCCGACCTTATCTCACCTTCATGCCATCGCTTTAAAAATTACATTAAAGCCATTCCCTCCAGATTCCTTTTTATATATGCTTTTTCGTTTTTATTTAAATAAAAAATCTATTATTCCTCAAGAATTAGGAATGAATTATAACGAAATGATAGAAAATCGTAAAAAATTATATTAAATGTTCGTAAGTAAATTTGTAAATAATACCTAGAGCTTTGAACATTCTTGCAAAGCCAAAAGCTCTTGACCTAGAACAATCAGATGCTTTGTGCCTCACTGCCCTACTGACAGACGCACAGGGGAGTATTTGACCCAAAAAGCTGGCCAAAAAGGCAAAAATTAATTTGATGAAATCCTAAGAAGCAATTACGCAGATCGATAGAAAACAAAATTCTACATCATATCGCGCATTTTAAAGATTGTAAGTTAAGATTTGTAGTTGTGGGACACTGTTAAAGTCAGGAAAGTGAAGAAAATTGCATGCGTTTTTATTGAATTTTTTCGATTTCAAGATATTTATATGATATTTTTTGTGGCTAAACGAATAGAGGTATTACATTGAATTTTTTTTCCTGAAAGATTCCATTAGCAGCTATTTTTAATATTTAAAAAGAAAAAATTATCTCAAATATTTATTTTATATTATATTATTTAGTATATAGAATAGTAGTAGTTGTTGTACAAATAAAATAATTTAAGAAAAAATAAAAAAAGTTTGCGCCATTATTTTTGGTGATTCATTGAAAATGTTATCTTTTTTCATATTTTTGCTCATAAGGCACTTTTTCTTGTACGTTATTGTCGTCATAAACTTGTGTGTTTTTCGAATTATTGATGTGAAATATTATTTACATCACTTTTAACAACTACCAATGTGATGGATTACCCGCCCTTAAAAAAAGAATTTCTTAAAATTCAGTTCTTAGTTCATAAATTCAAATTTACTAACTGTCTTATCAGGAATAATTATAAGTCCACAGGCATACACACCTATTAAACTGTTTTTGTTTACCTGCGGTCCATATAAGACTTGATCGTCTCCAGATCTGTACATACCAAATTTAAAAGCGTTACAGATCAGAATTACATTTAAAAACGGTAGAGGTATATAAAAAATGCACCCAAGTATCAGGTTATTAACTACGTAAAGGGAAAATGCACTTTGAAAAATATACAAACATATATGTATGGCTTATTGCGCAGAATTCTTATTATAAGAGTTTTGCAACTTTGAGAGAGAGAGCAGTGACCCTTTTTTAAGCTGCAATACACAAAAAGCACGAAAGATAAAAATGCCTTTTTCATCAGACACTATTAAACTACTTCTTCCTGATACGGATGATGCCGTCCATGATGAAATACGTATGACATGATCATAATTTTGAACTTTTTAATTAGTTTAATTTTTTCATGTGATGAGTATTTAATAATATAAAATAAATATTAAAAGTGAATATGTTTTTGTTTATTTGGTTGTTTATCCCTTATAGGTCTCGTATGACCAATTGTTTTTAATATTTACTATTGGATAAATAATAATTTTGACAAGGGGGACATTGTAACATCCATAAAAAGCTGTTTTATTTCCCTGTATCTACACAACTACAATAGTTCGACTATCTAAATTTAATTTGAGTTGCTCTTAGAATAAAGTACAGTTGCAAACCAAATTTTGGCGGAGTGCGACGGGGAGACCGGCATACGTAATAATAAATAATTTTTCTAAAAATACACAACAATAGTGTAGCGAGGCATACCGTGTACGGGAAGTGTCAAAAATAACACTAAACCAATAATAATCTGTGTGGCTGTGATAGATGAAGTTTGCAATCCGGGCTTAGTGTAGCCGATTAGTTTGAGTAGAATTTAATTTTATCTGCGACGAAGAGCATTGTTGGGTTATTTGACTTCATTGCATTGCCGTATTGATTGACCATTGATTTGGATGGGGGACATGTTTACTTCGCAATGCAAAAGTGACGTACACAGATTTTTGTAGTTCACTTTTATTATTCATGTTTTAACCATTTATCCAATATTAAAATGTGTTCAATTCATCAGCAAACGTTGATACATACATGAAGGTTACTGTTTATTGCCATGTCAGACACGTATATACAAGTTTGGAGAGACTCCTGTTTCTATTGGTTGTAGTGCCCTTAAAAAGTTACATTTTCTGATAATAAATCTGCGACCAGTCAAGTAGCTTACGAAAAGGTTGTGAATGTTTCCGGGTAACTTCCCAGGTTCTATTCTATGTACTCTATGGAAATAAAATAATTATTTAATTTTTATTTTTTGACCTCTTTATAACCATTTGATTGAAATATTATTCAAGTTCGAGGGCTTATTTAGTGGTTAAGCAAATTCTTGCATGGTCAAACGCTCTTGATCTCCAATAATCAGATGCTTTGAGCCTCACTGCCCTACTGACAGACGTGACAATTATGTGAAGATGAATGGGAACAAGGTTCAGTAAAGTATTCAGTGCCTCTGAAGAAACTATTTCTTGACTTATGTGACTTGACTTACATATGAATGTGAATTAAAAAGTATTTGTTTGCCGAGCGTTGATCGTCATAATTTGGTATTTAAACAATATGCCACAATAAATTGGAATCATTCAAGTCTTACATACGAGTACAATTATTTAAATTAAATTTATGCAATTATTTAAATTATAAAATTTATCATATTGTAAAAATTTAGTAAAATTTTTTATTGAATGAAACAACAATAATCATATTCATTGAAAAAATCTCTAACTGCATTGCTAGAATCAATTATTAGATTGTCATATAGAATTTCAGTAAATGGAAAATGGTAGAAATGATCTCAAGGGAAAACAATTTTGAATTTAGATTCGTACAAAAGCTCTTATAAGCTTAAACAATAATAAGAAATTAAAACTATTTTTAATTTTATGTATGTGACAAAATGATTTCATAACCAATAAATTTGCAAGACAAGAGCAAAGAATGAAATAATGCTTTTTTAAGAAATATTTTAAACTATTTTAAGTTTATTTACATTTGCGAAACACTTGCTTCTAGGTTTTTTAAGTTTTGCTTTCCTATTTATTCAAGGCTTGAGCGATTGTAGGTAGAAAAGTAAAATAAAATTAGGGTTCACATTGATTTAAGAAATATTTTATACTACACCAATACCCCAGCTTGCGTCGCTTTGTTTTGCGTCGTTTCGAAGTTGCGTCTTTTTTAAATTTTTGTGACTTCGGAAAGTTGCGTCGATAGTGGCTTCGATTTGCGTCGTTAATATGAAAATGTTTCCGCAAAGTTAAAATAGAAAAATGGGATTTCCTGGAAATATGTTCGTGAAGGTTGTCTGCTGGTTGCAAGTTGAAGATCGTTCCAAATTACAATTGCTAAAGTAAAGTTTAGACTAAATACTTTGGAATAATTCATCAAAGAGCTTAGAATAAAAACTAGATATTTTGAAACGTTTTAGATCAAGAAAAAAGGCTGTTGATATTGGAAGAAACCTTGGACTAGCCACTTCTACAATAAAATCCATTTGTTCTAGAGACGCTGAGAAAATACAAAAATAAAAAATTGCCGAAACCGCAACATCGTTACAACATAAACAGGTTACAAAAATGAGAAGATGGAGTCACTTCTTAGCATTTGAATAGAAGATCAAAATCGGCGCAGAATGCCATTAAGTCAAATGGTAATTCTGAAGAAAGCTTTAGCTTTATTGAAAGATCTGAAAGAAAATTATCCGTTATCAAGTGCCGAAAGTGCGGAGGAAGTTGGAGCAATCAGAGGTTGGTTGGTTGGCCTTGAAAGGGGAATCCGCTAGTGCAGATACTTCAGCTGCAGAAAATTTCAAACTTCAATTAAAAGTATTAAATCGCAGTTTAAAAGTGTCCAAAAATGTAGCAGACGCTATCAATTGTTATAAGGAAATGTATTTGAAAAAAAGCTGTTACAGTCCAACAAACTTTAAAGAATTTCATAAAAAAATCAGCAAGATTCTCAAATTCAACTGTAGAAATGACTCAAGTTCGAATTAAAAAATTACCACATTTCAGTTTTTTTTTATGAAATCCTTATTTTTAATTTTAATCTTTTTATTTTTGTTATGATTTAGTCATGTTTTTTCAAATTTTTCACGTGAATTTTTATATTTTTATATTAATAAAAACTGTTTATCATAAAAAATATAAAAAAAATTGTATTTTTTATGGAAAAATCTGCATTTAACCTAAAATTACAAACCTCGGAACCAATTAAATGAAAATCAATACAAATGTATGGAAAATCATTCTTCGGTTTGCGTCGCATTTCTCTGGTCACAATTATCGGCGCAAACCGCGGTATTGGTGTATTTTAAATTTATTTAAATTTGAAAAGCACTTGTTTCTACTTTTTTTAAGTTTTGCTTCCCTATTTATTCAAAGTTTGAGCAATTGTAGGTAGAAAAGTAAGATAAAGTTAATTTTTTTTTATTTAAAACGTTCTTAGTTTCACATATTTTATTAATTTAAGAAATATTTTGCCATCGTAGTCAGAGGGTTGTAGCTTCAATGCCTGCTGTAGATTTTGGTTGTTATGCCCTTTTGGTCTTCTTTGCTCTGCTGTTTGCTATTTTCCATTTTTTTTTCTATTATAGGTATTACAAAGGGCCCAAATCGTGGACTCGAGTGAGCGAAAGCTGCCTGCTGAACTTAACCTAACGTAACAAACTTGTTTCACCTCATCAGATCTATGAAATAAAAACATTCAGTCCTTAGCAAATTCAGTTTTGAATAATTACTCATTACCGTTCTGAATAATTTTTGCATATCAAACACTTTGTATTTCCGTGGTTTCGCTTTGAATAATCATATTATTTATAGTTCTAATGCATTATTTATAATTCGAACGTATATTTGCAATAGTAATAGTCATCAATTTAAAAGTATTAAGATATAAGAAAAACTATGTCCACTTTTCATTTCATCAAATTTAGGAGAAAAGTCGTCAAAATCGTTCAAATGACGATAACTTATCAAATCTGGCATATATGATATCATGCCTCCTTTTCCCTTTTTTTAAATCCCTCTTTGTATCATCTTTTCTGAAAATTTTTAATTTTAGTTTTAATATTGACAGTAAATTACTTTTATCATAGTTTTGTATTTTAAACCAAATTAATAAATTTTGGAGGAAAATATGCAACCAACTTGTAAAAAACTTGCGTTTTCCAAGAAGGATTGTTACTGTACAAATAAATCAAACATTACTTGTCAAATTGAGTCATCACAAATGGTTTCATTATACCAAGATTATTAGACATTTTTCAGAAAGAATTCGATATAAAAATGATTTACATATGAAAGATACATTTAATATATATACACATAAGCCCTGAAGGCGAGCTAGAAACGACAAGGTACTGAAAATCTAAATTTGGAAAAGGTAAAAACGAAAAATACTGTTTTGCTGTAAATTTAAAGATATTAGTATCTCCTTTAAATTAAAACAAGATTTTCTCAATTTAACTTCCTAAGAGGTCGAAAAAATGCACTTACGGATACTTTGGAACCACTGAAAATGTCATTCCATTTTTCAATTTCACGGGGATAATAAGCGAACCAGACAGTGGCGTTTTCGTTGAACGGCTCTTTTCAAAATTAGCTTTAGTAAAAAATAAATTATCAAATAAATTGGAAGCAGGATCTGTGATGTCAGATCTAAATTTGTATCATAGTGATTTTAGAGATTAGATTCCAAGTGAAAAACTTGTTCAAAAATGCAATAAAATTGTTCTTATTTCATCTCTTAGTAAATAACCCGTATGGAATTACCCTATACAATTTTGAATTATAATACACTATTGGAATGATATTTTTGAAAATGAAATATAACTTGTTGCATATTATTTTTTTTCTAGAGTTCCCTTTTCGTGCCGTTTTTTTTATTGAAACCTCTTTCTGGGCCCCTTTTGGAAACGATAACCCTGTAGGTAAATGCATGTACATGATTTAATAAAAACGTTTAATTGTGGCATCTATTATTTTTAAATATATACAAATATAATTTTAAGTGCAATTGAGAGATTTTCCAGCTATTTATCAGTCTATGTTCTAAAATATAATTAATTCGGTTGTTTTTGCTTAAAAAAATTATTTTAAAAAATGTTGAGACATTAAGACGATGAATCTGTGCCAATGAGTAAAAAGTACGTAAGTCTGATTGCGTAGTTTTTCCGTTATGCAGTTTGTAATTTTGAAGATGTACGTTCTGTAGCCGTTTATATTAGGAATAAATTATTATACATTCCGCAAGCTTCAGGCATTGTTCTAAATAAAATTGAATTAAAAACGGCAAGCAGAATTGCATTACACTGCAGGAATTTGAAATTTTGCTGACGGGTTCTTTTGAAGTGGCAAGTTACAACGGTGACACTAACTCGTTTTAAGCTTATTATCAGAGGTATATTGTAAGTAACTTTGCCAAATTTTGCTTTTATTGTCGAGTTTACCGAACAAAGAAGTTGAATAATTTTTAATAGTGCCGCGTGAATTTTTTTCATTGATCGGATGTTTTTAAAAAATTATCTAAATAATGAAATCTACCATGAATATCATCATCAGCAACTCCACATTAAATTAGGATGTTAAAATTATGGGCTACGAAATACAATCTGTGCTTATAATATGCACATAACGAGTTCTGAAGATCAACAGTGAGAAAAGTTTACACTATGGTTGTTCCTTTTACTTTTGAGTTTTAACTAGAAATAAAATAAACCAAACCGTTTTTTTAATTTTTAAGCTTAAGGTCTTTTATTTTTTAATAATAAAATAAATTTTATTATATTATAATAAAATAAATATTATATTAAATATTATATTATAATAAAATAAATTTTATTATTTATAAAAAAGAGAATTGTCCTGAAGATGATACTCAATGAGTATCGAAATATTGATTGTTATTTTTTATTAAATTTTTTAAAAAATAAAAGACCTTAAGCTTAAAAATTAAAAAACGGATGATTATAAAAGAGGTCAAAAAATATAGATACATTACTAAAATAAACCAAATTTTTTTTTAAATAACAATTTGTTTCCCTTTATTTCTGAAAGTATAAAAAGGATAATAAGGGAAAACATTTTGGATTTAATACGACTTCGTTCATCAGCACACCAATGAGCGTTTGAGATATTTGAGTGCAAAAATATAAATAATTAAATAGCATTAAATTTAATTGATAGTTTGGTCAGTAACTACACATTAGACATTAAATAGTCCTTTTATGGGACACTATTTCAAAGAGTGAAACTCTAACCTTTATACAAAATTTTAAATACATTTCTGGATAGAAGCGAAACACACAAGCAGCTGAAATGAATTTTTTCTATGTACTTTCCATGTCGCTGAATACATATGTATGCATGCATATACACACACACATGTGTGTTCATGAAGAAAAGTCATCTAAATAAAAATCTTTGGAAGTTTTAAAGACTTCAGCTAGAAATTAAATTCAATTAAAGTTTTCCGACAAGAAAAAATCCTCCATTTTTCTCTATACGAAAACTTAATGTAAAAAGCAAAACTTTTACTATTTTTATTTTTCCAGACTACTATCATCTCATCCACAATCAGTTTTTTTAATTATATTTTCATATAATCGGATGATTTCATTGATTTTTTTTGCTTAAAAAGCTCTAACAGAGCAGTCCCGAAAGGCTGTTCTTCTCTTATAAGTTCGTAAAAGTGAGAAGAAGAAAAGTTTTGTGAAATTTAATTGAAACAATACTGAATATGGAGGGTTTTTGCTAAATCTAAGTATAATAAAATAAAATTATTTAAAATAATCTTATAATTAAAAAACAATATGAAAACAACGAGTAACTGGAACTTTGGAAGAGTATATTTTGTGGTAATTATTCGTATTGTTGAGTTTTTAGATTTTATGTTTTTATTTTTTTAAAAAGTAAACGTACCTCTAAACTGCAAGGTAGAAACATCGATAGATCGAAATTGTAATAATCATAAAAAATCATAATCATATAAAATCATAATTTTCGTGGCACCACCCTATTTCATATCCTAGCTGCGCCCTTGCGCATTAAGTAAATTTTTATTTAAATTTAAATTGTGCATATTTAAATGTGTACATACATACATACATACATACTTATATCAGTTTATCAGAGCTTATCAGTCATAAATTAAAAGTCTTATTTAACCGGTATAAAAATATGGCCTTCCAAACAGCTGTTTGATGTAAACGAAGAAATATTTTAATTCTTGGACAAAATAAAATAAAATAAAATAGAAACTCATTTTTGTGAAAAAATTTGTCAATAGCCGCACATCTGCAAAACAAAAGCAAATCATCAAAATCATATGATCAATGTATTTAATTTAAATAGACTTTAAATACGCAACGTTGTCTATTAAAGTATCATTTAAATTTCATGTAAAAAAGTACTGAATAACTGAATTTTGTATTTAAGTAGAATTTAAAGATAAATGATATTTAAATATGAATTCAACAACTGGCAATTAGTAAACATTCCCATTCTTTATACATTGTATTTGTTTTTTTTTTACAAAACAATAATTATATACTATGTTGCCATACTCCATTTACGTGTATAAAAAATATTCTAAATTAGCTCTATGCAGAAAAGGCAAGATTTTGAATTTGTAAAGAGGGATCTTTCGTTGAATACATACACGGTTGTATTTTTTCTTAATCTATTACCAAAGTTCGGAATCCAGGGAAAATCAGTACAGCAAAGTAACTTTTTTAACTCAACGTATTAACATATAAAAAATTATTGACGTTTCAGTGGTCTTCTAAATCGAAATTACAAATAATATCGATTACGATAGGAAGTAAAACTATTAAATGTTTAATTGACATTGTACAAGAGGGTCTTATATTTTTAAGGGAGATTTTTAATAAACAGTTCTAAGCACACCTTCAGCATTACCACTTTAAATGCCATCAACACAACTACTGCTGTCCAAATTACACTTTTCTTCGTAGAATTCAATACTCGTATGTCAAGCACTGTTTTCTGGAAGGTGATTAATCTTATGCGATAAAACTGATAACATTATAGGCTCAAACTTTTTGATGTCATTTGGAGCACAAGTAGATTAAGAAAATATATTTGTAAACATAATGTGAAAAGGGATTCCCTTCAAACAGCCCTATCTTATCATGTTAATACAATTGAAACTATTCAGGTTACCTCATTCAATAAATCGGATCAAATTGATTTAAAACACTTAAGCCACGATAAAATGTCAAAGATGAAGCGCGTTCGGCCCAAATTTTAGAATTTATTTTATAAACACGGCGACATGCTTACAACCACACAGAAGATAAGCATGAAATCCTAGAAACTATAAATAAATCAATCATTTTACGAATATACATACATATATGTAGATATCCGCGAATGTATGAAAAGGCAACACAAAAACAAAAACATGAAATGCTTAAGCAAAACATAATTCAAGAAAATAACTCACCATACATCACAACACTCTGGATTTAAGAAGATGGTTAGTTTCGGTATTGATACTGGCAATAGAGACTGTTCACAGATTATCGAAATCCTAACCAAGCACCAAAACTTATTCCTTCGACCCTTGATCTTGCAGAGGGCTGTCATCATATTTTGGTCAAAGGGGGCAAAACTGTATTTCAGCCCCATTCCGACATTACGAATTTATTCGCATACCCTTTGGATTAAAAAAAGGTTCCACTACCTTCCAGACGGTCATAAACTCCACTTTAATAGAAGAAATTTGTAAAATATATATCGGCGACTGCGGGAGGCGAAATTGAAAATACAAATACATATATAAATGTAGTTGGATAATTTTGTAGGTCAGGTTCTCACACCTGTGGGTAATAAATCCAATTCTAAAAAGACATATTTTATACGAAATCTAAAACCTCTAATATTTTTCTTTTAGGCAATTAATACCTACTACTAAAGTGTTACTTCTTTGCGGTAGATAGGGGACAGGTGGGTGGTGAAAATGAGGGAGGGAGCCCACATGCTAATGGAACTATTCGTATTTAATAAATTTTTATAGCAATGATGTAGCGCCTCTGGTGGTGCATAGACGCATTAACTCTCTTAAGCTGTGTGTGTGTTGTAGCCATCGATGAAGGAGGGCGCTGTGATGTATGTATGTCTATTAAGAAAAATCAAATCATTTATAGGGATGAAACGTTTTAATAGGAAAAAATATTTGAAGAAAAATACTCTGATAATCAACTCATCTTACAATTTCGGAATGAAACGATCTTTAAATTAATATCAGCCATCAATTTCGCACTTGGAGCTGCGTTAATTCTGAATGGAACATCCTTTATATTATGCCTTAAAAACAATCCGTTTTTTAATTTTCAAGCTTAAGGTCTTTTATTTTTTTTTTAAATTTAGTTATTTTTAATTAAATTAAAAAAAAAAAAAATAAATAAAAGACCTTAAGCTTGAAAATTAAAAAACGGATTATTATAAAAGAGGTCAAAAAATATAGATACATTATGCCTTAAAAACAATTAATGACTATAAAAATAACTATTTGGATTTGGAAAAAGAATTGATGACAAGAGTGTGGACAAGAAATACTTTCGACCTCTTTATCAGAAGTAAATAAAATTACCGATTTTTAAGTGGAGTAGACGTTGATGCAAATAGGGTCAATATTGCGGATGTGGAAAGTATGAATATTAGAGAAATTTGATTTGGTGACGACAACACTTCTTCCTCTTTCTTATTTTCTGCTGTTGACTGGAACTTTGGGTAATCGCAGTCTCAACGTAAGAGACTTCCATATCTCAAGCGGATTTCTAATTAAAAAAAAAACTGCTGCTTCTAAAATCATTGAGGCGGCTCAAGTGCATATGCAGATAAATTTGAACTAAAATCGTAAACTTTTTTAAAGTATCGTCGAAACTATTCATCGGAAACGTTAAAAGATACAGAATTTCAATAGTTAACGAAAAAACTGCAAATGTGTTCATCAAATTAAATTTATAAAATATAAAATAACTTATTAAAAAGAACTTCCAAAGAAGTCGAAAAGACCAACAATTTGTGACGCAGATGTGGTGGAAACTTTGGAATTATCTATTCTTCCATTCACTTAATTTGAATTCATGTTCCAGATGTTATGAAAAAACAATTTTTCGGAATGTTATTCGTCTCACAATTTATTATACATTGTAATATTTATGAAAAGCATTTTTATTATTTAATTAAACTTTTATTCATACAACTTAATTTTTTCACTTATTAGTTTTGCCGAGTGTACTTGGAAATATTATATCATCATGACATAATTAACGCGCTTATCACCTCAGCCACATCAGCTTTTAAAATAGCAACGGTACGAAGTTAATACACATACATACAAATATAGTAGCTGAAAGAGTAAATGTATTTGGAAGTCATGATAATGCAGAGAGAGGTTTTTATGCGCGAAAAATTCAATTATGGCACGTTTTCGAATAATTTTGACCTAGGCCTGTCATTCCAAAATTATCTTATTTAATGTCTTCAACTTGACTGCTAACTATTTTCGATGTATTAAGCGAAGTAGATTTATTAATTTTGAAAAAATTATATATGTATGTATTATGTAACGATAGAACTTCAAAAAAAAAAAAAAAAAAATTCTGTATGAATGAAAATGTCATTCCTCAAGAACAGTTTCCTAGGAAGTTTTAAAGTACACTATTTAGTTTTTGGAAGCAATGAAATGTCGTTGCTTGAGAATGACTACCATTTTGTCACTGGGATTACAATTGCTCAGTTTAACATTATCACTGCCTTAGATAAAGTTTCATGCAACAAATATCATGGAAATGTGATTAGTGTATATATAGTATTAATTATTGTACTCAAACAACTCCTATACATTACAAACAGTACGAGAAATATTGGATATATGCACCTGCATAGGATTTGATAATCACTTATATATTATTTTCATTTTAGAGCGGTTTCTTTATAAAAATAAAACAAAACTTGTGTATTTGTGTTGTCCGTAAAATTCCCTCTTTGTGCTCCTTTTAGAAACGAGGGTTGTAATATTATTATTAGTATGTACATAGTTATATTAATATTAAAGAGATATAGAGTTCAAATAAAATTATGTAGAATTATATGAAAACCAGTCTAAAAGCATAAATAATAATAAAACAAAGGAGTTTTCAAAACTAAGGAGAATTTTTTTCACAACTGCTGGAAAAGTTTACGGAGTGAATCATACATGTCGTTATTGGTTTGTGTGTCATAACAATAACTCGAACTGGGGGCAAATCACGGCATTCGATATCGATCGAAATTTCAAACAAAATTGCCTTGAATTGTATTGAAATTTCGATCGATATCGAATGCCGTAATTTGCCCCCTGATTGTTCAATAAAAACACAATGTCAGTGTGACGAGAATGCTTTTCCACGGAGTGCACTCCATATAAGGTAATTGCTAGTTATTATATATCTGGAGAACGAGGAAAGGTTACCATTTTACAAGAAAATTATGAATTTTCTTTCATTACGATAGCTATAATAAGGATAGAATTTATTGTTTTGGTTTCATTGAATAAATGGTCGTATTGGAAAACTACAAAGGAAATACTATTTTTTGTTCAGAGCCATTCAGAATGTTCTCCCAATAAACTGTGAAAAAAATAGTTTCTATATTGGTGCTGATTAATTCGTCAGTAGACTTAACCCTGCTTGCAAAGCATTCAACCTTGTAAAATTTCGAAAATCGTCTAAATACAATATGAAAATTTAATCATACATACAAATTATAAATATTTATGTACTCGTATGTTTCTTTACTTATAAATATTTCTTTTTTCTTTTGCGATGATGCGGGTAGCGAAGTATACCAGCAATGACAAATTAAAATAAAAATTTAATGATACTGTTGAGATGTTTAATTAAGTTTTTTTTTATTGATATAAAAATATATTAGGTTTGTTCCACAAGATCTCAGACAAGTTCGGACTATTGAGAGCAATATGAAAAATACTCTCTAAATTTGCCAAAGTTACCCAAAATAGCTGGAACGCAAAAAAACATTTTTGTAGTTCCTGAAATACTAATGCTGCTTACTTTTTAAACTAAAATCTATTTAAGTGCTTTTAGACGCTTGAAAGTCTTCTAATTATAAAAACAAACCATTTGCATCATTGTCAACAGCTGTAAAATAATTGAAAAACAAAAAAATTCATCACATATGTAGGTATAAAAACATTTTAAATATTAAATAAAAAAGAAAATGTTTATGCACTAACGTATTTACCACTTTAATTTTTTCATTGAAACTCTCCATTTTGCTTATTAATATACATATTTATTTATAAAAACTAAACAGGAAACTATACAGGAAATGAAAAAAATTACTCTCTCAATTTCTCTCTTTTTTGCACAAAAATTGTTATGTGGAACGGTTTTGGGTAACTTTGGGCTAGTTCGGACTGTTTCTTTATGCATGTGGAACAGAACTATTAATTCTAGTGATCTGCGATTTGGCAACACTGATGCATTACATCTGTTTGCATAAGTGCAGCCTGATGCATATATATATAACAAACAGATGATTTGAAAAGTGCAACCAAATCAAGGAACTCAATTTCCGTCACTTTTTTTGTTAAGTAAGTTCTCGAAGAAATAAAGAAAACCACGTTTGTAAAAAAAAGTTGAAAAGACATAACAAATAAGTAACATACATATGTATATCTGTTACAAAATCAGGTGTGGGGTGCACCTTTGGAAAATCAATAAAAAGTGTTTTTACTGAAGGATTAGTAATTTGTTGACGGATTAAAATGGATTTGCGTCCCAGCCGATCGATGCTCATGATGGCTCTCGCTGACGCTGGCATTGATTTTCCAGAATCTGCCACCTTAAGTCAGCTTCGTATGCTATATGACGAAGTTTGCAAGAATGGGGAATCTGAAAAAAATTTGTGTGACGCTATTCAAAGAAATGAAACACCTGATGCATCAACGGAAAATAAAAAGAAAATGAAAGACGTTAATCCCTTGGCCATGATACCTGCTGATAACAAAACGACGGCCATATTGTCTGATGCCGAAGAATCTGACGGTGAAAACTTTAAGGTACCCGCTGCAAAAAATATGGATTCGAGGGAATCTGTTAATAATTTAGAAATGCCCGCTGCCAAGTTGTCTGCTGTCCTTAGTGCTGAAGTTCCTGCTGCCAGGATTTACGCCGCCAAAAACCCTGACGATCAAGAACATGCTGCTAGAGTCCCTGTTGCCCAAATTTTTAATACGCCCCATGGCAAAAATTCTGCCGTTGAAGGTCCTGTTGGAGTTGGTGCACATGCTGTTAATGTACCATCTGCAGGCGCTTCAGTTTATACTAATGCCTCAAACAACGTCCCCGATGCTGCTGTTCATCTTTCAAATACATCTGCCGAAGAGGAATTAAAAAAATTGGGAATCCGTCTAGAAACTCTGAAGTTACAGCAGCAAATACGTTTGTTGGAGGAGGGTGATCATCGTCTTTCCAACGTCCGACGCATTGATCTGGCAGAGCTAGATGCGGCCATACCATTATTCAACGGAGACGACCACTACGATATAACAAAGTGGTTCGTAGAATTTGAAGATTATTCAGGGGGCAAATTACGGCATTCGATATCGATCGAAATTTCAATACAATTCAAGAAAATTTTGTTTGAAATTTCGATCGATATCGAATGCCGTAATTTGCCCCCAGATATGTGCGGCTATTCTGATAAGGAGAAATGTGTGGCTGTCCGACGTCGGTTAGACGGAACTGCAAAAAAATACGTCACTAATCTGGGCCTGATAGATTATGGGAATCTTAAGTTGAAGATGATAAAGACGTTCAAACGACCGGTGTCTCGTCAACAGGTGTATCAACAGCTGCGTTCATTTTTTCGTCGGTTTGTTCCAGATTTTTCGAGAATAGCAAGACCGTTAACCGGTTTAAGAAACAAGAATTTTAATTGGACAGATGAATGTACAGACGCTTTTCAAAATCTAAAATTGAAATTGGTAAACGCTCAAGTTTTAGCTGTATATGTATAATCCCTCTAGTGAAACAGAGTTGCATACGGATGCCAGTTCAAAAGGTTTTGGTACAATGCTTTTGCAAAAACAGACGGACAATAAGTTTCACCCAGTGGCTTACTATTCAAAATGCACTTCAATAACAGAATCAAGATATCACAGTTTTGAACTGGAAACTATCGCTATTATATACGCCTTGAGGCGTTTCCGTGTATATTTAGAAGGAATCCCATTCACAATAGTAACCGACTGCAATTCGCTTACGCTTACCTTAAGTAAGAAATTGATAAATCCTAGAATAGCCAGATGGGCTTTAGAGTTAGAAAATTTTGATTATCGGATTCGACATCGTAGGGGTGAATTAATGGCACACGTTGATGCACTTAGTCGCGCACCAGTTATTGCGGTTATCGATAGTAATGATGTTGATTTAAATATACAAATTGCTCAGAATAGAGACAAGTCAATTCTAGCTATTCGAAGTAAGTTAGAAGAGGAAAATCTGGAAGGGTACGTACTAGAAAATGATTTAGTTTTGCGGTGTGGTGTCCGTGGACGTAGACAGTTATACGTACCTGCCGAATTAGAAGATAGTGTAATGCAACTGATCCATGAAAAATATGGTCATGTAGGAATTGAGAAGTCTATGAATCAGATTCAAAAGTATTATTGGTTTCCGAACATGAGAGACAAATTAACCAGATTTATAAAAAACTGTCTTAAGTGCATTTACTATTCGGCCCCCCATAGAAAGAATGAGAGAAATTTATACAATATTGAGAAAAAACCAATTCCTTTGATACGTTACATATCGACCATTTTGGTCCCCTCCCATCGATAAAATCTAAAGGAAAGCATATATTAGTAGTAGTAGATGCATTCACAAAATTTATAAAACTTTTTGCTGTGAATTCTACAGGGTCAAAAGAAGCATGCTGCGCATTACAAAAATATTTTCAAAACTACAGCCGTCCGAGAAGAATTATAAGTGATCGAGGTACATGCTTCACCTCAAATGAGTTCGAAAAATTTATAACTGAACGCAATATTATCCACGTAAAGGTGTCAGTGGCATCGCCACAATCAAATGGACAAGTAGAAAGGCAAAAAATATTTTGCCAAACAGTTCCTAGAGAAAAGTTGAGGGTCTAAGAACAGTTCAATGCTTTGGACCGGAAAAGTATTGCACACCCACTAATGAATTTGATGTTTCACCAAATAATGACGTTTTATGTGTATCTCCCTGCTTAATTTCCGAAAGTGAAGTACAGCACAACTTCTCTTGTTTATGGAAACTGAGATGATCAGCACTACTTCTTATTTTTTTCTTGTGAAGTTAATGTTTTCCTCCTCGTCAGAATCAGAAGAAGATGAATAAAAAATAAAACAGGATCCATGTTATATTTATATTTTCCACTATTAAATATATTTTGGAACAAATGAAATTTTATTGAAATTTTTCTTTGTATACACATATGGTTTTGTTTACAATTTATTCAATGTTGTAATATGAATTTTTACAATCCCTTTCAACACTGAAAGATCACTAATGAGGGAATTAGCCCCCAGGAAATAAAAAAAAAACAATAAAATTCAATGATTTTAGTTACGTGCGATATGGCTACGCTTTTACTTTCTAAACCACCCAATAGTTGCTTAATATTTTGAGGCGAGAGACAACAATTAAAAACCATGTTGGTTTTGTATTATTGCACTGGTATTTACTAGTTGCGTTACTACCTGTTATACATACATATACACCTTATTTTAATTGTACAATATACACACATTCATACACAGGCGTACATACATTCGTACATATGTATGTATATTGTTTCTTAACAGTTCTTATCAGAAATAAAAAAAGCAAACAAAAAACCTTACCAAAATAGTAACAGCCATGAAATATGTAGATCAATTTATAACCACGAGCGGCGGGGTATGTATATACTCATAAGAATTCCGTACATACTCGTAGACCAACGGAAAAATTCAAGTTAAACTAAAATACCAGAGAAACTTTCCATTAAATTGTTTTAAATATAAAATCAAATGCCGTATAAGAAAGTGTGTAAGACTTTGCTCCTTCTATTGACGGTTAGTGTAAACTTAAGCCAGTGTCAAGAGGTAAATGAGTCAACGTTAAGAGACTTCAATATACGTTATGTTAAAATATTTAAAAAATCTATTCAAACGCGTAGCAGCTATGGCAGGAGATAGAGCTCTCTTACTGAGGACATCATAGTTATTTCTAATGTGACCATCCGTCCCGATTTCGGCGGGACAGTCCCGATTTCCGGTTCACCGTCCGGTGTCCCGGAAGGTAGCTTTTAAATGGGAATTTGTCCCGGTTTCCTGTAGCATAATAAACATGTATGAAAATGTATAAAATTTAAACATTTTTATTTCGTACGTTTTTTTCAAAATTATTAGAAAGCAAACTTTTTTCAAATCGCTCGTGTGGATCAAAAAATATAAAGCGACAAAATCTAGCTGTACAAAGTTGAAAGTACGAAAATCTATTTATGTACATACTTATGCTTATATACAGAAGGTGTATATTAATATTTTTTAACAATTTGTGTGTGTATTATTTAAATATTTTTTTGATTCTTTAAGAGGCAAAAAATATCTTTGAGATTTAAAATCATAATATGAAGATCTATTTGATTTGCTTTATATTAATAACAACTTTTTTGTTGCATTACTCTTTATAAAATACTTTTAACTCAATATGCAATGTATGTACCTATGAAAAATTGTTTCCTTAAAAAAAAACAAAGTACAAATTAAAGGGACTAATTTTTATTTTAGTAAAAAAATTAATAAAAGGTACAAAATTGAAAATAGGAAAATTTTTATAATTTAAGCTTGAAATAATGTTTATTGTTAAGATTTTTTTTTTTACATGTATGCTATGAAAAGATTTCTTTAATTCTTAAAAAGCAAAAAATTTTTGAGATTAAAATATGATCTTAATTCAAATAAATTTGTTTCAACAGCAACTTTTTTTCCAATACTGTGAAATGTGTTTAATTTAGTAAATACAAGTTCTTTTAAATTTATATTTCTTGTTCGTCACTTGAAGAGTTCAAAACTGTTAGTGTAGGAAGGTCTGCTGAAAAGTGCTGTTTTGATAAAAAAAAAATGGGTAAAAATTATTTTGCGGTGTCCCGGTTTGAGTTACAAAGAAAATGGTCACGTTAGTTATTTCTCAAATAGGGTTAGACAGACTTGTGCCCTTTTTTGTTCCACGAAAAGGTGAAGACGCGTTAAAAACGGCAATGTGTCATAACATCCATGGACATAAAGAAGCTTTAAAAGTATAGTAAAATCCATGGACACTATGGCAATTATGGACATTATGCCAATTTGAAATGAAATGAAAAATCCTCCATCGGCTACACAGATCTTTATAAAGCGAAGCCGGTGTTGAAAATAACAAAGAGAACAAAATCTTTGAGCCCGTCCAGATACCTTATAGAAGTAAATCATCATAAAGCGAAACCGGCATAAGAAATACCATAAGATAGCTGGCATACGTCTCTATAATTTGACCAACAATTTCACCTAACAGAGATTCGGTGCATAGCCGGCTTTCGGTCGGGCCCATTTTCGGTCAGGGGACATTTGTATTAATATGTATTTGTACGTATGTATATAAAATGCCCAATGTCGTATAGCTTATGGACATAAAGGCAGAATTATAAATTTACGTTTGCTCAATCCTCTTGTGTGGTCTATGGCGCTGTGTTTTAGATCGGCGGTTTTTGGAAAAATCTTAGAAGGCACTCATTTTATTTGCAACAAAAATTCGTAAAGCTTAGAACGCATACAATGATTGCACTGTCCCATGTTAAAAAGTAAAAAAAATACCCATAAATATTTCCCATGTTACAAAGGTAAAAATATCAAGTAGCAACTTGCCCAGAAATCTATCAAGAACTTGGTCCTCATTTAAATTTCAGTCCCATTAATACAGTGTATAAAATTGACTCCGCCGAAGCTGACGAAGTGGTGAGAAAAACTATATGACGAAACATAATGAAAATTGCGAAAAGTAGAAAAGATAATCCTGTACCGCATACTCTACACCTTCGTCCAATCTCCGATATACTTCTACTTTCTGTCTTTCAGTTTGCATATTTAAACTATATAAACTATATATTAATCAATATACTTAAGTTGAATGGCTCTGTTAATAGGGTGAATAACTCGTAATGTGATTTAAGCTTTTGAAGATCATAAATTTTTTTTGCTAGATTTTAGGAATCCAAACTCGCAGTAAATATTTTTGTGTGTAGTTGGATTGGTAACTCTTAAAGGAAGCACCTGTATGTAGGAATACACTGGGCATTTGGCCTTTTTTGGTGAATGCGAAAAAGAAAATAAATATTTTGGACTCTTGCAGGTTTCTAGTTTGAACGATGCACAGACACGATTTGCCCGCCTAAGATGTTTGCAACAGTACCCTCAGGCGGAAATTGTCAATTACAGTGACACGTCTGAAACACAATGTTTCTTGCACTGTTTTTTATATAAAACGGGCTTAATGAATTTAACAACACGAGGCTTAAGCGTAAGATTGGAATGAAATACATACATACATACACTCATATACATACTTTTGCTTAATATCAATGCAAATAGAGTAAAAAGTTCATCGATATATGGGAAAAACTTGAAGGGCCTTTTGCAGAGGACACCTGCTTAGAAAGATATGATTTTGATGAACATCTTAGTGGTAAATGCAGCGATACTTATCGCAAGCTAATGGAATTTCGCAACAAATGTTTTGAATTATTCGAATATACTTTTACCGCAAATATCACGTGGAAAACGGAAGACGTAAGTAAAGAAACCCATGCCACTTGTAAGAGTTTAGAGAAATTAAATCTGATTTTTATTTCAAGACTAAAAGTAGTAAAAAAATTGGACAGTCCGCCACAGAATTTTGCGATCATACCGGAAGGCAAGAAGATACGCTGTCAACGGAACATTCGCAAGATAACGAAGTTTTTTTCCTCCCTCACTACAAAGATAAATTAAAGTGTATCTTTGAAAACATCCACTACCTGGATGCTTATGGCAGAATTGATGTAAGTCGATACTAAAGATATTTTCCACCAACTAAATAGATTTTGCAGGAGAGAGAAAAAAGTTTCGAAAATCTTGTGCTTTCAAAACCACGACGAAAGCAAAATATCGGTATTTTTCCGTGAATGATTCATTATTACTAACTCTATCGTACTGCACCAAACAATGGGTTTTACAAATGTGTACTCAGATCATTTGTAACATAAGGTAACGAAATGTATGTAGTTTAGGTATGTAGTTCAAGTATGTACTTAGTGTGTGTTAGGTATTTATTTAGTTTAAAAAATATTGGTTATCATTACACAAGATAAGCGCTATTTACAGTTTATATTTAAAAGCCATTCTCTTTAACTGTTGGCCGCAACTGTGGCTAAAAATTGTTATTTTGTTAATAACTCGGTCTCTAATGAATCATTCATTCATTTAATTTAATAATTTTCGTTTTCATTGTTTTCTGATGAAATGTCGAAGTAGTAAATAAGGCAAATGTGGCGCAAGGCCATCAATTTGAATGGGATTTATTTCTTTTTAATTTTTGATAAATGATCAATGGATTAAAAAATTATTATCCTTGTTTCGTTGTATCGTCTTGTATTGCAAAGGACGTTATTTAAACAAGGTATAATATTATAAAAGATAAGAGTATTGTTTCCACAAACACAAATATTTAAAACTTTCTTGCAACTTAACAAAACCAATGCATATTTCGCGACCACCAAATGCATATTAAATAAAAATCGGGTAAAAAGAGCTAAGGATGTTGACTTCAGGCCCATTCAAGCTATGCTATAGTAGTATTCTATAGTGGTTTCACGTTTCATCTAAGGCTACAAAATCTCTTCCATATTGCGGTGAACACCGCCAAACATTCCTGAGAAGTAGTCACAGGACTGCGTTTGTGGTCGATTGTGGGCAAACGCAGCATCCATATTGCCGGAAATTTTCACATACCCAAGTGACCATTCAAAGTAAACCACTTTTTTTACCATCAAAATTAATGGAGCACTATTTTTTAAGCGTAGCCAGGTACATATGTATTTGGCCATAGCGCACGGAATTGACGGTAACGCTTTGGAACAAATGCGGCCCAATAACACTTTCATACCATAATGCACACAAAACAGAAATCTTTTTGAGATACAATGGCTTTTCTACAGTCACTTCTGGGTTCTACTAGCGTCATATGCGATAATTTTGCTTGTTAATATAACTACCGAGTGGAAAATGTACTTCAACGCTGATGAAAATTTTGTTCGAAAAATCAACGTTAAAAGCTTGTTGCTCTAGCACCCAATCAGCATATCTATAACACATAACACTTCCTGTTTCTTCAAATTTCTTTATAATCTTGCCGATTCCTTGCACAGTTGGTCGATTAGGAGAACTATTATGACCCCAGAAATCTCATAAAGTGGCCACACTTTGAACACCATTTTTTAAGTAAGTTTTTCGATAACTTTAGTTGTTAAACGATCCATATTCGTAGATAACAAACCTTTCATTAATTAAATAATTTTTTAGGTGACAGATCGTTTTCAGCTTTGTCATACCGTGAATGGAGTACTTCATTTCACACATTATGATTGCTTTTATATACATATGTACATACTTATTTGTAAAATGATAATCTGAAGGTGAATTCACCCGTTCGTTCAGCAGGAAATTTTCGTTGAGAGACAATTTTAGTTTACTGAGAGTATGCTCACAGAAGATTCACCCGCGTCGAACAAATATTCTGTAGAAACAAAGCTACCATATGCAACAACTCTGTAAATGTTGTGTGTTACTTCTACAAGCCGGCAGCACAGTGGCAGACGATTGCAATTTGCTGTGTTCTAAATTAAACAAATTTTTATAAAATCGAAAATATAGTGTAGTGTATGAGAGCAGTTAATCTCAACGACGTAAGAAATTTGACGTCGAAAAAGTTCAATCTGTTTCAACTTTTTCGGCGTTGAGAGGTGAAAAACCCTGATGCTGGAGTTAATGTCGACGTCGTTGAGGGCGTCTTAACGCCGAAATTGTGATGTTCGACGCAAAATTTCATTTTGCTGTTAATGTAAACGTCGTCGACGACGTTAACACATCTGTGTACTACTGCATTGAATATACAGAGAACACTCCTTTGGCTTTCTCTCCGGCATATACTTATCTCTCTCTTTCACCCCTCAACGCCGAAAAAGTTCAAACAGATTGAACTTTTTCGGCGTCAAATTTCTTACGTCGTTGAGATTAACTGCTCTCATACAATTACATACGATTCAACTTTTTTTTGACATTTGACGCCGTCGACGACGTCGACATTAACTCCAGTATGAGAGTGGAAAAGCTGAGAGTTAAGTATGTATATGCGGGAGAAAAAGTCAAAAGAGAACAGATGTATATTCAATTTTGCATAAAAAATGTATGTATCTGGCAGCACAGTTCAATTCGTTCGGGACGATAATTAAAATTAAACCAATTCAAGCTCTAATAATAGCTTGTTTCCACGAAAATTTGAATCTCCTGTTTCGCTTTCTGAAGCATGTTTATGAATCATGCTGTTTACACGACTCATCTATCTGCTTCGATTTTATAATTTTTTTTTTCTTTAAATTGTTTTTTAACTTTTATCAAATTTAAATAAATTAACTTTTCACTCAATTCAAATTTAATATTAGGTCTAGGAAACACACACAAAAAACAATTATATTTTGTAACTTTTCACTTTTAAATTTGCTTTGTTTACAAAAATATTTAATTTTGACAACTAGTGCAGATAAACTTACGATAAAAATTAGAGAAGAGAGGATTTTTTCTTGATTCAAAATATTGTATGGCGAAGCAAGTTGATTCGCTCATGATTGGGGTGTGAAGCACTGTTGCCAGAACTTCTAGGGGTGAAATCATCAAAAACTACAGATTTCTGTGCCAAAAATCGTCAAAATCGTCAAGTCATTTTAGCAAATCGTTAAAAAAACGTCAAATCAAAAATATTAAATTTTTTTTTATTTTATTTACATGATATCAATTATATATAAGTATACAAATAATATAATAAAGTAATAGCAAGGCTGCGAGGCCATCAGCTATATTTTTTTTTATTTTTTTATTTTTTATTTTAATTGTTTTATTACAAAAACTATTACAATGGTTTAAACTTATTAACTATGTTTTCAACAAATATACACATACATATATATTAATATATATGTATGTATATAAACTGAACATGAAAACCATTAAAATTAAAAATAAAAGTTAAAAAAAAAATAAAATGGAATCAGAATTCACATAAGTACGTACATACCTATATATTTATTTTTAAAACAGATAATTTATAAAAAATAATTAGAATTTTTTTATAGAAACATTTTATATATAAATATCAGAATTTAATATTTTTAAAAAATTTTAACTGATCTCGGTGTCATAGCATTTTGACTTTTTAAGTTTTAAATAGTCCTTTGTGCATAGGATGGCTTCTAAAGAATAGTTTTGTAAACTATTACGAACTTTGGTTTTATTTAAATTCACCTGACTAAATATCCTTTCGACATTTGCCGATTTGTTAAAATTGGGAAAGCCTGACTTGAATCACATCTCATTTCGGATATTTTTTCCCAAATTCTGGAAAGTTGTTGTTTTCATTTAGTTGAACACAAAATAATCATAACATAACAAAAAACCAACTCTAAAAATGCAATACTAAAAAAAGTTGCCTTATATGTTAAATTTAGAAAAATCGTCATTTCTGGACCTAAAATCGTCACTAGTGTATTTTGAGAGGTGAAGGTTAGGTTAGGTTAGGTTAGGTTGATTGGAGGGGTATGTCAGCCCATGTCATACGACATACACCTATGCCAGTGAAGGCTTGTTGTGCGCTCCTTTGAGTTTAACCATAACACATTGACCCAAAGGTCTAGAGAAACTCCGTGTCACTCACAAAGTTCCTTAATTTCCTCCAGCATATTCCCCGTAATCGGCTTATGTCCAGTAAGATGTCACCCCCATGATATCGGGATCTTATCTGTGAGAAGGCGGGGCATTGGCACAAATAGTGTTCCAATGTTTCGCTCTCCTCCCCACATGCTCTACATTCATCTCCTCCCGCTATTCCTATGCGTTTAAGATGTGCCAGTAGTTGAGAGTGCCCTGTGACAACTCCCATTATTCCACTTAGTTCGAGCTTACTAAGTTTTAGCAGCTCCCTCGTTCTTCTCTCGTCTGGATCTCCCCATAGAATTTTTGTATTGATTCCCATGGTTCCGTTATTCCAGAGAGTTAAATGGGCCCTATATGCCCAAGTCTTTAGCTCGGATTTAACTGCATCGAAGGGTTTCGCGCATTCCAAGCTTATATTACCTAACTCTATTGCCCTAGAAGCAAGTGAGTTTGCCCTCTCATTTCCAGTTATCCCCGCGTGCCCTGGCACCCATATGATGCGCACTTCACCATGTGTCGAGTAACTGTTAATAGCGTTTTTGCAATCCCAAACTGTACGTGATTTAGTGCGTTCCTTTGAGATTGCTCTATTGCTCTATTGAGAGGTGAAAATCGTCAAAATGCGGAGAAATCGTCAATTCTGGCAACAGTGGTGTGAAGCAAGAACAGAGAGCGAAGCAGGTGCCGTGGAAACATGCTATAAACAGATGTCTATGTGTTTAGACAGCAGACTTCACGGCTTCAAATGCTGCCAACTTCAAATGCTGGTCTGAAGTCAGCTTCATAATTATTTTGAAGACAGCAACAACATAATAATCAGCTGATGTGTATTTTAATAATATCAATAATAATATCACGAAAAACTATAAAAACACATAAATTTATTTTTTTATTGTATTTTTGTAATGTTCTTTTATGTTTAATATTAAAAAAAGTTTTCGTTTTTCCAATTTATATATACAATGGCAACACTATATTTGCTTAATGCTGCCCGTCAAAATAGAAAATAGCCTAAGTTGGCAGCAGCAGCAAATGTTGCTGTGCAGTCGTGCTGCTGTGCTGCCGTTAAAATAATCGTTTTCATTTAAATACATGGATTTTATTTTTGACATATTCCTGCTTGCTGTCTGCTGTCGTCTATGTGTTTAGAGCTTCAAGCAAAAATTGTTCCGCTTTAAATTTACTCTCTTTCTCTCTCTCAAAAATGGAGACGTCAAACTACATATAAAAAAAGCGTACGGAACGTTCAGAACGAATGGGTGAATTCACATTTAAGCTCTCGATGTTTCAAACGACGTGCATGTTCTGATAGAAAGTGAATTTTTCAAAAGAAAATGAATTGAAATATTGCAGAAAATTTTGTACTTTGCTTCCAATTTTCTTGTTTGTTTATTTCCAACTGCAAATTACCATAAGTATGTATTCTCATACCTTTAAAGGTGAATTCACCCATTCGTTCTGAACGAAATTTTTGTTGTTGTTCCGCATTAGATTTACTCTCTTTCTCTCACTTTCAAAAAAATAGAGACGTCAAACTACATATAAAAATAAGCGTTCGGAACGTTCGGAACGTTCAGAACGAATGGGTGAATTCAACTTTACATAAGCAAAACAATAAACAACATTGTTCTGTTATTCTGCCGATTTTATAGATTTATTGCTAAGATAATTATTGGTAGTGAAAACTGGGGTATGTCTGATCGTTCGATCAGCAGAAATATATAAATACATATTTATAGATAAATCTTTCCTTTCTTAATGTGTAATTTGATTTACTTTTTCATTCTTTTAATAATGGCATTTTGCAGTAGCTACTTTAAGAATTTTTTGGATTTAAATAAACACAATGAACTTGAACGGAAAACAATAAAGTTCGGCTTTTAAATTCGACTTACACAGATCCAAGTATGGTATGTGTTTACATACATAAGTATACTACATATATACTTAAGTACGTACATAGACTTATGGTATATTTATACATACATAAAAAACTGTTGCATATTGTGCGCACAATGTCGGCGTTGTCAAAATGTTGAAGAAACATTTACTTATTTTTATGTAATATAAACTCTCTTATAGCTATTTATGTACATACATACATATGTATTTTTGTTATATAATATTTTCTTATATAATATTATATTTTTGTTATATACATAACTTAGTAAATTATTATTAAAATAATTTTTTTTTTGGATTTCTTCTGCTGAATTTTGGAAAAACTTAAAAAAAATTAATTAAATTATTAAAAAAACTATGTAAATCAATAAAAGAATTAAATTGAAACCATTCATCATATAATTTCTCTCACTTTTGGTATACGTGTACTCGAACTATGTAATCAAAAACTCTGCCTCTGAATGTTCTTTGCGAACTGAAAACACTTTGATAATTTACAGCGCCAGAAAGATAATATCAAACGAAAGAAAAAAAGAGATGGCACAAGAAATAGATGCACAGAAAATGTTATATCTTCCATTACGAGACATATCTGGTCTACTCTTTGCTAAATGACAACACCAGTCTTTGTGTGGAATATTATTAAGTATTCCAGTGCCCATACGTATACCTGGGCAGGCGATTGGTCCCTCGTATAAGTAGACAACGTTTCTCTCTGTCCATAGTGTGATCTTCATAGTTATTATAACGCTTATGAAATTAAGACTGCTTTTTGAAATCAAACTACCCTGGACTCAGCAAATATTATGACATTTTTCGACTCTTTGAGGTGCATCGAATTGAGCAATCGCTTAATTACTTTGCAAGGTCTTGTTATAAAAAAATCGGGGAGTGTGTTATTTTTAAATAACTCCGAAAATTCTTATATTTTTTAAAAGCTGGTAAATTTTAAATATCTTTCAAATTGTAAAACCAGAGTCAGAGGGATTACTTCGTAATTCCTTTCGAGTAGAAGACTGTTCCCCACAAGGAATGTGAAATAAGTCCAACAGTTTTTAGTCTTAAATGAAATAGTACCCCTTCTATTAGTGAATAATTATAATGACGGCATAAAGTGAGTCCTCATGCAAAAATTAAGCAATATAAAAAAAAATAAAGGGCATTAACAACAATTTTTGAGGATGTGTTTGGTTTTAAGGGTCTTATTTCAGAAATCCCTTAGAAACGGAAATGCTTTAGAAATCGAAATCGGTTTGCACATACCACATATGAGGAAGTTCTAGTGCCCGGCTGAGCGACGACAATGCATAAATCCGTCTTAATTTGCTATGTAATTATAGAAATTTTACTCTAATCGAACAAATATAAGTATATGCCCCCAAATACTTTTTAGGGTGTTGTATACTTATTTCATTATAAATTTTTGGCCGTTATTTCATATGAAATAATGCTCCAAAGTTGAAATCGGAATAAAACTAAATAAATCTCCTAAAATCACTGTTTTTGACCTCTGTGCATTTTTCTATTTTTCGTTGAGGGAGTTGTTTCATGCTGCAAAGAACACCACATACTTTTATTTCACATTTTAAAATGTTTTACATTATGGATTTTATATAATCCTTCAACAAAATGTTACATTCTGTGGCTTAACCTATAGCCCGTAACAAATCAAAATGCTTGAAAAAATTAATTATTTAATTAATATATAATCTTTTGTACCTACAGAAAAATGAGATCAATTTGAGCTACCAAGAAGCTCTCGGCAATTCTTGTGAGCCCTGGCCTGTAGTGAGTAAATGTGCACATCGAGCCAATAGCAAATACCAGCAGGACTACGTTGGGAACTCGGTATTAGAGATGCAAAATTGCTTAAAGTCTCAGAGTGATGCATTCGATAAAGTATTCAGACTAAGAGATGAAACTTCCAGACAATATTGAAAATACTTATTAAATAAGTTATTACTATTATTTATTTGTGTTAAACTAAGAAACATTGTTTTAATTCAATACATTTAATTTTGTACCAGAAAAACACAGACAAAAGGGTTAAGAATTCAATTTTTGAATTGCAATTTTGGTTCATATTAAGGCTTTCTTCCTTTCATTTCGTTACGAGATAAAATGCATACATAAATATGATTTATGTATGTAATTTAATGCTTCTTGTTGAGAGCGGGAAAATTGCTTAATAGTCAGTTGCAGAAATTATGATGGATTTCGTGGCTGCTGTTATATGGTCATCTAAAGGTAAGTTCTCGTCCAACGAAGGATGGCGATACTTTTCCAAAAAATAACAAGTGCCGTTGCCAACATTGAAAAACTCCTTGGGTAGACAGGAGGGATCTCGAGGTTGAAGATGGAAATCATATCCAGGATGTTTTATAAGCCACCTGGAATGAGAGTCAGAGAAGAAGGCCTAAAATTGAGCAGAAGGCTAAATTTATTTATTATAAGAAACTCACTCTCTTGTCGTAGGGCTGACATTGATTTTGCAAGCCTCACTGCTCGACTCAAACTTGTTGGCAATAGTAACATTGTGACCGAATAAGCAGTAACGGGGCATCTTGCGGCCAACAACACCAGCTAAAACGGTGCCAGTATGCAGACCAATACGCATTTTAATCTGTTCACCATCATGGGTTATTTGGCGAGAACAAGCATCTACCATCTTTAAAGCCATCCAGGCCACTTTGTGGGCATCATAGATTGAAGCTCGATGTAGACCACTGGCCACACAATAAGCATCGCCTATAGTCTCCACCTTGTACACATCAAACATGTCACAGAATTCATCAAAGTCCTTGTACAAGCTCTCCAACATACTGATAACCATAAAGGGTGTAGCACGAGAGCAAATGCTAGTGAAGCCCACAATGTCACTAAACAATATAGTGACATCTGGATATGTTTTTGCATCGATGCTGGCACCCAACCACAAACGCTCGGCAATTTCAGCCGGGAAAATCAAATGCAACAGACTAACATTCTTTTTACGCTCTTTGGTAACGGCAGCGTTGGCCTCTTCAATTGAACTTTTTAACTTGTCCATACGCCTGCGCAGACCATCCTGAGCCCTGGCCTGCTCTCCCACTAAAATTACCTCGCGTGTCGCATCATGCAGAGGAATGTCCGAAATGAAAAGTCCATTGCAGGTCAAGCCATCCAGGCCATCGAGAAATGGAGAACCCATGAATAGCAATGAATTTGATTCAGGACAATGTACCATCTGCCCTTTGATTTCTAGACCCTATAAAGAAAGTGGAATAAGTTATGAAAACAACCTAAATTACCATACATCCAAAACAACAACCATATACCTTAGCGGCGAATTCATGTACATCGGGAGGATTTTTCAAAGCGATTAAAAACGGTGTATAAGTTCTGCGAACAATGTCGCGGAAATTTATCGTCAATCCCATGGGACGTTTAAAATCAAAGTAAGTTGTGGCCACGCAGCCGTAATCTACCAAATAAGGCTTATACAATTTGCTGAACCCACGTCCTTGAAATGTTTGAAATACATTTTAATCTTGCTGTAACTCGTGTGGCCGAATAACCAACTACTTACCCAATTGCACTAGCTCAAGCTCTTCGTTCATGATGAAATGCCAGGGAAAAGCATTGCAGAAAGAGCTGGGACTCATAGATAAATCAGCAGCCCTAGCTGAATTGCTACGTTGTGGGGGCACCTCGTCTGTGACGCTGACAACTTCAGCCTCTCTAGTATGACCATCTTTTGCCAGTGAGAACAAATAACGGTAGCGGCGACAATCACCCTCTACAGGTTCAATTTTTATATTGACCTGCACATTGAACAGCATGCGAGTCAAGGCCTTTAAGGAGCCTAACAAAAGCCAAGCAATAACAGGACGTTCAGAGGTGAAAATAAGTTCACCATCACCTGCACACACGAAGCCGGTATCACTGCAATTTTCTTCCTAGAAAATTAATACCAATCAGTATTTCGATTGTATTTTACAAATTCAAAGACACTTACCTCCTGGAATTTCAGCACATCATATACTCCATCCAGAGAGCCCAAAAACTCTTGCAGTTCCGTACCCAGGCAGCGAAAAGCTCTATCTATAATTCCCGTACAACAAGACAATATCACTTCTTCTCCCAGCAGCACTAGTATTTCACTAGCACTTGATTCGTCCATTTCCAGCAAAATGTCCTGGATATCACCCAGATAATCATAATGCGGTACTTTTTTTAAGGTATCCAAATCAATGCGTCTAAGACCAAAGGACATCCATAAGTTTCATTTAAATATTGAGGTGTCAAATGACTTGTTACTTCATTTTCAGATATAGGGCCCTGCGCAAATACATTTGAGTAGCGATTTTGGATAATTTTAAAATTATTTACTAAATGCAGGATTTCTAACCTAATAACCATGTACATACAGACATACTTACATTACATACAACATTTTTACCATTGTGTGCTTACGAGTATTTACGTCTCTGCAATTGTATATTAATTTATGGCAGAAAATATTTACCTACAACTGGACGTGGCTGAAAATTACTTAAGTATAAAATTTGTGCGAATAAAAGTTCACAAATGTCCTATTATTCGAAAAATCGATTACTTCGATTATTCCAAAGAATTTCAGTAATTGCTCGAACAGTTCAAATAAAAGCAAAGAAATATTCTCATTGAAACTGTCTGTTCACCAAATATGTCTCGTGTATGCCTGAAATTTCACAAAACAAACCCAAATTTGATGTGAAAATTAACCATGAGTGAAAAGATTACAGTCCGTTGCGCACCCCTTTCGTGGCCTGAACTTTTCTCCAAGGATTAGAAAATAGAAAGTGACTGACATGAATAGCATAGAGTTGATAAGGAGGAAATTCTCCGTTGACTAAATTTAATAACATTTACTAAAAATACACATTTCTTATTATTCTAATATACACATTAGATGTTTGACACTGAATATGTGGGTGATAGTAAAAGGCAAGGTCGTGAAACTGTTACGTATTTTATACATATGTCTCATTTGAAAAACTAAGGACAACAAACAAAATGTGGTATGTGTCGCAAACACATCAATATATGACCACAAAACAGGAAACTAAACCATCTCTAAAAAAGGAAAATTATATTAGATTAGATTAGATTTTCTTCTCTGAAAATTTTTAATTTTTCTTTAGTTTTGGTTTCCTTTTTGAGAGATTTTAATTTTTATATATCTAAATTATATCTTATACCTACATTTTTGCAGTTGTTTTCGAAAAATTTAAAATTCTTTATTGAAATGGTCAACATGCATGGGAACCAATTTCGAGAACTTTGAATACCAACATCTAAAAACAGTTTCTTATATATATTGAATATAAGGTCTGTTCATTTACTAAAGCTTTTTACTAATTATTACTGAAGGGTGTTAACGTATTCGAAAAATATTGTAATGAGAGAATGAAAATAGTATCAGAAATTAAGAAACAAAATACACAGTTTTATGAAATGGTTACTAGTAAAAATTTTTCTTACAAGATTTATTTGAAAAGCTGTTTTGTGTTTATTATAAAAAATGATGTACAAAATTTTGTAATATTTAAGAAATTAGAAGTTCCTAAACAGTGTTTTAATTAGGCTGCACACAATAAAAAGATGGTAAAAACAGCGGAATGAAGTTGCAAGTTGTTACTGGTAAAGCATTCATTAACTTTTTCTACTTTTGAGAATATTGGAGAGTGATTTTCTGTATTTCTGTGTTACTCATTCGCTATGAATTTTTACTGGAAACTTATACGAACATTTCTATATTGTTGCAGTCTAAATCATATGGAATCTTTTAGAGAAAAGACTTTCAGAAGGACAGTTATCCTTAAACCTTTTAAATTGGAATCGCGGTTCACGTCACTGCTACCCAGTGACAATGGGTATTATAAAGATTTTTATGCAAAATAAACTTACAGTTTTGAAATATTTGGCCAGTTTTTATTGTATTTTGAAATAAGCGATGTAACTGCAGTATTTAAATCCTCGTTCTATGGAAAAAAATATAAAAGAAATTATAAAATTTTGTTTAATAATATTTCATACCGAAGGTGCCGTTAGTAATTGTATGGCCATTTGCAAATGCGTTAATGTTAGTGCATCATCTGGCAGTTCGTCATCCTCCAAGGTCCAATTGGCCGAGGTTTCCGCAACTACTGAGGGTTGACGTGACAATGAATCAGTGCGGCGGAAATAAGGACACGCCATTATAACAGTTGTCAGAGGTTAAGAGCGTCTACAAGAATATCCTTTTTCGAAACCCGGTCAGACAGCAGCTGGTAATGTAATAGTAAAAGAAAAATCATGTCATGGAACAATCACTACAAGGACATTTGAAAATTAACAAATACATTTCAAACAGAACAGTTATGACTAATACATGTTTGTGATATGTGTACATATGGAATTTTTACATATTTAAGGACGATTACAAAATTAGAATTTGTTATTAAAATCAAAGCATTTGCCTTGCAATTTTTCCTTCCTTAGCACTCGCACGAACACTTAAAAAAGTGAGATACACACACAACACAAATGAAAATTTTTGCAGTAAGGCCATTGCTTTGTGTATCTGTGTATACATATATGTACATATGTATATACACTTGTACATTAAAAAATATAAAATCTTAGTTATTTTGTCTCTTTTAACTACACTTGCTTCTTTTGTATTTAATAAAACCTGCTTACTTTGTTTTTCAATAACTTATTTGTTAGATATTTATTCCTGTACGTTAACTTAATACATATGTATGTGTGTATGTGCGTATATCTTATTTCCCTTTTTAGGACATGTTATTATATTTTCTTAATCCTTGATGTGTCAACTTATACCTTTGAAAGAAGTTCAGGAACTGAAGGAAAATTTGTGTCAATGGGCTTTAAAACAATTACGCTACATAACAGAAATAGCTTTTCAAAGCTTTCTAACAGTAAATATAATAGAGAACTGTTTGGCGCAAACGCTTAAATGGCAAGTTTAGATAAAGCTTTAAGTAAAAGCTTTTAATTTCACCCATGCATATGCATGTACATATATAATTATGTCTGTATGAATTTATCGGGTTTGTTTTCATCCTAAAAGTGCAACCTAGTAGACAAACAAACACCTGTTGTACAGTTTTTCTGATTTTTCTTTATCTTCTATTTATATTTCGTAGTTTATTATTTAAACCTATACTTTGCTTCTATATTTTGCAAAGCAACTTTTGTAGAGATACAACAAGAGTATTTTAACTATACATACCAGTCAAGTTGCCAGATTTGGGAATTCACCGTCATTTTGACGATCGTGAGCATAGTCACACAAACATTAATTAATTGCATATATTGCTTGTTGAATGTAACAATTTTATATATAAAAAAAAAAATTGGTTTTACAGGAAACAAATTTATAACGTCAAAAGGCACAACGTCTTTTAAAGTTAAGTTGGCAGAATATTGATTAAAATTTAAATTACTTCTACAAATATCTGATAGCCGGTTTTATTAGGTGGTCCCAAAAACATATATAAAAAAATTAATGAGCTGTGATTATATGGTGATGAGCTGTGTGACATGGTGTGCCATTCTGCTGAATCCGAAGATTATCATATCTTCCATTTTAGGCCATAAAAAGTAAATGATCTTGGTTGAAAATAATATATGACTTGAAAAAATACTTGTATTTGAATCACCCTATTGTTATAAATACTTCTTTCGCAAAAAAAAACTAAGCAATTATTCCCTTTAGTTGTGCGGAAACATCATCTCCCTTCAATTTGTAATTGAGTCCATTAATTTCACATAAGAAATAGAAGATTTTTCGTACAACAGCGTCTTTTCAGAAATAACGATATATCTCGAAAACTAAGTCATTTGAAGAAACAGAGTGCAGATTGAAATTCACTATCCCCAATTAAAAAAGAAACAACTTTCCGTTGCTATAGTCCAAAATTTGGCCTGCATTTTTTCTTATTTATTAGATTTGATCATATTCGAAACATTGAATTTTTTTTATCAAAAACTATTATTTTCATTTGGATAATAAAAAGTATGGACTTAAGAAAAATAATTCCAACGTTTTTTTTCTGCAGAGTTTGATGAATCTACAACAATCCGTGTGGCAAGACTACGAAACATTAAACAGACTCATACTCAGTTGATAATGATTTGAAAAATAAAAAATTTGTGTGACTATGGGTGCAGTTGAATTGCGTAGCGGGTGGAGGAAGATGAAAGTAGTTTGTGTGAAAGCCAACTAAAATAAAATTGAGTCTTATTAACCGCTGCTTGAAATTTATACTATTCTATGTCTAGTCATACTCTTCATATATTTTTGTAGAGAAATATGCAGTATGTATAATGTTCAATACAAAAACTAATTATCATCAGTCTGTTGTTTGTTGTCAGTTACGCGAGTCGTTCGGTTTGCTGCTTTAAAGGTGTGACACAGTCTTTTAATCTAAAAAATTAAACAATAAATTTAAAAAAATAACGATTTGGTATCATTGCATTGGGTTTTATTATTTGGACTGCACGAGTTCAAAGAGGTTGCACGGAGATGTCCAGCAACATGGCGGATATTAAACTGCTTGTAAGACTTTATCTCTCCCCACACCTCTCATCACCCATACACCTCATGTATTTGGAGAAGATCAAAGTGTGCCTTTTCCAAATAATTTTCTAAAGTGCTTGTGAACGTGTGTGTGATTTATTTCAATTCTGCATTCACTTTATTTACTTCCTGTTCATCATTGAATAGCATTTTGATTGTTATCATTTTGCTTTTTCTTACTTTTCTATATTTTTCGCATTAATGCACGCCATTCATCCAGCCACTTTCTTTCTTACATAGTCCTTGCGCGCCCTTTTCATTGTTTGACACTAAAATGTGTATTCGTTTTGCATTTGTCGGTTTCGCAAATGCCCTTGACCTTGAACATCTATTTTTAAAGCTAAAATCGTCTTAAAAACCGAAAGATGTTTTGCTTCAAAAGCTTTTTAAAGTTGATTAGATTTTTGATAAAGTTTGTGTTCGTTTGAGAGCTTTTGACGGCTTAAATGTTTAAGCGATTGATATCTAATCACAATAGAACTAAAACTTGCCGCAAGTGAAATTGCACAGTCTGAAAGACCCTTTTACACAAACCAGGTGGCGAAAATTATCGTCATAATTTTAAATGGTTGCCATCTTGTTATAAATAAAAAATATACGTTTTCATACAAAGTTAATTTATGTATGATGTGTAAAATAAATTACATTAATTTAAAAAAAAAAATTTGTCGATCGTTTCAAGGCATTTTGAATTTTTGTTTGGTAAATATTGGCGATTTATTTTTCAAGCTTCGTGGCTTATTGTACCAAGCGCTAGATTTTGTTGTCTGCGGCTGTTAGGTCTGGCGATTGATATTGAGAAGATATTGAGAAGATATTGAGAAGATATTGATATCACAAAACCTACATCCTTGTGCGAGCTGTTAAAACCAACAATGATCGAGACTAACCTTCAGTAAAAAAAACTAGCATCTGTATGTAATGATCATTTACGGTTACGGCCAATCACGTTTTCACTGCAAATGCCGCACCAAGCAGTCACTTTGTGGAGGACCTTCAAGGCTGGACCACAATGTGCTGCTGAGGCGTGAAGCAAGAAGTATACTTCTCTCTGTTAAAAGTAAAATACATTGCTTCAAATGTATGCCAGCACAATGTGAATCTGACGCTGACGCTGAGGCAAAATTCCAACATTTTAACTTTTTACAGCGCTTCAAATTAACAGCGCTTCTTTAACATATTATGTTCGTTTACATTTTTTTTTACCAAATATTTTTATTTTTCCACAAAACAAAATTTTTATTTTTGTACAAATACACAAAAAACTTAAATTAATTTTGATTATTATGTTAACATTGATTGTTAACAGATTGTGTTAACATATTATTATATCCAGAGATGCCAATAGTATTTATCATTAATACAAATTCAATACATTTATACAAAAAATTTTGATAAAGTACAATTGGCAACAATGAACTCACGCCTCATCATTGTGTGCGTACTTCAACCTCCGCCTCAGCCACAACTTCAGCTAATGCCTCAACTTGAGCCTCAGCTGCACATTGTGTTCCAGCATTTAACTACATTACTTCTTTATTTTAAATTTCACTTGTCCTCATGAGTAGTTTTACTTATGTTGCTTAGTAAGCAAGAGTAAAAGGATAATAATTTTCTTCAAGTTAAGACTTACCACAGATTGATCGTATTTCGAACGGTACAAAAATTTTATTATTTAGCATTTTCACCATTCCCGATATCCTATGATGCAGTCAGTTTCTTTTTGTTGCAGAACTGCGATGACCTGTATGAATATTCTTTACCCTTAAGTGTATAGATGGGGTGTAGTTTGGGACAGGAATTTCAAATAGTGCCGTAAATAAATGAAATGACAAAAATTAAACAACAACACAATATTATATGTTCAATAATGTACATAAATAATTTTTTTCTGCTTATGCTTGTAAAGTTATTTCACCATGAACTTTGCTAACATAAACACAAGGATTAAAAACAAATTTGCTCACTACCGAGCTAAACGTGGTTAGTAACAAGATCGTTTGAATCGTTCAAATTAACTAGATATGTATGTAGGTCGTTCATACAATACATAATTATAATTATAGCCAAAATCCATCCACAGAGGCAAAGCATGTGTTGCGTGTTTCCTCAACTTTTGACGCTTTAAAAGCTACAAGTTGCACTCCACACTCTAGAGACTTTTTTCAACGGGTTGTTGTTTTTATTTGATTACTTCTTGAAGTAATTCATTGAAATAGACAAAGATTTTTTAACTTATTCAATTAATTATGTGTGCAGCATATTTATAATTGAGGAAGCACATAGAAAAGAGGAAGTAGAGCTGTCAGAACACACATGACACGTGAAAAGTTGCCCAGGTTGAAGCGTCAGATTCGTTATAAACTTTGATGTGTAACTTATTGCATGAAAAGACTACATAATTTTTTTTTGCAAAAGTCTGTAAACCATTGAAGCGTAGAATGTTTGATACGTAACTCCTACTTCAAGTTCGACCACGCTTGTGTTTTTTGTTTGACCTTTGACAGTTTTGTGTTTCGCTCTTATGTGTGTTAAGTGTTTTATCTCGACGCACCCATGTTTTATGTGGAAATTTTCATTAAAGGCATCGACATTTCTTGGAAACCTCAATAATCTAATTTTCTATATTACAGTTGAAGACAGAAGGACCAACGCTGATGCCATTTTTCATTTGTGTGGTTACTTATTTTGCTTTTGTACGAGACCCTAATGGTGAATTATGTACAACGATATTGAAATGCTGCCCCATTGTCTGCCTAATGTTGTACGTTGTGTTAAACGGATTTACTGGAATGAAAGAGTAAGTTATATGTATATTTATATACATCCAATTATTTGTGTTGTAAAAGCTTGGAAATATTGTTTTAGTTATAGATATTCCCAATTGATTTTGCTGGGTCTAATGTTTTCATGTGGGGGAGATGTCCTCTTGAACGTAGACCTTTTCCCTTATGGCATGGGTTTATTCGCTTGTGCCCAAATATGCTACGTGTTTGCATTTGGATATAAGCCCTGGAAATGGTCTCTTGCTTTACCCCTGTATATGGCAGGCGCTGCATGTGAGCAAATCTCCTTTTGTGATTTTTTTGCAAACATTTAAAAATACGTTTCTTTAGTTGTGGTCACTGTTTTCAAGAAATTAGATGATGTTCTATCAATAGGTTTGCCCATTTATGTTGCGCTCTTACTGACAGCATGCTGCTGCTCTTTAGCCCATGCTCTGGATAATATATGTTTCCTTAATATTTTCCGTGCGGTGGGCAGTACCTTCTTTGTCATATCAGATGGTTTGATTGGGGTCGATATGTTCCTCATCAAAGTACCCAATGCCAGGGTAAGTTTTTTTCTTTTTATTTATTTTATAATTTAAATCTGATTTCGCTCTACATATATTCTTTTTCTACTAGATCTGGATTATGTTCACTTATTATGTGGCTCAGTTTGCCATTGCTTTAAGTCAGGCCAATAAGGGTACAAAGGCGAAATCATCGAAAAACTTAAAGAGGAACATCACCAATGTGCATTGTCAGATGAAATCTAAAGACTGATTCTCTTTATTTTTATGTATGAATGTGTATGAAATTACTTATATCAACCTTTAGAAAGTTAAACGTCTTATCCACCAGTTGTAACCAAAGTACTTCCATTTGTTAAAGTAACCCTCTTTTAAGTGTCTAAGTGTCTTTTTAACAAGTTGTAGATAAAAAAATTGTATATCATATATATTACATGCATTTATCAAGGTATTATTGTAAATAAAAAATGTTTATGTCACATTAATCATGTAGAATCATGGAAATGGCGATATTACGATACAGAAGTAGTGCAGCCTGGGATTATTGAAAATGCATTTAAAATATGTTTGTGAATATAGTGATTCACTTTTCTGATGCTAAATCGTCGACTTGTAAGCTCTTTTCTCGATATCAAAAAAATTGTTTCTTGCAAGTCCTTTTCTGCAAAGAAAGTAATTTTTTATTAAATTTATTTATTATTTACCATTAGAAACATACTGTACATTTGGAAAGGCTTTATTTTTATTTCTTATGCGATAGTAATCGCATCAATTAATTAGACTTAAACGTCTAATTCATAAAAAAAAAATTTATATGCTTAAAGTATAAGTTAGTAATTGAACACTTTAAGGGCCATTATTATAACTTGACGGTAGGTAGGGTTATATCTGATGGACGACATGCAGTTTCCATAATATAACTCTACATGATTCGAGTAAATAGTAGCGATGATTTGGCTAACGGAAATGAAATGGAGGCATGTATTCGTCTAAGCCAACAACAAACAGTATTTTTATAATAATTATTTTGAATGCTTTTCAATCATGATTTGGCTAAAACGGTACTGATGATTTTGTTAGCGCCAATGAAATGCAGGCACATACCTACCTAGGGTCCTGTTGGCTGAAGTAGTTAGCGCGTTGACTACAATGCAATTTATGACTGACAACCTGGGAGTTTTTCTGAATTACTTAGTGTGACGTTGTGTTAATTGTTGTTGGACTGTTTAAGTGATGAAGGCATAACACTGGCCACTTAAAAAGCAACAGCAATTGGATACTCTACACACTAATGTTTACTGTATCAAGCGCCCTCCTTCGTCGGTATTGTTAGCAAGAACTTTCGGCGAAGTAAAACAAAATGGCTATATACAATACAGCTTAAGACATTACTTAACATCAGAGACGCTGCAACTCTGCTATAAAAAAATAATATAAATAAATAAATAAATAAATAATAATATAAATAATAAACAACGGGAAATAGCTGAGTTGTAACCAGGGCTGCCAAAAAAATTTGTAAAAAAATCGTCAATTTGCTGAGAAAAAATAAAAAATCGTCTTTTTCGTGTTTGAAAATCGTAAAAAAAATCGGGAAACTTGTAAAAATGTAGTGTTAAACACTTTTTTATTATTATTAAAACACAATAGGGCAAAAAACACAAATCAATCATACTTATTGCCTTTTTCTGATTTAAGAACGTTTTCTTTCGTTCGCATAATAACATTGAAATCAAAACTCAAAATTTTGTTCTTGTTTTAAATGTATGTAACTGTACGAATGAACGAAAACGTTAAGTCAGCAAAAGGCTAATAGCCTTTTTATTTTTATTAAAAAGCAATAAAACAAAAACTTAATAATTCAATCCTACATATCCACAAATATTTAATTGTATCACATAGATACAAACATATGTACAAAAATAAAAATCTATGATGTACTTAAAAGCCTTACAAATTTACAAAGATATTTTGTTTCTGTGTTGCCTAACATACAGAAATATAAAACACATTTAAAACTGCCACTGTTCAAAAGACTAAAATCGTCACACTTAAAAAAAAAATCGTCAATACGTCAATTTGCCAATATTGAAAGAAAAATCGTCAAATCTGGCAGCCGTGGTTGTAACACAGAAACACGGTTGCCACTCTAAATTTCTTTTCGGGACCAAAATTCATCAAAAAAAGGACCAAAATAAAAAAGAGGACCAAATTGTTTGCTATTTTATTGGCATACCAGCTATGCTTACAATATTATTTAACAAAACATTTATTTAACAAAACATAAGTAAAAATGAAACGTAAAGATTTCCAAACATTAACAAAAAGTGCTTGAATTCAATTTGCACATACATACATAAAACAAATTAACATAAAATGTATACACATATGTATATAGATATAAATGTATATAATACACATACATGACTAGTATTACGTTTTTGCACCAAATAAAATATGATGGTGATTCTATTCTAAGCCCAGCCTATGTCTTTTACTGACCAAACGTAATGAGGCTCTGATTTTTGCGCACAAAGTTCTTTGTACGACATTATATTATTGATTGAACTGAACTCTAATTTATTCCTTAATTTGGTTTTGGTAAGAGAAAGTTCAAAAAATGTACGTTCTGCCGCCGCCGAACTATGTGGAAGGCTCATTAAATCATATATAAAATCAGTCAATTCTTGAAAACATTTCTCATCCATACCGTTTTTATATAAACTAAGTTTTTCCCAAAATACGCAAACGTCCGTATCAGGTTTAAGATTATTGTTTAAAAGCCTTAAGAGTTTCCATCGTGTTAAAATAATATCTATATCACATTTAATTAAATGAGAAAAATTGCTTACTAAAGGCATTATTGACGTTTCTGTGTCTGGTAAAACTTTGTTGGGAGTAATTACGCATAAATTTTTTAAATCAGTTCTTCCAAAGTCAAACCGTTGCTGAATTTGTTTCAAAAATTCAACGTAAAGGTTTAAAATATTTGTTTTAATTATGATTCGTTGCGAATCCGTAAAGTTATCGCTTTCAAGAAAATTTTCTGCTCTACTTCCTATAAAAATATTTTTTCCTTGCAGATATTTCGTTTTGTCATGTTTCCAGACAATCAATATTTTTTACAAAGTCGTTATGCATAAAATTACTCAAAAGTAGTTTGAAATGTACTTCAATTTGGGAGTACAAAAAGGGTAAGCGAACTTTTTCAGATTGGAACTCTTTATTCAGGGTATTAATTATTTTCAATGCGTAGGCCAAAAACAACATGTAAACTTTTAGTTCTGGATCACCCATTAAATTCGCTAATTTAAATACACTAATGCCACTTACTTCAAGACACGAGGATAAAAAATATAGTCGAAGTGCTTCCCACTGTTCATTAATCCGTGCAATCACACTTTCCAGAGCGAGCCAACGAGTAAAAGAAATTCCAAGTATTTTGTGTGGTTTTACGCCACAATAATCTTGAAATTCCTTGAACTCGTTGATTCGCTTTGGGCTGTACGAGAAAAATTTATATATATCTCTACACAGCTTTTCAATTTTCGCTGGTAGCTGTTTGCTGGCGTAGCTCGAACACAAATGTAGCGAGTGGCAAGTGCATTTGATGTAAAATATATTAGTATCATTTTTTAATTTCGTTTTCAGCCCATTTAATTCACCGGCCATCGTATTGGCTCCGTCAGTTGCTAGCCCTATCAAATTACTTAGAGGTACACTGTGCTTTGCAAAAAATGACTTTATCGTTTGGTATATTGACTCAGAATCGCTTTTGGTAAGTTCAATTAGTGATAAAAATCTGTCACGAATGGTATTCGATAACTTATCAAAATACCTTGCCACCAGAACCAGACACTTTTTTGTTGATACGTCCGTGGTTTCGTCCACAATCAAAGAGAATTTACACGTTCTGAGATCCGATACTATTCTCTTCATTGCTTCGTTCCCTAAAATCTCTGCTGGCTGGGTCGATTTTTTTCTGCCGCAGCGTAAAGACTGAGCTATTTTTGAGTCCGGACAACACACGGCTAGCAAATTTTGCAAATAATCCATAAGGATAAATGGAAGATTATGTGCCATTATGAACATCACTAAACTGAATTCTGCGTTTCGGATTTGCTTTTCTAAAGTATCACATTGTTCTTTAAGAAAAGAATCTAACTTCACTTGACCCTTTTTCTTGGTCACATTTTGAACATGGCTTAATTGCTCTGTGTGTCGTTTTAGCTTCGCTACGTGGCTCACCATGGACTTTTCGCAAGCAATGCAGTATGCGCTCCCATTTTGCTCTTTGAGCCAATTAAATTGGGTTAGCCATTCTTTCCGAAATTTGCGTCTTGGATCCTTTTTTTCGCCAGCTGTGTCGCTAAATATGGAATAGGTAATCAATTACATGCTCGTTCCATGAAATACGTACTTATGTATGTATGTATTTATTACCTTTCACTGCCATCGCTTTCGATTGACTGCGTGTGAGGCCGTTGTTCTGCAACCTTCGCCTTCTTTATCAAAAACCTGAAACAACATATCAATCAACGCAAAAATTGAAATTTCTTATCCATTCAAATGATTCTTTAACTTACTTGTCCATGGTAAATTATTGTCTAGTTTTACTTTTACACAAACAATTGCATACTTATAATAAAATATTTGTTACACTGAAGTTGATTTGTCAATTTCTGATTTGTAAATAAAAGAAACAATTGACCAGTGTTGTCAATTTAGCTTTTCCCCCCTAGATTTAGCTTTTTTTTTGACTGAACGGTAGTATTGCCAGATTTACTATTGTTTGTTGGTAAAATTCGATTATATTTTCAAGTGATGTCAACGAATCAAATCTTTCGCTTTATGTGAACAGTGTTGATTTTCGTAAATAAATTTTTAAAGGCGTGATGAAACACTCAAGATTTGTTTGTATCACAATTGTAAACATTTTCATAAAAGGGACCAAATCAGAAAAAAATGAACCAGTGGACCAAACGTAAAAAAAGGGACCATTTTTGGTCCAATTGGACCAAAGTGGCAACCGTGCACAGAAATTAAAATCTTTCTCTCTCTCTCTCCCTCTGTCTAATTTCACCAGCTGTCCTCTCTACCCTATCCCTTTCACAAAAGAAGTAACACCTTAATTTAAGTAGTAGGCCTGTAACTTCTCTTAAAAAAACAATAAAATATTAAAATAATTTTGAAAAATATCTCGAATAATGATTTTAATAAATATTTTAACCTAAAAGTCATAAATAAGTTAAGGGCAAGTTCATCATTTGATTTAGTCATCAACATTTATAATGTCTTCACTGAGCGTCGACATTAGAAAACTTCCGGTTGAATTTTTATAATTTTTATTTCACAAGCTGATTGTAATAGTCAATTTTTTTGGAATAACACTTTATAGGTGGCCTTAGCTAAAGTTAAACTTAACTATCGGTAACTTTAAAGGCAAGTTGTACTAATGGTCCTAAGACTAAGAAATTTTTTTAGTTGATATTTTATTGCCACTTTACTTCATTCGTGCCATTGTATGATCAATGTACAAAAACGATTACAATTTTAATCGAGTAATCGAATAAGCTAAAAATGTATGTGTTGTTTTGAAGTAAAATATATATCATAAAAGATTTATAGATTTTTTCTGGAAAATATAACCAGTAAAACAGTAATGAATAAAGAATGATTCACTAAATACTTTTATACTCGAACGAGTATCGGCCATTTCTATATTTGTTTTGCTTGTACGTGTACGCGCATCACCCAATATATTTGATATAATATTTTTTCTTTAGCATTTTTCATAAATTTTAATATGCATTTTGGTTTAATTGTATAATTAATCGCATTTTTCATAACATGAAAGAAGTACTAAAACCTTTCTAAGAACGACGACTTCGTAAGTGTTACTTTAATAAAGATATTTCAGAAAGAAAATTACAATTTCGAAAATATCTTTTTAAAGAACGTTTATTGTAGGAATTTGCTCACTTTAAAATGTTCAATGTTCATAAACCCTGTTTCAGAATTCGGTCAGCTGATATGAACATAAAACATTTATGTATAAATATTTGACATCAAAGAAAAGAAATTAAAACCTTTAAAAAAATTTTCTTTGAAAATGCCAAAAAAATCAAAAAAAAAAAAAATAAATAATACACAGTTTGTGTCAAAATTACATGTTGAATATCATAATAGGTGGACCAAGTACATATGTATGAAAAAAATGTGTCCATTTAGATTTTAATTCATCTCCTTGTAGGTGATGAAGACGAGGAAGCACAAAATGAGGAAGGGTTTTTAATAAACGTTGCTGGTTTGGTCACTAGCCGCAGATGTGTCCACCTTGGGGTTCCAAAATCTCTATTAGCGACTTTTCTTCCAACAAATTCCATTTTTTAGTTGAATTTGTGCGCACACGTTTAACGCCGCTCATCTAAAGAGTTTCGTCTGTTCGGCACAGATTTTTTCCATTATTTTATGACAAAACAATAAACACAGCTCAAAAAGTCTTATTATTTTATGACTTTTTTGTTTGCAGTACAACAACAGTTTGTTTAAACCATACTAAAACATTAAGACATTATGACAATATGACTTAATAGCACACTTTTTGAATCCCCCTGTGGGGGGATTAATTAAGCTGTTTTAAGTTTTTATTAATGAGACCGTATGTATTTTATTTTTTTTTAGAAAAAAAGTACATATTTTCAAAAACGAGTAAAGGGTTTCACAGATTTGTGGAAATCTTGTCAATTTGACTTAGTTGGAAATCGGAGACATACATTATATCCTATTTAATGTGACTTTAAAAGTGTAAATAAAATGAATGCAGAGCCACAGCAGTGTGAAAACATGACCAAAGATTATCACATTTAAATAGATATAATTACAAAGTGTTTTCGTTGTCAAAGTCTCAATATTATTGCACAATATCACATACAATAGGGTGTTCTCGTTTGGTCTTTGAAAGCTCAAATAGATGCAAAATGTTAATTTCTTCGAGGATCATAGTCTCGAGACTAAGCAATGAGTTCTAATACGTATGGTCCGCATGTATGATAACTCAAGACTAAAGAATTTAGAGCTTTTTGTAAATCACGTCTTCAAAACGAAATTTATGTGCATGTAAATTTTTAGATGAAGATGCATAGATAGCGCAAGCATTATTACCAGTTGTATATTACCTTATAATTTTAATTACACTAGAGCCCCGACTTGCGTCGTTAATGGGGACCGGAGAAACGCGACGCAAATCGAAACGACGCAAATCGAATCACCTTTTTCTATATAAATGCACTGAAATTTAATTTATTGGGGAAAATATTCAAAAAAGCAAAAAAAAAATTTTTTTTGATAAAAAAACAAGTATGAATATATTTTTATTTATTTCATTTACTTCAACACATGCTTATAATTATTATAAAGAAATAAAACAATAAATAAAGAAAAAACATAATAAAAATTAAATTCATTTACATATGTACATATGTATGTATATTCATAAAAAGTAGGTGCATTAAAAAATTTTAATTTGTTTAGCTTACATTGAGCTCTATTCAGATGATTTTGGCAAATAACACGCTAAATTCTTACCATAACCAGACAGTTGTTTGTAGCACCACTTACATATATAACAAAGAAAAGGGTATTCCCCATATTTTACACAATTTGAAAACTTCTTAATGTATAGGCCAGAAGTTGCAAAAATGCTAAAAGACAGAAAAGATGCTATATCAGGCACTACAAATGCTAGAAATGGTAATCCACAATGCTGTAGTAAACAATTTAACCGTTTTTAGCGACTCAAATCGAAATCAAAACGACGCAAATCGAAATCAAAACGATGCAAATCGGGGTCAAAACGACGCAACTTGAAATTGCAACGACGCAAATCGAATTTTTCCAGTTTTTAAAAAGCGACGCAAATCGAAACGACGCAAATCGGGACGACGCAAGTCGGGGCTCTAGTGTATAAGTTAATTCGACAATAAATAAATAAATAAATAAATATTACCAGTTGCCGATTGCGATTGTGCCAGTGGTGACTCTTCTTTACGTGCACGCTATTATTTTTACGTTTTTCTTAAATTTTTTTTTTTAAATTACGAGTGAAAGTCGGCAACGTTTCAGCAGAAAACTATGATTAAATCTATACATTCCTAGGTAAAGTACTACTATAAGTACTTTACCCAGGACTACGAATGCAACTTAATGTAATATAAGTGGATATAAATTATAAAGTCGAACTTGTCACAATGGGGTTAAAGTTTTCAAAGTGCGTATGGAGATTATATTGAGGAATAAGTTTTATTAATAAAAATATTTTTGAGTTATACATTTGTTGCATTAAAGGAGCGATAAATAATTGTAATAGATACAGAAATTTTTTTTTAATACTCCACACTATTTCTTATTGATTTTCCTTTTTGGATCAGGTTTTATTTTTCGCTTCTGGGTACACATTGCCACCAGCAAAAGTACAAGGACTTTCAGAGCACCATAAACAACTTCGACCAAACCCAAAAGAGATGCACCCAAGCATAAGCCCAAAATGCCACCGAATCGAGCGATTAAATCAAACATGGTAGAATGCAGTCGTGTTTCATATTTCGTTATCACTCTCTGCCCAATATAAATGTCACCTACAATAAGCCGAGTACTGGTATTGACACTGAAATGAAGACAGAGAATAAATCCAATATCGTGTTTTATTCGCACATTTGTGTTACTAAATACAAACATGGGCATCCTGTTGGCGTGTAAATTGGTCAAGAAATTAAAAGTGTAACAACTATCGATACAGTCGCAAATTACACCTCTGCGGGAATCCTTAATAAATTTGTCTTGCAAAGGACTCTTTATATACGTAAATACGTCTGTAGATTAAACATTAACTGTAGAAAGGTTTTTTTTTTGTAAAATTTATAAAATTTACGCACCCTTATTTTCATAAATACATTTGAAATCGGAAGTTGTGCATTTTCTAACAACTGCGAAAAAAAGTTTTAAATGAGATATTTTTTTAAATAAATTAAAAGAAAATTCTACTTACCACCGGAAATTGGAAAGAACCAAGACAATGAACAGTTACAAATTTTTATCCAGTTATTTTGTTGACACTTTGCAATGCAATTTAATTTGTTAAATTTTAGGCCCTCGAATCGATCATAACGGTTAGACTTTTCGTCCTTCAAAAAATGTAAGTCTTATTGGAGCAGCTATTAAGAATATATTAATAAAAATGTGTTCTCACCGCAAACAAACATTTGCGCTTGCGCGGGGCAAAACGTTTAGTACTTTCCAAGGTTTCACTCAAAACGGGTGTGATCGCTAAATAACTTTTCGTGTCTGGTAGAAACAAGTTTGTAAGTGATTCACTCCATTCTTCACACTCCTTAATCATTACCTAATTTAATCCATGACTCAAAATTATTTAATAAAAAAAGTAAAATCCGACGAATTTGTACTCACGTCAAGGGCGAAAAAATGGTTACTTTGATTTCTTGCATACGATGTATTATAACGAACAGTAAATTTCAAACCAGTGCCTTCTCCTGCCTTACGATTTTTCCAAGGATAAAATTTATCATTTATCTGCAAGAATAAAAAATAACAACGCAAATGAAAGGGTTTCACTAAAATGCCAAAAAAAATTTTTTATCGAAAAACCATAATGGTGCAGATTGTTTACACTGCAAAGATCAGAACGAGTCCTAGAACATCTTCGGCATGTAGATTGAAACAAAGTTTTTTTTTTTTGGATTGTGAAGGCAAATAAAAAATCAGCTACAAGAAACGAATATCTAAGCATTGTCTGGGTCCTGGTTTTCAAACCTCTTGTTATGTTTTTGATAAGAAAACAGTAAAAATTAACAAGCGTTCTTTAAATGATTCGTTTAGAGCAAAGACATGTCTAACATAAAAAGCTAAAATTTAGATAAATATAAATATTTATGACAGAATGGAGCATGTGCCATTAAATATATCGAGCCTTTGGTGCAATACCGTAGTAACTCAAAATTTGAATTTTTTAAGGTTATATTACGAAATTATTCGCCTTTCCGTTTTTTATATTCTGTAAAAGTTTCATAAAAATATTTTGTATACTCAGCTCTTGAGAAAAGAAACAAATTTTCTTTCACCATTAAGTAGTGTGTAAATTCAAAACTTTAAACTCAATTTCTGCAAAACAACATTTTTTGAATTATTGCGTTATTGCACCAAAGGCTCGATATGTACGAGTATAATTATATTCTTAGCGTTTATTAGGTTAGGTTAGGTTAGGTTGATTGGAGGGGTGTGATAGCCCATGTCATACGACATACACTTATAAGCTAGTGAAGGCTTGTTGTGCGCTCCCTTTAATTATCAGACACAAACTGCCAGAGTTCTGCGGCAGGATTCGAACCTGGGACCTTCGCACTACGAGTCTAGTACACTACCTACTAGTCTACGAAGGTCAGTCTAGCGTTTATTAAGTTGTGGATTGTTGTGTGTTTGCACATGCCCTTTGAGTATGAAATCGGCATTAAATTTAAATAGTATATGTATAGAAATTGACTAGAAATTTCGTTCATACACTATCTTATGGAGTGAGAATTTACCTGCTTCTTTCTCGACTCTTCCGATACCATTGAATTGAAAACCATACAAATGCCTTTCTCCGTATGTTCGGCCACAAAAATCTTACAGCAATCATATTTCGTCTCGTCATAGAAGCACTCGACGAAAAGATCGTCACAACGAAATGCTACAAATGTAGCCAAATCATCGAGTGGTATTTTATTTACAACTCGTGTTACGGTCTCGTTCTGCAGCAACGCCAAACTATTTAATTTTGACAACCGTATATCGTCTATAATCTGCATTAATTCATAGAATATACGTTTTGAATTCGCATCGGCGCCTGGAGGTAGAAATTTCTCTTCGGCGGCTTTGTAGCGCAACCAATTGACCCGGTAATAGGGGCACAAGGCGACGGCGGGAAAATTTATTTTATATATTGGCATTTGTGAGGTCTCCACCACCGTCTTTATTTGCTGCTTTTTGTATTGGCAGAGCAGCGACTTGTACATGACAACACACGAAATAATTGCAGCAACTGCTACCAGGAACCAAAACGAACGAGCCACGAAACAAAAGTCCTTCTCCCAAATGTAAGACACACCATGAATTCCCTTCGAGAGTTTTCTACTATGTTGCTTTATGCGATCAAATACAGGCAATCTCCGTGGAAAAGTCAGCAATCCCTTGGGGTGGTGAAAGTTTGTCCGCTTTTGGCGCTTCAATTCGTTATCATAAATCATTTTCACTGGCATCAGTGGCGTTTGTCTGCAGGCACAACTATACGACTAAACTAAAGCGCTTGAGAAATAAGAACATTTTAAGTGGCAAACAATATACTTCTACATGGTCGGGGGTGGAAAATTGTATGGTGCGAACATTAAACTTCAATTAGTGGTTATTAAAGTTCTAGGCACATATGGTAGTTTGCATCAACTTGAGAGTGAATTACAGTTCAAACAGCCTTGTGTCACTTATTTGTTTTAATTTCGTTTAGGGGGGCTTGAAAGGTGTTAATTTAATAATTTGTACTGCAACTACCATGTATCGTTGAAGAAGGCGAACTCCCTGTTGATAAAAAGCCTTTTCATAAACAATGGGGCGGGGTAGGTCATCACGTCAATAAAAAAACTTTTAATGGAGATTTTGTCGGCGAATATATAGTAATTTCTTTATTATTTGATTGAAAAATAAACTAACAAAGGAACATTTAGTAAGTTTCACGAGGATCTCACAGACCATTTTGTTTGAGTTGGGCTATAGTTTTCTAGCAAGAAAAAAAATAGAATTATATTCTTAGGAACAATTTAATTGCTGTCAAAGTAGGGGTACAATTTAGAAAACTATCTTTTACATTGTAATGCTCATGTCGAATGAAGACAGAGCACGCTGTAATTGAAATTTTGTCATATGACGTTGCATATGACTCTTGCAGAAGCAACATTTCAAAGCTTTTACATGACGTGTATAGATCTTGCAGTGGAAAATTTGACATGTCACATGTCACATATCACAAGAATCCACCACAAATAGTATTGTTGTTTTCTTACTAGAAATTTATTGTTAGAACCTCTATGTACAATTATTTTTACGCTGAAGGAAATTTTAAATATGTTTGTCGGCTTTGATCTGTAAATCAAATACGTGAGAACTTATCATTTTCAGGCCAAATTCATATAATTTTACTTATTTTAACAACGAGTCAAAAAAGAAGGTCGAAACTAAATCGATTTTGTTTTTTTTAATAATAAAATTTTATTATTAAAAAAAACAGCATAATTGTGCTGAAGATGATGCTCAATGAGTATCGAAATATCCATAGTTTTGAATAAAATTGTTTAACGATGAAATAAGTCCTCAAGCTTGACTATTATATTAATCAAATTATTATAAAATAATTCATTCTAATTTAAATTTTAATGCACTAAATCACACCATTTACAGAGTACCGATTTACATAAACTTCGTTTTCTGCAAACATTCGTTTTACAGAACATGACTGTATGTTTGTACCCTTTTGTAGGTCTAATGCTTAGAACTACAGCCACATGTATGCAGTGTTGGGCAAAATACATGGGTTGCGGTATTTAAAATACAAAATACTTACAAATCTGTATGTATTTAAAATACAAAATACGTATTTGTATTTTAAATACGTATTTCAAATACATGTATTTCAAATACTGCCCAGCCCTGCCTGTATGTGCCTGTACAGAACTATTCGAAACAGCGGTATTAAGATAATTATCTGCATCAATCAAATGCATCCTACAATCAAATTAAATAGGCAACGCACACTGCTGAAACCCTTAAGATATTTATAAATAAATTTTCTATAAAAAATTAAAACTAGAAACTTTAATTTTGTTAAGTTTTAGTTTTAACACGAAAAGGGGCCATTAATTCAACTTGTAAGAGATGATAAATATAATAATTTTTTAATTTAAATTTATTTCAAGCAAGTGAAATAAAATTTCCCCCTGGGAAAAAAGGTAGGAATCAAAGATTAGCAAGTTTCCTCACCACTACACCAAAATAGAGAGAGGGCGTTGTATCTAGGCAACGACAGATGGCCGCCCCATAAGCATTGAGTTGTACAGCAGACCAATCATCTTCTTAACTGGAACAACAACCGATTAACAAAAGTGATACAGGGCAAAAATAAGAATGCGAAAACAACTGCAACAACTCGTGTAAAATGGAAGATGCTTTGTAGAAGCCAAATGCTACCAAGGATGGTAATGGAGGAAAAAAAGTACGTCTATGACTAAAGCCAATTAAATTGCAATGGAAATAAATGTTTTCAAAGCGAGTTCCTTTACATGGGTACTCGTTTATATTAAGTATTACGAAATTTTATTTAAATTGCTTATGATACTTCTGCTAAAGTCATTAGGGTGAGTTGGAAAATTCAATGAGAGAATAAAAGTTATTAAAAATTACAACATATTCTATGGAATGGATCAGGACAATGGATATAGGACGAACTGTAACAATGAATTCAATATAGCGTAGCAAAAGCTGGCTCCTCTATGAAATGGCATATGTTGTCTGTATAAATTGTATCGTTCCGCATTTCGGCGCAAAATGATTTTATCACGGCTTTTATACACTCTGATAGAGTTGTCGTGGTTGAGCGTCCTTCAATTATTCCACCCTGGAGTGGCGAAAGATGTGATGACAGTTGATGTGCTAGTATTTTTGTCATTATTTTCTCAAATAATTTTCTTATAATGTTTGGTTTTGCTATACTCCCGTAACAGAATAAATAAATATTAACAGAGTTACGGCAACGGATTGTGGCAGAGGGAACCAAAAAAGTGAAAGCTCAACTTGTTGAATCGGCCCTGAATTTAACGATGAGTTTCTGATGTTTGTGAGCAAATAATACGAGAATATTTTTGTGGCAATATGTTTATTCTAGTATAACTAAACTGTTTTTAATTCTAAGAAATATATATATAATTTTTTTTGGTTTAATTTTTTCCATATTTCACCAGAACTTCGACTGGCAGCGTCAGAAAAAAAATTTATTTTAATTAACAAATGAAAGCCCATATATACATACGAAAATTTATGCAGTTTTGTATTTAACAAATGTATTGTTTGTTCTGGCTTTAGCTGTTCAAATGCCGATATGTTATTGGCCGCCAGGACAAGTTTCTTTTTAATATTAAAAAAAATACAGATAGAAAAATCTCAAAAATTTAGAATGAGAATTTTTTCATATTTGAAAAAAGTATACACGCATGAACACAACAATAAATTTTAATGGTATTTTGATTTGATTCATAATATAAACATAATTAATATTTGGGGCAAGTACAAAAAATTTAGGCTACAGTCATAGACAAGAAATAACAGTTCAAATTATGGTGTTACTTTTGCGCCAGCTGTAGAAAATATTTATATAATGTAAATAATATAAAATATTTTTTTCTTTCTATCATTTTGAGATATTTGTATGTGTGAGAAATATTGATACCTATTATTTAATATTATTGTTTGGAAAGTTATAATTTTATTCATATGCTAATCAAATTATAGAGTTTAATTTTTTTGTTTTTATAAAAAAAAACAAACATATTATTTTTAATAAAATTTTTTGTTCTTTAATTTACACACATACATACGTGTATGTAGGCATGAATGTACAATTTTCAAATTTCTTCAATTGTTATTGTCACACAAGAAACTGTTCCTGAAGAAGACGCCCAAAGAGGTGTTGAGATATTGATGATAAAAATGTGTTTGTTTTATTACGACCTAAAGGTCGATATTTCGATAATATAATTATTATTGATCAAAAATAATTTTCTGAAGATGGTACTCAGGGCATATCGATATATCGATATATAATTATAAATAAAATTAAGACTTTTTTAACTGCTTGATAAGAAGACCTTGTGCTTAAAAAGCATTCAGATTGGAATTATATAATATAATACATTCTACCTCGCATTAAAAAAGCATATGAAACTATGTGAAACAGCCTCTCCGATTGAAGAGCATCTAATGCATCCCGAAAAACTCACTGTGTGGTGAGGATTTTGGGCTGGTGGCGTCATCGGTCAATATATTCTTTGAGAATGACATAGACCAGATCATTACCGTGAACGCCGAGCGCCAACTTCTTTGGCTTGATTGAATTGGATGATATGCGCATTATTGATTTGTGATTTTAACAAGATGGCGCTACGTACCACATTGAACACTCTGCACTTTCGATTTGGGTGCATGTTCATCTCACATAGATGTGAAATAAACCAGTCAGCGAGATTGTGCGATTTTCCGAAATCGCAGATCTATGCAAAAAAGTCACAAGCCACAGCTGCCCTGAAAGCCAACATAACCCATGTCATGTATGATGTTATATTTCATATATGATGGCATGGGTTAGGACTTTCAAATTAATAAAAAAAAACAATGAATATGCCGCACAAATTTTTTATTTAAATTTAACGCTAAGAAGCACTTAATGCGAAACCCTTTAGGATTGGCGATGAAATTGTCTATAAAATCACATTTTCCGAGGTAATTTCTGTAAAGAAAATTATTACGTGAAATTTCACTATAAGACAACATACAAACGAGAGCTCTAGATACGATATTTATTTATAAAGCGATGTAACAAATTTGGGTGCTTAAGCAGGTAAAGTCCAATAGCTTTTCGTCAGTATTGGGTAATTAATCAAACATTTTACTAGAATAAACATAAATCAAAAGTTACATTCAATAGAACATACACATTCAGAGTCGTGCGAGACAAACACACACAAATAAAGTCGTTAATACTCCTTATTTCGTTAAAAAACCCAATGCCAAAAACCAAACCAGTCTTAATTAACTTGGTGTCGTCACAATAATAATAAAAAATACCAAAAAAGCTGCTAGCAGCAACCAATGATTGATGCCACATTAGGTAAATTTACAAATATTAACTTAGTGAAAACAAACATAACAGAAAAAACAAGACGAATATATTCCATATAAAACGGCGGCAGTCGAACTTCTCAAATCATTTATAATTGCGTTAGACAATCGGAGAGAATTATGGTTTTTTATACAAAAGAATTTGTATACATAAAACCAAAAAGGTCTTTTCTACAAACGTTCAAGGCCACAACTAATGGACCAGAAGACTCAACATTGCCTCCACCCAATCAATCAAGAGCTGCTGCAGGTGCAACAAGAGCTAGAGCAACAGCAACGGCAACAGCAACGTCCATGAACAACTCTCTGTGGTATTTGTTGAAGCCATATTTAATGGAATACTGTAGCACTTCGTCGATCCACTGCTTTCATTATTTCACCAACAACAAATTAAAATTCTATGAAAAGTATTTTTACTTCAACTTAAATGCCCGCAAGATGTTCTCTATTGAAATTCTCCCTTTTCCAGAGCCATTTGGTTTTTCATCGTAGTGGCCACGAGCGTATGTTGTACAATCGTCTATTTCGATTTGGCTGAATTGTACTACAGCCAGCGCGTGCAAACTACAGTTGACGATGCGGCCCATCCGGTATTCATTGTACCTTTTCCATCCGTAGGCGTCTGTCTACGAAATCGCATCGATTGGCATCGTTTAAACAATGAAGCAGCTAGACGTTTCCTACCTCCGAACGTGGACAATCAGACGCTTCTAACTTTTTACAAATTCTTCGAAAGCATGGCAGATATAAAATTTTATACTCTAAACCGATTCGCACCATTATTTGACGCTGCTGCTAACATCAATCTATCGGTCATCGATAGCGTAAATATTTTAGAGGTAATGGAATATTTGACATTTCCTTGTAGCCAGGTATTCAACCCCGTGTGTATGTGGCGTTACAAGCCCTACAATTGCTGCGAACTATTTAAGCTGGAGCGCACAGAAATGGGTTACTGCTACATTTTCAATTCAGCCGTGAGCCCCCAAGCTCAAGATAAGGCTGTGAGTGATTTAAAATTTTTATAAGTCATTTTTTACTATCCTGGAATATTTCTATTTCAATTAGAAAAATGACCCGTTTTATCCGCTTCATAATTCATATTACGGAGAAGGATCAGGCCTAGAAGTTGACGTTTTATTGAATGAAAATAAAATGAAGCCTGGGGTTAATTTGGTTAATGGACTATACGTAAGTTTAAAATCGAATTTGCATGTGATCACTTTGAATACAGACCCTTCAGCTAATTTCCCAAATTTGGTCGAAAATTTTAAGTGTGTTGGTGAGTGGTGAGTACTTCTCACTTCAATTGGAAGTACCAGGTGGGTCCATTAATATCGAGTTCGTTCAAGGATTGCACTCTGGGAGTTGTTATTGCAAAACTATTTGAAGAATTAAGGGTCTTCTTCGTTTTTTCTTTCTTAATATTCTTTATGAACTTATCTGTCGAGTCCCCAACCGTCCCTTCCCTTTTGTACAACTCAATGAAATATCGATGCAACGCTGCAATTTATAATTAAAGTAGCTGGACTAGAAAAATACTATTTTTCATTGCAAACCCTCCTTTTGCTTTGTAGCATACCACAAGTTCTGTCACATGCTTGGCCAATGTGGTCTGATCAAATGAGAGTACTGTGGACATCAAATCCCAGTTTTCTAGTCGAATTTAAGAAAGAAATTTTTGTATCCGCCAAGTCATACATTCACGTCATTAGCGATATGCGTGCTCTTCTTATAGATAATTGGCCATTTAGTTTTTTTCTGTTTAAGGCGCTGGCCATTTTCAGTTGCTCACTCATATGTAATGTTAAGACCCTGGCTGATATTACCAACTCAGTGTCTGATTGGTGTGTTCTATAAAGTTGCATGTTAAGCTGCCAGATTTGAAGAGGTAGAACACTTGCGTAGAGCGAATATAAAAGTGAACCCAGCATCGTTATCTCAGGGAAACTTTTTGATGGATCGTGATTCTTTATGGGCAATGACCTTTTCTGTAAAATCTGACTCTACCATTTTTAATGTCGTTTCTGAAAAATTCGGTGATCTACTGTATCGAAGGATTTTGAGTGGTCAAATAAAACTAGAAAGTTAATTTTATTTTCTTCCGTCATTTATGGCCGTGGAGTAGGTTAGGTTAGGTTAGGTTGATTGGAGGGGTGTGATAGCCCATGTCATACGACATACACTTAAGCCAGTGAAGGCTTGTTGTGCGCTCCCTTTAATTATCAGACACAAACTGCCAGAGTTCTGCGGCAGGATTCCAACCTGCGACCTTCGCACTACGAGTCTAGTACACTACCTACTAGTCTACGAAGGCCAGTTCTGTTTGGCCGTGGAGTAACTATGCTCACGTCTGAATCTAAATTGGCGATCAGTATGAAATTCGTTGTCGAGTAAGTACTTATAAATCCGATTATGTACTAGTCGCTCAAAACCCTTCGACAAGTCTGGAAGGATAGATATTGGTCTACATCCTATATTATTATTATTATTATTATTATTATTATTATTATTATTATTATTATTATTATTATTATTATTATTATTATTATTATTATTATTATTATTATTATTATTATTATTATTATTATTATTATTATTTTTAATTGATTTATTTGTATAGTTCCATACACAAGACCTTATGTCTTATATTGCAGTGTGGAACTGGGTGATAAGTTAGAGAAAAAGTTTACAAATATATAATTAAATAATTATATTGAGCAGATCATCAAAAGAAATTCCGTAAAGTTGAGATGAAAAGATTGAAACCTAGACCTTCTATTTAAACCGTACAAAACTAGTGAAAAGCTCGCATCCATACAATAGAGTAGGAATTAAATAAGTTTTCGCTGGGAGGATTCTTATTTTAATTGGGGTGCAGTGCTGAGATGACCATATAGCTCTTAGCATAGCAAAAGAGCGTCCACAAGCATTATTGATGTGATCAGACCAAGTAAGGAATTTGTTGAAATAAACACCTAGATTTTTAGCAGATGACCTAGATTTTTAGCAGATGCTACAGGAATAAATTAGAAAAGTTTCCAACCACCAGGACAAGAGCACGCAGTGAAAAATAACATGGTTGATATAATGTATTATATATGGTAATATAAGTCTCACATCTAGACCAACTGTAATAGATTTAGCAGTTCGAAACTCTTCAACAGTACCACAAATTACAAAACATTGAAAACAAAATTTGTTAGCAGAAGCACGGAAAGCGTATCGATAATAAATATATTCGAGTGTATGACTTAGTTCATTGCCTTGTATAATGTGTACAATTCAATTTGTCCGAGCATTGATTATACTCGCAACTAAAACACAAATTTGCTTCCACGTTTGTCTGCTGTTCACTGCAGTATGCAACTTTCCACCACAGTAGGCGATTTATCACGTCTTAGTTTTGAAACAATAGATATTATCATTTAATAGATCGTTAGATTTTTAACATTTCTTGTGTAATTTTCCTTTCACTATACAATTTCAAGATCATGATAAAAAAGTCCGAAGAATGGCATGATGATGTGAAATTCATAAACTCTAATACATTTACCAAACTGGCTCTAACCGCCCAACTGACGGAAATAGATAAACGTGTCAGACATATAGCGCCAGTTAAAAGGGGATGTTTATTCGAGGTATGCGCTTTGACAATTAAAGTCATTGATCATTTATTTCTCAATTTTTTTATTTCTTATTAATTACTTTATTGTTCGCTACAGGATGAGTATGATTACTATTTATATAGGAAAATACCCGGCTTACCGTATTGGCGTGGCAATTGTCGTACCAGATGCCATCAGGAATATGTACTTAAATACTGTAAATGCAATTTAAATCTACTCTTTCCTGACCAAAAATCCGGTAAGTGCCAAACAGCTTAATTAATTACATACATATACAAATATGTGTATGTATATGTATATGAGTATGTATATGAATCTTTTAAGCAAATTTGTCTGAAATAATTAATTTGCTGTTAATTTCCATTTTTTTTAAGTCTTGTTCATAATACTTATAAAAGACTTGTAAATGGTCTATTAATCAGATTTTTTATGACAGCCAGTTTAATAAACCCGCTATAAGCATTTGATAAATTATTTTAAATATGATAGTGGAAGTATTTCTCCGAAAATTTTAAATTTCTCTGTGCTGTGGCCTTTTTCATTTTTGAGTATTTGCCTTTGAATTTGCAATAAATAATGGACAGTGTGAGCAAATTTTTTATATAAGTATATGTATATATGGGTGTGTGTATGCCTGTAAATCTGTAAAGATAGATATGATGTGTCTTTTATATTTTAAACGATTTTGTATTAAATTTTGAATTTATTTATAAACTTCTTTTATTGGTTGAGCCCTTTGCCCACTTCCACAAAGTGAAGCACCTGGGCTTACTTACTTTTTCTCATTATTTGTTTGTTTGTTTTTCCTCGTTGTACGCTTATGTTACATACATACTCGTATATTTGTATGTGCGGATATGCCCTGTTGTCTTGTCTGACTGTCAATGAACGAATTACTCCGTTAGATAATTTCACCAGTTGCAAGCCATCGGATTTTAAATGCATCTATGAACATGCAAGTAAGTAAAATTTAAGAAGAACTTGAACAATTTAAAAATTTACTTTTTCTGGTATTTTCCTTTACATTAACACTGACTTTCAACACGGTGCTGCTCATGGCACTGACAATGATGATGATGGCGTTTGTTGGGGTGGGGGGTGTGGTTTTGATGTGATGTGATGTTATGTGATGTAAATGAACTTTCAAAGATTTATTTAGCAAGGAAACTCATTTATTTGAGAGCAAATACATTCACGATGTGGACAACGAAAGTATGATGTGCAACTGTTTAAGTAGCTGCAACCAGCTTTGGTATCAGGCATTCTATACTAGTTTCCCTTTGGAGGGGTATGTGTGTGCTCATTCTGTCTTGAGCCCAAATAACTAATTAATATTTTAATGGTTTTCTTAGGTATAATATCACGAATGCAAGTAAAATGATTCATTTGGACGTACATTATCAAACATCGTACATTCTAAAATATCGTACTTCTATGCGTTATACAGTTGTCGAATTGTTAGGTAGATATACGAAACACATACATACGTATACGTGTATGTAATTACATGTTCATTGTCATTAATATGTGGTTAATTTTAAATGCATTTCAAATAAAACTATTTGTATTTTTTAGCAAATTTTGGCGGTATCATTGGCTTGTTTTTGGGTGCTTCCCTACTTAGTGCTATTGAGTTGATTTACTATTTGACACTTGGGTTGTGTATTCGTTTGCACGGCCAATTCGAGCAAAAATATGATCATGTACCATCGATTCGGACGGCTAGGCAGAAAAAGGTTAAAGTTTCATTTATAAATCCACCGGTAGTATATAAATATTGAAGAGGTGGTAAATAATTGCAATCAAATACTCGTATATATTACTCGAGCGGGAATAATTATATGGAAATTCAGCCAAGAGTTGTAAATTTGCAACTTAATCCAAGTGCTTAAATGATCTTGATTTTTCTACAAAATTCTAATGAAACAATTTGCCGGTTAATAAATAAAATTTTAAAAACATTTTCCTTCCAGTCTTTTACTAAAATACTATTTTTGTTTAAAAATCGTCCGTGCAAGAGTGACGCTTGATTGTTATTCCTCCCCATAAAAATCGAAAATTATAATCATATATTTTTTCTTTTGTAATAAATCGATACAAAAGCAACTGTTGGAACCAAAAATGTAATCTCTACATATATAAAAATTACGTGTATGTTCGTGATCGCTAAACTCAAAAACTACTGGACCGATATTGACCAAATTTTATATACATGCTCAATGGGCCGTGAGGAGTGTTTCTGTGTAGTTTGAAGTTCCGACAGATGGCGCAATATTTAGGTTAGGTTAGGTTAGGTTGATTGGAGGGGTGTGATAAGCCCATGTCATACGACATACACTTAAGCCAGTGAAGGCTTGTTGTGCGCTCCCTTTAATTATCAGACACAAACTGCCAGAGTTCTCCGGCATGATTCGAACCTGGGACCTTCTCACTACGAGTCTAGTACACTACCTACTAGTGTACGAAGGTCAGTTGGCGCAATATTTAGTTTTTTTGTGTTTTTGCACCATAACTCAAGAACTACTGGACCGATATTGACCAAATTTTATATGCATGCTCAATGGGCCGTTTGAAGTTCGTACGACAGGTGGCCCAATATTTAGTATTTTGTGTTTTGCCCAATAGAGATTAGTGCGATAAGCCTATGCTGTGTTGCGCTGAAGGCGTTGGGTCCTTAATCAGCGTGTAGTGGCGTTAATTAGCCCGATACCGGTATTTGCACAATAACTGCTATGTCGATTTAGTGCACTTTTCATTCTTCTTCGAAATATCAATCCACCATGGCTTTGCAACGAAACCAGACTTGCAGTGAAAATAAAATTTGAAGGCAAAACAACGGTTGCCCGGGTCAGCTAATCTAATATAATTAAAACCATATTTCAAATTGTTAACCGTTAACAATGGCTTAAGAAAAAAGTTTTGAATAAATATGAGTCTCGTGAGCCATTCAAGTAGGCTTAATGAACGAAAACCGCGACCTTTAAAATAACTAAAAAAAAGTCGCATGTGTAGGGAATTTCTCTTCGAATTTTGAGGATGCATTTCTGAGTTAATTATTTTAGTTTTTATTTTTTATATAAAATAAATTTCCTGTCGAAGCTACAAAAGTTTTGGATGGTCTGAGGAGGAAACTGATTGAAATACCAAAAATTATTATAAACATGGGTTTGTAAGAACTCACAGATAAATAGTTTATTTGCAACGTAAAATAGACTAGCGAAAACGTAGACACCCGGAAACTTGAATTTGTCGGAACAAAATTTTCTTAAATTTTTCATTTTGTGTTTTTTGCTTTTAATTTGCAAAACCCCAAAATAAGAATACGTATTTCATTTAAACGTTGGACTGTTTGTTCTATAATTTGCGACCCATACATACAAGTTTTGAGTGAAATATTAACCTTTTTTTATTAAAGTACTTTGAATAATTTGTTAAAATCTTAAAGAAAATTCTTTAATAGAGATGATGAAACTAAATACATAAGACCCCAATTAGGAAACGACCTACCGAAAAAAAGAATGCAAATGCTCAGCTTAGGGTCCGGGGAGTTGCTGCAAAGTTGGATCATATCTAGTGATTTTAATATAGGCTTGTAATTTCAGGACGGCATCTTTTTCGATTCCTATTCACCAATTTAGAAGCTATCTTTATTATTTTTTATAGAAAAAAAATTTAATATTAAATGAGGACTGTTTATTTGCTACTGACATTATTTCATATCTGTAAGGCATGTAAATTCACCAGTAGTCACGACTTCTTTTTCCGTATGTGAAAGTAATTTTTTCATTATAAGTTGAAGAGAAATACTGATTTTATCTAAATATAACAAAATAAATGTCTCTTTTTATAGAAAGAAAGTATTTTCAAATCGTTTTTATCAATTTCTAGAGGTATTGCATACTTTGAATTTTGAAATATTGTCGATTGGATGCTAGGAAGTCGAAGAAATGGACTAGCGGATCCTTTGGAATCCATGAAAATGTTATTACTTAAGAACTGTTTTCAACTTTTTTTATACTGAGAAGTGAAATAGGCGTTTTTCATATAAATATTTACTTATTCGTTAAAAAATCAAAAAGTAATACACATACTACTTCTAACATAATTTTTGATCTTGATTTGATTGTTAGAATGGAAGCTATGATAGTAAACCTTAATCGTTTGTTCCAATATTTTCTAGATCTTGAAAATGTTAATAAATTTGGAAAGCAAGGCGTACCCAAAAAAAGAAATCGTCTATCGTCTGTCGTTATTTTGGGAATTTGGCTTTAAAAAGGCATCAAAATTATGTAAAATCGTCACTTCTGAATGCCACTCTGAATGTCACTCTATATATCAGTTATTTTTCTAATATCGCCAGAAGTTCCGAAAACATAAATTTTTACATACTTTATAAGTAAGTGAAACTTTTGGAAAAAAAAACAGCGACTCCCTATGTGGCATCGCAGTCACCAAAAATAAACAGATTTTCTTTACTACTCCCTATCAAATGTCTTTTATATCAAAGAGGTAAGACCACCCCATATAAGCTACGATTTCATAGACACACAGAAATTAAAGAAGAAAATGTTTTATCCAACAATTAAAACATACATATATAAAACTACTTTTGCCGCGAAGTGTTCCGCCTTCAATAAAAAAATTAGAGTAGTATTTTAAACACATTTTGGTTCAACTCTTCTCCATTATAGATATAAAAGACTTGCAAAAATATTGTTACCGCGTATCCATATTCTACCTTCGGAGAAATGCACCAGAATATTAAAAGAAAGTTTAAATAGGTTTCCGAGAATTTTATTATTATTAAAATTTGTACAAAAACTACTGGCAGCGAGGAAAGTCTTTATTAAATCGCAGAAAGAAGCGGCCTTGGCGATGTAAATTGCTTTGAAATTTAATTGGGTAATTTGTCTTAATTTTAGTCAATTTTTTTAATTGTGGCAAATTTTTGAAAACCCCGTAGTTGATAGTAATAATTAACATATTTTGAAAAACTATTAACAACCCATTTCCAACGATAAAATACTGTTTTAAGATCGATATGCTACTAGTATCGTTATAGTTCCTCCCATCTAATTATAAGGAAATGAATTGTAGGTTGCGCTAAAAAAGATAAAAGGTGTAATGAAATGGAAGCCTCTGGAAATTAAATAAACATAAGTATGTGTATAATTTAGATCCTATTTTATGTGGAATATTTTCGCATCATCAGCTTTTACTAAATTATCCTTTAGTAAAATATCAACTTAATCCAATCCTTTTTATACTCGTATATGCTCAAGTATGTAAGTTGCTTTTTTCCATCTTTGTTTCTCAATTTCACCTCATCACCAACCGTGACAAGAAGTTGAAGAAATTGATCAATAATATATATAATTTGTACGGTAAGTGTTAGTGTTTTTCCTTTCTTTTATAAAAACTAAGTGGCAATTATTTTGAAATTAATACACAAGTATCCAAAAGCCACAAATGCTTATACATATGCAAGCTGCCACAAAAGTCTTTTCAATATGCAACATTCAACATTCAGTTGCTTGGGAAATTCATTGTTGAAATGGCTTGGCACACGGATTTTAAGGCAAATGAGTTGCATAAAGGTAATTCTATATTAAAACTGCCATCACCATCCCTAGCAGTTAAGCCTGAAAAGCAAGAGCAAATAGAGGGAAAAAGATTTAAAGATCTACTAAAGGCTTATTGGCAAAAGTATTGCGAAAAATCAACCATACATGGGGTGCGGTACATTTATGATCCGACCTTGCGCGGCATTGAGAGGTGAGTTGGGGATGTATGGGAGTTAAATCCTGTTTTTAATATCGTTTCGCATGCCTAGATTAATATGGACTGCTTTGGTCATAACATGTGTGATAATGACATGCATTGCCTTCTTAATACTTACCGAACGCTATTCCGCTAAAAAATTGCAAACGGTTGTGAAAAACTCGCAATATCCCGTATTTCAAATACCATTTCCGGCAGTTGCCATTTGTACACACAACCGCATAAATTGGGAAAAAATTGAGCAGGCAAAAGAGAAATTCTTACCCCTTTCTGCAGACAAGGCAACAGTGAAGGTGTTCACGGATTTTGTGAAACGTATGGACTCACTTAGCTTTGGCAAGTTTGACCAATTCAAAGAAATCGAAGACATTGATTTAAAGTTAATAGACCATGTTGATGTTACAAAGTTGGCTAAATTTATGGCCATGAGATGTGAAGACATTCTTGTAAATGGGTCCTGTTACTGGAGCAACATGCCTTTCGAGTGCTGCTCCCATTTTATTTTGGAGCATACGGAACGTGGTTATTGTTTAGTTTTCAACTCGGAACTGTCACCGGAGTCACGGATAATGCAGGTGTGAAACAATTGGGAAATTCATGAATATATTTATTTCTTTACAAGCTTTTCACAGAAACATCACATAAAGCCACAAATGAGCAAAATTGTTTGCCCTTCCGCGGAGAAAAAAGATGGAATCTTATTCTAAATTAAGTGCAAACTTGTTAGAAAAGGGCGAGCATTCATGTCAGAAAGTTAATATTTTTAAATAAGAGCGATGAATAGATTTTTTTAAAGAATTTATCGAGAAAATGTAGCACTTTTTAGGAAACAAAAGTGCAACGAATTTTATAATTTATGTCACGTTCGATGCAGTACCTTGAACTACAACTACTAAAGAAACTACGGAAAAGTTAACAAAAGCCATGGCTTGACAAACACGTATTTACTCTTCGTCATGAAAGGTCATCTAAACGACTTCACAGGAACTGTTTCTGAAAAACTTGTAATGTTTTGTCACTTTTATTTATTATTTTTATTGATACTAGTGGAGAAACACTTTCTAACCAAAATGTTGGTCAAATTGGTAACATTTTTTGTGTTTTAAAAATAATTATTTTTCAATCTTTATTCACATTTTTGTCTGTGTAGAGGTTTTGCAACAAGATCTTGTTCCATAATATTGGATTCTCCTTCAAAGCAATAGACGAAAGTTTATTTTCAAACTCGTATGAAAAATTTTCAAAAATTTTCAAAAAACGATATATCCTGAACGGATAAATAAAATTATGATCATTTAAAGCAGTTTTACAAGTTTCGGATATTGATAAATACCTTGTAATGAATTTGAGAAAATTTTTGAGTTTATTTGACACTTTCTTCAAAATTGTTTGACTACAGGAGAGAGGAATTTTAGTGCATACATACATTTTGCCAGTGATCACGCGAGATCAAGCCAGATGATCAGGACAGTTTCGATTCTGATGATCTGGCTTGAGAACTAATGAAATGTTTGTAAAGAATATCTCACAGACTCAGAAGTTGATCAGCAATTTTTTAATTATTTATTAATATTATTAATATTACCGAATAGCAAATTGTTATTTCAGTACGAGAATTACAAATTACATAAAACTTATTTGAAGGTCTATTACTGAGAAGGTCTACTATTGAGGTGGAACTACGATATTAAAGCTTATAATTAAAGCTTATCTTCGGCAAGATCTAAGATCCAGGGATTTTCATGGGCGTAGTCATAAAGATATCTAATGGAAATTCCTCAAGAAGTGAAATATTTGGGCATGGGTCTAAATTTCTTCTGGGGTGGGCTAACTTGAAGTTGTTGGTATATTCCATACATGGGTATAAACTCTTTGGTCAATGAGCAGAGAGCGAAAAAGTTGGTGCCACAAAACAAGTAACGGAACTTCAAAATAAATTTCTTACAAAAAAGGCGCTTTAAATATAGTTTCCCGATAAATTGCACGCAAGTCTATAGTTTTGGTCATTTAAAAAAATATTTGATTTTTTGAAACGGTATTTTTCAGAATTTTCAACGAATTTAGTTCTGTAGTAATTTTTTTTAATGAAAATCGAAAAAATGGCTTCCGTAGTGAATTTCCAATTTTTTATTTTTGCTATTAAATTTCGAATTTTTCAATTCTTTTCGTAAGCATTTGTTTTGGTTTTCTTGTGGAATTCGAAAGTTTAAAAAGTCTTGATTTGTTTAGTTTTCTCTAAGTTTTTAGTTTTTAATGAATATTTTATTTTCTATACATTTTATAGAGTAACTTAGGGAAGCAGTTTTATCCTTTTCACAATGCCAGAGCCGGACAAAAAACCGGACTGAATGTACGAGTTCAAGTGCCCTCAAAACTTAAAAGTCCCGCTTCGAGTCCCGATAATACAATTTCGGTAAATATATTTCAGACACTAATTGTAAATAAATGCTTTCAATGGTCAATTTAACAGGTTCTAATTAAAACGGCTGATAAACTAACGGACACTGGTTACACAATAACTTCCAATACGTCAAGTTTATTTATTGTACGTCCCCAAATTACTGAGAGTGATGAGGACTTGCATCTCTTGGATCCCATCAAAAGAAATTGTTTCTTTGACGATGAAGTTTATCTGATACCACGCAGATCTAATAACATGACACAGAAATGTATGCTGAATAACTGCCTGAACAGGTGCCACGAGGATCATGTGTTGCAATACTGCAACTGCACCCTGCCGTTATTCTTTCTATTTCCTGATGAAACAGGTTGTCGAAAATCTGTACCGAGTCGTTTAAAGAAAGCAGTTGTTTAATAATTTTTTACCTTTTATTCATATTTTGTCTATGCTACTTGCAGCTGAACAGTGCTCTCCCTTAAAGTATCGTTGTCTGGCCAGTAATAATGGTAAGATTGTTGGCATTAACAAATTTTAAATAACAATTTTGAAAACCATTCTAGATATTTTTAGCTACGACAAGCGTAAAGAAGAGGATGCGTACTTTAGTTTCGCAAAGCCGGGAATGACATGTTCATGCCTAATACCCTGTAACTCGTTTGAATATTTTACATCCTTAACAACATTGCCTCTGTGCGATTTAGAGTGAGTATACAGCACTATTAGACGTTAGAAAACATTCAATTGAATATCCATACAATATTCTCTTTTCGAGTTTCGAAAGTTGTATTTCCGTATTTATATATTTATGTATATTTCTTGTTTTTACCTTCATCAAATCACCGACAGTGTTTCGATTGTTACATTCGTCAGTTGATTTAAAATTTAGTATCACTGTCAATTATAAAGTTGCAACTTAATAATAAGCACTTTTCAACAAAAACTCAAGCCGACTTCAAAAATATGCACTAATAATATTCAAATAACTAAAATATTATTATGCATAGAATTTGAAAGCCGGAACAGACATCAATGAAACTATGAATCAAATTATGCCTTTACTTATTAACTTTCTTGTCAATGGGTTCAAATTTCTCAGTAAGGAGTTGTATATACGCATAATAGTGGTTTATTTATTGTAATCTTTTACCCTTGCCGCTTCTTCACACATTCCTTAAAACTAAGCGACATATACGATTATTAAATTATACTTCGCATATTACGTAAAATGGAACCATTTCTGGAGTATATCCATTCATATAAAAAAAATAATTTTCAAAATTAGTCCACAAATGGCTGTACATAGAAAAAGTACTATTGTACATATAACAGCCCTCTTTCTTTGAGGTTGGTTGCAAACGAGTTTGGAGTGTGTAGCAAGTTTGAGTAATATTAAGTTGATTGTATAAGTACTGAAACTAGGCGAATGAGTTTCTGTTAAATAATTGTTTAATTTAATTATAATTAAAGGTTGTGTTTGTTGCATACAACAATGATAGTAAACACGATGAATATAGTAAAAATGATTGATTTTAGCTAAAATTGTTGGAACTATGAATACTAAAATTTCAAGTCTAAACATTTCATTGGTACTAACTTTTTGATTTGTAACCCATCTCAGTAGCCTTACTGATAGAAATCCGTGAAAGATGTTTAATAAAGGCAGGCCGGTATTGACAGCATAAGTCATCGATGCAAGTGGCACGTTTATGCAGCATGTCCAAACAACAAAATTTCAGTACGAAATGATATTGCAATGTTGAATTTCCAAATCGTTTCTCTAACGTTTGATTGTAAAATTTCAAACAACAAATAGAAAATTAGCCAATATCTGCATATCATGGGCATGACTGCAACATCGTCGCTGTGTATGAAAGTATAAAGAAGATCTGGAATCTAGTGAGCATCTGCATTTCAGCCTTACCGCGTAGTGCTTTTAACACTTAATTGAACTTAGGGTAAGCCTGGGGCATGCCACTTGCAATTTTAACGTGTAGATGGTAATTTTTGTACCCACCGTCTGCTTTTTCTAATTTTGAGTAGTTGGGAAAGTAAACTAATGCAGCTATTAAATTTTCAAACTACTCATATCAGCTGCGAAACCTGAAAACACCCATTGTTTTCATAATAATAAAAACTCTCCTTTTAAAAAGTTCAATGAGTAATGTTTAATTTACAATTTAATTATTTGGGATATTCTCCCCAACTAACCGTTTACACAATTCGAGTAGCAAAAATTTATTGTTTGTATAAAAGCATTTTAAGCCTATATGATAAAGTATTTTGTAACTTTGAAATGAGATCGAGAATTCTCATATTGTATTTAATAATTTTTCATAAACATATGAAGATGAATATTTTCAAACTGCTTGAAGTTCACAGACGATTTAGTTTAGCGACCAGAGATATGTTGGCATATGAACAGCTAGAGCCACAACAAACAATACATTTTTGTAAATACTTTTTTAATTTTTAAATATTCCCAGTGGTAGACTCTATGTATAATCCACTGGTGCTCAAGCCAGATCATTAGGGTGTTGTTTTAAATTATTGAAATAAATTTACATCAATTTCAGATTACCTTTCCATCTCCCACTGTTTTTTATCGTCCAACATATAAAGCAATTCCTAACATTTTCCTTTTTGGTGTTTCAGTGCTAAGAATACCAGCGTTGATATCTACGACGTGGATGTTCATTATCAGTCCGAAGTTCTAATACAATACCGAACAAGTCTGGAATTTACAAGCATCGATTTGATAGGTAAATGCAACAGATTTTTAATATTTCAATCATAATTATAATGCAATCGTGTTAACGTGAGTACTAGCGTGCTTTGGACAACGCTTGAGGTGAGCATATAAATTTTATCTCACGTTGATAGCCCGTCAACAGCATCAGATAAGAAGAAAATGAACTTTTTCGATTTTTATTAAAAATATAAATAGGAATTTTAAGAAAATTTCACTTGGTAGATTACTTGTCTCAAGTTTGCAAGAGAGTTAAAAAGGTACACATCGAAAACTCGTACAAGTTATGGGCTGCGTTGTTTGTATTTGTTTTCTTGCCTATTGTGTTTGAATTTTGAATAATTCTCATTTGTTATATGAGAGAGTCGTATGATGGTTGAATGTGCGTTAATGATTTTGACCTGATTAAAAAATTTAGAATTTAAAGTTGCTGCATCATAATCTTGTTTCACATACAAAGATAAGCCGAAAGCAAACCTTTATTTTTTGTATTGCATTTTCGTTAAATATGAACACGGCTTTTTTTTATTTAGTTCACGTTATCGCGATTGCGTTGAACATTATGGTCATGCTCGCAGATATTTGGACGAGGGTGGTAAAGTAGTAAAAAACTGGTGATGTACATGGCAGTATCACTTTAATATTTCCATTCATAATATATTTTATATTTTGCTTTGCGTACAACCACAGTTTCATACAGTATATTTGGTTTTGGTTTTTTTGAAATGCTTGTGCTAATTTTTCACTTTTTGCAGCCAATTTCGGTGGTATATTTGGTTTATGTTTGGGTGCATCTCTTGTAAGCGCAATTGAACTTTTTTACTACGCCACATTTGGTTTTTGTTTGTATTTGTGCGACAATAACTATTTTACAGTCTGCAAAGCGAATCTAAGCAACTTAAAACAAAAATGGACAATTGGCTTTTGGAACTCCTTCAGGGAAGAAGTTGATGCCGGTAATGGAGTTCACACACCTTCTTGGGTAAAACATCATCCTCTTCACAAGGATAATCGTTGGTAAACTGATCTGTCTCGATAACAAAATACTATATATGCTTAAAGGTCATCTGGTTAAGAATAAACTACACAACTTAAAACTTACACGGTTTCTTCCCACTTACAACCTTGCACAAATACTAATTGCTAAGTTTGAAAGCCCGGAAGGCAGATACAAATTGGAGAGAGCATTACCATTATAGAAAAAAATGTTCGACACAACTTTAACAACACAAAGCCTTTTAATTTACAACCCGCTCATTTATAAACAATATTTAAATATTGATAAGTTTCATTCAAAACTGGGCAAAAAAATTAATTAGTTGCATGTTATCAAAAACATTTGGCAATTACCAACAACAAGTACACACTATTGCAAATTAAAATATTAATACAACTGATAGAACAATACAAGTGGCTTATGAATAGAAGGCATGTATTTATTTTAATTAAAAATATACAGTTTATGCACACTAAACTCAGTCTCTTTTTTATGTAAAAATACAAATTTTTTACGATAGTAAATGATTTTCAAAATCTATTCATGAGTTGGACTTGAAAGCAAACCTACGAGGCTTTTTGGTTTGGAAAATACACGTACATGGTTTCGTAGTTCGTAAACTGGTGGAACTAATTTGTTAATAAAGAGACAATGAGATATTGCGATATATCTTAACCAAAGTCTTTCAAATTCCATAAAATCTTTTCTATTTATCTTGTTTAAATCGGTTCTTAAGAAATGTTGAATCTAATATAGTTGAAATTGAATAAGTGGTATACTGTGGGACGCCCTTTGGGTTTCAATGATTGGGTTTATTAAGCAAAATGAAAAACAAAATCTTATATTTATAATACAAGAAACATAAAATGGACTCATGTCGAGTATAATTTTTTTTGCTGTGCTGTTTGTGTAAATAGTTCTAAGCCTATTACGATTATGTATTTTTTAATATTTATATACGACAGCGAATTCTCATATTGTATTTGATTGTTTTGGCATAAATGATTTGGTTTAGCTACTAATTAAAAGTTGGCTTATGAACAGCTACAGCAAAAATAAATCATTTGGAACTTTAATTATTTGGGCAGAATATTCCAAATAATAAATACTAATGTTAATTATTTAATTTTTTCAACAGCAGAGCAATAATGTTAGTGGAAGTTATTGCGTTTGTTTCTTCGAAAACAAAGGACAGATTAGAAAACTTTAAGCGGAATAGTTTATAACTATTTTTGTATGTACATTTATTTATAAATGTTTATTTGATGACGATGGGGGTAACAAAAACTTGCTAAAGTTAAATCAATGTTAAAGTGTAAGACGTCCTTACAGAATATTTTAATTGGCTTTTGAAAAGGCATAGATCTCTAATATTTCGATAGACCAGTTCCTAGGAAATATTAATAAAATTGGCAATTTTAAACTTTTAAAAAAAATTTATTTAAATACGAAAATGACATTGAAAGCAGATGAGCTTGCTGCATGATTTTTCCTCTTTCGTGATATGAAATCGGATAACACTTTATTAATTGGGCGCATGTGCAATTTTTTGTGAAAGCCTTAATATTCTTTTTTTTTTTTGAATTTGGAACGATTTTCCGTCATCCCACGTCAAATCGTTCCAAATTCAAACAAACCCCGTCGGAAGAATATCACAAAAACCTTAATATTCTTTTATTTGTAGAAAATACAAAAAATGTGATTAAATTTATATTCTACAAGCAGAATGAATAGAATGTAAGCGCCCGTATGCAAAATGTTCATCTTGATTTAAGATTGCAACCATAATTTATATAAAATTTAACATACAATAAGAAATGCTGATGCAAAAAAAATTTATCCATCTGCAACCAAATATGCATTTCGACTTATGTATAAGATTCCAAGCTTATCATGATTCCCAAAATGTTCTAAGATTTTTCTTTCTTGTCTCAATACTTTGAATCAATTATTTATTTAAAATTGTTGCAAACTTCTTTCCAAAAGCTAAATTTTTTAGACTTTTCGTTACCACATGAATTAGTTTCCCAATCTCTTTCAAATATTTAATTTGTCTCCTAATAATATATTTCATGAGACCTGCGAATAAATGCGTATGTTTCTGTTTATTTTGTCCTCGTTTCCGCTTATAAATGGTTATACGATTTTGTGGTAAATCAATTTAAATATATCAACATACTTACGTGTACGCAACCACACATACTTATAAGCGTATGTGTGTGGGTATATGTGCATACATGCGTACATGTACAGGCAAACTCTCATTAAGGCTTTTTTTTAATTGAACCAATACTTGCTGACCTGAACTCAGAACATAGACTAGCAGCAGAAGAAGGAAGCAACCAGGCAAAAAATTTTAAATTGAAGTGCAACTGGTAACACTTTTTGAAAAAAAAAGAAAAACTAACCAGTACGTAAATAGGGATGTGAAACCAGTCTAGTACGAGTCCAGTACACGAAAATAATCAGCAAAAACAATTAAATTGTGGTAATAAAAATTTAATGCAATTGCATCTTGAACATGACTTAAGATCCAGCGAATGGGATCCAAAAAAAAACCTTTTGTAATGAAAAGCATATTTAATATGTGCTACATAACTACAAAATATTCAAATTTTCACTGCTCTTAGACCAAAAGTTGTGGATCTTATAGACTTCCCTCAAAGTTCCTTTTTTACCGGGATGTTGTTTTTCAAATACCTAAAAATGTGTTTAACAGACACCTGCTGTGCTTTTGTAAGATTTTTGCAAAATATGGATAGTACCCACACTGCATGTGCTTCTCTATAAGGAATTTTCTTGATATGCATTAATTATATCTTGTGCAGATCATTTTTGATTTCAACCAAATGGTGCACTAGCTCCTCTATTGCTTTCAATGTGAAATACTTCGGAACTTATTACATGATTGCCCAAGTCTTCAATGCCATTTGCCGATTCATTTGTTAAATTAATTTCCCAAAACTTAAGTATATTGTTTTTTTAATGATCCTGTTGCAAAAATTTTTAACAATTTGTTCGTGCACATATCAGCAGTTGATCCTAAATCAATGCAGCAATCGCTTAAAATTAAATTGCTTTTTCTTACATGCAGACTTTTCACAAAATTGAATTTCAGGGCAATTTATTTTTCTATTTCCATACTCACGACAGCCATGTCATTGAGTTCTCTAGAAAGTTTGCTTATTTTGACATTTTGCTACAAGTGGCTTTCTGACGAGTGGTGTGATCTAAAGTCGAAGCTTTCATGTCTTGTAGAAGGTTTGTGTCGCCATAGTCCTCATTTATTGTAACCCAACAAATTTCACAGTTTGTTTGGTATTGACGCGTGATCTTCCACTGTGTCACAATCTTCCAATTTTGCTGCAGTTAATTTTCTTACGACACCAGTAACATACCTTTTGCTATTGAAGCATCCTGAATATGCGTTAGATCGGTGGGAATCACAAGTAAAACAAGCCTCAGACTATCTTATGTAATTTCATTTGAGTCCTGTTTCATTTCCGTAAGCATTTGACAGTTGATTCCCACTATCCCCAGTTATCACGACGTTGCGACACAAATTGTGTTAAGCCAAAAAGCGATTTCTTTTTCACAATTTACTTAGAATGCAGTTGTACTTGTAGTTATATTTACCATAACCTTAAGTGTTGAGGCCTTATTTTTAAGTATAGGAAAACATTTCAAAACAATTCACAAATTCCTTTAAAGTATAATACAATGCATGTATTATTTTTAAAATGTAATATTTGTAGCGGCTTTAGGCGTTCATATGCCGACAATTCATTGGTCCCTAAACCAAATCGTCAGTAAACTTCAAGAAGTTTGAAAACATTCAACCTCGTATGTTTATGCCAAGAGATAATAAAATTTAGTATTTTATATAATCATTACAAAAGAAATAGTCATAGTGGGCTTAGAATGCAATTTCAATATGAGTCTATTTTCTTTTTCTTGCAACATGTATACAATCGTGACGTACTTTGGGTTTCAATGATTTTAGAAACTTTGATTGTTTAAGCGAGTAGTTGGGAAGAATATCCTAAATAATAAATTTCAATATTGATTATGATTTCAGAGCTCGTTATATTTTATTAAGGGAAAACCAAGCATCATTTTTACTGGGAAAACATGCACGCTTTTTTTGCTGCTATACACCTCATTAACACCTGGGTCCATCCTTTAGGCAGGTTTTGTTCAAACATCATCACTATTTACTTGAAAAAGAATACGGAAAGTTTTTGTTCTTCAGCAGTCGTATTTTGTAGTAGAAGTAGTTATTCTGATTATGCTATTTTTCATATTTTATTGCATTAAGACATCTCTGACGGTCTAATTAGTTATTTGTTAGTAACAGATAAGAAACTATATAAGTTAAAAGTTGCAATGTCCGCTACTTAATTTTCATCAAGTTTCAAATGAATTTTGCCATTTTAACCATTTTTATTAAGTCATAATCCGCATTATTTTAAACTTTTGAATGCATTTTGGAGCTCAAAACCCATTAAAGAATGATGTTTAAATATAAGAAATGACAGATTGTCAGAAAATCAGGTTAATTTATAATTAAAGTATATTGAACTCCAAGTCTTCAATCCAAAATTTTAGTCATGTAAAAATCTCAATTTTACTCGCTTGACAAAAAAAAAAAAAATATTGAAAAGTCTTTGACCTTTTTCATAAAAACGTTGATCAATTATTGCAAGTTATTTCATATTGTGAATGAGTGCAACAAACTTAACTTTTTTACAAACTCAAGTTCTTTGGTAAATTGTAGAATGAATTGAGACGGGTTATGACATACTGCTCATTATTCTTATTAGAAGGTACTTGTATGTCTTGCAGGGTAAGCGAAACTGACTATTTTATGGATGTTATAACGATTTGAATGACACTGATCATTGGTCTACAACTTCCAAATTAAACATTACGAGTACCATATGTGTATTAGAAATATGGATATTAGAAAAAACAATCCGGAAATCGCTTTGTTGGCATTTATCGTCAATTGGTAAATTGTTTTCTTCCGAAAGTTTGTTTAATTTTCTTACATTGGCCAATGCAGAAGTGATATTTAGTCAATGCTATTAAAATGAAACAATATTTCAAAATTGCTGTAACTTTTTTAACTTGCGTTAATTTAAAATCAAAATTTTCGTAAATATTTTTTCCATGAGCAAAGCAGTCTTGGGAACATTTATCGTTTTACTTTTTTTGTGTCGACTGTTCCCAATGATTATTTGCATTTTTAAATGGATACAGAATTTAATATCTTTGCCTGGTTTCTGAAAGCATATAAATTGAACTACATGATTTTACAGGCCGTCATATAAGTCGTCCTTTATACCAATATTAAGCAGCCTATTTGTTCCCAGCAAACACAAGAGCGAAAGCATAGGTTTGGTGCGAAAGTCTTGCAAGGGTGCATATGTAAATGTAGTTGCTTTTATTTTGCGATCCAACAACTAGGGGCACAAGTTTGCGCTTGCAACACCATTGCTTCCCTTTGAATGAGCTTTGCTTTGCAGGCAGTCAGACATGTCAACTTTTAAAAGCTTTTGTTCTTCACAAAAAAGGTTTTCGTTAGTTTCGTTTCTAACTTTTCTTTTATAAACTTGAAATTAATATTTAATAATGCGTTGAAAATTACTTTAATATATTTAGAGCATTTGCGGTTCAGATTTTTTTGTTGAGAAATATTTGAATTTGCAAAAATAAGTAAACGGAAATTATAATAAATAGTTCAAACAGTGACTAAATAGAAGAATGTATGTATGAGCAAAATCATTTTAAGCGACTTGCTTGTAACACAAGTATTTAGTACTTAATATTAAAATTTATTGCGATTTTCTCCACAACTTATCGTTTAAAATAATTAGAGTTAAAAAAAATTTTTTAATATTAAATATTTAAATTAAGATTTAATTTTTCATTATGCATGATAAATCATTTACATCCAATGGGGCTCCAAAAAATAAGAGAATTCTCATATTGTTTATTTTGACATAAATATATGAGGTTAAATATTTTCAAACTGCTTGAAGTTTAGTCACCAATGAAATGTCGTTATATGAACAGCTAAAGCCACAACAAGCAATAACGAAGTAAAAAGTGGAAGTATTGATAGTGCAGAAATTGTTGTCCGAGAAGGGGCTGAAGTTTAGATCGTTAATAAGTTACCCTTATTAATGTTTACACTTCCTTACGTGAAAGTAATTGCATAACTTTTAATTGAAGGATGCAAGTATTTTTTGTTGTGCAAAGTTTACCAAAATTACTCCGTATATTTTGCGAATTAATTACTAAAAAAGTATTCTTATACGTTCTAGTTTTTTGACCGTTTTATTTTAATTAATAAACTTAATTTATTTTTTCAGCTTAAGGTCTCTTAATTTTTTAATGTTTATCAATATTTCAGTTCTTATCGAGTATCAACTTCAGGATATTTGTTTATTTTATAGACCTTAAGTTTAAAAAGTAAATTAAGTTAATTAATTAAAAATGTTCTTACTTATAAACAAGAATTGTGATTTTTCTGTTGTCTTATAATTACAATTACTGTTTCCGAAAGAGTAACTCTTAATACAAAAATTTTAAGAAATATAAAAAAAATCTTATATCTTGATTTGTAAATTTGACCATTGTGTTTGCTGGGTATAAGTAGGCAGCTTAGAATTTTCTGTTTTTTGTGTAAAAGTTGTTATTTTTAGTATCGTTGTTTATTTTATAATAAAATTGTAATTAATTGAAATTATTAAGTTGTATTTGGAAGTTTTTTATAACAGCATACGAGGTTGAATGCCACTCAGCCATGAAGTCTATTAATAAGTTGGCATTAGCTTAAATAGCTTAACAGCGTTTTGTACGTACATTGACTTAGTGTTATTCATAATGTTCATTGGATTACTGGTGGTTGGTGCATGCGTCAATTACATTTGTGTATATTATATATGTGAGTATTTCTTAGATTGATTTCGATTGCAGGCTGTACTCATTCCATGGCTCGTATATTACTACATGCATAGTATTAAAAAACGATTGAATGTATACGTACGTGCGAAATTATGTGGCCACGTCATTGATATTTTTTGTTTTGGAGAAATATAAGAGACAGGAAATGAAAAGAGTCACATTAATGCTGTCTTACCTGTTGAAACTACTAACATATAACAACGTACTTGTGTATATAAATTTGTTTTTTTTTTAAAGTTCACAATATTTGCCTCGTGTTATGCTTCAGCCATCGTTCTATTGATTTTTAAGTCTTAAAGGATGAACATTCATTTTCTAGGACTTTAAATTTAATTATATATATATATATATATATATATATATATATATATATATATATATATATATATATATATATATATGTATGTATAGGCAAGGTAAATGACATCAACTGAATGAATGAGTGACAATTCATTACAGGTGATTATTCTCTTTAAAAGAATTTGGAATATATATACACGTCGAGCTAGGAGAAGCATGCGGCTTGTTGCCATGTTGATGCCACAAATATATTTGGAAGTCTGAAAAGAAATGAATGTTACGGTTTCAGTTTTGAAACTGCATATACAGTAAGTATTACTTCAATCAGAATTTATTGCTTAAAAGTTCATTTGGCAATTGTCAGGGCCAGAATATTCACCAGAATCCAGCCTCGTATCTTCATCAAGTGGAACTTGCAATGAAAAAATAGTTAAAGTTTAATGAACTTCTCACGAATTGGTAAAGAGTAACACAGTGATAATTTGGAAATATGAAGTCCTTACCCGATATGGAACATTTAAAAAGAAAAATTATCACTTTTTAATAGAATATGAGCATTAATTTATTTTTGATGTTATTTGTAGGATTTTATGAAATATTGAATGTGCAAGCCTCAAGTAAAAGAGAAATTTTAAAAAAATCGCAAACATTAGTATCGCAAACAGAAGTACCAAAAGGTTTATTTTCTTGTGAAAAGATATTTCATTTGTTGGCTTTAATTCAAATACACACATAATTTCTATTAAAATTATAAAAAACAACATTTTTTATTTGATTCAATTCTTATATTCACTCGCATTTCTTCTTTATAATTTGCTTTTTCCTTTCTTCAAACATAAAAATCTGTGTAGAAAATTATGTGCGTAGTAGCTGGAGGAGTATGATTTTAAATTGAACAGCTTAATATAGTCAGACATTCCAAAGAGGAGTTTAAGCAAGTGCGCTGAAAAATTGTGTTTATCTATCGCTTGTTGTTTTCGACATGATAACGCCACAAAGTACATTTCTGAAGTCGTTAAACTTGGCTGTTGTGCAATGAACTGAAAATTCTGCTTATAGTCAACAATCGTCGGACATACCATTAATAGCGAATTCATAAGTATTATTAGAGAAAGAGAGAGTGAGAGGGACAGGTACAGAGAGAGAGAGCGAGATCCCTTAGCGAAAAAGAACAAGAAAAGGTCCCAACCAAGGGACAGAGTTTTATATAAAATATCGGCTTCTGGACATGTGGAGAGAATATAAATTATTTTTTCTTGCATGAGTATATAATTTTGGTAAATAAGTTTCTTTGTCGCAGAATATTTAATAGTTCTCATTTAAGTAGACAATCGGTTAAGTTTACGTTTTTGCATAGTTTAGGCTTTAGACTGCTGGTGGACGAAGCACAATTTGTTTTAACTACACTTTTGAACAGACAACCATATTTGAATTATATGTATATTGAGGTCTACGTGTATAAGCGCATTTAAGACAAAAGCATTTTTTACTTGTAATCGAAACCTCGTAACTACTTTTCTCTTTTTTGATGCTTATTCACCGATTTGGAAGCTGCCTTTAATATGTTAACAAAGTGCATTTTCAATGTTTATTCGCAAATAATTTTTTTTTTTAATTTGTGATACGACATTTATCACTCTGATCAGACTTTAAATATATTAGGGGTAAAAATTGCAATTAGTTACAATTTCTTTTTTCTTGTGCGACAGCAATCATATTAATTATAGACTAGAATGATATATTTATGTGAATGTAATTTTGATCAAAATTTTCTCAATTTTGTCCTTCTAAGAATTTGAAAAAATGGATTTAAGGAATCATTGAAATCTCGTTCGTCCAGAATTAATTCCACTTTTGCACTGAAATTTATGTGTACCCACGCCAAAGAATTTTGAACTTTAATAAAAGTATTGAAAGATTTTCATTTAATTTTAAGGATTTTAAATGCCTTTTAAACTCCATCAGCATACATTTCAAAACAATTACAACAATTTGGACATTCACTAATTCACCAGGATTTGTGAAGTTCCCAAATTAACGTTTATCCATTCATGCGCTTTTCGTTCAGGGACAGGACCCCTATGTTAGGGTGAACAATTAAAGTATGCTACATACCACGGGCGATAAGCTCCTAATACTAAGTTGCAACTGAATGTTGAAGATTGCACAAAATGAAGCGTACTTATATTTTTTGCTAGAAAAACGCAATGTATAACTTTGTTCAAACCCATTCATAACAAATAATTTACAAATTATTTATCAACACACACCAATAATTCTAATATTTAAGAAAGTTAAAAAGAAACAGAAACACTTAAATTTTTGGTGCCATCAGGCAAAGGATAACAAGTACGTTTTTACTTCTAAAGAAAACTTTCACTACTACCACTTGTGACTTTTGAATTCAATTCTTTGTTTTTGTGTTCTTAAATGGCCATCGACTTTTTGCTGTAGTTGATGCTCAAGAAATTTTTTTGTTTCTGTAAAGGATTTTAGTGAATATGAGAATTTAAGAGCAAATAACATTAAATGCTGTAAGAAATTACTTAGTACATGATTTTTTTAAAATAAGCATTCATATTTAATATTTCTTGCTCAATAAGATGGAAAAAAAATTCATGTAAGTCGAAACAAATTGGTGCTTTCCAGATGAGAAGTCTTTTCCCAGTGGCAAATACCCATTCGCAATTTGATATAAAATCATTTTCCATATATTTACTCATTTATTTATTCAAATATACACTTTTGTCAACAAGTTGATATTGCAAGGCATCCTTAATGTCACTAACCATTTAAAATGTAATCCTTGTACAAAATTAAAAGCCACTCGCAGATATTGAGCTGCAATCACTTCTTTAGTTGACTTTTAATTTTGGCAGATTTTGTTTTGCTTTGTGAAAATTCCACTAAAGACAACTTGTCCTAGAGTATGCGAAAATCGGAACTGAACTCCGATTAACCGGTATTTTGCTTGTTTTTTAAATACAACCGATTTGTATTTTCGGGTTTTTCTCGGAAAAACCATTGTAAAGTTCTGTGATAAAAAAACAAAAATACTTTTTTCTCACTGATGTTGAAACCGCTTGCCTCAGATGGTTAATTCTTCCATATTTTTATTCCAAGCACTTTTTCTAATTCTTACTTTGCAATTTTTTAGCACATATACACACATACATATATGCAAGTAGACAGGTTATCATTTATGCTCCGTTGTTTCCTTGTTAAACTCCATATCAAAAACATAAACATTATTTTTATATATGGAATTGTTTTACATCAGAAGTGATTCTTTTGTTTGACCCAAAAGTCGTAAATGTAATTACAATAGATTTGGATGATTGAGGTTTATGTATTGAAAGTTCCAAGGGATTAGTGTCAGAATTAAATAATGCAATTTATAGCATATTCTCCTAGAATGACATTCGTGGCTATTTCGGACATTTTCTTCTCTAAGTTGTATTAAAATCGAGAAAAAAATTGTTTTAAATGTCACCATCAAGTGTATATTATTTTTAAATTATTATTTAAAAAAATTATGTGAGGAATTTATGTATTTTAAAATACACTTCAAACTTAAATTAGGTTACATCAATACGTCAGTTTATATTAAATAAAGTGCATAATCCCTAATTTAAAATGCCTTTAAATTAAAAATATATATTCAATGTTCAATCACTGAACTAATTTCACATAAGTACATACATATGCGCCTACATGCCTGTTGTTGAATTGCTTAATCTCTTTTATTTCAATTAATTTACTGAAAAAGAAGCCAAAACGTATCGTTTTCATAAAGACTGTTTAACCGGGCTTCGCTTCCAAAACCTCGTACGAAACCGGTTTACAACAGCCATATATCAACCCCGTTCGAAAAAGGGTTCTTAGTTTCTCGCGTACTCTAACCACTTCCACAATTATTATTCCTTTTATTATTCCTTGATTAATACACGTTTTCATATATTGGCCATGAAAGAAGTGTTTGGTTTCAGTTTTTTCCTTTGGTAGCAAAACCTGCAACAACCGTTCCAGTTTTTCCCTTTGATAGCAAACTGCAACATCCATTCTAATTTTAGTATTGTTTACATTCGTACACACATGTATGTACGTATTTAAGTATATGTGTAGTTTTGTTACTTGCTTAAAACCATTTTCTTGTTTTTGACATTTATTATAATTTATTTTCATAAAGAGATGTCGGATTTCTTTATTGATATTAACTATTCGCTTCAAAACGCGCATACATTTAGGTCAGCGTGAATACACAAGGAGCGGAAACAAGCGCAAATGCGAACAATTTTCGCATCGTATATACATAACTCGTTGTGCGATTCGCTATTGTTCTAAATAACGATATTTGTAAAATTTTATTTTCAGAAAATCTTAGCTCTCTTGACTTTAAGGATATTAATTTTTTTTATGTCTAGCGGATATGAATGAGTCTTATCATTGGAACAAAGCAGAATTATTGAAAGTCCGCTTAAGTTAATCTTTGCAGTAAAACGCATCAGGTTGGCTTCTGAAACACAAAAAGAAACTTAATTAGAAATTAATTAAATGTTTTAATTAAGACACATGTGCCATGTGAAAAATTTTATTTTTTATGGCGTAGTTGGCTTTTAATCTCTCAACTTTTGTCCTTTTTAAAGGATTTTAAATTTTTTAAGAAAATAATTTGGCCTATTGCACGTGTTATTGAATGCGGTGTCATGGTCCATGCCATGCCATGGTCATATGGCAGAAAAGATTGAACAAATGCCAGCCAATTTGATGGACGTATCTTCAACAATGTTTAAAAGGGGCCATTATGTATAAAGCTGTCTAATTTTGCAATTTTAAATTTAGCATTGTATGTTAATGAATAATATTAAACTAAGACTTTTGAAATTGCCCTTCGAAACTAATATAAGTCTTTCCTGCTTTTAATAAAGTCGCTCACATATTTCTAACAAAATGAAATGGTGCCTCACCCTTGCAAAGGCCACTTTTTTATTTTAATCCCGTTTATCGCTTCTTTCGTCTTTTAAAATGTTTCTTTTAACAATACAATTGCTTGCTACATCGGACCGTGTTGCATGTTCTTAATCACGAAGAATGTGAAAATATCGCAAAAAATCTTTGGATAAAAATTTACAACCCAAAACAAGAAAAATCTTTTAAAACTTTATAAGAAAAACGTGTATTAAAGGGTATTTAAGATATATAAATGAAAAAAAAAATAAACATTGTATGAAAGAGCACGTTCAAATAATAAAAGAAAAGTTTAAGAAATTAAAAGCTAAATTCCTTCGGAAATCATATAAAATAAGTTGCAATCTGCAGCTTTTCATTTTGCAGTTGAAGTGGTGTTGCACTTTTTTCTTAGAAACATTTTATTCTAGAGAAGAATGATATTGTTGTGTACAAATAAGAAGAATTTTTACTTCTTTCTTATTTCGAGTTTATGTTGGGAAAATGTTTTTCCTATGAAGTTTTCTCTTTCACTTGCCAGTTATTAAAGTCTTTGTCAGTAGCCATTAGCGCCTTGATATCAAGTGAAAACTGAAAACAAGACTTTAAGCAGACCACTTAAAAAGTTATTTTCATATATTTTTTTTTTAAATTTGTTTCCTGAAGCGAAAGCTAAAAGACATTATGCTAATAGACCATTTTAATTAGACCGATCATTTAAACCTTGTTTTATATTAGGAAGTATGGAATTCGGAATCGTTAATTAGTTTTAATTAATTCCAAATGCCGCATTTCGAATAGAATTAAGAAATATGCCAAGTGAAATTGTATTTTTTTTTTTTTTTTTTAAATTAATTAATTAACAAACACAAACTGCGAAGCTACTTGGCTTATCTGCAGAGACACCCGGAGTCTGCGGCAGGAGTCGAACCTGCGACCTTCGGACTACCAGTCTAGTACACTAGCTACTAGTCTACGAAGGCCAATAAGAGCGATTTTCGATCATTTTTTTATACAATTGAAAAAAGGCGGTCAAATGAAGTTGCTAATGTTTATTCAAGTTAAAAAACTATTTTCAAACTAGCAAATTTTTTTTACACATGCGTGCATTTTGGTTTTGGTTCGTAATAATTGTTGCTTATAAGCGGTTGGCGATTTTTCTTGCGTGTATTATCGTCGCTTCTAAAAGACGGTTTAATATATAATTTTTTATGTTCTCCGCGGTCAATATTTTTTATTTGGTTAATTCTTTTGTATGTGCTTTTCAGTTTAATTGTTTCCCCTTCTTAACATTCTTTTGTTAATTTTGGCTGTCTGTTTTCAATTAAGTGTTGCATACATAAGTAAGACTGTAATTACACTAAGCGATTTTTCATACAATTTGTAGCATGAATGTTTATTGTAAGTTATCAATATAAAATATAATGAACTATTTGAGCTTTAAACTCTTTAAAGTTCTAATGAACTTTCATTTGCTACCAGTTTTTTTGTCCCGTTTACTTTAATTAATATTCCTCGTATCAGCGAATAAAAGAAGTTGCATGCAACAAATTTCATGAAAAAAAATGCATAGTGAGGTTCGGTCTAAATATAGTCCACAGTTTCCAGCAAGCAGAAATCCCTTTCCCAGTGTTATCAACTCAACAACAAAAGCAACAATATCGTTATATGTTTAGCTCCTCTCCCAGCATATATTTAATTCAAGGAAATTTTATTTCATAATAAATAATAAGACTATGTAATACAGCCACCTTTTTCCAGTTTATTTTCAAATGACAATTAAAAAACTTTTTTGTGCACACGTTCATATCTAATAAAAGAGCAATCATCATAAATATGAAGTAATTACGAGAACAAATTGTTTTTGGGTTGTTCACGTCACGTGAAATGCCTGATGGGCATTTGAACACAAATTTGTATGTGCACTAAATATATGTATGGCAGTATAGAGCGTGTTCAAAGGGAATCAGCTGATTTTTGTTGTATTATCTATTTGGTATTATTTGCATACAGAAAAGTATTATTTGGAAAAAAGTTAGAACTTTGAAAATGTTTCTACTGAATCTAAAATTTTCCCATGAGTACTGCTGCTTTATTATAACCGATATATTATCCATTAGAATTATTTTTAATTTCGTTTCTTATAATCAAAATATTAATCTGGGGTTTGTAACGCACAAACATCCATGAAAGACTTGGCGGTATTAAAAAAATCAGTTGTAAGTCTGGAAAAGTTTTTAATATTAGTGCCATAAAAATTATACTGAACAACAGGAAGTTTCATCATTTATTTTACAATAACACTTTAATTATTATTACCCACCCTTGATCGCAAGTTATTATTTTTCCATATAAATATATATAATATGTTGTAATTTGTATCAATCAAACGTAATATTGAATATGTGATGGAAACTATAAACTGATAAATTTAATATGTGTATATTTTTTGGCTGATTGAAATAATGAATTGCTGGTGATTCCAGCAGTTTGAGTTTTCATTTGTCTCATTTATTTCTCTTATTGCTTGCGGAAGTTCTGGTACATCGTTATTTAGAACTAATGGATATATATACGTGTATATAACATGAGTGATTTCATAGCTAAAAACCTTTTGTGCTTCTAAAATTATGAGAAATACTCAAGAATCTCGACTCTTATTGCCTTGATTATATCGTTTAATTCTCAGAAACAAACGATAGAAAGTCGATACTAACGACTCTTTGCACTTTGCCAATCGTGTGCTTTCTTGCTATAAAAATTCAAAGGAAATTCACAATGGGACATCAATTTTCTAATTTCCCCGTAGTTTATGTAAAAAAATTTTATTTATATTTTTTAGTAAAATTTAATTTTTCTCAAATCGAATAATAAGATAATTTTTCCACTGACAAATTCGATTAATAGAACTAATCTGTATTCTGTGTGTATTTATTACAACCATAAAGATTGGGAAGATTTTGCCGTACTCGGCGATTTTCTGCTTTTGATTCACAATTTTTTTTCTTAATATCGTCGCTTTTCAGTGTTTTAAGGCCAACAATAATATTCATTCTGCAAAGGGTACATATTTGCAACAGATAAGGATACAAATACAACATCCTTTTACGAGATCGGGAATATTCCTAAAACTTTCTACCATCTCTGCTTTGTGACTTTGTAGCATTGGCTGACGGGATTATTTTCAAAGAGGCAATGAAATATTTTTTGATAAAATAAAAAGTAAATGTAACAAATAAAAAAGAGTATTTTCTTTTTGTTGCTTTCAATAAAGGTATTCGAACCAAGGAATGAAATTTATAAAAATAGGCAGTAAGCCTGCTTAGAAATTTAACCAAAATACTGAGCAGCTTAATTGCCCCTGAGCTATAGATGCCACTTCGAGAGCTTTTGATCAACTCAAATGTTAATTCGATTGCCTGTTATATTGTTTCTTCCCAAAGGAATTATTATCCCTTCATTTATGGATTATCGCAAGAGAAAACCAAGCAACAGAACAGCAAGAAGGAATATTTATATGCGTGTCTACGAGTACATATATGGGTTGTGTTGCTGTCAAGGGCTGTTTGGGTGGCCACTAGAAACGACTGTGTCATTAGGTTAGCAGCTTATAATTACTCTGACTTTATTAAATTTCTCTTGTCCTGTGTAAAGCAAAAGTAATTGTTTTCACATGTATGTAACTCCGGTGTAACATCCCTGAAGGAAACATGGGAACAAGTGTACCCAAGTCACCAGTTTTGTCGACTATTTTGGTGACTCATTATAGACATCGTCAACAGAGTTGTCAACACGTTTTTGTTTGATGAGCAGAGAAATTTCTGAGAGCACGCTATGCTTTATGCCTCTTCATTTTTTAATTGCGTTTATTTGTTCTATGGTGAACCTTTAATCATTTATTTTAACTAAAACTGTAGGGATAAATGTATATCAAAAATTGTTTACATGGACCCATTAGAACGACCTCTTCAGTAGTGGGTTTTCAATGATAAGTCCATCTTAAATTTCAATAGAAAGAAGTATTGTGTAGAGTATGTCAATAATACTGGTGACAATGTCTACAGAGAAGCACTAGTTCTACGGTCGTCATATGGTCCCATTGGAACTAGTTCGTCAGTAGTTCCAACGTCAGTAGTGGATTTTCAATGACAAGTGCATGTTAAATGTCAACAGCAAAAAGCATTGGCTGGGGTATAATTTGTCACTAGTACTGGTGACTTTGTCAATAGTGAATCACTAGTGAATCACTAGTGACATTTCCTTCAGGGATGAAATGGCATTTGTTAAAAGACTATTTTTCCCAGTAGCTACACTAAATAATTCATATATTAATTTATATAGACATCCTTTTCAGAAAGGATTTGTTTCTCTGCTACAATTGAGATTAAATTATTAAAAATAGCATAGAAATATGAATTTCTATGGCTGGTTAGAACTGCCATTTAAAAAAAAGTAAAATAAAAGAATTACTTAATATTTTATTGTTTGTTGTTGGCTTAGCTAGGTATATGCCTGAATTTCATTGGCGCTAACCAAATCATCAGTACCCTTTTAGCCAAATCACGATTGAAAAGCATTCAAGCTCGTATACTTATGCCACAGACTACAAGCACTATATGAGAATTCAAACAGAACTCAATCATATTTTTCTATTTGTAATCAACAAAAACACATTAGTATAATAGCTTTAGAAAGCTTTTGTACAAACACAACACAACAAACAATTGTAATTGACCTGCGTCTTTTTGCTTCTCTTTTTACGCCTTTGGAGAATATCTCGAATAGTAAATTTAATAAATAAAAGAATTACGTTTACTTATATAGCCTTGATTAAGATCTGGAAGAAACATACATACATATAAAGCAATCTGTCGTAGTTAGTGACTTACATTGAATTTGGAAAATTATGATTCTGAATTGATAAATTCCCTAAAGGAACTTAAGCTAGAGACGTAAATTTCAATTTAACTCAAATGGTCCGAAACGTAACGTACAAATTACTCGTATGTTAGTAAATTGAACTCGTATGAAAATCATGATCGATCATTAACCGATTTTCGTAGTTTGTATCTTGTTACATGCTCGAAAACGAATTTGACGTAATATTTTTACCAAACATGAGAAATCAGCTTAAGGCAAAAATCCGTTGCCATACATAACAATTGTGTATTTGTCTGAAAGTTTTCTATAAATGTATGATTTTAAGACCAAAGAATTGTAAGTGCCATAATTATTATTCCAAAGTGTCTGCTTTATGGGAAAAAGTTTGTAAAACTCCAATTTGGGATTATTCGTTTTATATCGCGGGAATCGTGGAAAATTCTTTTTACAGACAATAGAATCCAACATAAATTCCAAATTTACTTAAGCATTATAAGTATGCAATAAAGAGCAGAAATTTGTTAGACGTAAAAAACTTTATTCCCCTTAATGTTGATATATTCCAAAGACGTAGTTTCCTAGACCTTGGTGTGCAATATGTTTATCTTTTCTTTTTCATGTTTAAATCTTATTGTTTCCTAATTTTATATAATATGATTGCAATTTATCAATCATATCGTTTATTTACTGTATATGGATAATGGCCATAACAGATTTTGTCTTTCTTCTTATTTATTTTAACTTTTATTTTACATATTATTACTAAACCTGTGCATATTTTTTGTTCTATTATTTGTTTTTATTGAATTTCTTTGACTGTTTGTCGTTATCGTTTCTAAAAAAAAGTATAATCTATTTTTGCGCTTTCAAGAGGAGAAAGGGGGCATACGTTTCTATAAATTTGAGCGATACATATTTTTTTAACTGATCAAGTAAATGCCATAATATTTCATTGGAATTGGGTAATTTTCCTTTACCGGAAGTATGATTTTTAGTTTCTGCTTTGGCAACACCGCTTTTTTGTTTTATCATTCCCTTTTTTCCTAAATAAAATTTCCCATCCTCCGAAGAGAGCTGTGCCCTTGGTAATGTAAGCTTTGGTACCAGTATTTTTTGTATACTCTCAAATACTGGTTTCAATTGTAATACACAGTCCGTATGGCACATGCGCAGTTAAAGGTTGACATTTTGGCGCCAATTTGTTTTTGTTCCTTGAATTGAATATCCTTTCCATGTGATGTGTCTCTCCATTGCGCTTAGTTTTGCATTTTTCCCTATAAAATTGTTATTGCTGTAACTAGTGTAAAATTAAATGTTAAATGGTTGTTGGAATTGTTCTTTCTGCTGGCATATCAATTTGTATTATGGCTTAAAATTTTCATATCAATTGTTATCGTGTGTACTCTTCGTATTTGAATGTCTTAACAGCAAATAGGGCGAATGCAGTCAGTATGTTTATGGTGTCCTGTGTCAAAGCATCCTGTAATTGTGAAAGTTTATGTATGTTTGAGTGTTGCTACAACTCACTGTGCTAGTGTCTCGTACAAGAAGTTTTTTGGTGTTTCAGTGTTGTTTTAGCCGTGTACGAGTTGGGTTGTTACAGAACACAAACAATTGAATGTTAATTAAATAAGGAAAAACAAATAAAATAAAAGCAACAAAATTATAAAAAGGGGGAAGGATATATCGCTTAAAAAAAGTAAAAAATTATACAAATGTATATGTGTGTATACAATATTTGAAAGTAACATTTCAAAAAATACATCAATTATTTTCAATTAAAAAAAAATTTATCAAACTAGTTTAAAATATTTGAAATTATCTTGCATTTGAAACAAAACCTAATAAGTGTTTAACTTAATGAAATAAAAGAAAATTAATTAAAAGGTAAACGTTTACATACAAATGCTCAACAAGTTTTCATTTTAAATTTTTATATGCAATTTGTGCATTAATTTAATTTTATAATCATAAAATATTCACTATTTTTCAATGTGTTTTCGCGCAGTGAAAAATGTCAGCGACCATTAAATACAAGAAGTTTAGTATAAAAATCTCTAATCAAGCAGTCAAAAGTTGTGAATGAAAATTAAAAAAAAAAATAAAAAAAACTCAAAAATTGTATTCATTGTGATCCGAAATTTGGGAATAATTTTGAGTACGAGTATTAAAAATTAAAAGTTCTTGGAGCCAAATTTGCTGTAGTACCTGTTCGGAAAGGATAAATGAAATAAAGGCTCATGTTAGAGTGTATGCAGGAACAATTGGAACAATTCCATGATGTGGTATCGCCATTTCTTAAGAAAATAATAATTTATTTCATTTGTTAACGAACTATAAATTAAAAAAAAAAATTACTTATTCATGAAAGAAACTAAATTGATTAGAAAACCATACAACTAAAATATTAATATAAAATATAGAGCATATGTAAAAATAATCATATCAAATAAATAGCACTTGTTTGTGGTATTTATATTTGTTTAGTTCTTATTTATTCCCCCTTATTATGATTGTCGACGTCGACGTCACACCAAGTCGACATCAACATATTGGCAATTGTGGGATCGTTATCGAGAACTATTAAATATTATTGATAGGATGTTACTACTACTATGGCCTATAAAATTACAATTGCCCATCAATATTAGTTAATTATTGCCTTCAAGGAGTTCAGAACTTCTGTCTTTTTTTTACTGTCGACTTGATGTAACGTCGACGCGACAATCATAATAAGGGGAATTATTTAAGAATTCTTATATAAGCATACGAGGTTGAACGCTTTTCAAATCTGATGCTTGAAATTCTACTGATTATTAGGCATTCGCAGCAATACAGTGGAGGTATATAGACCGCTTAACCCAAACGAATCAAAACTTATTGAAATCATAATTGGGAGAATAAGTTGAATACTTGTGGTTAATTTTACAACTGGATTTTTTAAGGAAAATTTAAAGGAATATGTAATTAATCGTATTACTTGTAGCAATTCTAAAAAACCACATTCAGCTGCATGGTGCTGATAAAAAGCAACGTTCGCATTTATCAGTTGTAGTTGGAATTGCTTATATGTAAACGGTAAATTGCCTCTGAAGCCATCTGCAACAAGCGACTTCGTTTCCGTGGAATGACCTTAAAAAGCTCTCTATTCTTAGAAAAGGCTTTTAGGCTAAAAAGATGGAACTACTTTAAAAGGGATAATATGCACATTGGCGTATAAATAAATAAGAAGCTTCCTTATTGAACACAACTCGTATGATTGTAAGACGGCAAATAATGAGCAGTCAGTTGAAGTTATTAGTTTAGAAATCTGTTGCAAAAGCAAACTATGAGCCTGCTGTGTTCTTTTCTGGCCCTCCTGTTAGTCAGTGACTGTTAATTGATTGACAATTTGATTGTGTCATTTAGTCCTGCGTTCGAGATAAAAGAAAAATCTGTTCACAGGACACAACTAAACATATTGTTCATTGACATGGACGAGTCATATAATTTTTAAAGTCTGAGACAGTCATAATAATGATTTTATTGCTTGCTTTTTTGCTTCTGGTATATTAATCTTCACGCTGGTCCTAATGAAAAGAAAAAAAATCAATATGTAGTATTTCATGATAAAAGAAACATAAATGGTTTATGATCATTGTCGGTATTTTGCAGTCTCTGCTGCCGAGCTAATTGATGCGATTAGGCTTTGTTCGTTGAGTGTTTGTTTGTTCATATATGCATATTGCATTGGCGCTAGTCCACAACAAACAAAAGCTCTTTATTCAAATGATTAGCTGGGAGCAACCCCGATATAGTATTAATAATCGATTTATTAAATATTATTATTCTAGCCAAAACAGTGTATAAGACTATTTATTTTGTACATTCAGTTTTTTATATGTATATACTAGCGGGCCCGTTGCCTGCTTCGCACGGCAAAACAAAATAAAAAAAGAAACACACTTGTTTTTAATAAAGTTGGTTTTGTTACCTATTATTCAACTTTTAATTCTAGTTTCTTACAATCTTAGACTATGTATCACTTAAACTATCTTAGAGCTCTTTCGTAGACAACATTTTTGGTTTTGCCATGAGTTGTTGTGTAGATAAAGAGAACTGAAGGCTTGCCAACACGTGAGCACGAAACATATAACTGGCCGTGTGAAAGCAAGGATATTCTAAATCAATTCCACACAATTCCAACGATTGCCCTTGCGCTTTATTTATTGTAATAGCAAATGCAAGATGTATTGGAAACTGTAGTCTTTTGAATTCAAAAGGTATGCTGTATGCGGTACAAAAAATTCCTGCGGCAAAAACACACTCACTTCACATACGCACCGCACACACATGCGTTATCGGATTTTAACCAAACTTCATATAAACCATATATGGGCCACTGGCTACGTAGTGTATAAGTTTGGTTGAAATCGCTCGACGCGTTTATGATTAGTTCGGCGACGTACATATACGGACTTATTTTTATATATATAGATAGATTTTATGTTGTCAAGAATCTATCAAAATATTTGATATCATCATAAAGCAAATACTAATGATAAATTGTGATTGCATTAATCATATTTTTATGCGCATCTCTATTTTATTATTATTATGATTATTTTTGGTAATAATACATAATGTTGCAAGTTTTATCTGCTGTTTGCTGGTGCTGATTATGGCAGCTTCCTACTAGACCTCCTTCCAATCATGTTTTGAAAGGCTGTAAAAATTGTGTGCTTATACAAACAAGTATTCCTATAAATTATTTGGAATGAATAATAGTAAAATATATACGTATAACTAATTAACTTTTCAAATTTGATTGTTGTGGCTTTAGCTGTTCAGGAGCCGACATTTCATTGCTAACTAAAACAAATCAACTTAAATTTAAAAGTACTCCACCTTTTCATATATTTATTCCAAAACAGACAGATACAATATGAGAATTCCCTACTGCATATTAAAGTTACAAAATGCACAATCGTGAAAGGTACTACAAACGACCTACATATATTCTATTTTATTTCTTGCAACCTGTATATTCGAACAACCACGATAAATTTCAATATTAAGTATTTATAATATAAGTCTTATATTGTTTAATATATACAATGATTGGCACCCAAACGGCTTCCAATAGCATAAATGTTGCACGAAAAATTAAAAAAAAAATTCATATCGAATATAAATCGTTTGTTTTAAATGTAGTGTTAAGATAAGCTAAGCATATTATAATTTGTAATATTCATTTAAAGTAGAGAATTCTCATATCGGCATAAAAATATGTTTAAATACCACTGTTGGCATATGAATTGAAAAGTTATTTATTTGAATATTATTATTTTTTCGATACAATCACCATAAATTAATATGTTATTGTTTGTTGTTGGCTTAGCTAGGTATATGCCTGCATTTCATTGGCGTAAAAAGAAAAAACAAAAGGACGCAAGTCAATTATAATTGTTTGTTGTGTTGTGATTGTACAAAAGCTTCTATAGCTATTTATACTTTTGTTTTTGTTGATTACAAATAGTAAAATATGATAGAGTTCTGATAGAATTCTCATATATATTTGTAATTGTTTGCATAAGTATACGAGCTTTGAATGCTTTCAATCATGATTTGGCTAAAAGGGTACTGATGATTTGGTTAGCGCCAATGAAATGCAGGCATATACCTAGCTAAGCCAACAACAAACAATAACATATTAAAATAGTTATTTTGGAGAATATCTCGAATAACAAATTTGATAAATATCACCATAAATTGTAATATTAATGTATACATATATGTATATAGAATAAATCCTAAATAATAAAATAATTGATTGGACTTACACTATGCATGTTTTCATGAAATTCGTTGAAAGAAAGTGAGATAGAAGAAATTGTAAGGCACCATATAAAATTTACTCTGTTGCAATTTTTTTCATTTTGATGTGTTTGCTTTCGTATCCCTACTATCAGCAAATGATTGAAAGATTGAAGAAAAAATTAATATGTTCTTCTCAAAAATTTTTCGAGAAGCTGAAGTGTCTGGGTCTTATGACCAACTTTCTGTAAATTGAATCCAAAATTTCGTTTAAAAATTATTGAAATAATGCAGTTGTTATCTGTTTCAATATAAATGTTCAAACGAAATTTATTTTTGTCAAACAAACGTTTACCCCTTGATTTTATAGATTTTAACGTAATCATAAATTTAATGGGATATTTGTATTGATAACCACAAAAAAACTGTAATATCATTTCCTTTTCTGTAATAATTAAATTCTTTAGCAAATATTGCAGACTAGTTTCTAGTGAATTTTATATTTTTAAATTATGTCGGGAAAATATTTTATAAGAAAAAATATGCATATATTTAAGAGTTTAAGAAAATTTTAATGCAGTTTAATGAAAATTGTCTCAAGAATTAAGGCTCTCCGACATTAGCGGTAGCTAGTATTTTCATCGCTCCAGCTTAAAACCGACATGCGACCGATTGAACAGTGACCTATAATAATACCCACCAGAAGTGCCAGCGACTCTTTTCTGGCTGTTTTGACTTACTGATGCTCAGTGAGCGCCAAGGTGGTGACTGTGGATCACCAGAGCTCCGTCCCATTCAGCGCTAACTCTATAAATCCATTTGACAGCTTAAACATATCCATTCGTAATACACCAGATCCGAAGCTGCGCCTGCTCTCGCATACCATTCAAACGTCTTGTTGCCCTGGAGACCTTCAATCCCCGAAACCCATCCTGTTCTGACCTGTTTCCAGTTCTAGCAGATCCAGAAATTAAATACACGCCAGCACACACTTCGATTTACCACCATCGGATTACAAAAGACCTTGTCTCTTTTAATCTATTTTTTCTTCAAGCGGACATTCTATTACCCGTAAAAAATGCTTTGAAATCATTAAAACAATAATAGTTCGGAAGTTTCATTTTATACTCATCGCTTAAAAGAGAATTATCCGAATTCAAATGCATGTCGATCTACTTATATTATCTACACATATTGCCTTTTTCACATTTTCAACCCATCCAGGACTTTTGCTACTTTCCATTCCATTAATAAAAGACTGGTGGTAAGCGAAAAAACCTTAATTGTTTAATAACTTTAAACACTTTCATTTCATTACTTAAAAGCAATTTAACGTATAACCCATGTTCAACCCCTAGTACTGCCAGGCTCTTCCTGTTGTTCGTAATTTATGAATTAGCAAATTAAATATAAATATAATTAATTTATCTTTTCTCTTATATCATTCGTGTAACACACATTTTGAAACAAGTGTGAGTTACCAAAATTAATTAATTTGCAATGATAAAGCATTTTACCAACACAAGAAACAAGTTTATTAATTTTAATGCCACGGTGCATCAATATAAGGTGAAGTCATAGACGAATTGAATTCGCCTTCATGTGTATTTATTTGCTGCTTAGAAGCCAGAAAATATTATCGCCTCAAAAAAAAAACATAGTCAGCTGTTCTATTAGCATCACGTGGTAGAGTCAGCTGACTAGGAGCTATAATTGCCAATGGCTGTTTTCAAATAGGCACTCGACATTTTTTTTCTAAAAATTTAGTAGATTTTCAGGGTTATTTTAATTTCCCAATTTTTATGAAACTATATTTTATGGCAAAAAAAAAAAAAATAATGTGTAATGATTGTGGAAAAGGCAATATGTAAAGATTTAATAAAAAAAAACTCTGCTTTCAGTATTTGCTAAGCTCTGCAGCCGCTTTTCTTCAGCACCCAACAGTGCCGATTTCAAATGAGAAATTTAAAGAAGCCAATTCAGCTGTTCAATAAATTCTGATTTTATTTTACAAAACTTCCAACTTATATACTAATTTATTCCTTGGTCAGCACAAATGTAGCACAACAACAAATCAATAGGGAATTTGGCGTTCTCACGGGAATTTACAATTTTTGACAAATTCTTCTTTTTTTTCTTTAGGAAAATAATTTATTAAAAAGTTTCAATACAAAAATCATATTACAACCTTCCCAATGCCAATAGTCCACTACAAAAAGTTTAATGCCCATTTGTGCTGACCAAACACAAAAACAAATTTACAATTTTAGCTGTTAGGCTTTAACAATGAAATTCTTAAAATTACTTATCGTAAGCAAAAATGAATTAAATTTCAAGTTCAATGTCTTGACGCAAATAAAAATGCTTATAGTGCTACAGTGCCTTAACTTAGTATAGATGCACTACACCCTCACCCTTTTAGGTTTGGGTATTATTAAAAATTAAACAGAATTTAGAAAAAGAAATCTTATAATTAAGGCTTATGTAT